>JAYESA010000013.1:20271586-21508317 GCA_036927795.1 Iris macrosiphon
ATTAAAACATGCATTTCGTCAAAATATAAATCTTGCAAAGTTTTATCCTTTATGTCCGATGGTCCTTGTCTTACTCAAGATGGTAGATACTAGATACAACGATCTAAATATCCATATAACATTTGCATGCCTTTTTTAGACATCCATTTTATTCGAGTTCTATATTTTATGCATTCTGTAACGCCTCGCACCAGCACAGTGCATTACGCTAAGTCGGATTGAAACGAGACAAATGTTTGGTTGCATTTTAGTGAGTTGAATTTGGAAGCAAGTATTGATTTGAGTTGGTTTCATGTGCAGATCGCGTGCGGAGTTCTGTGAGATCAGAGTATCGCCTCGCATCAGGCTGAGGCATGAGCACCGATGATTGATTTGGAGTTGGTTTTCAAGTATTGATTTGAGTTGGTTTTCAAGTTGTAACGGTTAGTTTTCTTCGTCCCTATATATAAAAGATTAATGAAGTTATTGTCTAAGCTCTTCTAGGGTTCAAGAAGACTCCATTAAACTTCTAAGAGATTTACGACTCATAGTTTTACACTTCAAGAAGGAGATTTTTAATATAATCCAAGTTAAACCTGTCACGCCCCAAACTCCCGCAAGCTCAATAGTCCCCGCTGAACGTGAATCACCACATTGCAGCTCTCTCGCGGGACAATCGTTCTCTTCGGGACGTGATGCCGTACGAGCCTGGAGTTGCGCTCGTACAAGGCGATGTTGTTAAACACCAAAGTTATCATCGAAACGACCAAGTTGCAGCGGAAGTCAAGTATTGTGTACCAAGCACACATCAGAGTAATACGCAGCGAAGCTCTCGATAGGGTCCAAATGAAATGCCACGAAGGCGATTGCCTCAAAGGCGATGCAATACTCTTGCTCTTTTCTCTAGCCCACAAAGGTACTTACAGTTCATACATCATGTCTCGTATATCCAAGCAGCAGCACTACACCTGCGTACCTGAAATAATGCCCACAAACGTGGGTCAGTACACAGCCGTACTGGTGAGCGGGGTAACCCACTCGTCTAAGCCGACACTAAGTAAAATAGTGAATGCAAACAGTTAAATGATGATCTTTCTAGTTGAATCCTAGATTCATTTCATGGCATATGGATGACATGTTAAGAAAAGCTGTAAAGCAGTTAAGCATGCAAGCATTCAACTCAAACCAATCGACAAGCAAATATATATCCAACCCGAAGGAAACTAGCATGCAAACCGTCATACTCAAAGCCCAAGCAACGCGACTATCGAACCAACAATCCAATGCCTCAATATCCGTCATCAACCAAAGTTTACAATCCAATCTCATAGTGCACACTCTTGCCGAGGCAAGGTGGCCGCGCCTACACGAAGCACAAACCAACCAAAGTAAAGCAAACCAACTCTTATCTATATGAAGTCACTAGCCAAGCCATAAAGGACGTTGATCGGACTGATCAAATGTGGTTCTATTCGAAACAGCGCTAAGTAGCTAACCCACCTGGATCACATCCAACCGCCGGTACCGCGCCCAAGGCACGTTACCAAATTGTCTCCTCCATGGCCGAACGGTTCCGGTGCCCCGGAGCCTTCCCGTTCGAGGAGACCAAACCCCGTGCAACACAGGTTGTCCGTGACATGCAGACACCAAGTAGGTATGACGAGAGGATCGAAGATTCTCGTCCCACCAAGCGATCCTAGACTCGTTCAACCAAATATCCAACCAAAACATCCAACCAAAGAATCCATAACAATTCTTCCAACATATATAGCCCAAGACACCAAATCCAAGTTATTTCCATAGGCACAATGCCTCTTCTCAACACAGTGTTTCCAATGGTGCAACACCCTTCTCAAACTATCCCATGGTATAATGCCCCAAATATGGCACAATACCCTCGCCGATGCAGTTGTTCGATTTCGAACCACAACTGCTCGCTTTGCAAGACAAAGCGACCAAGTGATACCCGTGCACGGATGCACGCTCGCTCGTCCGAATTCTCGATATTTCCAATGCCTCAATGTATCATTCCAACTGTCCAAGCATAATCCCAATTATTCAACCGACTGCCTCAAATGCAATATTCCAACGCTAGCTCTAACTATCCAACGCGAAAACCAATTCAAGCCACAATCCTATCCAAATAAACGACGTACACTCTATGCACGCCTCAGTGTAGTGATTTTCAAGTTTCAACCCAAGTGTTCAAGTCTTTACGTGTTTTCCATATTATTAGGCATGAAGGAGTAGAGGAGAAGGGAAAGAGCCCACTCACAATGTTTGATTCCGTTAAGCATCATGTCCTGCCGATACGGCCGATCCCTTGAACCCGTGGTCCGATGCAAGCGCGATCTACTCAACTGGTATGACCGTGCGAGCAGGTCGTGCTTTCCAAATCATCCGACCGATCGGACTAAGGAAGACGGTATTATCGCTCAAATCCAGCTATCTCAGTACTGTTTTGAACGAACACCTGATTCCCATCGAACTCCGCTAGCCATCTGCACATGAAACCAACTCAATCAACACTTCTTCCCAAAATCCAACAAATCAAATGTAACCAGCATTTGTTTCATTCAATCCGACTCAGCGTAACGCACCGTGCGGTTGCGGGCGTTACAAAACCAACTTTTTAAAAGTCTTTTAGTAAGTTGTTGCTACCAAATTATTTAGACTATTCTTCAAAGAAAAATAAACATAAATTGTTGGGTATCCGTCCTACGAGAGGTAGAGACTGAATGAGAAGTCTGGAGTGTCATAAAGTCGGTGCGGAGGTCTCAGGAAGAAACGGCGGAACGAACAATGTGATCTGAGATAGTTTTCGGTCAAAACTGCATAATCGATATACTGATTCTGGGACAACCGGCATATTATTTGTTGTTGGCTATTTTATGAGGCTAATTTAGTGATTTTAATTCCTAAATTAGTTTTCTTAGTCCCTATATATAAAGGTTTAATGAAGTTCTCGTCTAAGATCTTCTAGGGTTCAAGAAGACTCCATCAAACTTCTAAGAGATTTATGACTCATAGTTTTACACTTCAAGTAGGAGGAATGAATTTTTGAACGAAGATCTTCGGCAAGGAAATTGTCAGTCGGATGGTGAAAACCATTGCTCGATGAGTGCACTTTGTAAGAGGTTAGGGTATTAAATATTCATATTGTATCTTGTGTCTTTATTTTGAGAATGGTAAGAGATCGACTCTTGGCACAACCAAGTTGATGTGAATTGTATTACAATTTGTTCATTATATAAAATGTTGAGACTTGTCATTGTGGTTGTAGCCACCGTCACATTCGTGTTTGTTCTTGCATAACATAATATGGTACTTGTTTTCTTTGTAAGATAGTTGACGTGATCTATCGTGCATATCTAATTCCAACAAAAACAATATCTAATAAACGATTCCAAATCCAGCCTAACCTTTGCTACTGTATGTTGACTGGCGGAAGGATACTCCCTACCATTGTAGTTTCTTTTTCTTCTTTGTACTAGAGGTGAACATTATTCGATTTTTGACCGAAAATCGAATTGAATAAGAGATCCAGTTCGGTTTAAAAAGAAAAAAAAACCGGTTTCGATTTTGAAAATACCTAAATTTTTTATTAGGTTTCGGTTTTGGATTTCGGTCCAAACCGAATAAGATTTATACAACTATATAAATACCCTAATTTTATGCATATTTATGATTAAGAATATGTAAATTTTGAAAACAACAATTCTATGTATATGTTTTGAAGTCCAATTTTGAACAAAACTTTAAAATAAGATAATGTGTGTATAAAATTATAATTTTTAATATAATTTAATTACGATTTTAACTTTGGGTCCGATCCATTAAACAATTGTAATAGTCCGACCGAACAAACCGAATAGCTTATTCTGTTCAGTTCGATTTTAAATTTTAGAATTTTAGTTTATCCATTTTTAATTATTTGTATTCAATTGAAATCGAATTAACCGAATGCACGCTTCTACTTTGACCAGTTACTTATCCTTATAATTGAATAGCTGAAGTGTTGGGCAACTCATGCATTCTTGCACAATATCAAACACAATACTCATGCATTCATTCAAATGAGGTGCTCGCATGTAACAAAGGTCATGTGGATCGTTTCAGTTTAGCTTTCAATATATATACAATGGCTATATATATTCCGTTTAGCTAAATAATATTAATCATATAATGTGCAGCACAGATAATGTTGTGTTTTTATTAGATAAAAACAAAATTTTGTACTTACTTGATATTAGATATTGGAAATAACTAAATTTACCAAATGTACAATGTATCCAAACCCTCAAGTTACTCGGCATTAACATGACGTGTGACGAATAAGTTCAAGGATGCCAGTATTATATTGATATAAAATAAGTTTTATACTAATCTAGAAAATAGCTTGATATTAACATTGTATATTAATCTATACAGAGGTAGTGTTGGAGGCTGCGGTGCACCTCCAACAATAACAATGTATATTAATCTAAACAGAGATGGAGGTGTGGGCTGAGGTGTCGTTTCAATTCATCTCCAGCCTAGCAGTATTTTTTTTATTTTTTTTATTTTTAACAATGTTCATGTAAGTATGGTGACTTTTTCTCAAACAAAGGTTGAAATTCAATCAGGTCAAGTTATTACTTTCAATCCCTCTTTGAATGACACTAAAAATTTGTCTCACATATACACCACCGTGTTGTACAGATGTCCAAATAAAACCGTATATTTGAATTCACCATCAGAATTCGCTGACAGAATTTCCAATAAAACAACATTAGTAATTTCTGACATCTTCTTCTTCTAATTTTGCTAAAAACATTTTGTTATTGAATTCACCATCAGAATCCGCTGGCAGGATTTCCAATAAAACAACATTAGTAATTTCTGACATGCTTCTTCTAATTTTGCTAAAAACATATTGTTAGTTTGCCTTATTTACCAGAAACTTTAGATTGAAGGTAGAGAATGATAACTCGCTTAACTAAATACAGAAACTGTCTACCAGTAAATTTTGGACTAGACCGCTCAATCAGTCTAAAGGGTTACATCGAATCGCTCATTCTAGTGCTCTGTAGACCATATATAAGCTACCAGTTGCTTTAGTGGAACATTAAACCTCGATCTTGAAGGTACTGTACCGTAAAAGGCGAAAGCCGCTGGTGGACTGAAATGGACTCCAGTCCACCCAATTATTTTTTCAACTTAACACTAATAAGACAAAATAATAATATTTTGGCTACTGAAAACTAATTCTTACTCACCTATATGTGGTTTCACATTTTGTGGCCCACTAATATCATATGTATCAGAGTATTGTATTTCCTAGACATGAACTAGAAAGGAACCTGACGAACATGGCCGTGCTCATGAACATGGGCGGAGCTAGAATAGGACAATGTGGGTCACATGATCCCTCTCAATTTTCTTTTTCAATATATATATATATATTGTTTGGGTAATGCCCATGTAATAGTGCAACACATGGACGACAAACGATGGCCCACAACAAACGAGGGCCCACCCCACAGTAGCAAGCTACTGCATGCAGACCCTCCCCGTGAAAAATAATAATTTAATATTGTTGTAAGCACATAGCCCACATATCAGATATTAGTACTATTTTTTTTATGGCGTTTCTCTTCTCCGAGTCTCTCTCAACGACGCGCACGACGCACCTCTCTCTCCCTCTCCCGCCATACTGTACCTCTCCATCATTCATCATATAACATCTTTAAATATATTCAATTTTTGTCCTATTTATTTTTAAATGATCCATCCCCCTAATTGATTCATGTCCTAATTGACTTTGCTATTAGATGACAAGATTTAATTTGCTTTTAGATGGAATAAAATTGTTTGCTAGTATAACATTCTTCGATTAAGAAAATATGAAAAAAATGAAGATAAAGTAAATTAGTGGTCGGAAATGAAATATTTTTAATCATGTTATCCCTTGAGGGAGAACAATATTTAATCATCATAAGATCCTTTAATGACAACTTTAATGATTAAAATTGTAGGATTCAAGTACCGATTTTAAGATACACCGAATATTCTCGATCAAATGGTCAAAAATGATCAAAAATGTCTTGTATGACTTGACTGGAATGACACTAAAGTTTAAGGTTCTTATTATATTGGATTAAAAATGTATACTTTAATGCCAATAGTATTTTGAACTGAATGATAAAAAAAGAATAACTATAATAGAAAAATTAGAATAGGCGACCAAGGTTATATATAGAAAATAGAATTTTGTGACTACTTTATGCAATTTTTTCTTTATATTTTTATAATTTTTTTCGATTACAAATTTACTAGTCGGTTTTTATTCCGCTGTATCCAAATCCTGATTTGGGGCCACTGCTCATGAACAACTTCCCTACAAAACATATACAACATCAGTATGATATAAAAACTATCGCTGGAGTGGACTACCATAAATTTTGGTGGACTAGAAATGGGACTAATCTATATAAAAAAAAAATCAATGAAAAAAATTATATGAAAAAAAAAAAAAAATTGGGGGATACCCCAACCTATGCTTCATGCTTGGATCCACCCCATTGTATTTCACTGTTCAGATGAGAAACTCATTGGACCTCTACTTTTCAAATGATACAAATTATAAAGACGTGAGAAAATTTAGAACATACCTAAACTCCTTGGTACTCTTTGGAAATCATTCAAAGGAGAAAAGTAGAAGAAAATCAAAAGCAGCATGATCGACCCGGTTGCTTTTCTCGTCGTCTGAACTCCAACACCCTCGACAAGTTCTGTCACATCGTGAATCTTCCGTTGAAGATAAAAGATGATACCAAATATTCTTAGTGTTCGAATTTATGCCTAAAACAGTCTACCTGGTAAACTAATTTTTTTTTTGTCGGTTTTTTATTTTTTTTAGTGTGTTAGACACGATTCTACATTGACCTGATACGATACAGTATGGACACGACGAGAGATGAACATGACGATACTTACACAACATTTATGTTGTTAAAAAAATTCAGTATACTTTAAATTCAGCCCGAGGTAAACCAAAATCCTGGCTCCGTCCTTGAATCTAAATATAACTTGTAATTTAAAAAAAAGGGTGAGAGAAATATGTGTGTATTCGTATCCTAACTGTGTGAAGGAATACTGTTTTAATTACATATTAAGTGATACTTTATCCTTTAGAAGAGATACTGTTTTAATTACTTATTAAGTAATATCTTATCTTTTAAATTGTTTAGAAAATCAAAAGAGAATTGATTTTCTAATTGGGAGCCTTGAGTGCAGAGGAGGGCAACTTGGATGAGAGACTCCACCTCGGCCTCTATGTAGTTGCTTTGTAGGCCCGGATCAACCCAGCATTTCCAGCCTCTTCTCTTTCAGAAGACCTTTCACCTAAAAAGAGAATAGAAGATTGAAGTCATAATCCTACCAGCTTAAGCCATTTGGAATTTCGGACGAAGCTAAAAATAATCAAACTGGATTTATTGGGTCCTCAATTACCAATGACAAGCCTAGAGTCTAACCAAAATTTCAAGCAAAAAATTTCACCAATAATATAAGCATTTTCAGTCGAATAGCATGAGTTGTATTATCCTCTACCGTTACAAAGTGAGCTCAAGCCACGAATGGGTTCAAATATAAGACCCTTTTGAGTATACAACATCTAGACACAAAATTACAACTTTTAGCTGGCAAATACATGTGTTTTTTTCAAAGAGTTTGAAATGATAAACAAAGTTACGTACATATCATCTGCAGATGAATAGTTAACCATGTCTATATACAAGTTGCTAGATGCTAGCTAATACACCTAACTAGGAATCAGTTTATTGATCCCAAATCTTTGGTGTTTCTTACAATCGATAGAATGAGGTTGGGTATGGAGCACAAGAAAGTTCCACAAAAAAAATTGACAAGTTTTAATAAATAACTGTCAATCTGACATCAACACCATCTATATTGGTGCAATTTGCCTACGAGTAGGCCAATCCACTGGTGGTTCAGTCGGAAGGCGTTCTTCAATAACCATCAGAAATCGCAAAACGTCTCAGAGCATTTTAAAAAGTAAAAATGAGGGCAAAGACAAACACAGTAGTGTAGGTAGATATTATCATTTAACTATAAGTCTATGACTAAAAAATAAAGCATAAAAGTTTAAATAACAAGTGAACAAATTTCTGTTCATAGTGTTTCAGAAGTATGAGATTTCAGTTAATACTCCGTAGTAAACCCCCATTTTCATGGATAAGTCTCAGGTGAAGTTGATGACGATAAGGTAAGTCTGATTCAAATAGACCAGCCAATGATGACACATGCAAGAACTCAAAATATGAATGGATACAATACAAGGCAGAGCCGCAACTTAGAAAAATCCTGTCTATAGTTCAGAAAAGCACCCAAACTAGGTACCAAGAAGTAACTCCTCGAGTCAACCAAGCAAGATCAACATGTTATAAATCCATCTAACAAGAGCCTATTTTATGTGTCGAAGATGATTGAGGTAATTGGCTTGGCTTAAGGACCTAAAGTTGGCCTCTAACATGATGTAACCCCTGAGCTGCAGCATTAAGATGGTAGACTGTGCAAGCTTAAAAAATACATAATACCTCTTAAACATGATGCAACACTTCCGTTAGCCATGTGAGGATATACAAGTAATCGCTCAGTCGGCGTCATACAAAATCCACCAAGTTTTACTAGGTTCCGGTGCACAGCCTTGCTAATCATCTCAATTTCTGTCTGAAATTGAAGCTCTCCTCCTGGAGTACGCTCTTCTTTAAGTCTCTTTACTGCCACAAGAGAACCATCTGCAAGTCGTCCTTTAAACACTTTCCCAAACCAACCTCTGCCCAGAATGTTTTTACTGCTGAAGCTATCAGTTGCAACTTGAAGTTCTCGCAGAGAAAACCTTTTAAGCTGGCCCAAATGAACTTCAGGGTCCTCCTCAGCTGCCCAGGAAAAGCACAAGAATGTTTTATCATTAATGTTAAATGTTACAATCCATCTATCAATTACCCACCCAAATACTAGCCAGGCACATCGAAGAAATGTTCTTGTGGTTTACGACCACGCCACCAAGCAAATCCAATGGCTGGAGCAGCAAACAGCAAAGCAGCACCTGCAGCAACTCCACCAGCAATTGCTCCAGTGCTAGAGGCACCACTTCCTGTTCAAATCATAATCGGTACAACTATACATTCGCATAACAAGTTCCTTCCATCTAGTCAGACTAAATGTTAGTAAAAACATGAGGACCACTGGAGTATGCACATCCATATACGATAGTTTCTAGCAGTATCAATTTGAGAATTATCAGCAATAAATGGAGAAGCCAGCACGATAGCTCCTGAAAACCCCTTAAGACTGCTTAAACAGAAGGCCAAATCCAGACAATTTCAACATCCTCACACTTAGCTAATGCATAGTGTTAAAGGCATAACCCCCCACTTCTGATAGGTCAAAAATATAGTTAATAAATACAGTCTTCTCCTCCAAAGACCTTTGAAGAAAGTATCTTTTTAATGAGAACTTAGTAATGTAGAAAGTTCCACTTATGTCAAGCGAAAACAATCGCAAACTTGGAAATACTAAACTGCAACATATTGGTTCATAGCTTATGCTACTGCATAACTATTAGTCAGAAGCCATTTAGAAATTTGCCTACAGAAAGATCGCAAACATAGGCACAATAATCATGCATGCTCTTGAAAAATGATATTAAACTCATCTTCAGAAAGTGGTCCTGGCGGATTGAAAGGTGGTGGTGGAGAAAATGGAGGAGAACCAGGACAAGGCTTTGTTGAACCAGGACAAGGCTTTGTTGTACCCGGACCACATAAGAGAGGGTTATTACCAAAACTGTCAAAAAATTGCATGCATGATTAGTAGTGAAAGCAACAGAAAGTTCAAGATCAGTTCCAAGATTTTTTTGGGCAGGACACCTGATAGGGGTAAATAATGAAAAAGAACCGCTGGATGGAACTTCTCCAGATAGATTGTCGTTTGACAGATCCCTGCATATTTAATGTAATAAAAGGTTGGCACGTCACAAAAGAAATTGTTATACAAGGCGTAATAAGACCATTGAGTGATATAGAGGGGAGAGGATCTTACAGAACTTGGAGAGCACTGATATTGGTTAGAGAATTAGGAATCGAACCAGTAAAACTGTTGTTGTTAAGCCGGCTACCCTTCCACAAAGTTTGAAAAGAAAGTTAATTGATTGAAGTTACACATGAGGAACTATAAACAGGAAAGCATATATAAGAAAACAGTTTAAAATGTCGCACTAAGTTATTTAAGAAGAAAATGAGCAAGTTATTTAAGTTATGAAAAAAGAAGTATAAGACAAAAGTCCACCCCCCCCCCCCCCCCCCCCTCCACACACACACACACACACACACACACACACACACAAAATCTATACACACAGTCAAAAGAAAAAAAGTATGGGATCTGGTTAAAGATTCCAATGAAGGGTATTGTCATATGCCAACTCATTTGGTACTTTTATAAAATTTGAACCAAAACCAGCTCTCTTTCCTTCTACAACATGATTTTATGCAACAAAGCCAAGTGTCTCTTCTCTGAAACCATAGGTATCTAATGTAAAAGATAGTTGGTTCCCAGAAGCTTTGGCTACGTTGAAGTAGTTCTGGTGAATTCTACAATGTACTTATTTTTAAACACATTCTTTGTCGTTCAACAGCTCATTCAGTCATTCTCACATCTTGGCAATCCTTGGTCATTTTTTTTTGCATATCTGCAGCAACATTCTCATATTGGCAAAAATCAGCTTCTGTGACTGGACCTCATTGCCTAACAAAACATGCAATTCACATCAAGCCTTGGATCTCTATTCGTAGCTTCTTCCAAGAAAATTGATGGTATTAAATTTGTATTGATTATACCTGCCTGTTGAATATAAATATATAACCCCTCATCCCTTACCAATACTCTATAGAGCTTTGGTGCAGTGGCAAGAACTTTAACTTGGTATTAGAGCAACCCATGTTCAATCCGTGGTGCACATTTTAAGCAGATTCTACAGAAAACTATACCGCTACATGAATCCATCCCTCAACTCATAAAATGGGTCTTCGACCTGCAGGACACGTTTAATATAAGTATATAACCCTCATCATTTACATAAACTCTAGAATTTTGGTGTAATTCTGCAGGACTTTAGCAATACCATTATAAAATCATTCTTCCCCTCCTCCTGAACTCTGTATAGCATTATCTAATCAACATAGACTAATTTTGGCAAATAATATGTCACAGTCCTCTATTAAAATATCCAGAAAGGTGCAAGAGAAGAGATCAAAGCCACAGAAGTACGTTGCAACCAATCCCCTCTTACCTGGCCATGTTTTTTAATACTTGTTAATGATCCTTCCATGATCTAATCACAGTTACACTGTAATCAGCAACCATCTTAAAGGACCTATTTAAATTTTGATACCATTTCGGCACAATTAAAAATTAGCAAGCAAGTTGTTATGTTTTAACAATCACTAACCCTAGACCCTTATTAGTAAAATACAATAATATTTTAGCTAAGACATTGCTCATGTCTAGACTCTAGTGGTCCCACTCTCAAATTATCTTAGATTTCTACAATGTTGCTCCTCTGCTTCCCACAAACAAAGGAGGGACCATCACATTGCGTTTCTTTACAAGCTCATCCATTGCAAATAATCCTTTCTATTTGCATCAAAACTTAAATGAGCCTGCATGCTTTAAGGGTGAATAGATTGAATCCTTCAGTTAAGAAACAAAAGTTATGAACATGATAGACTCACATCTTGCTTAACCATAGGCTAGACAGTAAACTTCAGAAGTACACAAAGTTCCACTGTATCCCTTCTTCATGGCCACATATCTTTAAGGCTAAGGAACAGAAAATGACATTCTCTACTTGTTAAGTAGCATCCTCATGGTGTATATGCCAGTGCTAGACTAGAATCCTTTTGCTGCTTAATTAACATTGGGATACTTAAAGTGGCAGGCTTCTTCAAACCAATCAGCATAATGTAGCTGTTGCACGTCTTCAAGCCATATCATATCATATATAAAGAGCGTATATTGAAGTAACAATTGTAACGTGAATCCACATGCATGCCATCTCAAGCAAAAGCGATCCTATAATCACAGGAAGAAATGGAGAAAGAAAAAAATACTAAAGAGAAAATTCTAGCTAGTTATTTAGCACAAAAACCTATAATAGTGTCACGACTTTAAATAAGTAATATAAAAAAAAAAATCCTTCATAAGTGGGTTAAAGGATAAAATTTCTTACAGGAAACGCAATTTCAATAGATTCACCAGTGATCCCGGTATTCCTCCGTTGAAACTATTTAAGTACAGATCCAA
This sequence comes from Iris macrosiphon, assembly GCA_036927795.1. Lineage (NCBI taxonomy): Eukaryota > Viridiplantae > Streptophyta > Magnoliopsida > Asparagales > Iridaceae > Iris > Iris macrosiphon. The sequence goes on from JAYESA010000013.1 coordinate 20,283,935, forward strand.
GCTAACAAGGTTTGTCAGATTTCCAAGGTCACTGATCGGAATTGCCCCACTAATGTTGTTGCTGTAAATTTCTCTGCATATAAACATTTTAATGTCTTTCAATAGTTATAAGAAGAAAAACATAATACAGCATGGTTTGTGAGAAAGTTAATAGAGGGGGAATTAATAGGACCAATGGCATAATAGTGTAGTAGAAACCAATTGAACAGTTGAAGAGTACAATGAAGCAAATATATTAGGATTGTAATTAATTGTTCTTTTTACAAATCATCCTTATCATCTTAACTCTCGTCATTTTTGCAACAATAAATGGAAAAACTGTGTTGTGAAATGATACTACTGCCTTAAGACATTTTGAAAACAACACAAATGACTAAAATGCATGTGATTGTTAGGAAGAGCATCATACGCCTATCAACGTTTAAGGAATGTCAAGAAACTGCCTATTCTTAAAATACAGAACTTACAAGTACTGAAGACTCTTCAGCTGGCCAAGTTGGGGAACCAATTGACCAGATAAATTAGCATTTCCAAGATCACTGAAAGAAACCATACTTGAGATAAGACAAAGGATGTTAACCAATATTATAAAATATGCAACCAGTCTGCTTACACTCGAATAACACTATTGTCGTTGTTACATGTAACATGGAACCATGTACATGGATTGACTAGAGTCGGATCCCAACTTTGCAGTACATTATTTGGATCGTTTAAGTTGGTCCGTAAGCTGTGCAATGCATCACCTGTTAAAAGAGGAAGTCAGACTATCTAAAAATAGCTGAGAAGCACAACAAAATTAGAAGAAGAAATTTTTTTTGAGCCAATGCAAATAGTGGGAGAAAACCCAGAAAAGAACATAAACGAACACTATGATTCATGTTTCATAGTTAGCAAAGAAACTCGATAACAGGAGGTAGATATACAAGGTATGAATAACAGTGGAACGATGAGGGCTAATAATATTACCAAAGAAATATCATATAACCCTAACCATGTTATATAATCACAACACATAAAAGAACAAATGGATAGGTAGAGCTAACTGAACAGATGGATGTGTATAGGTGGGTTAAGAAAAACCTTATATCTCCTGAAAATGTAATTTGAAATATGAAATATCTCGTAAGACGAGCTCTGCAAGTATTTAATCCATGCTAACATCTGCATAGCATCTGTAGATCATGAGCATCCTAATTAGGTCAAGCGCAAATCTACAAATTGTTACTGGACTAATATAAAAATCAAGGTTTTAAGCCAATACATTTCTGATCGGAATTGGTGGATCCAAGATTGTTGAAACTACCTAACTGACATAACCGGATACCGGAAGCGAGTTTCTAAATTTTGATAAAAGTACTGCCCTCAACCCTCATAACTCTAGATTCTGGACAGTGCCAAGCGCTTTAAAAAAATTCTGTGTGAAAGTAGCTCTCAACCCATGAAAAGGTATTGTTCGACTGGAATAATATAAACATTTAATCTTCAATATTTAATCCTTACCAAAACTCTGATGCGTATGCATTTGCAGGGACTAACAATTAACTTAAAAGTTTGGAGGTAGACTGGACCAAACAACCTGCAGTTAGAGCGGCCTAAAGATTATTTACATTATGGTTCTGATGAGGTCATTTTGTACTCAGATTAATTCTTCCAATAATAATTGGCTAAATTACCCCAATGCCCCTAATTACAGCGTTCGGTTTTTTTGGCACATTAACATTCTGGTCGATGTTGGCATCCCAACTTTATAAATTGCTCTTTTGACGCATATTTCGTCAATTTTGAAGCACGTTGAGACAACTTCAAAATCATATCTTATAGTACAAAAATGCAATTAAAACTTTTGTCTTACCAGATATTCTTTTGAAATGGTCCTGATGTGCTTCATAATTGACGAAAGGTGGTTCAAAAGAGCAATAATAAAGTTTAGATGCCAAAATCGAGTAATGGAAAGTTAAGGTGCCAAAAACTCCGAATACTATAGTTGGAGTGTCATTAGGATAACTTAGCCATAATAATTATGTGTTTACATCTTGAAATTTGATTCCTTTATTTCTCTCTCAAGGTGTTAATTTGGCCGGGCGGCCAGGAACCCAGTCCTGAACCGGCCAGGTCATTGGGCCCGGCCCGGCCCGGCCCGATCCGATCCACAGTCCCCGCGGTTTCGGGCTGGGTCCGGAGAAAGAGGTCCGAAAGCCCGACCATACCTGCTCAAAAAATAACCGTTCCGGTTCAACCCTCTCCAATTCACCCGACCCGGCCCGGATTGTCCCGATCTCCAATTCCCCCACCCCCGCACCCCCATGGCCACAGGGCCCCACCTAACGGCTTACTGTGTATTATATATAAAGGGGGATAAAGTACCAGAATACCCCCCATTTAACCATTTATTAAACTGTTTGGAGGTATTTTAGTAATTTTTCTGGATAGAAGATCGAAGACGAAAGATTTGAAATTCTTCTTCCAAATTTAATGTAAATAAAAATTTTATTTTTATTTTCTAAAATTTCATAAAAAAAAATTATCTCAATTTTTTACTCTTAATTAAAGTATAAAATTTATCTAAGTTTTTCCTTTAGAAAATATTTTTCTAAAAGCAAACTGGACCGGCCGCAAACTGGACCCGGCCTGCCCCTGAACCGGGCCAACCGGCTCAACCCAGTCCGGTCAGGCCCGGCCTGCCCCAAACCGAGTCCGGATCCGGATTGGGTTCACCTTTGTGCTCCACCGGTCCGAGCCAGCCCGGCCCTCCTTCCATCCGGTCTAAGCCCGGCCCAGGCCCAGTGAAACCCGGTCAGGCCGATTAACATCTTGATTTCTCTCTTTTGCGTTTTTTTTTGTTGTTGACCGAATTCTCTCTTTTGCTTCCGGTTCATCTATACAAGCTCAAATACATTATACTCACATTAAACAAAGCTACTCCGCCACATTTACACACTTGAACTAAAAGAAAGCAAAGATTTTTGTATCTTGAAGACCATTTCTAAACGAGAATATCAAGTCACAGTCATATATATTTCCGAAACAAGAAACATTTGGACTCAAAACTATTACTAATTTCTATCACTCCCAACGACGAGGATTTCGAGAAGAAGCAGCAAAAGGAAAACCTAGCTGACCTTCCATGTTCGCCAAAACCCTTGCCAGAGGGTTTAACACCACCATCACCATCACCACCAGTCGTGATCTTATATCTCTCCTCGATAACCATACGAGCCATTCGAATTAGATTTCTTCTGTTCTTTTGATTCAAATTTTTTTGGCTAATTTTAAAGGACTCTAACAATTACTTAGGCTAGTTCAAATTTTAATTTTTTTATTTACACGTTTACCATCGAAAAAATTGCTCCAAGATAGTTTAATTTTTTTCCAGAATTGTCACAATGTTGATGTCAGCATTTTTAGATGAAAAGTATCCACCTTAAGTGTCCCCCTTATAACCTAATTCGAGTGGCTCTTGTGGTTACCGAAGAGAGGTATAAGACCTAGGGGTGAGTATTCGGTTAATTCGGTTTCAACCGAATTATGAAGAACCGATTAAACCAAACTCATATTTTATCGGACTGAAACCGAACTGAAATAGTCTAAAATCGATACGAAATAATTTGATCGATTTTTCAGTTTAATTCGGTTGGACCTTTTTTGTTAATGGGCCGATTTTATTTAATGGGCCGACCTTAAAATGGGCTAAAAATTGCCAATATCACACTGTTCAGAAAACAATTTTCTTTCTAAATTCCTTAGCAAATACCAAAATTATTACACAAAGAGCATACAAAATTTAACTTGTATCACAGGCAAATAAGAGTTCACAAAATAATTCACACTTGACAAGCAAATAAGAATAGATAATCAAATCACTAGAATGAAAATTACTACCAAGTACTAGAATGAAAAGTAATACCATACAAAAATACTGGAGCATACAAAATTACTGCTGCAGGAGCATACAAAATAATTCACACTTCATATACATAGTAACATAACAAACAATAAGGAACCAAGTTACTTCCAACAACCAACAAATACAGCAGGACAATAATTTCAATTAACCTACATACAAAAAGAGTAGTAAAGAATAACAAATCATATACAAACAAACAATAATCAATCTTAGGAGCTGCTTCTTTAGGTTTAGGAGCTTCTAGTTTAGTTCTGGCTTCCACCACCTCTACTAGAGGTCCTCTACTTCTATCCATCCATGCAAGTATTTGAATTTTCAGTGAACTGAACAAATAAAGAATATAAAGAAATGAGGCCAAAATATATTACTATAAAGCAAAAGATTAACTATTTTACTTGACAAGGTTTAGAGATAACCTGAGGTCCTGAGCTACATCAAACATAGCTCGAAGCTTCCACATTAATCCTCTTTGTTTCATATGCATGATGGAGCAACAGAAAATATGGTTTGAAATCTTTATAGACTCAGATAGTTTCTGAGGTCTGGTTATCACCAAGTAAGGGTAAGGAAAGAAGACATCCCTAAAACTGCTTTCAATACCCAGAACGGACATTACGAATTCTTAGTGATGCCGTTCGGGTTGACGAATGCTCCAGCAGTTTTTATGAACTTAATGAAGGTCATAACTTCGAGCTCTGAGTGATCCAAAATGTGGCTGGGGTCTGACACATACTTCCTCAGCTGCGACACGTGGAAGACGTTATGGACTCCTTCCAGAGAGGGTGACAATGCCAGACGGTATGCCACTTCTCCGATTTTCTCCTGAATGCCAAAAGGTCCAATGAATCTTGGGCTGAGTTTTCCACTCCTTCCGAACCTAATGGTGCCACGTGTCGGGAAAATCTTTAAGAACACCAGCTCTCCAACCTTTAATAAAGTCATAATCAAGCCTTAGTTCCATAAGCAAAATATTTAATTTGACTTGAATTTCATAAATTTAATTACCTCAAATTCCAAGGGCCTTCGGTGGCTATTTGCCCAATGTCGTTGCCTGTCTTGAGCCACTCGAAGTCTATCCCGTATCTGTTTTACCTTCTCAGCTGAATCGATCACCATCTCTGGTCCCAGCAAGGCTCTTTCTCCAACGTCGTCCCATGATAGCAGGGTACGACATCTTCGTCCATACAGAGCTTCAAATGGAGTCATCTCGATACTGGCTTGGTAGCTGTTATTATAAGAGAACTCCACCAGGTGTAGATAGTCTTCCCAGGATCCTCCAAAATCCAGAACACATGTACGGAGCATATCTTCAAGGGTCTAGATTGTACGTTCCGATTGCCCATCGGTTTGGGGATGATAAGCTGTGCTGAATTTGAGTTGAGTCCCCAAACTGGCTTATAAGCTCTTTCAGAAGTGAGAGGTGAATCTTGAATCTCTGTCGGAGATAATACTTACTGGAACCCCATGTAACTTAACAATATGTCTGATATATAGATCTGCCAGCTTCTCTGTAGATAGCCCCACTTTGAAGGGTAGAAAATGTGCCGACTTGGTCAGTCTATCCACTATCATCCATATTACATCCTTTCCACTAGGTGTCCTCGGAAGTCCGGAAACAAAATCCATTGTAATGTGTTCCCACTTCCACTCCGGAATGGGTAGTGGTTGAAGCAATCCTCCAGGTCTTTGTCTCTCTGCCTTGACTTGCTGGCACACTAAACAACGGGATACGAACCTGGCTACTTCTCTTTTCATGCCATGCCACCAAACATGCGTCCTCAGGTCCTTGTACATCTTGTTGGCTCCTGGATGTATAGAGTATTGCGATCTGTGCGCCTCTTGCATAATTTCTTCTCTTATGTCTCCTTGAGGTACACATAATCTATCGCCATGCCTCAGTGATTCATCTTCATGAATTCTGAAATCTTCTACTAATCCTGCTTGCACTTGACCTCGAAGGCTTCGCAGGCTTTCGTCTTGAAACTGAGTCTCCTTGATTTTATCTATTAAGGTAGACTGAATCTGCAAGTTCATCATTTGGCCCTCTTTTCCTGGGATAATTACTTCAATACCTAAGCTTTCCAGGTCCTCGAGCAAGTGTCGGTTCAAAGTCAAGTACATCGCCATAGGGTACCTGCTTAGAGCATCAGCAACTATATTGGCCTTCCCAGGATGATATTGAAGGGTGATATCAAAATCTTTCATTAGTTCCAGCCACCTTCTTTGCCTCATGTTCAGCTCTTTCTGGGTGAAGATATATTTTAGACTTTTATGATCTGTAAATATTTTCACCTTTTCTCCATAAAGATAATGTTTCCATAGTTTAAGAGCAAAAATGACAGCTGCCAATTCTAAATCATGGGTTGGATAATTCTTTTCATGTGGTCGAAGCTGTCTAGAGGCATATGCTATTACTTTCTTATTCTGCTCCAATACACAACCTAGACCTTTTCCAGAGACATCACTATAAATAGCGAAACCTCCGGTTCCAGAAGGTAAGGTCAGAATAGGGGCAGTAGTCAGCCTTTTCTTTAATTCCTTAAAAGCATGCTGGCATTCATCAGTCCAGGTGAACTCTTCATCCTTCCTTGTTAACTTTGTCATGGGTTCAGCAATCCTAGCAAAGTCCTTCACAAACTTCCGATAGTAGCCAGCTAGTCCCAGGAAGCTTCTAATCTCTGCTACAGAGTCTGGAGTGGGCCAGGATTCTACTGCCGCTATCTTCTTAGGATCTACTGCTATTCCATCCCCAGTCACAACATGTCCCAAGAATTCTACTTTGTCTAGGAAGAAAGCACATTTGGATAATTTTCCATAAAGTTTTTCCTTCCTCAAAGTCTCCAATGCTAACCTCAAATGTTCTTCATGTTCTTCGGGGGTCTTGGAGTAGATCAAAATATCATCAATGAAGACTACTACAAATTTGTCTAGGTATGGCTGGAAAACTCTGTTCATTAAGTTCATAAAAACTGCTGGAGCATTCGTCAACCCGAACGGCATCACTAAGAATTCGTAATGTCCGTTCCGGGTATTGAAAGCAGTTTTAGGGATGTCTTCTTTCCTTACCCTTACTTGGTGATAACCAGACCTCAGAATTATAAAGATTTATTTTGATCTACTCCAAGACCCCCTAATTTTCAAATTATTAAATCTTGGATTTTTCCAATTTTTTGGAATTTTCTGTGAATTTTCTGTAATTAAAATCAAGGCTTTTAATTAATAAATGATTTTTAATTGGCAATAAATAATATTAAAATGTCATAAAAATAACATTTTTGGGTGTAGAATGGAAAATTGGACTTAGGGTAATTTTTCTGGGCCTCAGACCTATTTTTAAATGCCTAAAAACTATTTATTTAATTAATTAATTAATTATCTATTTATTAAATTATTTATTATTTATTATTTATTATATTTTTTTTCTTTTTTCGCAGCCCGCGGCCCGTTGGGCCGCGGCCCGGCCCGTTAGTCTCGGCCCAGACCCGCTCTTATCGGGTCGGGTCGGGTTCAGCCGAACCCGACCCGCCGCAGCCCGACCCGCCCGCGTGCACAGCCCCCCCCACGTCCCGCGTCCAGCGTCGGCCGCCGCGCGCAGCGCCGCGCATTCCGTGCCCCGCTCGCCGCGCTCCGCGCCACGTCGCCCCACGATCCGCCTTGGCCGGCCCCCTGCAACCGCCTGCTCCCCCTTATAAAATCCCCGCCTCCGTCTTCCTCTTCCAGCCTCCACTCCCTCGCCGTTAGCCACCCCGCTCCGCCGCCCTAGCCCCGAGACCCTCCGCCGACGCCCGGACCCGCAGTGCCCCACCGTCGCAGACCTCCTCCCCTCTCCTCCGCTCCTCCTCCGGCGCCGCTCCGGCGCCGCTCCGCCGTCCCCGACGCCTCGACAACAGCACGAACAGCAGCCGCAGCCGCCTCTCCGGCCGCCCTGAGCCACCGCCGCCCCCGTGGACGCCGCGCCGCCCCTCGGCGAACCTTCCTCGGCCCCCTCCGGCGTGTCTCCGGCAGTCCACCGCCGTCCACGGCCGTAATCCGTCGAAACCCTAACCCTAGCCCTAATTTCGGATTCGCGTGTCCGACACGAGTCGGACACGGTTCGACCCTGTTTCGGGTCCCCTTCAGGTACGCGTAACTTTCGCCTCGTAGCTCCTTTTTTAATTTCGTAAATTGCGTTGTGAAGCCTGTATGACCCTCTCGGTGTCCGGACAAACTGTTCGGGACATCGCGTCCTGTGGTGATCGCACACCGCGATCCAAAAACAGGAAAAACCAGACCCTGTTTCACCCCGGAACTGAGTCCGCCCCGCCAAACGGGACGACTTGGTCGCGTGCGGTCTTCACAGATACGTACGCATCGTCGATACGGACGTGTGAGTTTTCGTGGAAGCTGATTCGGGTGTGCGTGCACACCGGAATCAACGCGTATCCGCGGACATCGCCCCGTATCCGCCTTTTCTGCAATTTACCCTAACTTCGTGCACACTCGTCAGATCGAGACGAAACTTGCGCCATTGGACTCGTAGCGATACGCTGGTCCTGTGGGTCAAGTTTGGTTCAATTCTGAGAACGTTGACGAAATCGCGTGTCGTGGGCCCCACAGGCCCCGCTCGACGGGCGATTTTGTGTTCGGCTCATCGGAATCCAAATTTGGAAGTTCCGTTGGGTTCGTATCAGCGTTCCTGACCTGTTGACACTAAGTTTGGTGAATTTGGAGACCTTTGACCCGGACACGTTTTTCGGTACAAAGCGGGCCCACCGGCGAACCCCGTTTTGGCCCGAAACTGCCGTTTCTGTCCTTGTCTCCAAATTGGACCCAAGGACAGGCGTTTCTAGCTATTTGACACCTTCTGAGCGTGATGGTAATGTCTATTTCAGCTTTTGGACTCATCTCTGGAAATTTTCCCAAGAGCCAAAATTTAATCAGATCCAAACAACAGGCAAGTACCTGCACTTCAAGTTAATCTTTATATTGTGATAATTAAATTCCCTGCTCTACTAGTACCCTTGCTGATTACACGTAGGGTTAGAATACTATATTTTATGTCTTGAATATTGGAATTCATGTCTTATTTTTTATATCGGGTGGGAGAATACCTAGAAGGCATGTAGTTTACCCTTCCCCTTGTCGTGTTTAATAGCTGTTGGTACACGACTGTCCATCAGCCGGATCTCGATTATTCGTGTTTAATAGCCGTCCATGACGGCCGGATTAGCCTTATAAACCCCTACATGCCAACTAAGTATTCTAAAAACAAACACAAGTTTCATACAGATAATTTCTGGTCATGTTATATTTCTTGCTGACTGTTGTAGTTTCATTTCCTGCTCATTTACTTCTGTTTTCTCATATTCCTGTTTATAGTTGTGACTCTGAGATATTGACGTTCTTTTATGCAATTTCCTTAACATGATATTCAGTATCTAATTGTCATAAATATTTAGTTTAACCTTGTTGTGCACTGTGTACTTTGCTCCTTTTCTGACTGGATCTGTTGATTTAGGCGATGATGAGGATCTTGTCCCTACTTATTATGGTCCTTATGAGGGTACAGATGATACCTATGAGGAGCCAGAACCCACCCAGGAGACCCCTGCTGCAGAGTAGCTAGTAGTAGCTATCTTTTATTCTGTTTCTTATCTTATTTAATCGGGTTTGTCCCCGATTTCATTTTGGAATTCCTGTACTAAACATTTGAAATTGTTGTCACATTTATTTCAGTTGCAAATCTTAAGTTTCTATTCTCATTATTATCTTGCCTATGTTAATTGTGAATGAGTTAGACTAGTTTAGATGGATTAACCTAGACAGCGTACTACCACCGACTCTGCGGCGTAGGCTGGACGTACCCACGCACTTGTGCCCGAACTTCCGGGTGCGGGTCGTGACACATTTTTATGGTGGCCCATGCAGGTCCTATCCTAAAATAGGGTAATACCCTAGGACAGGGTATGGAATAAGATTGAGGATTCTAGGAAAAGCTCATTCACAGTATAGCATCCTTATTTCAATTATTGATATCATTTTTGCTCAATTGTCCTATCGCCTTTGATTTTCAAGTATTCTATTCTGATCTTCCTATCCCTTAATCTTTCAGAATGGTTCAGACCCGGAACACAGTAGGAGGCACATCAGAACCAGCTGAGCAGAATGTGCCCGAGACTCTTGCACTCCCGCCGCCTCCATCTGTTCCGGCAGTTACTCTGGATGGGGCACAGCTACTTGGAGTGTTCCAGGGATTGGTGGAATCCCAGAAAGAACAGACTGCACTTCTGCGGACCAGCCTCTCAGAAGCTATTAAGTCCCAGGAGTCGCCACTCAAGAGGCCAGGAAGTGCCAAAGACTTCAAGAATCTTAGACCCCTGGAATTCTACGGAACTGAGGGCATTCTCTATGCCGATGAGTGGATAGAGAATGTCGAGAGACTCCTGAAGACTGCTCGGGTTCCCGATGATCTCAAAGTGGAGTCCGCAAGCCTGCAACTGTTCGACATTGCTCGAACCTGGTTCAGAGATGAACCCCAACTATCTGCTTCTGACCTCACCTGGGAGGACTTCAAGAGGCTATTCAAGGAGAAATTCTATCCCGAAGTGGCTCGGGAAGCTCTCGAAAGCCAATTCGAGAGACTGGAACAAGGTAACATGTCTGTTGATGAATATACTGCTGAGTTTAGCAGGTTAAGCCACTTTGCGGAGTACATGGTTCGTACCCCGGAGGACAGAGCCCGTAGATTCAAGAAGGGGCTGTCTCTGGATATTCGCCTTGCTGTAACCACCAGCCGAGCTCGTACCTATGAGGAAATCCTGAGCGTGGCACAAGGCGTAGAGAGAGATATGGGACACAAACTGAAGCGAGAAAGAGATACCGGAAATGCGGGACCCAACAAACGCCATTTTCAACAACAGCAACAACAACAACAACAGAGGGCCCCGCAGCAAACTCAGCGTCCTCTCCCTCGAGCTCCAGCACCCCAACACCAGGCTCAGGGACAGAACCAGCGAGCTCCCCCTTGCAACTATTGCCAAAAACCAGGCCACACTTGGCAAGGCTGTAGAAAGAGGCTAGGTGCCTGTCTCTATTGTGGCTCCCCAGCACATCAATTGAGGGACTGTCTTGCTGCTCAAGGATGCCCCGCTGCACCAAAGGCTCCAGTCCAGGCCAGGCCCCCAGCAGCACCACAGAGGGGACCCCCGCTTCCAACTCAACAACAACGCTTTGCTCAGCACCAACAGCAGCAACAGAGGGGTGCACCGCAGCAAGGCCGTGCTTATGCAATGACTCTGGAAGAAGCAGAAGCCACAGCAGACGTGATCACAGGTTCTGTGCTTATAAATTCAATACCAGCTATTACTTTATTCGACTCTGGAGCTTCTCATTCATTCATGTCAGTAGATTTCCTTATGAAGCATAACTTAATCACTAAACCCCTTAGGAATTGTTATAAGATCATTACCGGTGGAGGAATCATTCCGGTTAGTGATGCCTGTAACAATTGTCCTATTACATTATGTGGAAGAGAACTGTATGCTAGGCTACTTGTAATGCCAGTGCCCAGTTTTGATATTATACTGGGTATGGATTGGTTGAGTCAACATCATGCCACAATAGACTGTCACAGAGGCAGTGTAATCTTCAGACCCCCTGGCAAGCCAGAATTTGAATTTGCTAGAGGTTCTAGAGAAATGGATAATAACATAATTTGTGGAGCCCTAGTAACAGAAGAATTGCCACCTATCATCTCTGAATACCTTGATGTTTTCCCTGAGGATCTCCCAGGCTTACCCCCAGACCGAGAAGTTGAATTCTCCATTGACTTAGTACCAGGAGCAGCACCAGTATCTCAGAATTCCTACAGAATCAACAAGAAGGAGATAAACTAAATGAACAAATCAAAGAACTAGAAGACAAATGCTTCATTAGGTCTAGTATCTCACCCTGGGGAGCTCCAATATTATTTGTGCCCAAGAAGGACGGATCATCCCGAATGTGTATTGACTATAGGGCCTTGAATGCCTTAACAATTAAGAATAAGTATCCCCTACCCAGGATAGATGACTTATTTGATCAGTTGAGTGGAGCTCGGGTATTTTCAAAGATTGATCTGAGGTCTGGTTATCACCAAGTAAGGGTAAGGAAAGAAGACATCCCTAAAACTGCTTTCAATACCCGGAACGGACATTACGAATTCTTAGTGATGCCGTTCGGGTTGACGAATGCTCCAGCAGTTTTTATGAACTTAATGAACAGAGTTTTCCAGCCATACCTAGACAAATTTGTAGTAGTCTTCATTGATGATATTTTGATCTACTCCAAGACCCCCGAAGAACATGAAGAACATTTGAGGTTAGCATTGGAGACTTTGAGGAAGGAAAAACTTTATGGAAAATTATCCAAATGTGCTTTCTTCCTAGACAAAGTAGAATTCTTGGGACATGTTGTGACTGGGGATGGAATAGCAGTAGATCCTAAGAAGATAGCGGCAGTAGAATCCTGGCCCACTCCAGACTCTGTAGCAGAGATTAGAAGCTTCCTGGGACTAGCTGGCTACTATCGGAAGTTTGTGAAGGACTTTGCTAGGATTGCTGAACCCATGACAAAGTTAACAAGGAAGGATGAAGAGTTCACCTGGACTGATGAATGCCAGCATGCTTTTGAGGAATTGAAGAAAAGGCTGACTACTGCCCCTATTCTGACCTTACCTTCTGGAACCGGAGGTTTCGCTATTTATAGTGATGCCTCTGGAAAAGGTCTAGGTTGTGTATTGGAGCAGAATAAGAAAGTAATAGCATATGCCTCTAGACAGCTTCGACCACATGAAAAGAATTATCCAACCCATGATTTAGAATTGGCAGCTGTCATTTTTGCTCTTAAACTATGGAAACATTATCTTTATGGAGAAAAGGTGGAAATATTTACAGATCATAAAAGTCTAAAATATATCTTCACCCAGAAAGAGCTGAACATGAGGCAAAGAAGGTGGCTGGAACTAATGAAAGATTTTGATATCACCCTTCAATATCATCCTGGGAAGGCCAATGTAGTTGCTGATGCTCTAAGCAGGTACCCTATGGCGATGTACTTGACTTTGAACCGACACTTGCTCGAGGACCTGGAAAGCTTAGGTATTGAAGTAATTATCCCAGGAAAAGAGGGCCAAATGATGAACTTGCAGATTCAGTCTACCTTAATAGATAAAATCAAGGAGACTCAGTTTCAAGACGAAAGCCTGCGAAGCCTTCGAGGTCAAGTGCAAGCAGGATTAGTAGAAGATTTCAGAATTCATGAAGATGAATCACTGAGGCATGGCGATAGATTATGTGTACCTCAAGGAGACATAAGAGAAGAAATTATGCAAGAGGCGCACAGATCGCAATACTCTATACATCCAGGAGCCAACAAGATGTACAAGGACCTGAGGACGCATGTTTGGTGGCATGGCATGAAAAGAGAAGTAGCCAGGTTCGTATCCCGTTGTTTAGTGTGCCAGCAAGTCAAGGCAGAGAGACAAAGACCTGGAGGATTGCTTCAACCACTACCCATTCCGGAGTGGAAGTGGGAACATATTACAATGGATTTTGTTTCCGGACTTCCGAGGACACCTAGTGGAAAGGATGCAATCTGGGTGATAGTGGATAGACTGACCAAGTCGGCACATTTTCTACCCTTCAAAGTGGGGCTATCTACAGAGAAGCTGGCAGATCTATATATCAGACATATTGTTAAGTTACATGGGGTTCCAGTATGTATTGTCTCCGACAGAGATTCAAGATTCACCTCTCACTTCTGGAAGAGCTTACAAGCCAGTTTGGGGACTCAACTCAAATTCAGCACAGCTTATCATCCCCAAACCGATGGGCAATCGGAACGTACAATCCAGACCCTTGAAGATATGTTCCGTACATGTGTTCTGGATTTTGGAGGATCCTGGGAAGACTATCTACACCTGGTGGAGTTCTCTTATAATAACAGCTACCAAGCCAGTATCGAGATGACTCCATTTGAAGCTCTGTATGGACGAAGATGTCGTACCCCGCTATCATGGGACGACGTTGGAGAAAGAGCCTTGCTGGGACCAGAGATGGTGATCGATTCAGCTGAGAAGGTAAAACAGATACGAGATAGATTTCGAGTGGCTCAAGACAGGCAACGACATTGGGCAAATAGCCACCGAAGGCCCTTGGAATTTGAGGTAATTAAATTTATGAAATTCAAGTCAAATTAAATATTTTGCTTATGGAACTAAGGCTTGATTATGACTTTATTAAAGGTTGGAGAGCTGGTGTTCTTAAAGATTTCCCCGACACGTGGCACCATTAGGTTCGGAAGGAGTGGAAAACTCAGCCCAAGATTCATTGGACCTTTTGGCATTCAGGAGAAAATCGGAGAAGTGGCATACCGTCTGGCATTGCCACCCTCTCTGGAAGGAGTCCATAACGTCTTCCACGTGTCGCAGCTGAGGAAGTATGTGTCAGACCCCAGCCACATTTTGGATCACTCAGAGCTCGAAGTTATGACCTGCACTAAGTTCATAAAAACTGCTGGAGCATTCGTCAACCCGAACGGCATCACTAAGAATTCGTAATGTCCGTTCCGGGTATTGAAAGCAGTTTTAGGGATGTCTTCTTTCCTTACCCTTACTTGGTGATAACCAGACCTCAGAAACTATCTGAGTCTATAAAGATTTCAAACCATATTTTCTGTTGCTCCATCATGCATATGAAACAAAGAGGATTAATGTGGAAGCTTCGAGCTATGTTTGATGTAGCTCAGGACCTCAGGTTATCTCTAAACCTTGTCAAGTAAAATAGTTAATCTTTTGCTTTATAGTAATATATTTTGGCCTCATTTCTTTATATTCTTTATTTGTTCAGTTCACTGAAAATTCAAATACTTGCATGGATGGATAGAAGTAGAGGACCTCTAGTAGAGGTGGTGGAAGCCAGAACTAAACTAGAAGCTCCTAAACCTAAAGAAGCAGCTCCTAAGATTGATTATTGTTTGTTTGTATATGATTTGTTATTCTTTACTACTCTTTTTGTATGTAGGTTAATTGAAATTATTGTCCTGCTGTATTTGTTGGTTGTTGGAAGTAACTTGGTTCCTTATTGTTTGTTATGTTACTATGTATATGAAGTGTGAATTATTTTGTATGCTCCTGCAGCAGTAATTTTGTATGCTCCAGTATTTTTGTATGGTATTACTTTTCATTCTAGTACTTGGTAGTAATTTTCATTCTAGTGATTTGATTATCTATTCTTATTTGCTTGTCAAGTGTGAATTATTTTGTGAACTCTTATTTGCCTGTGATACAAGTTAAATTTTGTATGCTCTTTGTGTAATAATTTTGGTATTTGCTAAGGAATTTAGAAAGAAAATTGTTTTCTGAACAGTGTGATATTGGCAATTTTTAGCCCATTTTAAGGTCGGCCCATTAAATAAAATCGGCCCATTAACAAAAAAGGTCCAACCGAATTAAACTGAAAAATCGATCAAATTATTTCGTATCGATTTTAGACTATTTCAGTTCGGTTTCAGTCCGATAAAATATGAGTTTGGTTTAATCGGTTCTTCATAATTCGGTTGAAACCGAATTAACCGAATACTCACCCCTAGGTCTTATACCTCTCTTCGGTAACCACAAGAGCCACTCGAATTAGGTTATAAGGGGGACACTTAAGGTGGATACTTTTCATCTAAAAATGCTGACATCAACATTGTGACAATTCTGGAAAAAAATTAAACTATCTTGGAGCAATTTTTTCGATGGTAAACGTGTAAATAAAAAAATTAAAATTTGAACTAGCCTAAGTAATTGTTAGAGTCCTTTAAAATTAGCCAAAAAAATTTGAATCAAAAGAACAGAAGAAATCTAATTCGAATGGCTCGTATGGTTATCGAGGAGAGATATAAGATCACGACTGGTGGTGATGGTGATGGTGGTGTTAAACCCTCTGGCAAGGGTTTTGGCGAACATGGAAGGTCAGCTAGGTTTTCCTTTTGCTGCTTCTTCTCGAAATCCTCGTCGTTGGGAGTGATAGAAATTAGTAATAGTTTTGAGTCCAAATGTTTCTTGTTTCGGAAATATATATGACTGTGACTTGATATTCTCGTTTAGAAATGGTCTTCAAGATACAAAAATCTTTGCTTTCTTTTAGTTCAAGTGTGTAAATGTGGCGGAGTAGCTTTGTTTAATGTGAGTATAATGTATTTGAGCTCGTTTAGAGAACCGTTAGCCACCCCGCTCCGCCGCCCTAGCCCCGAGACCCTTCGCCGACGCCCGGACCCGCAGCGCCCCACCGTCGCAGACCTCCTCCCCTCTCCTCCGCTCCTCCTCCGGCGCCGCTCCGCCGTCCCCGACGCCTCGACAACAGCACGAACAGCAGCCGCCGCCGCCTCTCCGGCCGCCCTGAGCCACCGCCGCCCCCGTGGACGCCGCGCCGCCCCTCGGTGAACCTTCCCCGGCCCCCTCCGGCGTGTCTCCGGCAGTCCACCGCCGTCCACGGCCGTAATCCGTCGAAACCCTAACCCTAGCCCTAATTTCGGATTCGCGTGTCCGACACGAGTCGGACACGGTTCGACCCTGTTTCGGGTCCCCTTCAGGTACGCGTAACTTTCGCCTCGTAGCTCCTTTTTCAATTCTGTAAATTGCGTTGTGAAGCCTGTATGACCCTCTCGGTGTCCGGACAAACTGTTCGGGACATCGCGTCCTGTGGTGATCGCACACCGCGATCCAAAAACAGGAAAAACCAGACCCTGTTTCACCCCGGAACTGAGTCCGCCCCGCCAAACGGGACGACTTGGTCGCGTGCGGTCTTCACAGATACGTACGCATCGTCGATACGGATGTGTGAGTTTTCGTGGAAGCTGATTCGGGTGTGCGTGCACACCGGAATCAACGCGTATCCGCGGACATCGCCCCGTATCCGCCTTTTCTGCAATTCACCCTAACTTCGTGCACACTCGTCAGATCGAGACAAAACTTACGCCATCGGACTCGTAGCGATACGCTGGTCCTGTGGGTCAAGTTTGGTTCGATTCTGAGAACGTTGACGAAATCGCGTGTCGTGGGCCCCACAGGCCCCGCTCGACGGACGATTTTGTGTTCGGCTCATCGGAATCCAAATCTGGAAGTTCCGTTGGGTTCGTATCAGCGTTCCTGACCTGTTGACACTAAGTTTGGTGAATTTGGAGACCTTTGACCCGGACACGTTTTTCGGTACAAAGCGGGCCCACCGGCGAACCCCGTTTTGGCCCGAAACTGCCGTTTCTGTCCTTGTCTCCAAATTGGACCCAAGGACAGGCGTTTCTAGCTATTTGACACCTTCTGAGCGTGATGGTAATGTCTATTTTAGCTTTTGGACTCATCTCTGGAAATTTCCCCAAGAGCCAAAATTTAATCAGATCCAAACAACAGGCAAGTACCTGCACTTCAAGTTAATCTTTATATTGTGATAATTAAATTCCCTGCTCTACTAGTACCCTTGCTGATTACACGTAGGGTTAGAATACTATATTTTATGTCTTGAATATTGGAATTCATGTCTTGTTTTTCATGTCGGGTGGGAGAATACCTAGAAGGCATGTAGTTTACCCTTCCCCTTGCCGTGTTTAATAGCTGTTGGTACACGACTGTCCATCAGCCGGATCTCGATTATTCGTGTTTAATAGCCGTCCATGACGGCCAGATTAGCCTTATAAACCCCTACATGCCAACTAAGTATTCTAAAAACAAACACAAGTTTCATACAGATAATTTCTGGTCATGTTATATTTCTTGCTGACTGTTGTAGTTTCATTTCCTGCTCATTTACTTCTGTTTTCTCATATTCCTGTTTATAGTTGTGACTCTGAGATATTGACGTTCTTTTATGCAATTTCCTTAACATGATATTCAGTATCTAATTGTCATAAATATTTAGTTTAACCTTGTTGTGCACTGTGTACTTTGCTCCTTTCCTGACTGGATCTGTTGATTTAGGCGATGATGAGGATCTTGCTCCTACTTATTATGGTCCTTATGAGGGTACAGATGATACCTATGAGGAGCCAGAACCCACCCAGGAGACCCCTGCTGCAGAGTAGCTAGTAGTAGCTATCTTTTATTCTGTTTCTTATCTTATTTAATCGGGTTTGTCCCCGATTTTATTTTGGAATTCCTGTACTAAACATTTGAAATTGTTGTCACATTTGTTTCAGTTGCAAATCTTAAGTTTCTATTCTCATTATTATCTTGCCTATGTTAATTGTGAATGAGTTAGACTAGTTTAGATGGATTAACCTAGACAGCGTACTACCGCCGACTCTGCGGCGTAGGCTGGACGTACCCACGCACTTGTGCCCGAACTTCCGGGTGCGGGTCGTGACAGGCATGTGCATCAATAGATACAGTGTAGTATCTGCTCACAACTCATGTCATCTCATCATTGCCCACTTTCTTCATATTTGTTAGCAATTTATAATTGAAAGAATTAAAGAACCCAGATAAAGAATATACAGAAACAAGGCCATTGCATGTATTTGAATTTCTAGAAATTAACTATGGACTGAGGATGCACATTGCAAGTATTTGAATTTCCAGTTTTCGTCAAAGATTGAACTGAACAAATAAAGAATCTACAGAAATAAAGCCAAAATATATTACTATAAAGCAAAAGATTAACTACTTTCTTTGGTAAGGTTTAGAAATAACCTGAGGTCCTGAGCTACATCAAACATAGGTTGAAGCTTCCACATTAATCCTCTTTGTTTCATCTGCATGATGGAGCAAGAAAAAGTATGGTTTGAAGTCTTTGAAGGCTCAGATAGACATTTTGTGCATCAATAGATGCAGTGCAGTATCTGCCCATTTTTTATGCCATCTCATCATTGTCCACTTTCTTCATATTTGTTAGCAAGTTCTAATTGAATAAAACAAGTAAACTATATTGCTATA
This sequence comes from Iris macrosiphon, assembly GCA_036927795.1. Lineage (NCBI taxonomy): Eukaryota > Viridiplantae > Streptophyta > Magnoliopsida > Asparagales > Iridaceae > Iris > Iris macrosiphon. Next base: position 20,302,768 of record JAYESA010000013.1, read on the forward strand.
AAGCAAAAAAAAAATACCTGAATTATTACAGGAATTCAAGTTGCAACCCATAACCGAACCCGAAACCGACAACCGAATAGTGGATTATTAAGAATCAAAACAGACTCGATTTTTTTTCAAGCCTAAACGGAACCTAGATAGTCAAATCCAAAATCTGCATGATGGGGCAAGAGAAAGTATGGTTTGAAGTCTTTGAAGGCCCAGATAGACAATTGTGCATCAAAAAATGATGCATTGTAGTATTTGTCCACTTACTAATGCCATATCATCATTGCAATTTTCTTCACATACTTGTTAGCAACTTATAATGGAATAAAAAATAACTCTAATACACAAAAACTATTAAGAATACATTTTAGAAATAATATTGGCTAATTGCTACGTATAAAGTGCAGTGATATACCAATTTACATATAAAGTGCAGTAATAACCTGGGGCTTGGCTACATATAATGTGCAGTTATAAACATCCAAAATGAGGTAGTGCATTGTTTAGTGTATTGTGCGCACATTGCAGAGTGCAGACTATAGTGCACATTGGCAGCACATTGTAGTGACAGTGTTTAATATTACATAATCCAAACCAGACAATCCATATTCCAAAAACTAACTCTTCAAACATCGCTTGAGGTTAAACCCATCGTAGTCAATTGGCTTAAATCTACATAAGTATAAAAAATTACAGGAACAAACAATCAATACAAGTAAAAAAAAAAACATTCTGTGATATAAATTGTTATCTAAAATGATACATCTTTCAAGTTTATCCAGGGATTCCAAATTCTCTTCAAGATTAGTAACAATAGATCGATCTGAACCAGTCCTAAACCAATCTTGAGAACAAATAAGACCCTGAGCAATCTTAGGTGTCAAAGAACTCATAAATGCATCAAGGACCCGACCACCGGTACTAAATGCACTCTCCGAAGCTACCGTAGATATTGGAACAGCCAAGACATCATGAACCATTCTTGAAAGAACAGGAAAACGATGAGAGTTAATTTTTCACCAAGCCAAGAGATCAAAATTTGGATTCTCATCTTCATCGGCTTCGGTGGGCTCAACAAGATAATGATCCAACTCAGATTTATTATCACAACCAACAGTTTTTATTTTATGATTTTTATATTAAGCCTTCATCATACTTTTCAAGTTAAAGACTGGACGATCTTTGATGGCAGGAGATTCAGTCATTTCACTAGTTATAGAAGAAACTATAGGTGCATACAACTTTATGTATTATTCAAACATGGAATAAACAACCATTTCCATTTTAACCTTCTCTGGCATGATGTCACCCTTTGATTGGCCATAGAGTTGATATAGCCACCATTCCAAATATGCAAACGTTTGCCTTGGATCAAAGAGTGGTGCAATGAAGACAACCATATTCATCTTCTCGACGTTCCCCCAATATTTATCATATTCCTCTCTCATTTTATCCGCCATAATAGACAACTCAAAGTCGTCATTACTCTTAGCCTTCTTCAAGAGAAAATCAATAGATGCAATCTCTTCAAAAAAAACTTGTTTGAAGTGACATATAAAGAGCCTGACACACGTAATGTGAATTCATAGAAATGTTCTAAAAACGTACACAACCTTCTCACATTCATCCCATCCTCTTCAGTTGGAAACAAATTCTCACCCTCAAGTTCTCTCTTGAATGAAAGATCTTCGTCTTGGAATCTCTCAAAGGCACTTTGAAACCTTTGGGCCGTATCCAACATCAAATATGTTAAATTCCAACGAGTGCTCACATCTAGACACAATAATTTTTTGCTTTCTATTTTTTCAATTTGAGTACAATCTTTAAACTTTTGAAAACGTGAAGGAGATTGTCTCACATAGCTAATAGTTCTCCGGACACGAGAAACTGAAGAAGACATCATTTTCAACCCATCTACTACAACAAGATTGATAATATGTGCAATGCAACGCATATGTAAATACTTGCATTGAAGAATACTATTTCTCCGTTGTGCAAACTTTTTGCTTAGATAAGCAATAGCAACGTCATTAGAGCTAGCATTATCAACGGTGATTGTAAAAAAATTTTCAATGCCCCACTCAATCAAACATGGCTCAACTTCCCTCCCAATAGCCTCGTCTTTGTGACTTGAAATTGGACAAAAGTTGATAATTCTTTTCTGTAATTTTCAATCTTCATTAATGTAATGTGTTGTAAGACACATAGTTTATCTTTTGAATAAATGTCCATGTGTCCGTCGTAAGACAAATCCTTTGATTGGACTCCCTAAAATAAGCCTTTAACTTAGTCCTCTCACTAGTGTAAAGATTGTAGCAATCTCGTGCAACGGTCCATCTCGACGGTACACCAAACATCGGACATGCAATAGAAACAAAACGTTTGAAGCCCTCACCCTCAACAAACTAAAATGGAAGCTCATCGACAATTAGCATATAAGACAAGGCCTTCCTTACGGACTCTTGATTAAATTGCCAACTAGTGAGAGTTGACTTGCCTTTCTCAGCACATTGCATACGCAATATTGATTGAGAAGGACCTTTGTGCTTTGGATTAAGGGGACATATAAGCCAATAATTTCTAAATGAGGAGGTCCCATTAATTACGGGGGTGCCAATAATACTGCTTTTTGCAGTAGTTACACTCTGCTTTTGGGTTCCCATTCTTTTGAAATTGTCTAAATTCATCCCAATAAACAACCCTTTTTTTTCAATGCGTTTGTTTTCTGCTCTGAGTTTACAAATAGTTGTGTCAGGGTCATTTGTGCCTTGGGAACTTGTTCCCCTCACAACCGGAACCTCAAGCTCAATAGGTTGAGCTTCGCTTGACATCTAAAATAAACATGAAAACAGAAATATATTTCAATTCAAAAGCAAATTCACAAAATAAAACTGAAGATAATAAAATGCACATTGCATGAGTATGATGTTGATGCCATGAACTTGACTTATTTGACGCAATAAATGACCTATTAATTTTAGATAGTAATTTTAGTATAAGAAAGTAATTTTAGTAAATAATATATCATTTTTATACTAGTTAGTAACTTAGTATATGCATTTATCAATTTTACGTTTACAAAATGTGGCATATATCTATTCCAGATTAAACAAAATGTGGCCAAATGTGCCAAAAATTTCAGATTTCAATCATATATCAAAATGTGGCAAAATTTTCAGATCAAACAAAAATTTAGATTACAATCCAGACTAAATAAAATGTGACAAAATTTTAGATTATCAATTCTAACAACAGAAACCACAAATTATCAGTTCTAACAAATTGTGCAAACTGGCACTATAAGCATAAATTGGCTAAACTTTTTTTGCAAGCAGCCACTGTAAGCAATAAGATTGTCCTGCAAAAAATATTTTCATGCCACAAACATATATGATATATCCATTACAGAGACATAGAAAGAGGGGGGGGGGGGGGGGGGGGGGGGACAGGGGGTTATTTCTTACAGCGATTCTACAAAAATGTCCAAGCCAATAATCCAATAGGTTACACCAGAATATCTGCATATACAATTGGACAACCATGATTAGTATGACAGAATAATTTTTAAAAAATGTAGATATGAAAAGGACTCAGACACAACAAGCAAAGCAGAAAAGAATACAGGAATACAAGAAACAAGAAACAAGAATCAGAAGAAAACAACGCAACAGCAGTGCTACCACACAACAGGCAAAGTAGACATGTCACAGAGTTCATATCTTTTTTGGGTTATTTAAAACGATAAAGTTAAATAAAAATATACAACAGTGCGACCACACATCAGTGCTCCAATATACAACTATTTCTCAAATACAAAGACGATAAGCCTAACTCGGGTTTATCCATGAACTCTGACTAAGAACTGCTTATATCTTCTGGATTTGTAGGCCCTTCCTTGTCTAATATATTTATTTGGCATATTATAGCTCCATTTTCTTTTAGCTATCAATTCACACACTGCATACTTACTTAAAACATAAAAAAGTTCATTCATAATACAAAAATACACTTCTATCAAATTGTGCAGGTGTATCGCACGTACATATATATATTGATTTTACACAGAAGACAAACTTATTAACTACTGTTGTATATTTTTATTGTAATATTTTATAACTTGATCACACGCCAAATATATACTTATACATTCAAATTTTCTAGCTTCCATGATTATCATACCAAATTTAGTAGTTACATAGCAAAAGGAAGCATGGACACTAAAAAATCATCACCGTGACATATCATATCGAAATCAGACATGTACCAGCCACCACACATACTTCAAAATTATCAACTTAAAAAGAGGAATTTCTAAATAGGAACAAGGAAGCATTAACAAAAATTTAAAAAAAATCGTAGATATGAACAGGAGAGGGGATCTGAACTAGTGTTTTTTAGATCTAAAAAAAATTCAGATCTAAAAAAAATTTAGATCTAAAAATATGAACAAAAAAACTTACAGATCTATATATATTTTTTAAATACTTACAGATCTGAACTCGTACATCTGAACTAGTAGATCGTAGATCTGCACTCGAAGATCGTAGATCTGAACATGAGATTGTAGATATGAACAGGAGAGGCCGAAAGGGGATCTGGGAGAGGTTAGGGTTAGAAGATTAGGGTTTCTTCTCCGGAGTCAAGAGGGAGAGAGAGCGGACTCTCGAAGAAGTTAGTGGAGGAGGAGAGTGGAGACTGGAGGGTCAGAGACTCAGAAACCCTAATCTCCTCCAGAAAGAGAGAGAGCCTCTCGGTTCTCAGTCTCAGAAACGAGACGGAGTGAAAGTGAGGAGAGAGAATTTTAGGGTTTGGTCTGTAGAATGTATTTTATATAGTATCAAGGGTATTTAGGTAATTGTATATCTTTATTTGGTTTTCAGTTCTAAACCGAAACCAATCCACTAACCCAAAACCGAAACCGATTAATGGATATTACAGGACCAAACCCGGCCCGATATTTCCAGCACCCGAACCGATTGGCTTAATCGGACCGGTTCGGTTCGAAACAAATTTATGCTCAGCCCTAATAAGACCATGGCTGAGTGACAGAAGATCAGTGGATTGAACCACGGGAGCGTATTATTCTTCCGTTTATAAAATGGTGAAAGTTTGTAGACAATGGACCCAAAGGCATACAATACAGTGTGTACAAAGATCTGAACGTTACGCCGGACCTCGAGCATTATGCCAAGTTGAAAGAAAGCAATCATCCAAACACTGACACAGCGTCATGCCTGTGTCGATACAGCTATTACAAAATGCAGATGACAGTTGACGTAAGGATGTTGCACCAGAAAATCCAAAGACCACAGGCTTCATGTCTCATAAGAATGTAAACATGGTACATAACAATGCACTGTATACACAAAAACAATACTGTACTATATTTCACATCTCAGCGCCACGTAAGCTTCATGTCTCATAAGAATGTAAACATAGTACATAACAATGCACTGTATACACAAAAACAGTACTGTACTATATTTCACATGTTAGCGTAAGCTTCATATCTCATATCCCACTTGCTGACGGGTTACAAGTCTCAGAATGATTCACTTCATATTGATTTTATAGTTCATACTAATTACATGATTAGACTCTGACTTGATTGCTTCCAAGAAAAAACCACTACCAACTACCAACGATTTTGACCCCTAAAACATGTACAATGACAAACCCAGCTGTGAATGTTTTCGGTTTCGATTGACTATTTATCATATAATCACATCGACACACTTCGTCTGGGCTTGTATACTACTTGACTTCAGCATCAGCATGGTCTATCCACTTACAGAATTGAAGAGATCAAGAAGGAATCAGTGACTCAAAATCACACATGGTTGTACTATACTGCCCAAGTGTTCTCTAGAAGGAGCCCAAATCAACTTAATGGTATCCATATCCAAACCTCCTTGGCAAGCAGCATTAAAATGGCAAGTTCATGCAGTGCTAACTTTGTTCTTTATAAGGAGTCCAAATCAACTTACTGACATCAACCTCCAACCCTCCTCGGCCAGCAGCCTTCAGATGGCAATCCAGGACCTTCGTATCTGCACATATTGCTTGAACTCCCTTCCTGTACTGGATCAGGTCCAAACTCTGTAGCGTGTTCAAGATGTCATCGGCCCTTATTGCGGTCATGTCACTAAGTTCCTGAAAACCAACAAGAGAGCAGCCTGAATATCATGCTAACACCAAGTCTTTGCAAATCCTTTCCAACAACAAGCTTCAAAGTATCATGCATATTTTGGTCGCCTAAGGCTGCTTGGTTTCTACTTTCTAAATTAATATACTTAATTTTATTCGTTTCATTTGTGTGGGGTAGCACATATGTAGTTAATAGTCCATGCAGGACTCAGTCTGTGAGCCCAGAACTTGTAGATGTGGAACAGGGAAAGAGTGGCATTAAAGATGTTGAAGCGGAAAGAACAAAAAGAAATAGGAACAGAGAGTAGCAGCTTAGCTTGCTGAGAGTGGCGTTAAAGCTGTTGAAGTGTAAAGAAGAAGAAAAAGGAACAGAGGGGAACTGGGAAGTAGCTTAGCTTGCACATAGTATAGATGTGGAACATATGTAGTTTATAGTCCATGCAAGACTCAATTCTGTGAGCCCAGAACTTGTAGATGTGGAACAGGGAAAGAGTGGCGTGAAAGATGTTGAGGTGGAAAAAACAAAAAGAAATAGGAACAGAGGGGAAGTAGCTTAGCTTGCACATAGTATAGTATAATAGAACAACAAACCAACACACTAATGGTAGTGTATAACATGATTCCAGTTCAAGCTAAATGCATATAATAGACAAACAGCAATAGGTACAATATAGATAAATATAGCTCTTGGTGAATTTAAGAGAGGGAACCCCAATTTCCGATCAACCTAAGGGAAAGAACGTTATTTATTTCCCATACTATAATAGAACAAAAAAGAATGGCGCTTTTTTCCATATTAAACTTCTATTCATTTCATGTGCATTTTGTTGTATGCAAGATCACATATGTAGTTTCACAATCCATGTCTCATCTGTGATCCCAGAAACTGTAAATGTGGAACAAGTGGAGTAGCTTAGCTTGCATAATGTACTATAATAGAACAAAAAACCAGCTCATAGATGATGGTTGTGTATAATAATTAACACAATTTTGGTTCAAGCTAAATGCATATAATAAACCAGCAAGGTTCGCAATATCGGTATCGGACGCTTCTATGAGTATTGGGTCAATGATATCGGCAGGTATTCGGCAACATCTGCGGTTTCAGATCGTAGTACGGGTTTTTTTTGGTATTAGGAAGCAAATAGTTTTAAATAAATCATTACAAATTTAGAAAAAAGTATATTGTATGCATTTAAGCATAATTTTAAGTACTTTTCTGTGTTGTTTTTTAGTAGTTTTGAAATTTAATGAAGTAATTGTCATTGTTGATTGGTTTACATGCGATATAAGTTTTCTTCATTAACATGCTTTTACAATCTTACTATACTTTTACACCCTTGTTGATCAGTCTTTTTCGCTCAATTTTCTCTTGCCGAATTGACTATGAAAGAGACCCCTAAGTCGGTATCGGTCAGTATCGGCACATCACTTTGTCAAAAAGAAAAGAAGACAAGTCATACTAGAATAGAGAGATGAACTTCAAATTACAATGGCCCCACCAAAGAAGGTATACAGTTAAATACTAATCTTCCTCGGATGCGCAATGTTAAAGGCAGCCATACAGTTAAATATACATAAAGGCAAGAAGACAGAAGTATCAGAAGGAATCACCTTTATGGAGATGTTATCCTGCTTCTTCTTAAGAATCTCAACAAGGACTCTAGTCCAGTATCCCCTGTAGCTAAGCAATCCAAGATCTGAAAGTGGTCGCTCCGGGGTGCCCACTTTGCCCTCTTTCTTAGAAAGTTCATATGCTGCTTTCAATAAGCTAAAAGAAGTAAATTTTCCATTATATGAAGCGAGCATGTAACTACTTGGATTTTTTAAATGCACGATGTCCTTGCATTTCAGAATGATAGAACCATAATTTTTTAACAAGAGACCATGTAATTAAATGTGTCTATTTAACATTTAAGGTACTAAACTCAAAGCATATATATACCATTTATCAGCCCAGACTCCTCAAATGACGCCTGAACATCCCCCTTACCAGTAACAGACGCAAGTAATAGAGTCGCATAATCCAAGTAAAGGAATGAGAGCTTATGAGCACTTCACTCAACTTTCGCTAGGTAATTGTTCTCATCACTTAATTAATTTTGAATAAAATACCCTTATATACGTACCAGAATGCTTATCATTTATCTATCAAAAACCAATGTGTAAACATTTAATACCGTCCAGGAGAAATTGACTGTAAACTAACTTCCTCAAAAGTAATTGATAGGATTTCTTGACATGTTAAAATAATTACAAAAAGACAAGGTTGTAGATTATGTTGCACAGACATAACAAAATGGTGTCTGTATCCTTATCGTGTCCACACCCGTGTCCGTATCCATCTTCACGCAACATAGGTAACTACTTTTGTAACTATTTGAAAATGTCTATATCCCGTAACTATATCGTGTCCATACCCATATCAGTGTCTGTATTCGTGCAACATAGGTTGTAGAAGAGTTCAAACTTGATTGTCAAGAAAAAGGTAAATGCATATAACTGTTAAAGAATTTAAAAAGCAGAAGAAAGTTTCTACACCAATGAAATTTAATAAACAGTTTGAGAAAAATGGATTTATTCCAATTTTTCTGGGTTTCTTTCATGAATCCATTCCTCCATTGTTCTACAAAAGGCTGTCTGATCAGTAATTCGTGTCTTCTAAAAGCTTCAATAACATTTTTGTCTATCCCTTCCCTACAACCTTCAACTGCAGGTCCATTCAGTGCATAAAATGATCTCAGTCTTATATGTATAAAACCATGTTAAACAGTTTACTTGCTTGCACCTTGTCCTGAACCTATCTAAAACCTTCATCGAATGGACTCATAGTTTAATCTATTCTTTCTCACAAGTGAAAATGCTGCTCACCCGTCTCTCAAATTTTTATTTCGGCTATAGACATCTCTTTTGCACATGATTCTTGTGGACCATCATTCAAACCTACAGAGGAATGCTGGCCTAGTTATCTTTAAATCTACGGACAATGTCCTCTCAGTTTTGACTTCATAAAGAGAGATGATCCTAAAACAGTCACTCTTGGATATGTTTCTGACTACCAATTTTAATATTTGCCTTATCCCTTCTCATAGTCTTGTAAAAGTTACACTTCATATACTCAGTTTTCAATCTACTAATTTTGAAACCTCTAGTTTCTAAACCTTCTCTTCATATTTCAACCTTGAAACAAATGCCTTCACTAATTACGCCACTATAATTTGTATCATCAACAAACACAGGCAACAATCGAAGTTCAACCTGAATGTTCCTAGCCAATTCATCCAAACTAAAACAAAGAAATAACTCCTCCAATGGTCTTCATACTACACACCAATCTTCATACATGTCCTTAATATAATAAATGTAACCAGTGTACACTTGTTTCTTTTCTAACACCAATCACATCATATCTATCGAAACACAATGATATGCCTCTTTTAGATCTACAAGATTTTGTGTAGCTCTCATCTCTAGATTTCTCCATTAATGATCTAAATAAATAATTAGTTTGTGCTTGATCTCCCTAACACAACCAAATTGATTCTAAGATTAAACTTTCGTGTTTTATTTTCTGCTAGTACTGTATTCTAAAATTATCACATTAGAAATATATCCCATTCAAAAAGGTACAAGATGTATATGAACTTATCAAAAGAACATTGACAAAGTTTTATTGACCGGCAGTCAATCCTCTATTATGCTGCCAAATTTCTAGCCGAGGTAGCTATGACATCAGAGAGCCATGCTATAAAGCCTATACACAGTCAGTTGGCAGGTAGCTTGACCTGCATTTTGGCTATGCAGTTTAAGCTCATGCAATCAAGGAGAAAGCTCCAAATTCCTCTAGACGGAAGAATCAAGAGGAAGAGGTAAGATGATATAAGTTTCTATAGGGAATTCCATTCATATCTAGAACACATTAAACCAAAAAATGAAAAGGAATAACATTAAGAAATACAAGATACACAAAATATAATGCGTATAAACTACAAAGTAATGTTCATAAACAAAATAAAAGAGTGCACCAAATAAAATATGTATCTAAACAATATAAGTACCTCAAAGCAAATGACAATGATTATCCATACAAAAGAAGAAGAGCACTTAACGGGCTTAATATATGCTTACAGAATGCAATTAGAAATTTCCCATAGCCCTTTCTTTGGTATGGAGGAAGGGTGAGAATGCAAGCCAAGTTGTAGGACTCCTCTGAGTGTTTTACCTGCATAACAGTGGAAACTAAACATCAAACATCCAAAACAACGGCAATTATAAATTAAGAAGTTTTGCGAGCAATGTAAAAGGTGAACGCTTGTTACTGGCAGTGAGAAAAAGGCATTTGGTTTAACATTTAGAGGGAGTAAGATCAATTCTGCAATTCGTTTCCAAATCAGCAAATCAAGCTTAGGTCTGCAATTCGTTTCCAAATTCGTTTCCAAAATGCAATTACCTTAGAGAAATAGCCAACCATGTGGCATCCCCGATCATCACATTCACAAAGAATGTAAAATAAAAACAAATCAACTTCATAGTAAAGCGTCTTGTGATCAAGGAACAATTTTGCCAAATAACAAAGATTCTGCCCGTAAACCTTGTTCTTCTTGCCATCAACCTGTTGCACATGTTTCTGTCAGTATAACTGTCATGACATTTTAGAGAGCAACAGCAACAGCATGACTATAAAAGTACATCATGATCAAACCAAACCATAATGTAACTGAAGCAAGCAACAAAATGAGTGATGAGAAGTTGATACGGAATACTTTGACAAAGTTATACATCTAGGAGGGTGTTGATATTAAAGCACAAAAGTCAAGTGGAGAAGTGCTTCAAGAGTGTTATGTAAACAGAATTGAAACTTTTAAAGGAATTATAGAATACCAGATGATCAGCTCTGTAATTCAGAAACATGCAACATTGAGCTCATCTGAAATGAGTTCATTCACATGGATACGCAGCGATACAATGAAAGATAGAATAAGAGTATATCCATCGGAAATCAATTTAATTTTCATTAAGTGTTAGACCATTGGTTGTTTATACAAGAAGGGAGACAGATGCACATCATGGATTTCAGAGGAAGAAACGGATAAGACTAGGGGTAGAACGAAGCAATCCTGAACTGACAAAAGCAGAACAAGCTACAATAGTTTACAAGTAGTGCACATGGTAATTTATATAGTCGAATAAAAGGATCAGAACGCTTCCTTAAGATTGTTATGCTGAGCAAGCTTGTATAAACAAGCACCAGATATGATGTGGTAAGGAATATATACTACCTCCAACCAACAATATCTCTCAACATTGAAAAGATACAAACTGAACGATATTCAGTATTAAATGATATCGCACAAAGCATGAACAAAATAAATTTACCTCAAACATTGACAGTGTGCCATCGCGGTAGATCTCATCACCTGGGGGATGCTTAAGGTCACATTTTCTCTGCATGTAAGAGCACAATTAAAGACCCTACCCACTATTTGAATGACAGACAATATTGAAAAGGAAAGAAAAGGACAACAATCAAAACAGCATGAATAGCAAGATATTTCACTTCTATAATATCCTATGTTGTATGGTCACTTCAATGGAGGTCCATTGCCCGTATACATTTGTATCAGATACTCTGATACTTCGGATATCTCAAGGATACGCATCGGATAGATTTCCTAGCTTATCCTAGATTCTAAAACAATACTTACTATGTATAAGACATACTGTGAGTTGAAGTAAAATAAAAACATAATAATGCAATAAGAAGATGAAACAATGCTTGAAAAATATGAAGCATTGCATTTTTATCATATTTTTCTTTTCTTCCCTTCTAATCTCCATTTCCCTCTCCTGTGGCTAATTAGCTACTAGTATCCTCTATTTTCATTTGTACTATTACAAAATTGTATTTATATCTTTGAACCTCTCATTTATTAACTTATGTTTCTATTTTAGTCAAAGAAACTAAGTTCAAAATGTTTTGTATATCCTAGTTTTTTCCATTAGTGTGCCACCATATACATGTTTTATCATTGTATCTGGGTCCATGCAACATATGCAATATCCTAAATTTCTGAATTGGAAAGGTGAAAATACTCAACCAATTTCAAGCTCTATGAGTTACAGGAAACGGTTAAATTAAAAGAGTCATGCTGCATCAAAGGGACGATAACATTTATTTCTCATATTAGACATTTTACAGGCTTTTATAAATAAGCCTGTGGCTCTTGAGATAGATTGACACAAAGTTAACTGCAAAATAGGCATTGCTCGTGATTGTAAGAACATAAGATTTTCTGTCAAGCACTATGCTATCACTTCAAGCAGTGCCGGCACTGAATGCGCACAGACCGTGTTTTACAATTTTATGCTCCAGAATCCTATTAATGGTGAAGGTACAAAGGTGCTCTTCTTAGCAATCCAAGCCACCTGCTACCAGACCGCTGACATAACTCAACCAACCAATATTTCGTTGCTCAATAATATGTTTCTTCAACACAAACATTCTACTTAAAGCTGCTCAGATTGAAGAGGGAATCAACTAAAGAACTCGCGTAATACAATTTGTTGAAAAATTATAGCAACAATAATAAAAAAAAAGTGGGAAAGATTGTTGACAAAATCTACATAAAATGTGAAAAGTCGTCACACACAAATTCCAAAGCATTATTTAAAGTTTCTTTCTTCTCGTAAACTTCTCCAGGGGATTTTGTATTTTTGTATAAAGAAAATACTTTCTACTTGTTTCCCATCTATCAGCAGATTAAATCACCCATCATTCAAGATAAAAAAAAGAGATTACTTGTAGCTGCCGATCAAATATGCTGCCAAATTACTCGAGAGTCTCAAACCAGCCAAAAGAGGAACAGGGATAGAGCAGAATTTGGACAAACATGCGCCTGAATTGACAAGCTGGGATATGCAGTTAATTATAAAGAATAAGCACATGACTTGTAAGAATACATTAAGTCAATATTGAATAAGCTACCTGCCAACTTGGAGAATTAATTTCCTTTACGAGAATGATTTTTACTACCCATTTTTACTTATTTATTCAATTTGGGGAAGAAGGGACTATATAAGGAAGAAACTATCAAATCCCAAGTAAGCAGATCAATGATGAGGTATTATTATTTCTTTCTAAGAAAGTCCATATGTATTCTCTTGTCAATATAACATGGATAGTATTTAGAGCAAAGACAGTTGCTGGTGTCCACCCAGGCTCTATCAATAACCTACCGGTGGTTTCTTGCCTGATGTTTTCCAGCTTGGTAGTATTAGCTTGCATTTAGCTTTTATAAGAAGAGCTTCATTAACCAGCATAAAGGTCCACATCGAATCCAGTGAATGATAGAATGGGATAGGTATTCTCAAGAGTTGCAAGATATTCAACTTGTTTTCATGCACCACTGTGTCCTTTCTATAACAAAATATTCAGTCCAGACCTAGGCTAACTATGAGTAAAGAATAATAAACCAAGGAGGAAGTACCCAATAGGTAGCTGATATGCCCATGACTATATACTAACATCCTAAGCATCTCAACATGGTATTCACTTAATCATCCTAGAGAAATTTTGAGTTGTCCTCCACTTATTTTACCATAATACAAGGTGCACCCCACTGAATTACCATAATGCATGAAACCCCCTACTTTTAACGGAAACCGTCAATGACTGAGAGTCAACTCCTTTGACCTACACAAATAAAAAGAAAAAATTTGAGTTGCACCCCCACTTATTTTACCATAATTAAAGGTGCACCCCACTTATTTGAGGGTATTTTGGTCATAATTCAAGGTGCACCCCACTTAAATGAAGAGGAGGGGGGGGGGGGGGGGGGGGGGGGTGGTCAAAAGAGTTGACTGTTAGTCATTGACGGTTTCGTTAATAGTGGGAGGTTTCATGCATTATAGTAATTCGGTGGGGTGCACCTTGAATTATAGTAAAATACGAGAGGGGCAACTCAAAATTTCTCATCATTCTATGGCAAAAACTGTGACAGTCAACAATGCAACACAGTACCACAACTACATTGCATTAGAAAGGATACACCTAGAGCTTTATAAAAGCAAAGCTTATATTGCTACAATATTTAAACGGAACTCTAATAACTATTTATCATAGTTACTAATGTTTCTACGGGAACTTTCAGGTTCTACATTTTAAATTCATACTGCATTCCTCTTGATGAACATTCCCTAGCATCAAAATCTAATTATGTGCTATGAACTATAAACATTTTAACGGTTTGGAACCTTTAAAAGGCAATCTAGCCAAGATGCAGAATAGGCCCATGACTACATATTCTATTATATCACAATTTGGTTTTCTATGGTATTCAGAAGATAAACACCTTCCATAATCATCAAGGATATGAACAGAATCCAGCTGCGACCAGAAAAATTACAACTATAGCTTCTTTATCCAAATCATATCATCACTGCATTATATCAGAACCGAAACATGGATCTCCACCTCTTCAGATGCTTCCCTATATAAGGAACATACGACAACTAAAACAATCAAGCTCTTCATGTAAGTTGTAACTTGCTGAGAAGTTTATTAGGGTTGATAAAAATGGTCATCTCCAATGTTAAATTTTGCAGGAAAGTATAATAGTTAGTTCATTTTAAGATTCCATACGAAAATTTGAAGGGACCTATTGTATGTGTCGTGCCACATGATCAGACTGCCATTATAATCAACTAAGCATCTATTGTGTTAAATACTGAATGCAGATAATGTACTTAAGTTTCTAAATAAAGTCAATAAAAAAATCAGGTGCAGCTCACCATGTGCCTCTGAAGCTGTTCCTTACGCTTCATAAAATTGAGGCAGAACTCACAAAAATACAGCTTCAAACAGTCATTATACTCTGGCGGGAAAGGGGAGAAGTACCATGTATCAATTTCATATCTGCCGAGTTCAATTTTAGCTATATTTTTCACTTTGGTGAACTCCTCATGTTCCCGCAGACTGGTAGGATCAAGCTCCTCATGGCCTTGCTGTTAAAAGAACATAGGTTATTTAATTAGCATTAATCTAAATCAAACTGTCATTAAACCCTGAAAAAGCCAGTCATAGTGTGAGATAATGACTCTAATACATGTATGTTTTATTGGAACAAAAAGAAAAAGAAATCAGTTAATTTAAATACCATTGAAAGAAAATTCTACAAGATGGGCACCCTATAAGACCAGGTATGCTATGAGGATTGGAGTGTTGGGCAATTAAGAAATATGCTCAGAAAATCAGCCTAGCTGAAATGAGAATGCAAAGATGGATGAGTAGCAATACATTAAAAGATTAAAAAAAAAAGAGTGTAGTCGTGGAAAGTTGGAGGTGACGCCATAAGAGAAAACAGGCTTAGGTAGTTTGGACATTTGCAATGAAGAACAATAGATGCACTTGTAAGGAGGAGTTGTATGATAGTACTTAGTAGTTAAAGGAGCCATTAGGACTAGAGGAGGTTTAAACGATCATGGATTGAAATGGGAAAATAAGATATGGTTTTTGTTAGTGTTACAAAGGACATGACCCATAACAGAGCTGAATAGAAGAAAATGATTCAAATAGTCGACCCCAAAAATTTGGGATAAAGACTTTGTTGCAGCTTGTGATTTACATATCATCTCTATCTTGTATCTTGCTGTGCATTGAAACCTTTACAAAAAGCTTTACATAATAATTTCATTGCCTAAATAATTCCAGCATTTTTAAGCAATTGCAGGATTACAGTCTTCACCAGTAATCACCGTTGTTCTTTGACTCGACAACTGTACTTGTATACTCATAAGTGACGAAGAAAAAATATTAAATTTTATAGTCGTGTTATTTAGGTAATTGAAGGAACAAATATGAAAGAACAATGCAAAACAATATTATATCAGCAAACATAATTTATATGTATGCAACTATAGTAACTAGAAATAGATAATTAGCTTACCTCCACATGTGCCTCATCAATCTTCCGTTTCTGGTTTCGTGTCATTTTCAAGCTCGTTGCCTATAGAAGTTCACAGAAATATTTCCGTGAATGAGACGTATAGAGTTCCTTTCAGAAGATACACAATTCAATTAGAACGAAGTTGTGCTATATGAGGAGAAGATAATCAATTAGAACAGAGTTATGCTATATGCAGAAAACTAGTAATCGATACTGAGTTTTAGTACCTTATCATCCACTTTCTCATCAACATCTTTCTCCACTGAATCAAGATCTAGTTGCTCAAGTTTAACCCACTCGTCAAGCCTTCTGTTGACTGCAAAACAAAATATAATTTTCTGTAACAATTGCAGAAGGCAATTCAAAGTTTCATAGTTGACGCTTTTTCTGAAACATATGTTTGTTATTTAAGGTGAAAAAATACCATCCAATGAAAGATAATGTGGCACTAATTGTTATATATGAAAAAAAAAAGGTCAAAATCCCAACAGAAGCTTCTACTCAAATGCACTAGATGATTTCTCTGATTTCCCATCGTGGAACAATCATAAAAGGAGCACTGCAATCTATTGATTAAACAAATGACAAAGATTTCAATGGTAGAAAACTAGAGACACAAAAAAGATCAATGAATAAGATAAGAAAATGTGAACAATCAAGCACCAACAATGGACAAACATATCATCTAGTGTCCCAGAAGTTGTAAGCATATTGGATGAAGATCTAAGCTAGCTACATGTTAGGCACATTAGAATACATCAAGGCTTCAACATAAACCTTCTTAGACAAAATATTTGAATATAAACACATCCTAGTTTGATGTCTGTATAACACAACCCCAAAAAAAAGATCCATTCTAGTGCTCATCAAATCTATTGGATTACATTTCTCTAAGACACGGACTAGCCATGATCAATTATTTTCCTAGCCACTATCCTTCTTTTAATCTCAATTGAAGATTCGTGAAGTGGCAGGTGACCTAGGGACTAAAGCTTCATAAGATATCAGTCTTGGGTAAGGTATACCAAACCTCCCAAATCTTGTGGCCTAAAACCAGTCATCGGCACGATATTGAAACCAATCGCAAAACTTCTCATGAATTTCCTTGTACTTTTTTAGACATAAAATTTTCACTTCGATAGTTGCATGTCATCAATTTTTTTTTTTTACCACAATCCCCTCAGTTTCTATTAAGTCAAGTCAATGTCTTTTAGCAATAATTGGTGCGTAATAACATTAGAGTCTAACTTTCTTATAAAGAAGAGAAAAAAAGTGGTTTAGCCTTTTATGTTAAGAATGACATTAGGATTTAGCTTAGGTGTGAGAGTTGGAAGTAAAATCCCTTAGACATTTAGGGTTAGGGTTGAAAGCAAGGTTCAAAGTATCGGTATCGGACCATTACTATGAGTATCGGGATCGGCGGTATCGGTAGTATCGACGGTTTCGGATCGAAGTATCGGATTTTTTGGTATTGGAAAGCAAATAACTATTAGTAAATTATTAACATTTTAGAAAATATGTTTTATACATTTATGCATAATTTTAAGTATTTTCTGTGTTGTTTCTTAGTATTTTTTAAATTGAATGAAATACTAGTCACCCTTGTCGATTGATTTACATATGATAGATAAGTTTTTCTCTTTTATATGCTTTTACAATCCTATTATGCTTTTACACCCTTACTAATTGGTATTTTCTTTCAGTTTTTTTTGTCGAATTGATCGGAAAAGAGATCTCTAATGTCGGTATCGTTCGATATCGAATCAGGACATGCCAAACTGTATCGGTATCGTCCGTATCGGATCGATATCGGCCGATACTGCAAACTATGGATAAAACACTAGGCTTTACCATCACAGAAGTGACTATCCCATCTCTTTATCTATCTAACGATTCTAACCTTCTTTTTTGTTATCTTTCTCACTTTTACCTCCCTATTCTTATTGTGTTCATAATCATCCACCCAAGCCTTCCCCATTAGACAGGGAGCTATACAACACTAGAAAGCTCCGAAAAAAAATGATAAATTTAATGTCCATGCCAACCTGAGGTCAACCTTCAATGTTCTTGCCGAGTTTCTATCCAAGATAGTTATGACCAAGAGAAGGCCTTGCCACAAAACCTAAAAGGTCAGTTGGTGAGCAGGTACCTTTCCAGTCATGCATTTTAAGCTCATGCAACCAAGAAGCATTTTCCAAGTTCACTAGACTAGAAAATAATCTAGACGAAGATGTAAACAACTATTATTTGCTATAGGGTTTGCATTCATCTCAACGACATGAGCCAAAGAGCAAAACAAAATGACATCTCCATTCCCTATTCGTACTTAGTTATAGTTATTACTTCTCATTAATGCTCTTTTTCTACGCACTTACTTGTATCACTCAACCACCGCACCAAACCTTGTTCTAAATTTCTAATATCATCCCTCTATTAGTCGAGCTTACCCGACCTTATTCCAAGACCTATTAAGAAACTAGTACTAAATACCAGTGTACCAATCGAAAGAAATGTTCAAGCCATCTGCACAAGGAATCTAGCAATCCTCTTATAAACAGAAATTGAAGACAGAAAATGTAGGAACAAAAATTAATAGCTCCTTATTTTTAGCATAATAGGAAAAGGGGAAAGTGAAACTGAGTATTATGTTTCTCTATGTTGCACGGGCGCGAATACAATTGTAATACAACATGAACATGTCATCAGTTATGGTACCCTGGTATATTGTGCAGAAACCATGTTGTGTCCGATGCATGTCGCACGACACGACATCAATTTTTGGAGTTATCGTGATTCCTAGATTATCATTCGCACCGAGTAAATGTTTATTTCATTTCCTAACCATTTTGCTTAGACAAATTTTACCAAAAAAACAATTTAGGACAGATATTTGTTAATTATTTCTTCCAAAATTTAGGAAGAAACAGGAAGATCCCTATGCCAATTTATGAGAATACCTGGTACGAAAAAGAATTGCTTTCATAATTACTAACTTTTCTTCCATAACTACGGCATCTTACAACCTAAGAACTTATAATTCCTTACAATCATCAAGAACCCAAACATCCAATCACAACAAACAAGCATATCATTCTCACCCTTGCTCCATCACTCCAACCATTTCTCGCCTAAACAAGTTAACAAGAAAGAAACAGATCAAACTATCTCCAAAGAGAGCATATAACGACACTATTCCAACCAAGAAGTGATAAAGTTCTTATACAGTACTGCCTATCAACAACCGAAAGAACCTTAACAACGATAAGGTCAAATGCTATGTTTCATGGATGCGAACACGACAAGAAAAGATACCGTTATGGAGACAGATCCAATATCAAAATTTTGGCATGTCCTAGTGTATTTCAAAAAAATTCTATATGACCAACGATTCATTCTGGGTTAAGAGTGGTGGGAAGTTAAGAAACAAGATATCCAGAAAATTAGTGTAGCCGGAATGAGAATGCTAATACGGACAAGTGGCAATACATTAAAGAATTGTATAAGAAATTGGTGTATTTATGAAAAATTAGAGGTGGCACCAATTGAGTACAAGATGAGAGAAAATCGCCTCAGATGGTTTGGACATGTGCAACGTTTACGAATAGATGCTCTGGTGAGGAGTTATAAGATAGTAACTAAAGAAGCCGCTAAGACTGGAGGTAGGCCTAAACGAACATTAATGATGTTTTAAAGAAAAGATATGATTTTTCCTAGTATTACAAAGGAGATGACCTTTAACAAAGCTGAATGGAATAAAAGAATTCAAATAGATGATAGAAAAAATTGGGATAAAGGCTTCGTAGTAGTTGATGTTGTCGTTAATTTGGAGTCTATGTTGGGTCCTACTCTGTTCATGTTCCAATGAGCAAATGAAATCCCTAAATCAAATAGCAAACATTCTACCAACAATTAACAACCAATTTAAAGACTCAATTCCATAAAGCAAAGAGCTTTCTCGCCACCCCCCATCACTCTAGATATTTCTCCTAAAGAAATTTTACATAAAACCAAGAAAATTTTATTGTTTAGTGGATGGGTCGGGTATGGTCTGGTGTGGGCTTTTTGAAAATAAGTCTCGAATATTTTCAATATTCGTACAATAGGTATCTCATCTATTTATAATTTAAGAGATTTGAAAAAGTAAGGTGTAGTCTAGGTATGCTATTAGGGAAGCAGTGAACTACACATTTCTTTGCATCGTCAAACAAAATGATGTCAGTTGCCTCTACAAAGAAATAAATGGGAAGGAAGTTATAATTGGTACCTAAGATGATAGGTAAAACAATTATATGCACAAACCAAATGTCAAGCAATGACGGTCCTTATTGCAACTAAAAGTTGTATTACAATCAAAGCAAGGCTCCTGGTGGTAGGACTTACTTTTCCAACTCTAGGATACGAATTTTGTAAGATTAAAGATTGCTCTAGATATTCAGGTTTGTTTAAAGCATAGTCATCTAGGTGGCAGTTTGTCTCAATACACGTACTGTGTACATTCAATACACGGTACTGTGTACTTTATAACGGTACTGTGTACTTTATATGCTACTTTTACTGGTATTCAATATGAGAGGTATGTTAGCAATTAATTGGCAGTTCACTTGAGAATGGTTCATTTGCTCACACACACACATATTCAAGGGAAGAATTTTATCAAATCTTACAACCACCTTCTAGGCTTCATTTCAGACAATTAATTGACTTTAGTCTTCTCTATTCACATTTCATTGATATCTTTGTTAGACTACATCTTGTAGGATTCGGGTCGTTCGGGTGTCCACTTTCTGCTATCCGGATAGGGAACCCACTGTATTTGGGGTTGGGGGATCTAGAAAGCAGTTCCTAGGGAGGTAGCGGATCTTGGTAACTTTGGTTCCAAGTACTCAATAATATTCTCTCCCTCCAAATCTTTTAAATGCAAATAATCTCAAATCTCTAAGGGCTATTGATGCAAAGTTAAGGGAGAGTCGAGATACATACAACCTGACCTCATCTTGACGAAGAGGATTTTGTGTTTCAAACCCGATTCCTAGGATACAAACATCAGGATTTACCATCACACAGTAGGTGACAACCCACCTCTTTATCCTTCTCTATATAGCTCTTCCCCTCCATGTTCTTATTGTGTTCATCATCATCCACCCAATCCTTTCCCCATTGGAGAGAGATCAGCTATACAACACTAGAAGCTTGACGAAAAATGAAAATTCTAATGGCTATGCCACCTGATGTAAACCATCATTTGTGCTGAGTTTATTGCGAAGATAGTTATGACCAAAATAAGGTCTTGCCACATAACCTATTAGGTCAGTTGGTGTGCCGGTACCTTTCTGCTCATACATTTTAAGCTTATGCAACCAAGAAGCACATTCCAAGTTCACCTAGAAAAAGAACCTAGACGAAGATGTAAGATGCTATGACTTGCTACAGGGAATTGCATTCATCTCAATGACACGAGGCCTAAGTTGTTAGAGGCAAAGCCTAGGCGACCTAAGCGTACAAGAAAAATATATATCGACTCGCTTTGTTTTAATTTCCCCTCTTGTGGCAATAGTCGCCTAGGCAACATAGGGGAAGCCTAGGCGACCTAAGCATACAAGTAAAATATATATCGACTAGCTTTGTGTTAAATTCCTCCAGTTCTGGCAATGGTCCCCTAGGCCCTAAGTGACCGCCTAGGGTTGCTTAGAGGAAATATAAGGTGTGTTTTAGGCGTTACAAAAATTCAGATACGATGGATATAAATGTAATTTCCATAATGAGTTTTTTTAAGGTTTCACATAGAGCATTTAGGATTCGATTTTGCAAAAAAGGGAAGGAAAAAAAGGGTAGCGTGAGATACGACAGAAGGGAGGGTTCTTTGTCTCCTTCAAGCTTCTATCCAAGCTGCCTCCAAATCGAAATCATGTAGGTTCTTCTTCTTCTTTTTCTTCTTAACCAGCAGCTCGATTTTGACATTAATGGAGAACTAAGCTAATTATTTTTTTAACTTCTTTTTCAATTTTTTTTTTTATTCAATTCTGTTTTCAGCAGAACCAACAGCCCATCTCACCATTAATGGCGGAACTGAACTTTTTTTTCCAAAGTTTGAACCTTTTCATTGTTTATTGTAAACTTTTTTCTGGGTTTTTTTTATAGGGTGTACGTCTTCTTCTACTCCTACTAGCGTAAAAATCTCAAAAGATCAAGGGTGGGATTGTAGGCAACCATTACCTAATGATAGGAATAGTGTGAAGTGTGATCTATGTCAAATAATAACAAAGGGTAAAATTAATAGGAAGTAGGAACAAGCAACATCTTACGGGTGGTTATCCAGATGCTAAGGTCTGCTCGCTCCAAAATATCTAAAGTTGTTCAACAAATAATTAGAAAAAAATATGGTTGATCAGAAAATGATGAGGGAAGAAAGAGATTTAAAATATACGTCAATTGCATTAGTTAATGTATATGAAGGTGGTAGTAGTACACAAACAAACAGAGATGATGAAGATGTTGAAAAATTAAAGTGGTACTTATTCGTGATCCAAGTTCAAGTATTGGTACTAGTAACTTGGCTCTTAAATGACCCAAGCAGAAGGGTCCCCTTGATAGTATGTTTTCTCCAAATTTTGATAAGCTTGTCCAAAAGCCTCTTGATAATGTTCATAGAAAAAGGACTAGAAACAATACATGTGATTACATTGTTGACTTTTTTTTATGAAAATAGATTTTCATTTAATGTTGAAAAAAGTTCTAATTTTACTAAATGCTTGTAGTAGTTGAACAATTTGGCGAAGGTTTAAAAGCTTCATCATACTATAAGTCGAGCGTTACGATCTTAACATAGGAAGGTAAAAGCTATGAAGGAATGGATAGACTCATTTAAGGTTTACTGAAAAATTGATGGGTGTTTTACTATAACAGATAGGTGTGGACAAATGGAAGGGACAAAACACTCATCAATTTTCTAGTGAACTGTCACAAAAGAGCATTTTTTTAAATCAATTGATGGTTCTGAACATGTCAAGGATGCAAAACTTATTCTCGGGATGTTGAAAGAAGTTGGTGATGATTATGATGTACAAGTAAGAGTCTTACCTTAACATTCTCCATTAATTAGTTTGAATTTGAATTAGAATACAAGATACTTATCTACTCATTTAATAATTTTGGAATCATGTTATTTTCTTATGTAGGTTGTCACGGATAATACATCAAACTACAAACATGCTGGGAACTGGTTGATGGAATTAAAGAACATATTTTTGACTCCATGTGCAGCCTACGGTGTTAATTTGATGTGTCAAGAAACTGTTGGTCATTCAAAGGTGGATTACACTGTGAAGGAATGTAGAAATTTTTTAGTATTCACTTACAATCACCCTGTTGTCTACATAAGATGAGAACATTCACTGGTAATATGGATTTAATGAGGCATTCAGTAACTAGATTTGCAACCACTTTTTTGTCGATGGAAAGCATTTTCAATAAGAAGACAAGTCTAAGGACAATGATACATTTGAAGGATTTGACAAAAATAAAAAAGGTGACAACAACCAAGGGAAAGAGAGTGACTAAGATAACTAAGAAGTCGTCCTTTTGGAATAGTTGTACTTTTCTTTAAAGTACTTGCTCCAAAGGTAGATATTATTTGATTGGTGGATATGAAAGAAAAGTCATGCATAGACTATATATATCATGCAATAGAGGACTACAAAAAGAAGAAAAGAGCTCATTTGGGGGAGAGAGACAATGGATTTTTGAATGAAGTGTTGATGATTTATTGATCATCGATCAACTCCATCGATCTTTGCATGCAGTAGACTATTATCATAACTATAGCATCATTTTAACAATTAAGAGAAAGGAATTCAGATTTGAAAGACAATATTGCAGTTAAAAAAGGATTATTTGATGTGATTAAGAAGCTAGTTCCGGATTTAAAACAACGTGATAAAATTATTGATCAACTATAAGTTTATCGGGCAGCTAGAGGCATGATAGGTGACCTAATAGCGGTAAAGAAAAAATAACATCAACACCAGTTGAGTGGTGGATGACTTGAAAAAGTGAAGTGCCAGAACTTCAAGATTTTTGTAAAACGAGTACTCGGTCTTAGCTGTGTTGTATCTCCATATGAAAGAAATTAGAGTTCATTTAACAATGTAAGTCAAATTAATAACTCTTTCTTTTTTGGAAAAATATATTTGTTTAGTAGGTAATATTAAATTATTGATAACTGATTTTTTTCATGAATAGCAGCTACATTCCAAGAAAAGAAACAGGCTAGAGCATCAGAAGTTGAATAACCTTGTATTTGTCTAATACAACACCAAGCTGAAAGTTTGTTATTTGGATTGGACTAATTTGGCGGAAAGAAAGACATCTAATTGTCTTGAAAGATATAGAAGAGTGGCTTGTTCCTTATGATGCAGCCAATGATCGTGCATGTGACACTGATCTTACATATGGGCTTGTTGAAGGCTGAAGAAAATGAGGAATATGATCCTAGTGCACGAGGTCATAAAAGAGGAGAGCACAAGCACAACAAAGCCAAAGACAAAAGAGGGGAAGAGAATTCAAGATCAAGTTCCAGACTCAGCTTCAGAATCTAAGGATGACGAAGACATAATTAGATGTGGACCAGACCAATAAGAATGAGAGAGCACAAGCACAACAAATCCAAAGCCAAAAAGAGAAGAGAATTCAAGATCAAGATTCAAACTCAGTTTCAGAATCTAAGGATGACAAAGGCATATAATTAGATGTGGACCTGACCAATAAGAATGAGGAAAACTACTAATGATGTTGGGACTCAATCAGCAACAGAAATGGATTTAGACTATTAAAGATTAGAGATTAGATTAGAGAGTGAGGGTGAGGGGGATTAGAGTGGTAGAGACTAGAGTACTAGACTAGAGAGTAGTCTTATTGCCTTAGAACTTAGAACTTAGAACTTAGAGAATTTCTTCTTATTTTGCTTCATGCATACTTGCTTAATGCTTATTAGTTATTATTATTACTTAGTTGCTTGTTTAATGTTTGATGCTTATTGCTTAATGTTTATTTCAAACTTTTATGTTTCTTTGATCATATATATATATATATATATATATATATATATATATATATATAGCTTATAAAATATATGTATGTTACATTGTAGACTTATCGTACATATGCATGAGCAGCAAGAATATTTTTTGAATTTTCAAGGAACCCAAGTTCCTCGGCAACGTCTAGCCTAGGCGAGTCAGGAGGCATGTTGCCTCACCTCGCCTAACTCCCAGAATAACATAGCATGAGGCACACCAAAACGAAATGGCATTCCCACTCCCTACTTTGGTGTAGTAATTACTTCATGTTAGTGTTATTTTTCTATGCACTTACTCATACCACTCGACCACCGCACATTTTAAAATCATCCCTCTGTGTAGTCTTGCTTACCAACTTCGCTCTAAAACCTATTAAGAAACTAATATTGATACCACTCTTAAAGATAAACCAACCAAAGGAAATGTTCAAGCCATCTGCACAAGGAATCTAGCAATCCTCGTACAAATAGAAATTCAGGGGAAAAAAATGTTAAAAACTCCTTTATTTGTAGCATAATAAGAAAAGGGGAAAAGTCAAATGGGCTATAATGGTTCTGTATGTTGCCCGGGCTCTAATATGATACAACACATAACAAGAAAAGGGGAAAAGTCAAACTGGGTATAATGGTTCTGTATGTTGCCCGGGCTCTAATATGATACAATAAGGAGCCAGCGCCAGTTTTGGTGTCCTAGTGTATTATGCAGTATCCATTTTGTGTTCAATATATTTCCGCCACAACGCGCACAACATCAAACTTTGGAGTGACCATTCTCCCTAGGTTCTCACCAACAGTTACTAATTGTTTATTCCATTACAGCATTTTTCTAACCATTTTTCTTAGACAAATTTTACAGAATAAACAATTTAGGACAGATTAGTTGATTATTTCTTCAATAATTTAGGAAGAAATGTGAACATCACTATGCCAACTTTTGAGAATATTTGTTGCAAAAGAATAGCTTTCACAATTACTGATTGTTTCTTCCCTAACTATGGCATCTTACCAACCAAGAACTGATAAATTCCCTACCATCATCAAGAAAACAACTATCGTAGGAACAAGAAACTAGCAAATCTCTCTCACCCCTACTCCATCACTCCAACCATTTTGCCTAACAAACTTTACAAGAAAGATGTAAATCGAAAGAGAGCATATTTCCACACCATTTACTAATTGTTTTGTCCTTAATTACAGCATTATTCCAACCAAGAATTAAAATTGCCTACAAAGTACTGTCTATCAACAACCAAAATAAACTAAAAAGCCATAAGGCCAAAATGTATGTTGCATGGACGTGAACACGACAATAAGGCCAGTTTGGTTCACGGAATAATAGCCTTGAGAAAGTAAATTTATTTATTTCCTGTGTTTTGATGCCAAAAGAAATAAGCAGAAAAGTAAATTGATTCCTAAGGGAAGAAAAATAGGGAAGAAAATGATTCCTCAACACCGGAAAAAAAAATTAATGAAAATTACAATTTTTCAAAGAAAAAGAAAGAACAAAAAATTGATTTCCTCACATTTCTTTTCCGCGAACCAAACGAGACCTAAAGGATACCAACATGGAGACACATACCCAATGTCCTAGTGTATGTTGGAATATTCTACAAGACCAGCAATGCATTATAGGTTAGAGTGGTGGGCAGTTTAGAAACAAGTATGTCCAGAAAATAAGTGTAGTCGAAATGAAAATGCTAATATGGATGATTGGCAATACATTAAAATATAAGATAAAGAAAGAAGTATATATGTGGAAAGTTAGGGATGGTGCCAATTGTTAGAAGGTGAGAGCAATCATCTGAGGTGGTTTGGACATGTGCAATATTTATCAATTAATGCTCCGATAAGGAGCGATATATAGTAGTTAAAGAAGCCGTTGGGCTGGAGGTAGGCCTGAATCGAACACGGATTGAAGTTTTAAAGAAATATATGATTTTTGTTATCATTACAGAGGACATAAATCTTAACAGAGCTGAATGAAAGAAAACGATCCAAACAACTGACCCCAAAAATTTAGGACGAAGGCGTTGTCATCTTAAGTGTATTTTGGAGTATCCGTGTCGGGACTTACTCCATTCGTGTTCCAATGACCAAATAAAACACCTAAATCGAACACCAACCAAGTTAAAGACAATACGGAATAAAGAACGCAGCTTTCCTACTGCCCCGCCCCTTAATTGCACTAACAATTTCCCCTAAACAAATTTTACAAAAAAAACAAAAAACAAATTAACAACAAACGAACCCTAATCCTAGATTCAACCGAGAAGAATTCACTTACACTCCATGTAGTGGACGTAGTAATCGTACTCCCCGTCGGAGGAGGAGACCTTCCTCCTCCCGATGACCTTCACCGGGTGGAGCTTATGATCCCTCCACCAGCACATCACCCGCGTCTCGACTCCAGCGGGAGGCTCACAGACTCCGAGGACACATCGGACTCCCCTTTCCTCTTCGCCGGATCCCCTCCTCCGTCTCCGCTCCGATTACCCCCTCCGTCAAACAAAATGATGTAAGTTGCCTCTACAAAGAAACAAATGAGAAGGAAGTTAGAATTGGTACCTAAGATGAGAGATAAAACGATTATATGCACAAATCAAATGGTAAAGCAATGACGGTCCTTACTGCAACTAAAAGTTGTATTACAATCAAAGCAAGGCTCCTGGTGGTAGGACTTACGTTTCCAACTCTAGGATACAAATTTTGTAAGGTTTAAGATTGTCCTAGATATTCAGGTTTGTTTAAAGCATGGTTATCTAGGTGGCGGTTTTGTCTCAATACACGGTACAGTGTACATTATATGCTACTTTTCCTGGTTTGCAATACGAGAGGTAAGCTTAACAATTAATTGGCAGTTCACTTAAGAATGGTTCATTTGCTAACACACACATATACAAGGGAAGAATTTTATCAAATCTTACAACCACCTTCTAGGCTTCATTTCAGACAATTAATTGACTTTAGTCTTCCCTATTCACATTTCACTGATATCTTTGTTGGACTACATCTTGTAGGATTCGGGTTGTTCGGGTGTCCACTTATTGCTATCCGGATAGGGATCCCACCGCATTTGGGGTTGGGGGATCCAGAAAGCAGTTCCTAGGGAGGTAGCGGATCTTGGTAACTATGGTTCCAAGTACTCAATAATATTTCCCTAGGTTCTCACCAACAGTTACTAATTGTTTATTCCATTACGGCATTTTTCCTAACCATTTTGCTTCGACAAATTTTACAAAATAAACAATTTAGGACAGATTAGTTGATTATTTCTTCAATAATTTAGGAAGAAACGTGAACATCACTATGCCAAATTTTTAGAACATTTGCTACAAAAGAAAAGAATTGCTTTCACAATTACTGATCGTTTCTTCCCTAATTATGGCATCTTACCAACCATGAACAGATAAATTCCCTACTATCATCAGGAAAACAAGTATCCTATCAACAAGAAACTAGCAAATCTTTCTCACCCCTACTCCATCACTCCAACCATTTTGCTTAACAAACTTTACAAGAAAGAAGCAGATCGAAATAGAGCATATTTCCACACCATTTACTAATTGTTGTCCATAATTACGGCATTATTCCAACCAAGAATTGATAAATTTCCTATAATATTGGCTGTCAAGAACCGAAATAACCTTAACAACCATAAATAACCACAAAGAAACCCTAACCCTAATCCTAGAATCAACCGAGAAAAATTCACTTACACTCCGTGTAGTGGACGTAGTACTCGTACTCCCCGTCGCCGGAGGGGGAGGAGGAGACCTTCCTCCTCTCGACGACCTTCACCTGGTGGAGCTTCTGGTCTCTCCACCGGCACATCACCCGCGTCCCGACCTCCAGCGGGAGGCTCACCGACTCCGAGGACGCGGCGGACTTCCCCTTCCCCTTCCCCTTCCCCTTCCCCTTCCCCTTCCTCGTCGCCGGAACCCCGCCTCCGTCTCCGCTCCGACTAGCCCCGCCGCCGCCGCCGTTCTTGTGAACGATCCCGTTCTCCGCCTGCGAGCCCATTTGCGCGTGTTTGGTGGGAAATGTGGGTCTGGAGTCCGAATGGCGGTTATTAGTTTTATTGTTATTCAGCGATGAATAGAGCTGAGCAACGGTTCGGTTCGGTCCAAACCGACCCGAACTTTCAAAAACCGAAAAAACCGACAACCGATTTTTTACAAACCGAAAACTGAACCGAACGTTAACAAACCGATCAAAACCGCACCGAAAATAAATTTCGATTTTACGGTTCGGTTCGGTTTTATGGGCCAATTGGGCCGGACCTTATAACAAAAGCCATTATACCTAAATATCAGTAAATTTTTTGAATATACAAGTTAAAATACAGTAAAAAAAATATGTTCTTGTTCGGTTTTCGGTTAAAACTTAAAATACATTAAAAAAATACAAGTTAAATTACCGTAAATTAGTAAATGTACCAAATAATTTCAGTTTTCGGTTCGGTTCGGCCGCCTAAACCCAGAACCGAAAACCGGACCGAAAATCGAAAATTTTTAAACTGAAAACCGACTTCCGAACCGTCTAAAGGAAAAACCGAACCGAATGCATTATTCGGATCGGTTCGGATCGGTTTTTCGGTTTGAACCGCTTTTTGCTCACCCCTAGACATGAACAGCATAGAGACGATAAAAAATAAAATAACAAAATGCAGAAAAGAGTTGTTATCCAAAATCAAAGTTATTAATTAATTAATTATTATAAAGAAATTATAATTTCTCGTTCTCATTAATATTTTAAAGAAAATAAAATTCTACATATTTTCCGATCTTACCTTTTTTTGGGTTTTATATATCATAAATAAATTACAATCACTTTTGTTTATCTGCTTTTTGTTTATAATTTTTGTTTATAATTTTTTTTTTAGAATTTTATAAATTTGTTTAACATATCTAATTATTACTGCTTGATAAGCAACAAAAGTTAAATTTTTTATTTTGATAACCAAACGTATCATATCATTTGCAATCCCAAATTTATTTATTGTACGTTCTTGTTTTTTGTTTATAAAAATATGGTAAAAAAATTTCACTATTTTTAGAAAAAATTGTTTTCAAAAACAGAAAATATAAATACACTTACTAAGCATTTTTTTTGTAAAAAAAAAAATATTTTTAAACAAAAAATAAGAAGCAAAAAGTATACCAAACAGATACTTAGGATATGTTTGGTTTGGCAATTTGGAATGCAAAAGTGAAAATATTTCGGATTTGGAACCACTTTGTCCTACTTTCACGTGTTTGTTTTGCGATTTACAAACAAAATTTACTATGAAATGACATGAATAGTAAATATTGTTTGTCACTAAATTCTCATTTTGAAATTAAAATTTTTTCTTCCAAAATAATTTATATATAATAAAAAATTTTGATTCTCACTTCGTGTATTTTGTTGGAGGTAACTTATAATCCATCATGCACAACCTTATCCATTTAACTCTTTATTTTCTTATAGAACCATGTACTAATCTCTCGACTTCGGAGCAATAGTGTTGGTCTCTCAGTAGTCGAAGAAGTTCTTCATTTTTTTTATTGATTAATACTTGTTCCAGAAACAACCAAATAGATTCTTATTGGTTGGAATTCCGATAAGATCTAAAATCATGTAATATGCAAAAATTGGCAACGGAGAACGGTCAATCTATATGTGGGTCAATTTTGCATATATCTTGATATTGTCGTCATATTTGTAGAAAAAAATTTGTACAGAAATATAAATATTAAAAAATTAGGTGTAGAAAAAAATGTTTAGCAAAATTAGTGGTAGAGAAAAAATACGCACATAGTAAGTGAGTTTTCATTTTTCTCTAATTTTTAATTTATATATTTTTGAAAACGTGCATTTTCAATTTTTAAATTTTTTTAATATATTCTTTTTGAAAGCGCACATAGTAAGTGAGTTTTTTAATTTTTGAAATTAAATTTTTTTTGAAAACGTACTTACTAAATGCGTTTTCAATTTTTTCTAAATTTTAAATTTTCAAATTTTTTAATCTTTTCAATTTTTTTACAGAAAAGAGAAAAAGTATTTTTTTTTTCTAGAAAAAAGAAAGACAAAAATAAAAATAAAAAAATAAATTATTTATTTATTTATTTATTTATTTATTTATTTCGTCCGAACCACCTGATGAGACTGCTTTTGTAGTTTTGAATTATTTTCCTTTATAAAATTTAAGGACGTTCTCATTATAAAGTAAAAATAACTAATATAACAAAATAACAAAAATAATATATATATATATATATATATATATATATATATATATATATATATATATATATATATATTTCATTAATTTTTGCCTACAAGTCTCTACAAATGTGTATTTTTTATTTTTTTATTTTTTAGAAAAAAATTACGAAAACAAAATTAAAATAAATTTGAGAACACACTAAGTGCAACATAAATTTGAAAACAATGATTTTTATTTTTCATTGATTTTTCATTTTTTTTTCATTGATTTTTCTGTAAAAATTTTAGTGTAAATTTTTTTTTTTAAATATTCAAAACGCACGTACTAAGTAAGTTTTGGTGAAAACGCACTATGTATGTATGTATTTGTTCTAATTTTCCAAACATTTTTTTTCTACATATAATTTATTAATTTTTTTTATTCTCTGTACAATGATTTTTATTTTTTTCAAAATTTTTAAGAAAAAATTAAAAAAAGGAAACGCACTTATCGTTTTCAACAAAAAATATAAAAAAAAATTACAAAAAAATATAAATAATAATACAAATTTAAAAAAAATATTTATAAAAACTGCAAAAAAAATTAAAAAAATTTAAACTCACTTACTATGTGCGTTGTCAAAAAAAAATAAAAAATAAGAAATATGAAAAAATGAAAACGCACATAGTAAGTACGTTTTCAATTTTCAATTTTTCAATTTTTTTAGAATTATTTTTTAACGTAAACAAAAAATAAATTTAATAAAATATTGAAAATGTACTTACTATGTTTGTTTTTTTTCTCTACAGCTAATTTTTTTCTATACCTAATTTTAAAATATTTCTATCCTCTGTAAAAAAAAAAAAATCTGTATTTGTAATTTTGTACCGAGTTTCACGAGATATTGATTGCGATAGATATGTACACAGACAAGAATACTAGAGAAAGATAAGAAATAGACCCACTTGTAAAGCAGTGTGGACTTAACCCCACTGAATTTTAGAAAAGGTCAAGAAATTACTATATTACTATTTTCCCATGTAGTTATGTGAACTAGTAAATTCACATAAAATAATATATTTTCTCCTAATATTAATATAAAATTATTTAAATATTTAAATATATTTAATTTAAATTTTATTATATATATTTTTATATTTTAATTAGAATTTGTTATATATTTAATTATATTTTAATTATAATTAGTTATGGATATATTTTTATTTTTCATAAAAAATCTTAAAAATTGTTAGTTGTCTAATATTATTTAATTATAAACAAAAATATCTTATAATTTATGTGGTTAGGACGGAAGTTATTCTCGTTGTTTGAATTCGAATTCCTATAATGTTATTTATAACATCTTTAAATTTTTACAATAATTTTTTATATAATATTAAATTTTTTTAACTAATTAATTAATGATATATATATATACAGATGGTTCACTTTTGAGTCGTTTTGGAGCGTTATTATGTTATAGAAGACGGAAGATATGTATACATAAATGTACAAGCATATATTATTATAGATATTAACAAAATGTAATTTTGTTTTTTATTCATCCCTGTAAGTCAAACAGACCTTCGACTTTATAAATGCAGTTGATATGATCTGCACAACAAACAACCCTGCGGGGAATTTTGATCCCCAATAGCCAAAAGTGTGAAAATTTCGTGGCACAAAATCCGAGTTCATGCAACATACATTTTAAAGGCTAATTAACCATGCAACTCGCCCAAGAACAACTTGGCATAAGCGTCCATCTGGTCGCGGTTCAGCGCGGCCGTGACCTGAACCGACCCTTCCTCCTTCCCGCCGACCAGCGCCACCTCTCCGTCGTGGTCCATCGAGACCAGCTCGACCCGGTCCGGGCGGCCGAACCCGAAGTCGGTCTCGTACACCCTGAACCTCGGCGAGGCCGACACGTTGGTGGTCCTAGCGAAGGGCAGTGCGCCGAAGTCCGCGACCCAGCGGTCGGCGTCCCCCAACGGATCCTCCAGCATCTCCCGGATCGAATTACGGATCTTCGAGCATGCCACCGGTCCCTCCAGCTCGCCGACCAGAGCGCGCGCGTACACTATTTTGATGCAATTGCCGAAATATCCTTCTCCAACGGGAGGCTCGAGGCGCGTGCGGCAGTCGGCGAGGACGCAGAAGACTGTGTCGTCGTCCGGCTTGAGGGCTTTGGCACGGACGAAGCAGGACCACGAGTGGGCTGCGATCGCAAAGAATGTGGATGGCTGGCGCGTTGTTGCATTGGCGCCGTTGCTGTTGGCGTCGTTGTCGTGTTGTTGTGTCATGCGTTGCTTTAGGGAGTGGATGGCCGACGCGTCGAGCACGAAGGTGCGGCGGACTAGCTTGTGGCGGCCTTCCGTCACGTTGAGAGTTGGAGATCGGGCCTGTCGCGGAATTCTAGAAAGATCAAGAAATGTATAGAGCAAGTTTTGTTGCACTTGATAGTTTAGTTCCAAGCTTCACAAAGGCACTACAAAAATGACTCGAAGTTGGTCTAATTTTTTTTATAAAATTCACTCAAAATTTTATTCAGAATTAGTCCACAAAATATTTAAGATTTAAAATTTTGACAGTCCTTTTATTATGTTGGATTGTCAAAATTTTAACAGTCCATTGAACAGAATACATTATTTATGACTGTCAAAATTTTGATAGCCTAACCAATTGAAAGGACTATCAAAATTTTGACAGTCATAAATAAATTTTTGGCCTAGCGTAAAAAATTTATAAAAACAAATTTAGTCAGTCCCGAATCTTTTTTGTAATACCTTTATCAAGGGCCCAAATCTTTTTGGGGTATCCACTGAAGTCAATATCTAAGCAGTGGATACCTTCCATTTATAGTCTAACATATGTTATTTTCATCTAACATCAAATCACTCTGGCAGTAGTTAAACAACATATCAAATTTATACTCCAAATTAATCTTTTTTTTTCTTTTTCTTGCTGGTAGATCCAGTTTAATTACTATTCACTTTCTATGACATGATTTGAAATTTGAAGAGCGTCTTGACTTACTAGCAATTTTTAAGTGTAGACAAGAGTCCATTATATTCCTCAAGTGCTACAAATTTTGACAAAAACAAAAAATGTAGCATTGAAACAAATCCAACTATGGATGCTCTTAATAATTTATTTATCATGGTCAGTATCTCATGCATATATCTCAATATTTTGATGTACTTTTTCGTATTTAAGCTGGCGTTATGGAATACTATAGTATATATATGCACGTGCATGTTATACGTATTTTTATAATATTTAAAAATAGCACAGAACAATTCTATTAATTTTTTTCTATAAGTAATTATCTAATCGTCTAATGAACGCACAATATTGATTGATAAACATATAGAAAGACATATTTGAGAAGAATTTTTTTACGGTGAAGTCAATTTTTTTTGTTATATATAAGACTATTATATGTGCGCGTGCATTCAGGACTGTCTCAAGCCATTTGGAGGCCCTAGGCAAAGGTCCAAATATGAGACTCTTTTAGAAAATATATCAATATACTAGTATCGTATATTTTTGAAAATATACCTATATACGAGTATCGTCCTTGCAGGTGTTTGCAGCTGTATGAGAGAGAGAGAGAGAGAGAGAGAGAGAGAGAGAGAGAGCATGGCTTCTACTTTTTATCCTCTTTATATAAAATATGGAATATGAAAAGGCAAGGACGGTGCGGTAATTTCTACAAGAGAGGA
Organism: Iris macrosiphon; assembly: GCA_036927795.1. NCBI lineage: Eukaryota > Viridiplantae > Streptophyta > Magnoliopsida > Asparagales > Iridaceae > Iris > Iris macrosiphon. Next base: position 20,337,832 of record JAYESA010000013.1, read on the forward strand.
GAGAAAGAAGCGGTAACTGATCTTAATTGATTGTCACGTTTTACCAAGCCAGCTGTATCATTTTTCATATTCTTCTTTTTTCCAGCCAGATATAGCTTGTTCGGACCTTTCAAACAAAACAAAAAATATAAAATTTGATGATTACATATATACATATATACTAGTATCCCATATTTTTAGGACCCCTAAAAAAGTGGGGCCCTAGGCAGCTGCTTCCTTTGCCTAAAGGAAGAGCCGGCCCTGCTTGCATTGCACGTATTTTATAATAATTAGGAAGAGCAAAGAACAATCTCATTAATTTTTGTCTATAAGTAATTATATAATTGTTTCCATTAATTTAATTAATAATAATAATTGATAAACATAAGGAAAAACATATTTTGAAAGGAAATTTTATAGTGAAGTCCAATTTTTTTTAATTATATATTAGATGATGAGATATTAACATTAGAAGATTGAATTCTAGCATTGAGAAGTTAGTTTGTATGAATAGTAATTACTATGCCATAAATTTGTTTGTGAACTAAATTGTGTGCTATAAATGTTATAGACTCTAAGCTTGACTTTATTAGAAAGGCTGAATTGTAACTTTATACCCTCAACTATTTCACTTTTTATTTTAATATTCTATGTTTTCATATGCATCAACTTGATAACCTATTTTCCCCCCTAAACTACTCCTGCCAACCTCCTTCCCTCTCTCCGGAAACCTCCACCCCCCCCCCCCCCAATGACGCCAGCCCCCCCTCCCTGTCCCCCTCATTCCATCGCCCACCCCCTTCCCCCGTCAGCAGTCCCCCTCCCGCGCCCCCTCCTCCCGCCATCGTTGTTGTTGTCGTTGCCACAGCTGCAGGCTGCTGCCGACGAGGGGAGGGGACGGGCGGCGAGATGAGGCTACAGGACTGCTGCCGACGTTGTAGAGGAAGGGGGTAGCGGAGAGAGGGAAGGGGGGGGGAGGGGCAGTGTAAACCCCCTTAACCAAATTTTAGGTATACTTGGTGTAGCAAGAGATTAGAGTTAATTAGGATTCAAATATGGTTAGAAAATAGGTTTTAATAAAAACATTTTTATATTTGTAACTCTTGGTACACCTTACCGTTGCTACAATATTTGGAGCACAACATTGGCCTTCACCTTCAAACAAAATTTACACCCTTAACCTAGACGAGCCAATCTAAGCACCGGACATCTCTGTCACTGGCAAACCTACTCTCTTGTGCTTTATTTTAATCGCACAACATTTGTCGCATAATATCTAGTTTTAAACCCAAGCTTTGTACCTATGTCCGTTCCAACCGAAATTTGGAGACACAACCTTGACCCAATTCTTGCAACCCAATATATGACGATAATCTAATCTGAGTCTACTACGTCCATGATACTTGTGTCACCCTCAATTTAGATCCCATACACTTCTACTTTATTAAAGAACACCAATGACACAATTTTTATTTAAATTGGGACAACCGACTCAACATAGCCCAAAACTAAACCAAACACCAACACAAACCCACACTCACACCCTCTTGACTCATACAAAACACCACACACCAATTTTTTCCTCTATAAAACACCAAACATGAGTCCCACCATCATCCAATCCAATTTTTTATTTTTGCAAAACCCATAACTATCAAGGACCTAAGTGTAAAAGGATAGTAAGGTGTCAAAGTCCTATTGGAGCATTTCAAATGAAGAAGCCTACCCCTTCGTCATGTGACCGGTCACCTGACCTCTCTCTCTCCATTTGCATAACACTATTTGTCCTTATCTACCTACATTAAATCATAGCCCTTCTTTCAAACTCCCCCTATCACAACCTTATATTTTCTCTACTTAAGGACACTACACCCCTTAGGTAGCCGGCCATAACCCCAAGGAGAACTCTCATCATCTATCTCTCTCCTCTCCTCCCTCATAGCACACCCGACCCCCCCCCCTTCTTCTTCTTCTTCTTCTTCTTCCCTTGAACCTTAAAAACCATCACCACCACTGTCATCACAGCAGCCACCACCATCTCGACCCCATTCCTTCACCTTCACCAACAACAACCACCCTCACCTCAACCAACACGACGACCACAACCATTACCAGCACCCACATCCTCCCTCCTTGTTGTCGACCACAACATCTTCACCACCGCACCCCTATCACCATCAACGACAGCAGCACCTCTACCACCACGGCCACTGCCTTCACCATCACCCCCGCCACTATCATCACCACGACCACTACCATCACCATCACCTTCACCACCACAGCAGCCCACCACCATCACCATCACCCTCAGACCACCACCGGACTACCCCCTTCCTTCTCGACCATCACCATCACCACCTCCATCACCTTCGGCTTTAACAGCAGCAACTACATCACCACACGCCACCAATACCACCACTTCACATCACCAGCAGCACCACCACACACCACAACACCTCCCCCAACCGATGCACACAGCAGCTGCTACAACACCCTCTCCTCAACCCTGTTTTGTTGTCTCAACTTCACGATGTTGGCCACGGTACCGGTATGAAGACACGTCGGCGGTACTGTTCTCATCGTCTTCGGGGGCGACCTCAATTTGGTATATTTATTTCTCCTGTTTTTTTCATCTCTTTACGTCCTTGGGATTCCCTTATAATATTTGTTTTTTCACCCGTATTGTAGAAACCTTATAAATATATCATTGTTCGTGCGGAGCATGGATCGGACTGAAGTTCGTAACTGAAGACTTTATTGCGCTCTACACGCTCAGGCGAGTGGTCACTCGCAACTCTTGACAATAAATCAAACTTGCTTCTCTAATGCACTATTAAAATAGTAAATACTTGATTAACTAGATAAATAACTATACAGATTAATTAGCTAACTGATAGTTTTCTAATTTACTCGTCAGAATATAGTACATGTTAACCCTAGCATCACTGTAGCACACTTACCTATTGTTTTGAATGTATATATATCATAATTTTATAATATATGTTAGTGAGGATGTATAATAATGGCATTGCAATAATAACCACAACAACAACGATGGTAACAACCACAAAACCGTAGCAACACCAAGCCCTTATTTGAGAAATTGAGCATTGAATGTTAGAGGTATATATTTTCGATAAGATAACTCTCTCCTCAAGTATTATGGTGTGCACGGTAAAATTATATTTATCATGTCATATGCAAGGTAGTGGCTATGTTTTAGATAAAAACAACTTGACCATCAGCCCAAGACTTGAACTTTTAGTGAGTTCTAATTATGGTGCACTGGTTCTATATGGGATGAAATGTGAGGATTAGGATGTCAATAGAAGTGCTAAGACATGTTGAATTACAACGTTTCTTTACCCTTGCAAATGTGTGGAACATAGCAACCTTAAAAAAATACGTTACTTGTTAACTTGATACCTACGTGCTAGATAATACGTTACTTGATAGTTCCAACCCTTATTTCTTAGCGAAATAATTATCAGTCTCTTATTTCTTACATATGCTACTTGTTAGATGCTCTTACTTGATAGTTCTAGCCCTTACTTGTTAGAAGATTAATTAGTTGCTTACATATACATGTATGCATGTTGCTTCTCTCTCTCTCTCTCGATTTGGTGGATTTGTGTATTCGTTGTGCACACCGTTGATGGTTATCTTATTGATTTATTTGTGAGTTCGGCGGGTTGCGTCGTAGACATGGATTGGACATGGGATAAAATATTGTGTAAAGTGGTGTGATTGCAGGTTTGGAAACATAGAAAATACAAAGGAGGCTCTGCCAGAATTTTCGAAAACTTTTAGTTTAAATTTGGAACAACTTGCTTGACTTAATTTGGAACAGCTTGCTTGACTTGATTTGGAACAACTTGCTTGACTTGACTTGGAACAGCTTGTTGACTTGTGTTTTGGAACAGCTCTTGACTTGCACCTTTAGAACAACTTGATTTTATTATTTTGTGATAACTAGATCACCTTTGATGTTTGCACTTTGGTGTTTCACTGCGTCACTTGGATGTTCTCTTATCTTCCGTTATTATGTGTATATATATTATTTTTATGTAACTCATATGCAGGCATATCCGCACACAGGTATGAACCTCCTACCAAATCTCTTAACTCATGTATTTAGTTACATTGTATTTACTTCATACTCATACCTTATTGTAACTTGCTCTTGTTATGATTAAATTGATAGGATGAACTTAGTTACATACCTATGTATATACTTGTGTTTGATGTAATATTATGATTGCGGCTTCCTTTGGACCCTCGCTCTCCCCGAATTGACTGGCTGGATTTGTGTATACAGGTTTTCAGGAAGTGAGTGACAGAGGATTGATCCAACTACGCCACCACCGAGGAGTTAGGTTGAGGCGCCAGTACCCGAGAAGCCGTGGGTACCCTCACCTCGTATCGTTATCTTCGTATTTATTTTTAGTATCTTTTCATGAGGAGCGATATGTGTTACCCATGGTATTCTACTCTTTTGAGTTTAGTTTTTATATCTCCATGTTCTTGTGTCTCGGACATATTCGAACATAAATGCTATCGGGTGGCCAATTTTAGTATTATATGTTCTGTCTTGCTTTCATTACCCATGTGGATTGAGATACAATAATAGGCCAACCAAAGGATATGCATGCTAGAATACCCAACTATAGACAGCTTATACGTTTACCGTTGGGCAAGAGTCCAAGGTAGACGTAGTTGGCCATTGCCGCGTGGCTCAGTTGTCACGACCCGCATCCGGTATAGGGGCACAAGAGCGTGGGTACGTCCAGCCTATGCCGCAGCATCGGCGGTAGGACGCTGTCTAGATCATGTAACTATCTAATCAATCTCACATGAATATCCAACTCCATAAGGAGGTACAGATATCACGATATAATACGGAATATACTCAATCACATAAGCTAAAGCACGATGAGATATCGAAGCAAGCAATGAAATACAAGACAAGTCTAAATGACAAAATAACCATACCTGCAATCAATAACATCCAATCTCCAAGTATGTAAAAAACAAGTCATCTATGTCACAGTTTGAAAAAAATATCCAGTCAGGATTGGAACGAAATACACCTCTAACAGCAGTTCCACTTATATTGACAAAATCTATAGCACAATGTAAAGAAATACAAGACATATATGAATAACTGGCAATCAGAAATACTGAAATAAATGGAATACTGGAATAATGAAGTACTGGAGCATATCATCATCAATGTACATCTAGCAATGAAATAGAAATCCAAGTACACGCTAGAACAATGAACTGGGATATAAGTGTGTACAAGAATAATAACTAGAACATGTAGAGATGCTAGATCAATATACTAGAGATACATGTCAAGAATCATCTAACTAAGTATGTGAAACATCAGTATATCATGTGATCGGCTTGGGACTGATAAGACTCATTACATTGATTAGCGATCATCCCTGTAAAGTCAAGCTAACCACATGTAACAACGATGAGGCATGTAATGGTAAGGCTGCACCGACGTGAGGTGTGGGTGAGCTATGATGCATGTAAAGTTGGGTATGATCACATAAGCTACTAATATTTCCCCATTTTTCCCCAGCTAGCACGATGGATCCAATCACGACTCCTCGTGACAGGTCTCAATGATGCCAACTCGTGTAAACAACAGTGTCAGAGTCATGTACGCTATACAACAAGAGTTATAGAGATAATCAACATAATGAAAACTGTCAGAGAATGTACTTGCCTGGGGTCCTGCTGCTGGCAATACCAATGCCTGTTTCTGAATCTTGTCTAAAATTCTACAGTCCTAAAGACATCATTAAACAATACAACATTGCATCAGACATTACACTAACACACAATCATAAATACTCTGAACTCAGGACTATGCTAGGTATGACTCTGGTCAACTGAGGTCAAGTGTGTGTCAATTGCACGGGTGTCGCGTCTGTAATTGCGGTGCAAGACAGACAGTCAATGATACGGGTCTTGCCAGTATGTCGGTGTACATATGGCAGTCTGCTATCATACTACATGGGCACAGGTCAAGATAGCTACGGTTATCTGTAATTCATTAGGGTCACCTAGTACACAGGCATATAATGCCTATTATTATTTATCATAAACATCAATACTAACTAATTACGATTATAATAGATATATGCATTTAGATACTTAATAAAGTTTATATTATATATATATTTATATACGTATACATATACATATACATATACATATACATACTAATCAATTTATACCATGTACATATATACATATATTAAACAGGTACTAGGGATGCACGTACAATGCGTATACATATGTATATATATACTAGTTTGAGAAATATATTATATATATATATATATATATATATATATATATATTCCAATATACACTTGAATATATACCAATACGTATGCTAATACATACATACATATACCCATACAAATACGTATATGCAATCACATGAAATGACGAAAAATGCGGGCAGGAACGAACCTGCGCGGGCGTGCACGGAGTCGAGGAACTACGATGGTCCGTCTCTGTAAACCCTTTGATTTTTCAGGAATTTTTAAAATAGATTTTTATAATTTTTCTGGAATTTTCTGGAATTTTTTTCTAATTAAAATTATGGTATTTTGAAATTAAATAATTTTTAAATGTTGTTAAATAATATTAAAATATTATAAAAATAATAATTTCTGGTGTAAAATAAAAAATTAGACATAGGGTAATTTTTCGGAAATTTATTGGACCCCGGAAGTATTTTTAAAGCCCTAAAAACTAATATAATTAAACCCTGAATTAAACCGGGTTCAATTGAACCAAACCCACCCGAACCGGACCGGTTTAGTTGAACCGACCCTTGCGGGTCGGATCTGGGTCAAACCCGCCTACCCGACCCGCCAACCCGACCCGCACCTTATTCCTTAGCGGATCGGGCCGAATCCGCCGCCCGACCCACTGACATAAACCCGACCCGTCTTCTACAGTGCCCATCCCTAACCGACGAATCCCCCGACCCCTCGTCTCCCCTCCGCCGGCTGAACCGCCGCGTAACCGCCTGCCGCTCCGTTTCCCCTCCCCTGTAACGCACGTCGGCTGCTCCGCTCCCCCAGCCGCTCCGCCTCCCGTAACCTCCGCCCCTCCGTCTCCCAGCTCCGCCTATAAAAACCCCTTGGCCGGCCGCTCCCATTCACCGTCGTCATCCCCTCTACCGATTCCAGGCCACCCGACCACCGCCTCCACTCCCTGAGCTCCGCCCCCAGCCCGTCGCCTCGCCGCAGCTCCTCCGCCAGAGCCTCCGCCCCGCACCGTCGATCTCCACAGCAGCAGCTCGACGAGCGCCACCTCCGCCAGTGCAGCCCGGCGCCGTCCCCGAGCCGCCTCCAGCAAAGCCGCCTCTGCCTGACCGAGCAGAGCCGCCGTGCCACTCCCCGCAGCAGCCGAGTCGCCTCCGGCGAGCCGACGACACCAGCGAGCCGCTCCGCCTCCCCCAGTCGTGCCCCAGCACCCCTCCGGTGAAGTCTCCGGCGTGAAGACTGAACCCTAACCCTAGAACCCGGACACAGCCTGACACTGTGTCGTGTCGACACACGGACACGAAAATCCGGTTTCGCGAAGCCCTGTTCAGGTAACCCGTTCTCTCTCCTCGTTGCTCCGTTTTCCGTTCCGTTAATTGTGACACGTAGGCTGCGTGACCCTCTCGATGCCCGTGCAACCCGCTCGGTGCGTCGTGTCCTGTGGTGATCGCGAACCGTGATACAAAAATAGGAAAATTAACACCCCGTTATCCCCGAAACTGAGTACGCCCCGCCAAACGGGACGACTTGGTCGCGTACGGTCTTCACCGAAACGTGCGCGCCGTCGATACGTACGTGTGGGATTTCGCAAAAGTTGATTTGGATGTGCGTGCACACCGGAATCAACGCGTATCCGCCGACAATGCCCCGTATCCGTCTGTTCTGGATCTCGCTGTAACTTGGTGTACACACGTCGGATCGAAACGAAACTTGCGCCATCGGACTCGTAGCAATACGCTGGTCCTGTGACCCAAGTTTGGTTCGATTCTGAGAACGTTGACAAAATTGCGTATCGTGGGCCCCGCGGCTCCACTTGACGGGCGATTTTGTGATCGGCTCATCGAAGTCCAATTCTAAAAGTTCCGTTGGGTTCGTATCATCGTTCTGGACTTGTTGACACTAAGTTTGACAAATTTGGAGACCATTGGTTCTGACATGTTTTTCGGTGCAAAGCGGCCCACATGTGGACCCCGCTTTAACCAGAAACTGTCATTTTTGCCCCTGTGTCCAAATTGGACTCAAGGACAGGTGTTTCTAGCTAATTGATATTTTCTGAGTCTGATGGTGATATTTATTTCAGCAACCAGAACAGTACCTGCAATTCCCACTGAGACCAGAGCTACAGTTGGAGTCAGAACCCCAGGCAAGTGTACCTTGCCAACTTGCAGATCTTGTTATATATTTCCTTGACTTATTTATATATTGTTGTCTATGCTTGACCTAGGACCGTGTGACTTACTTAGCGTCCGATTAATAGTCGGGTGCCAACATCGTACGCGGAGTTGTGTAACGTCACATAGAGATGGATACCGAGACCTTATACTTCTCGTACTTGCATTATCAAGTACGACATAACCCAGGATACCTGACACTATTCATGAGACAGAATCTTCCTAAAATATTCAAGGTGATTCTGTATAGGATACAGGTTTCATGACATAGGCATTATTTTCTTTGATCTTATTATGACTTGCTGCATTAGTTAGGATCCTGCGTGGCATGGACATGAGACGTTGTGGACATGAGACGTATGATTACATTGGGTGGGTAGAGACACACCATACTACTGGCTGATTATTGATATATATACTATACTACTGGAGGTGCTTTGGCATATATACTGGAGTCGTGATACTACTTGCTTTGGCATATATACTGGAGTCGTAATATTATTGCTGCTATGGGTTTCTCCGACACAGAGCCTATAGTAGTCTCAGCCTGAGTATGATTAATACTCTCATATTGCATATCACTTAGCTGGTTATATAGTTTACCCTATTATTTCATTTATTTGCTGCACTGCATTTATTTTGGCATGAGTTATTTTGTACCTTGCTATGTCCCCTGAGGACCTGGATCCGGATTATGTCTCCAGATATAGCAGACGAGATCGACCCCGAGGTACACGGAACAGGAGCATTAGCAGGAGCAGAAGCAGGAACAGACACTGGTGCAGTACCAGATCCAGTAGACGAGTGATCTCTGAGGGTATCTTCTGAGTATATACTGTTTCCATACTCAGTATTTGATGTGGTTATCTTTATTCATGTATCTTGACAGATGTATCAGATTGATTATCGGGTTGTTCCCCGATTTAATTACTTGTGACTTGATGTTATATTTCACTCTATTGATATTGTTGTATTCATTTCTGTGGATGAGATTAGTAGACCCTTATTGTTGTTTTACAGCTTAAGTACGCCCCGATAGATCCATTAAATTGGGTTTGTCCATCGGTATGTGCTGCTGGCCATTGCCACGTGTCTAGTCCCTCGATATTTTGGGACTGGGGCGTGACAGTCTCCGACTAGGTGGGATACGTCGACGATGACGACGACGATGACGCCGATGGTGAATGGTGATGATGGTGAATGGTGATGATGGTGAAGGTATTGATGATGGCGAAGATAATGATGAAGGTGGTGGTGTTGATAACGATAACGGCGACCAGGGGTGGCCGGGGCTGTCCAGGCGAGGTGCTCGGCTGTTCAGGCGAGGAGGAGAATGTGTTCGGTCGAGTCGGGGAAGATGGCCAGGTGGTGGCGGTGGTTCTGGTACGGCGGGATCAAGCTCCAAGCGACGGGTCGGGAACTGCTTGTCGATGGGGCTCGAAGGAGAAGAAGCTGTGGGCTCTGCGGGTGGAGGACTAGGCGGTTGTCCGATAGAGGAAGAGGGGAGATGGGAGCGGTTGAGCAGCGTCGGCTCCGGCAGGTTAGGATCCGCTCCGTCGAGGCGAATGCGAGAGTAAGGAGGATCCGGCGAGTTCTGGCAGCAGGGGACGAGTCGAGGCGGAGGACGAGGCAGTGGGTCGACGAGGTTGATGCTCCGGCGAAGGTGCGGTGCTACTCCGACGAGAGGGACTGCTCGGAGTTGTTGGAGCTGCTGCTCTGGCATCATGGAGTCGGGTCTCCACGAAGGACGAGGCGGGTGAGGCGGAGGAATGCCCGACGAGGTTCAGCGGCCTGGATCGAGGAATCTCAGGTGAGAGGGAGGCCGTTCAGGCGGGAGAGGAGGAAGTGTAGATGATGATGAATAGGAAGAAGAAGAAGAGGGATGTCGGCTGGAACTTGGGGTGTGGGTTAGGTATAGGAAAAATAAAAAGGAAAAGTAAAGAAAATGAAAAGATTATTTATACAAGTAGGGGGGGGTGCTTGACCTAAAATTGGTTTGACTGGTCAACCCCTCTAGGAATTTGGGCTTCTCATATAGGATTTCAATGGGCTAGGATTTGAATGGGTTCAAAAGAATGGCTCGGATTACATCGGTTCAAGGTTTGGACGGCCAGGGTCTTAAGGAGCTTGGTGTTGAATTACACACTCCTAAAAATTATGGAAAAAAACCAATGAAGGAGAAATAGGTTTATACACGTGTTGTGTCCAATGTGGTGGGCACCTTAATGCACTTTTGCACAAAAGTGCCCAACAATTGAAAAATTGTACAAGGTTGGGTTTATGGTTTATTTAATTAAAAATTAATACAGTTGGTGTTCTAAAATTAATTAAAAATACAAGGGCTAAAATTAAGTGGGACAGAAGTGTCATAAATAAAATAGACTTGGCATAGAATATTACCCTAATTTGGGTTGTACGAAAAGGGTCGAGATTGTGTCTCCAATTTCGATTGGAACGCACAAGGATACAAAACTAGATTTATACCGAATTAAAATAAACGTTTGCGACGAATATTGTGCGACTAAAATGAAGCACAAGAGAACATAATTATAAGTTACACAAAGGCCAGAAAAGAAGGCAGGCATGTCTAGGACAAGGTTGTAAAATTTGTTGGAAGGCAAAGGCTAGGATAGCGCTCCAAATATCGAAGCAACGATAAGGCGCAACAATGAAATAAAAATCACGGTAATTAATTATAATCAAATATTATACAATCATTTATACATTAATTATGAAAAGACGAAAATACCCCTAATCTGAAATGTGGGGGTGACAAGTCTACCCTCCTTAAAAGAATTTCATCCTCGAAATTTAAGATCCTCAACAGTTGTATTTATTCATTATTTTATTGTACCATCAAAATTAAATTCATCAAACCATATAATCCTGAAGCAAACCCATATTGTTATTTCACCAACTTTCATAATTCTATAGATATCATATTTCTGAAAAATCCTCAAATTAAAAAAAAATTGAATTCCAGTCGTATCATAATCTCCTCAAAAATTCGATGTTAATAATTAAATACTTAAAAATTTAATATCCAATCCTCTAATTTTAAATCCAATCAACGCACATTTATAAAATTTAAAATCTCATCCAAAAGTTTGTATTCAAACACTAACCTATTAATCATCTTACTCCTCAAATTTTGAGTAAATCTCTAAATACAAAATTTACTATCCAATCCTTTAATTGAAATCTAGTCAATGCATATTTATAAAATTTAGAAAATCTCATCCGAAAATATTATTCCATTAATCATCTTACTCCTCTAATTTAAGTCCAATCGATGCGTATTTATAAAAATTAAATCCTCATCCCAAAAATTTGAATTCCAACACTAATCCATTAGTGATCTTATTCCTCGATTCTTTTTTCACACAATACTCAAATAATATAATACTCACAAAATCTTCAATTGCAATATTCAAAATAAATCTATATCTTGCAGTCAAATAAATACAATGATAATCTTCTTAATTTTCTCAAAATTTAATGACAAATTCAATCATTTCATAATCTTCATAAAATCAACGTTTTAACAAGATCGCCAATCCTGTCATATTAAGTTCTCAACTCTTTGTTTAAATTAATGTTTATCCTCGAAATTTAAGGCACATTGTCTCTTTGTCAAATCATAACCTCTTCATTAACTCTTTACTACGGTCAAACCCTCAACAATCAAAGTCTAAGAGAATCCTACCTATAGTCATACAACACGCAATACAACACGCAATCTAGATAAAATATGCAATCTAGATGAAACATGCATGGTCATAGTCTCTTTTGTCATGGTATTATAGTCTCTGTCAGGGTGTACTACTAACTACATTCCTAGCAAGAAGATTATTGATACAAACTACGGTACTAAGAAATCAATCAATCAAAAGACGGAAAAAGGAACAGGAGGAAAGAACAGAACATAGTCTTCTAATCCATTACTTGGACATCTTAATCCTCTAATATACACTTAACCCGGGCACATTCACTCACTAATTCCTATATCTATATACTGATATCCATACCAACTAATCACTAGTCCACAAGATCCATGAATGCATCCTCATTGCATACACTTGTCTATTGATACCAAAATCTGATACTAAGGACCTCTAACACAATCATAGGTCAAATGATGCATCCACAGTTTGATACATGTATCCCTTTAGGTACCACTATTTCTACTACAAGCATACTCACTGCTAGCTCTCTTACCTACTACAATTGTTTATACTAGTTGTTTTTATCACTCGAGTGCATGTCAAGTGCAACACACCATACTAAGTACTACTCTTCTCTAATACAACTCTAGATGGACACCCAAGTCTAATTGCAGTGTCATCTCAAGCATTCTCAAGCCAATAGATCCTTACACATGCACATCAACCACTCATATACTAATATATATATCTTACTCACCATAAAATTTAATCCTCAAAATAAAATCATCAAAATTTAACTTCTCGAACAATTTAAAATAAAATGCATATACTTTCCTCAAAAGTCAAATATTCAACATTGAAATAAAATTTTAATCACTTCCAAATTTTTTTTATAGCTTTGACTATGTTTATTGAATTGAATTTTAATCCTCAAAAACTTTAATAACATAAAATCTTAACTTCTCAAAAATTCTTTAAAAATTGAAATTTATTTCCACTCTTCAAATTATAAATTTAAACCCACAAGTATACATATAAATAGTCACAGTCTCTAATACTCAAGGTGCACTCAAATACACTAGTTGTTTACAACCTCAACTGTGTACTGAATATTGCACTGCCTGGATTACTTACAATATTACTTCCAAATGATCAAAGTGATCATCACACGTATTTCTCCAATGATTTTCTGTCTATATTAACTGGTACACCAATCTAATTATCATCTCATGAAGTACTTACTATTATTAGCACCTTGCTCAACAAATCCTTGATATAGAATCACTAGCACTATTGGTATGGTAATACTAGCTCCATCATTAGATCATCTCATCAAACTTATTAGAACTCACGATTATTCGCACTAGTTATAACACCCATGTTTCACTTCACTCTCAAAGGCAGCATATGGTTCCATATCTTGATTTATGTATACATATCTTCTTTTAAATCTTTTACAGACTGTTACACTAATCTGTGATACACTTCATAACTTTCATTACCAATCTTGATATTTTTCTACCCATGGCACACTCATTAATACCCTTTATGCATATACATTTCTTTACTCTTGACACACCCAAGTATCAATCATCAAATTGAATATCATGCTCCATTAACTTTCAATACAATTTCCTCAATACTTAATTGTTTACATGGATCACCCAGCTATATAAATTCATGACTATCCAGGACTAGCATGCTGATTCTGATACTTACTCTTGGAACCATCACTGATACTCTTTACTCCTTCTACCTATAATACCAATACTAATAATAATGACACATTATCATAGAACCATTGCTACAATGCACTACGCTATGGGTTAACTCTAGATTAATGCCTACTGCTCACATGTCCAACCAAAAAATACTTACAAACTCACAAGTCACACTCAGTCAACACTAATACAAGACACAGACATAATTACAAGTCACTAATTATCATACTAACAAGGAATCCTCAGAGAAAAGAAGCTCAAAAAGGAACTGGATTAAGGACTGAAGGTATTGCTACTGCTAGCAAAGGAAATGATGGAACAAAGTCCTGTAATAACGGAAATAGATAAGTATTGAGATGATACTTTAAGAACCAATTTAAGATACAACCTGATAATCATACACGTCTGTCAGAAATTATGACACTCAGAATCCTCACCACGCCAGTAAGCATAAATGCGATAAACGACAGGTTCCGTAACTAAGGTATGCAACTCTATAATCATGTCATCTAGAATCTTCGCCACACCAACCGGTATGGCTGCGAGAGACTCTAAGGTTCATAACTACAGTATGTACATCCAAGTCAGGTTCCTACGTTCTTGTCATGATAGCTAATATGGCTGCGATGAACTCTAGGTTTCATAACCAAAGTAGACGTTTTACCTTTCTCACTGTCCTCATCAATATATGTCATCAGATGATACCGTAAATTTTAGCCCGTAAAATTTATCTCAATATGAAATCAACTCAACAACGATGCCAAGAATTAAATTTAACAACTGGTCAACAAGAATCAAACTCAACATTGATACCAAGATTTTAATTTAATAACTGATCAACAAGAATCAAGTTCAATAACAACAAACGAGAGCGGACAGAAACGAGGAAAAAGATTTAAATTGGAAATTGTAATAAGATTCTCAAGGGGTCGTCCCAGGAATCTATCAAAAATTTGTGATTGAGTATCCTCTCTCATCCTAGTATCCTATATCCTATTGCAGGCACGCAGTAGTACAACTAAGTTGTCGCACTACCACGACATCGCACAACTTGTGAAGTCAGACCTGCATGGGCCACCACTAAAAACGTGTCACGACCCGCACCCGGTATAGGGGCACGAGAGCGTGGGTACGTCCAGCCTACGCCGCAGCATCGACGGTAGAACATTGTCTAGGTCATGTAACTATCTAATCAATCTCACATGAATATACAACTCCATAAGGAGGCACAGATATCACGATATAATACGGAATATACTCAATCACATAAGCTAAAGCACGATGAGATATCGAAGCAAGCAATGAAATACAAGACAAGTCTAAATGACAAAATAACCATACCTGCAATCAATAACATCCAATCTCCAAGTATGTCAGAAACAAGTCCTCTATGTCACAGTCTAAAAAAAATATCCAGTCAGGATTGGAACGAAATACACCTCTAACAGCAGTTCCACTTATATTGACAAAATCTATAGCACAGTGTAAAAAAATACAAGACAGATATGAATAACTGGCAATCAGAAATACTGGAATAGAGAAATACTGGAATAAATGGAATACTGGAATAATGAAGTACTGGAGCATATCATCATCAATGTATATCTAGCAATGAAATAGAAATCCAAGTACACGCAAGAACAATGAACTGGTATATAAATGTGTACAAGAATAATAACTAGAATATGTAGAGATGCTAGATCAATATACTAGAGATACATGTCAAGAATCATCTAACTAAGTGTGTGAAACATCAGTATATCATGTGATCGGCTTGGGACTGATAAGACTCATTACATTGATTAGCGATCATCCCTGTAAAGTCAGGCTAACCACATGTAACAACGATGAGGCATGTAATAGTAAGGCTGTACCGACGTGAGGTGTGGGTGAGCTATGATGCATGTAAAGTTGGGTATGATCACATAAGCTACTAATATTTCCCCATTTTTCCCCAGCTAGTACGATGGATCCAATCACGACTCCTTGTGACAGGTCTCAATGATGCCAACTCGTGTAAACAACAGTGTCAGAGTCATGTACGCTATACAACAAGAGTTATAAAGATAATCAACATAATAAAAACTGTCAGAGAATGTACTAGCCTGGGGTCCTGATGCTGGCAATACCAATGCCTGTTTTCGAATTTTGTCTGAAATTTCACAGTCCTAAAGACATCATTAAACAATACAACATTGCATCATACATTACACTAACACACAATCATAAATACTCTGAACTCAGGACTACGCTAGGTATGACTCTGGTCAACTACGGTCAAGTGTGCGTCAATTGTACGGGTGTCGCGTCTGTAATTGCGGTGCAAGACAGACAGTCAATGATACGGGTCTTGCCAGTATGTCGGTGTACATATGGCAGTCTGCTATCATACTACATGGGCACAGGTCAAGATAGCTACGGGTATCCGTAATTCATTAGGGTCACCTAGTACACAGGCATATAATGCCTATTATTATTTATCATAAACATCAATACTAACTAATTATGATTATAATAGATATATGCATTTAGATACTTAATAGAGTTTATATTATATATATATTTATATACGTATACATATACATACTAATCAATTTATACTATGTACATATATATATATATATATATATATATATATATATATATATATATATATATATATATTAAACAGGTACTAGGGATGCACGTACAATAGGGATGCACGTACAATACGTATACATATGTATATATATACTAGTTTGAGAAATATATATATATATATATATATATATATATATATATATATATATATATATATATATATATATATATTCCAATATACACTTGAATATATACCAATACATATGCTAATACATACATACATATATCCATATAAATACGTATATGCAATCACATGAAATGACAGAAAATACGGGCAGGAACGAACCTGCACGGGCGTGCACGGAGTCGAGGAACTACGGTGGTCCGTCTCCGGCGAGGTAGGACACGTCGACGTTGACGCCGATGGTGAATGGTGATGATGGTGAAGGTATTGATGATGGCGAAGATAATAGTGAAGGTGGTGGTGTTGATAACGATAACGGCGACCAGGGGTGGCCGGGGCTGTCCAGGCGAGGTGCTCGGCTGTTCAGGCGAGGAGGAGAATGTGTCCGGTCGAGTCGGGGAAGATGGCCAGGTGGTGGCGGTGGTTATGGTCCGGCGGGATCAAGCTCCAGGCGACGGGTCGGGAACTGCTTGTCGATGGGGCTCGACGGAGAAGAAGCTGTGGGCTTTGCGGGTGGAGGACTCGGCGGTTGTCCGATGGAGGAAGAGGGGAGATGGGAGCGGTTGAGCAACGTCGGCTCCGACTGGTTAGGATCCGCTCCGTCGAGGCGAATGCGAGAGTAGGGAGGATCCGGCGAGTTCTGGCAGCAGGGGAAGAGTCGAGGCGGAGGACGAGGCAGTAATTCGACGAGGTTGATACTCCGGCGAAGGTGCGGTGCCACTCTGACGAGAGGGACTGCTCGGAGTCGTTGGAGCTGCTGCTCCGGCATCGTGGAGTCGGTCGGGTCTCCACGAAGGACGAGGCGGGTGAGGTGGAGGAATGCCCGACGAGGTTCAGCGGCCTGGATTGAGGAATCTCCGGTGAGAGGGAGGTCGTTCAGGCGGGAGAGGAGGAAGTGTAGATGATGATGAATATGAAGAAGAAGAGGGATGTCGGCTGGAACTTGGGGTGTGGGTTAGGTATAGGAAAAATAAAAAGGAAAAGTAAAGAAAAGAAAAAGATTATTTATACAAGTAGGGAGGTGCTTGACCTAGAATTGGTTTGACTGGTCAACCCCTCTATGAATTTGGGCTTCTCATATAGGATTCAATGGGCTAGGATTTGAATGGGTTCAAAAGAATGGCTCGGATTACATCGGTTCAAGGTTTGGAGGGCCAGGGTCTTAAGGAGCTTGGTGTTGAATTACACACTCCTAAAATTATGGAAAAAAATCAATGAAGGAGAAATAGGTTTATACACGTGTTGTGTCCAATGGGGTGGGCACCTTAATGCACTTTTGCACAAAAGTGCCAAACAATTGAAAAATTACACAAGGTTGGGTTTATGGTTTATTTAATTAAAAATTAATACAGTTGGTGTTCTAAAATTAATTAAAAATACAAGGGCTAAAATTAAGTGGGACAGAAGTATCATAAATGAAATAGACTTGGAATAGAATATTACCCTAATTTGGGTTGCATGAAAAGGGTCGAGATTGTGTCTCCTATTTCGATTGGAACGCACAAGGATACAAAACTGGATTTATACCGAATTAAAATAAACGTTTACGACAAATATTGTGTGACTAAAATGAAGCACAAGAGAACATAATTATAAGTTACACAAAGGCCAGAAAAGAAGGCAGGCATGTCTAGGACAAGGTTGTAAAATTTGTTGGAAGGTAAAGGCTAGGGTAGCGCTCCAAATATCGAAGAAACGGTAAGGCGCAATAATGAAATAAAAATTATGGTAATTAATTATAATCAAATATTATACAATCATTTATACATTAATTATGAAAAGACGAAAATATCCCTAATCTGAAATGTGGGGGTGACATCAGTCTTGCGTATTTTGGGACTGGGACGTGATAAGATTTTTGTGGTGGCCCATGCAGGTCTCGTTTTGAGATTTGCTGGGTGTTAGGATCTCAATCCATAAACTAAATTTGGAAACTTTTCTTGAAATATCTTGTCCGTTCTTGACTTTCCCAAATATTTTTCACTTATCGCCTACCATTGGATTCTTATAATTATTTTTTATCCTTCTCATCTCTTTCTTGTTCAGAGAGATGGATACTCGTGCCCCAGCAACAACACACACGCAGGCTCAGACGCAGCCAGATCATCACATGCACCTGCACCACAATAACAAGCCACTGAGGGCTACTTGATGGCTACGATGATGATGATGAAGAGAATGATGGAAATGCAGCAACGTCAGATTGACCTTCTTCAACATGGAATAGAGAATTCTCGGACGATGACACTAGCAGCAAATGAGAGGATAGCCCAATTCCAACGTCCCAGTAGTGTGATAACCTTCCAACAACTTAACCCACCTACCTTCGATGGCACAGAGGATGCACTTGTGGCAGACCGTTGGCTACAGGATATGGAGATCCTATTAGAGGAAACTCAAATACCTCCAGAGGAACGTGTTTCAGTGGTTCGCATCTAGCTTAAAGATATAGCATATGATTGGTGGAGTGCAACACAGCAGGGACACCTCATCTATCACTTGGGATACTTTCATGGAGAAGTTCAAGAGGAATTTCTTCTCCTCCACGGCTAGACGTATGCTACGGGAATAATTCACCAACCTAAAGCAAGGCTACCGTACTGTGGGAGAGTATTCAACAAAGTTTTGTCGGCTTAGTAAATTTGCACCTTACGCAGTGCCGACAAAGATAGAATGAGCAGAGAAATTTGAGAAATGACTCATCTTAGAGCTTCGGCCATACATACCAATTCAGCAAATTATTAGTTTTGAGGCTGTGTTGGATGCAACCAAAAACCAGGAGAACATCTTGAGAAAAATAAGAGCCGAAGAGGAGCATAAGCAACTAACTGGAGGATTACCCCTATTGCCGATAACACAAACTGCCATGGACTCAATACCAAGACCGACATGTTATTTTTCTCAGCACCAGCAGATTGCTCCCGCCTATTGCACTTTCTATAGCAAATCAGGACACCTTCAAGAGGAGTGTCGCCGGGCCAACAACCAGTGTTTACTTTGTGGAGGTTCAGATCATATTGCAGCAAAATACAAATTTAGGAAGCTACCAGTAGTGCTAACATCAACAGAATTTCGGGGAGTCCAATATCATCAAATACAACAATATCAAGACCGCGCGATTGTTCCACTGGTATGTGAGTATTGCGGGAAGAAGGGGCATGATCAGAAGAACTGTTATCGGTTGAACAACCAATGTTTGATATGTAGAGGAACAGGTCACCGAGCAGTAGAGTGTTAACAACACGACAGGACAGTAGTAGCTCCGACAGGAGACCAGATGGATTTACGACCTTCAATCCAGGATCACCAGTCTCAACAAAGCATGCGGCATTGGCCGAATCATCACTATCAACAGTAGGACCAAGGCTACAGATTTTGGGGTAAAGGCAGGTAATCATTGCAATAGTCTGCCCCATATTGGTGAATATTTGATTTAATTTTATTTGATTCTTACTCTTGCATGATTAATATTCATATCGAGCTTTTGGTGCGGCAACAAGTTTTGTTATTGCTCCTTGTCTAGTTCCCTTGCCTTTCCATCCTTTGCATAGTATCTTTTCATGCTTTATTGAAGTTCTTCTTGTGTGTTGCATACTCCTACCTTTTTACTTTTTTATCTCTCGTCTTCTGGCACAAGTCTTCTCTTTGGGTTAGAGAATGGTCTTCGTAAGAACGAGTGGCGACATCACAATCGAATATCGCAATATAGTTTTGAGACTTGGACGACTTTTGGTGAGATTGTTTGAGAGTGCAGACTATCATTTAGAGCAGCTTAAATTTTTGGGCCGTCGTGAGAATATGTTGAAAAGTCGGACTATCCGTCTAGTTCGAATCACTTGGAAGCATTATTTTTTCGACGAGTCTACCCAGACGAGATGGACGATACCCGCCGGTGGTATCCTCACGCGCTCAACTCGATTGGCAAGATTTCTTTTAATGTATTATCTTTAATGATGGTTTGTTTGTTTCTAGATCGTGCCCCTATCTTTTAGAAATTTCGAGGACAAAATTCTTATAAGATGGGTAGGATATAAACCCCCTTAACCAAATTTTAGGTATACTTGGTGTAGCAAGAGATTAGGGTTAATTGGGATAAAAATAGGGTTTAATAAAAATCTTTTTATATTTGTAACACTTGGTACACCTTACCGTTGCTACAATATTTGGAACACAACACTGGCCTTTACCTTCCAACAAAATTCACACCCTTGACCTAGACGAGCCAATCTAAGCACCGGACATCTCTGTCACTGGCAAACCTACTCTCTTGTTCTTTATTTTAATCTCACAACATTCCTCTCATGATATCTAGTTTTAAACCCAAACTTCGCACATATGCCAACCTTGACCCGATTCTTGTAACCCAATATATGAAGATAATCTAATCCGAGTCTACTATGTCCATGACACTTGTGTCACCCCCAATTTAGACCTTATGCACTTCTAATTTATTAAAGAACACCGATGACACAATTTTTATTTATATTGGGACAACCGACTCAACCTAGCCCAAAACTAGACCAAACACCAACCCAAACCCACACTCACACCCTCTTGACTCATACAAAATACCACACACCAATTTTTTCCTCTATAAAACACCAAACATGAGTTCCACCCTCATCCAATCCAATTTTCTTTTTTTGTAAAACTTATAACTATCAAGGACCTAAGTGTAAAATGGTAGCAAGGTGTCAACATCCTATTGGAGCATTTCAAATGAAAAAGTCCACCCCTTGGTCATGTGACCGGTCACCTCACCTCTCTCTCTCCATTTGCATGACACTATTTGTCCTTATCTACCTACATTAAATCCTACTCCTTCTTTCAAACTTCCCCTATCACAATCCTATATTTTCTCTACTTAAGGACACCACACCCCCCTAGGTAGCTGGCCCTAACCCCAAGGAGAACTCTCCTCATATCTCTCCCTCTCTTCTCTTCCCTCACAGCACACCCGACCCCCCCCCCCCCCCCTTCTTCTTCTTCTTCTTCTTCTTCTTCTCATTTCCCCTTGAACCCTAAAAACCATCACCACCACTTTCATCACAGCAGCCACCACCATCTCGACCCCATTCCTTCACTTTCACCAACAGCAACCACCCTCACCTCAACCACCACGACGACCACTATTACCATTACCATCACCCCCATCCTCCCTTCTTGCTGTCGACCACATCGGCTCCACCACCGCACCCCCATCACCATCAACGATAGCAGCACCTCCACCACCACGGCCACTGCCTTCACCATCACTCCCGCCACTGTCATCACCACGTTCACCACCATCACCTTCACCACCACAGCACCCCACCACCATCACCATCACCCTCAGACCACCACCGGACCACCCCCTTCCTCCTCGACCTTCATCATCACCACCTCCATCACCTTCGGCTTTAACAGCAATAACTACATACCACACGCCACCAACACCAACACTTCACATCACCAGCACCACCACCACACACCACACACCACAACACCTCCCCCAACCGATGCACACAGCAACTGCTACACCACCATCTCTTCGACCCATTTTTTTGTCTCAACTTCATGATGTTGGCCTCGGTACCCGTATGAAGACATGTCGGTGACACTATTCTCATCGTCTTCGGGGGCGACCTCAATTTGGTATATATATTTTTCATGTTTCTTTCATCTCTTTACGTCCTTGGGATTCCCTTATAATATTTATTTTTTCACCCGTATTTTGGGAACCTTATAGATATATCATTGTTCGTGCAGAGCATGGAGCGGACTGAAGTTCGTAAGTGAAGACTTGATTGCGCTCTACACGCTCAGGCGAGTGGTCACTCGCAACTCTTGACAATAAATCAAACATGCTTCTCTAATGCATTATTAAAATAGTAAATACTTGATTAACTAGATAAATAACTAGACGGATTAATTAGCTAACTGGTAGTTTTCTAATTTATTCGTCAGAATATAGTACATGTTAACCTAGCATCATTGTAGCACACTTACCTATTGTTTTGAATGTATATATATCATAATTTTATACTATATATTACTGAGGATGTATAACAATGGCATTACAATAATAACCACAACAACAACAATGGTAACAACCACAAAATCGTAGCAACACCAAGCCCTTATTTGAGAAATTGAGCATTGAATGTTAGAGGTATATATTTTCTATAAAATAAATCTCTCCTCAAGTCTTATGGTGTGAACAGTAAAATTATATTTATCATGTCATGTAAACTCTCTCGACCAGATTTCAGCATTAGGTAGTGAAATTAGGATTATTTTTAACAAATTAGGATTTATTGCAGTATTTTAAATTATTTATGCAATATCTTATATTACTTAGTGCACATGTCCATCACATCAATATTTAGAGCATTACACTGACTGTTATCCCCAAACAAAGTTCACATACCTCTCCTAGACATGCCAGTCTACTATTCTGAACTTTGTGCAACTCACAAATACCCTGGCATGAGTCTCGTTTTAGTCGCACAAATATCGTTACAAACGTCCGTATTAATTTTCAATTAATTTCCAGACCTGTACCCTTGTCCGTTCCAATCGAAATTAGAGGCCCAACAGGAACCTGTTTTGTCCAAACTAAATTACGTTATTATTCTACTTTGAGTATACTACGTCTAGTATACTTGCATTGTATTAAATTCTAGCCCTGTATATTTTTAAAAAAATTAGAAAACACCGTGCACATTAATTTATAATAAATTAATACGGTGACCCGCATCGCCCAAAACCAGGCCCAGCCCCTGCCCAAACTCACCCCCACACCCTCAAGACCCTTGCTGAACACCCCCCCCCCTCGTTGCTGTTCATTACAGCACCCTCAGAAATGAGGTATTTTTCTCAAACAATTTCGTAATTGCACAATTTTCCAATTTAATAGGGCTCCTGTGCAATTTGTGAAACTACAGGGTTTTATCTACAAAATTTGCATATGCGAGGTGTCCACCTCCCATTGGAGGGTGATTCTCTATCGTTCATTCCAAAATAGGTCCAAATTCAATGCATTCAATGCATTTATGAAGCCAAAAATATCTACATAAATATCAAGATATTTAATATATGAAATTACATAAAAGCCCCTAACCCTAACCCTTTGAAAAACCCTATATATACACCCCCCTCACCCGAACCTCACTCACACCCTCACCTCAGCTTCCCCATCTCCGGCCACTTCACCACCGCCTCGTCCCTTCCTCGGCTACCCCCCGGCCACCGCGCCACCGCCCTAGCCGCCGCCACCCACCGCCGGCAGCCCCCGCAACACCATCACCATAATCTCCACCATCACAGCACCCCACCACCCGAGCCCCCCTAAATCACCACCCCCGCCACCTCAGACCACCACCACCACCATCACCTTCGCCGTCGCCTCCTCCACCGGACCACCACCGCCACTGCCCCACGGCCGCCGCAACCACCGCCACAACACCCCCCCGACTTCCCCCGACCGCAGCACAGCCCCCCTACTCCCTTAAACCACCACCACCGCCACCACAGACCTCCGCCACCGCCACTACCACCTACGCCACCACCTTCTCCGCCGCCCTGCCACCCTGCACCGCCGCCTCCGCCGTCGCTGCAGCTGCCGCTGCTACTGCTACTACCACTGTCACTGCTGCGGCTGACCCCGCCACCGACCCGTCGGACCTCCGCCCCCCCCCCGGCGACGACGATCGTGGGCCCCCCCCTGACACGTCAGTTACCCCACCCCCCTATATATATATATATATATATATATATATATATATATATATATATATATTTATATATATATATATATGTATTATTTATGTAAATATATGTATATATATATATTATATTATTCTATAAAATATATATATATATATATGTATATACTATTAATATATATATATATATATATATATATATATATATATATATATATATATATATATATATATACACTATATTATGTATATAATATAATATTATATGTATAAGTATTTATATATATATATATACCATGTAATATTATAATATATATTATTATTATACTATTAAACATATATAAATATATATACTATATTATGTATATATATACTGATATATATTATATATATATATCATACATATATATTATTATTATTATTATTATTATATATATATATATATATACATAGTATGTATAATAATATATATATAATAATATATATATATATATATATATATATATATATATATATACTATTACTATATATTTATATACTTATATTATGTATATGTATATATATACCCTATATATATATATATCTATACCTTATATATATTTAAATATATATAAATACTTATGTTTTATATATGTATTTATTTTTATGTATTATATATATATATATATATATATATATATATATATATATATATATATATATATATATTATGTATATATATATATATATACTATATTTATATGTATATATTATATATACTTTAATATATACTTAAGTATGTATATTATATGTATGCATATTTTAATTATTATTTATATATTATTGTATATATGTATATTATATATATTATATGTATATATATATATTATGTATCTTAATATATATATTATTATATTATATGTACGTATGCTTACTGCGTAACTATTAAAATATTAAATTCATGAACTCCTGTACGTCTTGAACAGAGTGTACCTACAACGCAGTTAGTGATCCCAGGTCACAGGACCCCTCAGACACAACTGCGGGAACAGGTTTTTGGCACGCCCAGCTTGAGGACGTAGGCAAGTATACCTTGCCAAGTTTTACTGTTTAATTATTAACTGTTGTATGTTATTTTTAGTAAACTTACATATAACTGTATGTGTCCGAGATTGCCTCGGGTACCGTCAACGAATACGTTGACATATAGTGTAACTGACTTAGACTTTAGCAGACTTACCTACAGTTGCGAGGGTATTCTAATATCCTCCTAGACCCTGACACTTGTACACGCAACACGGTTGCAATTTATTTTGGGATGCGAGTTTGCGTACTCGATTAGCTACCGGTGCGTGTGACGTGCATCACGGCTTAGCACGAAATCAGGAATATTCAGGAAAGTTATGACTTGGCATATAGTTACGTGGTTTGCACGTTATGGATTCGACTTGTATAACTGCATTGGACGGGGAAGACAACTAGTAGGGGTATGGGACACCCACCTTCTTTATTGCAGATACCACACTCTTCGGAGTGATACGGACGTTATATACTTTGCAGATACCACGTTCCTTAGAGTGTTGGACGATATATATATATATATATATATATATATATATATATATATATATATATATACCTCATTCTGCGGAATGATGGACGTTGCAGATACCATACTCTAAAGGACGTTGGACGATATGCCTACGCCTACCCATACGTACCAAGGTTGTCTTTACATTGCATTCACTTAGATGGTTAGCTCACCCTTTATTTATTTATTTATTTATTTATTTATTTATTCAGTATTTATATATGGCATATTTTTATGTATCTTGTTATGTCCCATTGAGGACCTGGTTCCCTTCCAGATCTCGACGAGACGTACTACCCCACAGTGTACGGACCCGGATAGGAGACGAGGTACGCAACTGAGGAAGAACTAGAGGTGCTACCATCAGAGTCTCCCTGATCTTTAGTAGTAAGTGCACCTGGAGCTGGAGCCTCTTCTCCCTGATCTTTAGTAGTATGATCATCTGGAGCTAGAGTTTTTTTTACTGAGATAGACGATGCTCTAGTTTTATATTATTTCAGCACTTTTATCTTTATCTTTTGTGGTGGGTTTGTTCCCACCAGACTTATCTGATTTGTACTATGACATTTCAGACTCAGCACTTATATATATTTCAACACTTACTTCAGTACACCTTGATATTTTGTGGATGAGATTAGACTTTACCTGTATTAAACTTGTTAGTATTTTAGGATAGCTTAGCACGTCTCTTTGGGTCCATTAAATTGGGTAATCCCTTAGTGACGTGTCAGCTGACCAATGCCACGTGGCCTGGTTCCGCATATTTTGGGACTGGGGCGTGACATGGTTTTAGTGGTGGCCCATGCAGGTCAAGTTAATTGCTAGTGGTATGATAACATGCCCAGCAAGCCTGCTATAGGATAGGAATACTAGGTCTCATCCACTCTGACTTCATCCTTAAATTTTTGCATCATGCTTGATTATTATTTTTTCCTTCGTGCTTTTCTAATTATTCTATTTTCTTCAGAAATATGGACATACCCAGTGGACACGCAACTGATGGGGTTGACCAAGCAACAGACCCCTCGCAAGATGTCCATAGAACCCCGACTATCCCGAGAGACCAGTCCCCGAGGAGGACACTGGTTTATCCAACGACCCCGTACCTTCATCAGGGTTCTACCCAGGAAGCTTTCGCTCGCGCGTCCGTCGTGCTCCTGCTGCTCGTCCGTCGCCAGCGCCTGTTACTGCTGCTGTTGCAGATGCAACTGTTGTTGTGCCCTCCCTCCCGGTCGTCGGCGTCGGAGAGGGAGGGAAAGGAGAGAGAAAGAGTAGAAAATGACAATTTGATTTTTTTTTTATTGTACTAAATTAGTATCTATCAAAGTTGATATGATCAGATTCGATATTTTGAATAGTTGAGGATATTAAGATATAATTTAGTCTATTATCATTTGTAAGATATAAGTTTTGCTGATATTTATCAGCTTGACCCTCTTTTCAAAAAATAAGGGTTGGATTTGACGCATGCAGTGACGCAATAGCTAGTGGACAAATTAGGATATGACCCATTCTTCGCAAATAATAATGGGCTAGTCAAATTATTGATGAGAAAACGTCAAAACAACACAAAAACTTACGATTTCCACCCCTATATTTTGGGTTCCAGGTCATTTTCTATTCTGCTGTGTGTTTGGCATTTGGATTTTAGTGAATTTTTATTTAGATTATTTGTATGTACTATTGAGTTTTTTTTTTTTTTTTGACTAGTTGTTTAGAAATTATATTTATTTTTTACTAAAGGATTCATATTGTATTTGTAAATAAAAAAATATAATATTAGGTTGTTTACATATGGACATACATATAATTTTATGGACTAATTAGTGTTTAGATCTTAGATTTTTTATTAGTTTAGAGTTTAGGCCTCACATCATCTTAGCGTTTAGGCCTCACATGTCCGGTTAGAATTCTGAGTTTTATTTTTGAATTTCTTTTTCCAGTTATATCTTTCCTGACTTATATAGATTTTTTTTATTATAACTCTAAACTGATATAAAATTCAGGATCTAAATACTAATTAGCCCTAATTTATTATCTTAAAAAAATTCGGAACCGATCACTAATAAATGATCCAGAACAGATTTATGGTTCTTTTGAATAATTTTTCTGAAATTTTGTTCAGAAAATAATTTTATAAAAATAAATTATAAATTTATTTTCTGAGTGTAGAAATTCTGAATTTCCGTACATTTTTGAATTTTTTTTTTTTAGATTGTCTGATAAAAAAAATTTTGTATGCTCTGACTGCCTTTGTGTCCAACTAGTTGGACACATTTCGTGTCCGATCTCAGCTCTGACAATCGTGTCCGGCGTGTCCAGACCGTGTCCGCAGAGACACCCGCCACTGCCACTGCCACCGCTCAGAGAACCCGGGCTCCTCCTCAGCCACCGCCACTGCCAGTCGATCGCCACAGATCTGGGATCTATTCGTGTCGAGGTCGTCGACCCTTGGCCAGGTTCTTATACTTCTCGAGTTCGGTAGATGTTAAAAGTATAAAGTAATTAAGTAAAGACTCTCTTTCTAATTGTATGTTTGCACTTACAATGGGGAGATCTGGAGAGGAAGCGTGCAGGATCGCCCTAGCAATATCCTCCCTCCTCGGGTGTTTGATCGCCGTCCGGTCGTACGAGGGCAGGCGATACTCCGGCCTCGGCTTGCCGCTCATCGCAGACCTGCAGGTGCCTGTCCATGCCTCGACAAACTGCCATATGCCTTTGCCATCTACCACAGAGTGGTGAGCGGCGTAGCCGATCGCCACTCCTCCACATTTAAATCTTGTTACCTGTTGTGATAAAAAAGAAGCATTCAAAGCAAGCTAGTATTAGAAAGATGAAAATAGACACAGAAAGAGAGAGAGAGAGAGAGAGAGAGAGAGAGCTTTATAATTTTTGTTGTTTTTCTTCCTGAAACCATATCAATTTAGGGCTTTTGTTAATATGTGTCCAAAGAGCATAGGTTGGGCATTCTAGATTTAAAATGTAGGAGTTCATTTGGCAGAATAGTAAGTTATATTTTTAGTTCCAATTTTTATGTTTTGGATCATATTTCATCCGTATGAGCTATATATTGGGTTTTCCAATTTCTAAATTTTACATTGTAGAACTCATTTTGTAGAATAGTAAGTCTCAATTTGGAACCTAATTTTCTATATTCTAGATTTTATACTATTTTTTTTTTACATCAATTTTTGACCACACAATCTTTGGGATCGGAGCTCACTTTATCATTTCCTATTATTCTCATACAAACTCAACACATCCTACATTTACATTTTTTTGAAAATATTGATCCCAAATTACATTGGAGAGTCCCAACTACTAATGACGCTCTAAGACACGTATTAAGAACAAATAATAAATTTTTTTTTTTTGCTTTAAAAGTTATCATCTATACCTATTAAACAATTAATAGAGTAATTATTTTTACTTTAGAAAGAGTCATCTATATCTAATAAAATAACTCCAAAGTAATATTTTAAATAATTAATTGTTTATTGGATTACAGGACACTTTTTAAAGTAAAAAATTACTCTATTTAGTATCCCTAACATGTCCCTTAGGGTACATGTTAACAAGATCCATCAATTTATTTGGGATTTTTGCCTAATGCAAATCCCTTTCTCTTTCTGTAATCCTAGGCTCATTCGAAATAACTATCCATGTTTCATGAGGGTGAGATTTAAAAATATCCAAAAAATTAGTACAAAATTATATTCCCTCAACTACCTTGCAAACCTCCTTTTTGTAATCTTAGCCTGCTTCAAGAGGGAGGTGTGTTAAATACAAATAATTCTCAAAATAACTATCCATGTTTCATCCAGCTTCATAAAGACACATGTAGCTACTTCGAAGCTCTTAGGTAGATTTTTTTTTTTATAAAAAAATATAACGTGGATAACAAAATTGGCTAAATTTTAACTCGATACCCTCAACTATTCAAGTTTTTAACTTGATTTTTTAAAATTTAAAACTAGACAACTTAGTAGCACCATCTATTGAATATTTTCAAGATAATATCCTCTATTAGTTAGTGGTTAAAACTTCTGTTTAATAAAAAGAATGAAAACATCCCCTTCTTTGTACCTGGTATGATGTCCTCTATTAGTTTCAGGGCCTTTATCAATTATCACATAATTACAATTTGTACCGCTTCTTTGTACCTGGTATGAATAGTAAATCATGCTTTCCGTTTATTTAGTTTAAACTCTCAAAAGAAATAACCGATTCCCCTGCGAGATCCAACCCATCCATAAATCATGCTTTATTAGAATTATTATTATTTAATACATAAGGTCGTGAAGTTTTGGATGATTGTCGATCAAGTATAGATGGATACCTGCAGCGCAAAAGGCCAGAATGGCAGCTCGCTTGTGTCGATGGACGGCACGAGCTTACGAAACGATTCGGTGTCGTGGACCTCGTCTGCGGCCAGCGGTTGCAAATCCATGTCGGACTCGGCCTCGGCGAAGGCGAAGCCGGGATCAGAGTAGTCGATCGCGACGTCCCCGGTCAAGGGGACGTAGGTAAGCTTGCCGGCCAGCGGCAGGAAGTCGAGGAGCGTCGAGGAGAGGGAGGACTTGAGGCACTCGACCAGAACTGAGAAGTCATGATCACTACTACTGCTACTACTACTACTACTACAACAGGTGTTTGTGTACAAAAATAGACGTTGGATTGGAGGGAAACAAATCCATATAGCGTCGAACAAGGAGAGCTTCGTAGGTGGAGGAAGTGGGTTGGGAAGTGGAGGAAGCGAGACATGCGTATGGCTGAGGATTTCAACCGATCCTTCTCCTGGCATCATTTCTTAAGGAATCAGCGGAGTATGTATGTATGTATCTATGTATGTGTTTCGAATAGCACTATATATTACAAAATGGAGTATTTGTAACCTGATGCCCTCAACTACTCGTTTTGAACTAGATATTTTAAACTTTTTTATTCAACAATTACTTGATACCCTAATATTTTGTCTGTAGAATGTAACTAGATTTTGCGTGTAGAATATACTATTTTAACGAATATATGTATTATATTTTGATCGTAGAATGCTTTGAGATATGCATCACATTTTGACTGTAGAATGTACTATATATTTGTGTTTTTCTATATTCATCATATGTTGTTATCAGGTATGACAGGACGACGCGGAGGATTCGGCAGGTCCCGAGGTAGACAGAGTGCTCCTCTGGTACTGCCTACTGTTGGTTCCGGATCATCGTTCCCCAGTACTCCAGTATATCGATCACTCACACCTCTGACCGTTGGGACGAGTAGTTTCAGGCGTGATAGTACTCCCTCGTCCAACGTTCCTCCTGCTGACGGAACCATGGGGACAGATGAACATGTCGAGGAGGTCGTATCCACGTTGTCCCAGCATCAGCAAGATCCTCCATGCGCACCTCCGGAGGAGACGAGGACAGAGATTTGGACCGACGGTACAAAGTAAGTCAATTAGGTGGTTTAACATAATATATATCGTGTATTTCTTTATTCATCATATATTGACTTTTTCGATCAAAATAATTATCTCTGTATAGATATCGTTCATCGTCGGTTCAGAGAAGCCTGGGCCAATTTCTGAGGAATAACTACGGTGGCCCTTGGATCAACTACTCAGAGGCTCCGGAGTAGAGGAATGCATTCTGGTTTGCGCACTTCCAGGTAAAAGTATATTAAATAAATCCTCTAATTTATGCATATTATATAACTTATCCGTGATGTTCACTTACTAAATTATTTATTGTAGCAAACGTATTTCTATCCTCCGCACCGGACCGAGTTGATCGAGCGGCTCTTTCCTACCGTTGCCGCCAAGCTTATCCGAGATGCTCTGGATGACCAGAAGGCTCATGATCGTGCTGGAAAACCGATCCAAGGTTGGATCACGCCTGAGCAGTGGACTGCGATGAGGGCTAGATTCGATGATCCGAGCTACAAAGAAAGGTCTGAGAAGACCAATGCGGCTAGGCGGAATGCGGCCAAGTGGTGTGGTGGCTCGATTCCGATGAAGGAACATTTTCGTCGTTTGGTATGATTTTTTCTTTTAAAATATATTATTTTAATGTAAGTACCATAAAATGATAGTAGAAAAAAATGTTTAAGTTTAGTACTAAATAATATATTTTTAACAGGTACAGAGGGGTGAGAATGCAAACATGGTGACCGTCTTCTTGGCCACCCATCGCAAGGACAAAAATCCCATTGATGAGAGGGCCTCACAGACCTATATAAGTATTACTTTACTTTGTGTTAATTTTAATATAACTTAGGCAATTATCGACTTTTCAAACCTTTCTAGGCCGAGTATCTTAGGCTGCGTGAGCGGGCGACTGCTAGTGCACCGACACCTGGAGAGGCTGGTACTTCCTCGCAGCCCGCTCCAGCTCCGTCGGCGGACGACCTGTGGGTGGTCTCCAGAGGGGTACGTACTACGATACGGGATCCTATGCCGCCCTGGTTGCGACGCAGTCATCTAGGGCCTCCCCGACAGCTGCGCATTCCACACAGCCCTTGCAGTCGTCGGCCAGAGTCCAGGAGGCCGTTGACCGTCAGATTGCGTCTCTCCGCGACGAGTTGCTGCGAAGGATGGAGGAGCAGCCCCGGTCCCAGCCGCAGGCGGATGATCCGACGCTCATCGCACGATTTGATATGCTCGACCGCAGCATCACGGAGCTCCGAGATTTGACAAATGATATTAGAGCCTCGACAGACCGCAACATCATGGAGCTGCAGGCATCACAGCTATCGATGGGCGAGAGGCTGACAATGATGCAGGATTCAATGGTTCATAGCAGTACGAGGCTGCTATCTACCATGGATTCTTACAACCAGCGACTCGCAGACTTGGAGCGAGGACGGCCTTCTGGTGTGCCTATATCGACACAAAGTCCACCGACGTCACTGCCTTCTCCATCGACATCGGTGTCAATTCCACGGAAGCAGTATGAGCTGTTCTTATCCTTCATGCGCGCCAGTGGTCAGCCTTCTGCAGATCCGCAGTAGTATAGCTAGTTGCTGGATATTTGTATTTTTTTTTATTTAGGATGAGATTGTATGGATATATATTTGCCGTATTCTTTACGATGAGATTTGCTGGATGCTTTCTTTTCTTCAAATTTTATTATATTATTCATATTAAATATGTTATTTTACCGGTGTTGAGTGTTCAACCCAAGGGGGTTGGCAAACCCAAAAATTCAACGGAGGGTTACTCCGGGTCTATTTGTACTGATTGTGATTTAATAAACTGCAGGAATAATAGTTTGGACACAATTCAGAATTCATTTTTTTATTTCTTTTCTGTAAAATTAGCGATATTTTTAGCGACGTTTAGCGACGTGTAGACACGTCGCTAATGACATCGCTAAACATGTCGCTAAAAACGTCGCTGTAAGTCGCAAATTGCTGACATGTCAGTATTACCAGGTCATTAAAGACATCGTTGTAACGTCGCTATATAAGTTGCTAATTAGCGACGTTTAACGATGTTAATTAACGTCGCTAATTAGTGACGCTGCGTCGCTAAACGTCGCTAATTTTAGCGACACATTTAAGTCGCTAAAAAACGTCGGCATAGCGACGTTTTTTCTTTTAGCGACTTGCTTTTTTTCGACTTCTTTGAAATGTCGCTAATTAATTAGCGACGTTTTTTCGTCATTTAGCGACGTTTTTAAACGTTGTTAATTTGATTTTTTTGATAGTGTACGCAGTCCTGCCCTATAATGAAATATCGTGTCATGTGGGTGTCATGGTCCAATGAGATATAAAAAAAATACCACAATTAGGAGGTATTTCGCTAAAACTAAGTCAACATACATATAAATAATAGAAGATACGAAAGACAACGAACACCGTCGTTTGCACCCAAGTCATGCTTAGACGCACAATTTATATGAAAATAATTTATGCAACAATAAAATAAAATGCTGAAATAAAAATAACATGACAGTAGATATAGCAAGGTATTTTGCCTGTTGTCCGACCAGAGTTTAGACAATGTCCTGGCAGTGAATACGCCAAGTCAACAATAGCACAAAGAGGGAAAGATATACGAACATCTCCGGATGCTAAAATAAACATCACCAAAATTCTTGAAATAAAAGATAGTCAAAAAATACAATCCTTTTGTCCAATTTAGATACAGGGGTAAAACGATAATTTTGGATCAAAGCGGGGTCTATTTGTGGCCACTTTGCACCGAAAAATATGTCAATATCAAAAGTCTCTAAATGGGATAAATTATAGCTCAAACAAATCTTAATCGATGACACGAACTCAGCGGTATATCCTGTTTTGGATTTCGGTGAGCCGATCACAAAATCGCTCGTCAAGTTGAAACATGGGGCCCGCGAAACGGTGTTCCGTCGACTAACTCGGAATCAGTCAAAACTTGGGCCAATGGCGCAAGTTTCGTGGCGATCCGACGAGCGCATACAAACTAATGGAAAAGTTTCAAAAGTGGCCGATACGGAGTTTTTGACAGATATGGGTTGATTTTGGCGTGCACACATGTCCAAATCAACTTCCGCGAAAGTCGACACGTCATAAAATACCATACGCGTCTTTCGGTGCAATTGGTACGTGACGAGAAGGTTCCGTTTGACGCAGCGCACTCCGTATCGCAAAATTTTAGTTTCTGAAAATATTATTTTTATTCAACTTCTAACAGGTTTTATTCGATGAATACGTCGAGCTAAATAAAACTAAAAGAAATGTTTTTCTGTCATATATGTTGTCAATAAACGCCTTCAAATAGATTCTCAAAATTGTACATGGTTTGGAAGAAAACCGGATGGAAACATGAGTACTTGGACTGAATTCAATACTGTTTTCAAAACAGTTTTTCTCCCGACTTTGCATCGATTTTTCTCTCAATCCAATCCAGAGCATTATAAATTAATCTATTTGAAGAGAGTCCTAGTTGGTCATATTGTGAACGTGATAAAAAAAAAAAGTGGTTCGTGAAACGGAAAAAGATGTTGAAGATATCATATCTAGAAGGGGGCTTCGTGGGACTGTTGCTGTCGATGTCGCTGTCCGCTGTCCGCTGTCCGCGCTCGGCCACGTGCGGCACTCGTAACGGGGATCGCCGGCCAGAGGCGGCGGTCGGAGTGGTTCGCGAGAGATGGGGGAGGATGATGGTGGCGGTGTATTCTTCCACAGTGCACGGGAGGTTTGCGGTGGTCGCGGTGGAGAGGTCGGAGATGGATATGTTCGGCCAATATATACATAGAGGTATGATGTAGGCAGAAAAAAAGTACTTGGGATACGAAGATGGGATCGGTTCTCTTAAATTGGTTGTCTTGAGTATATATACTATTGGTACATACAGGGAGAATCTGGTTGGCACATGGTTTGCTAATGATAAGGAAAAACATTTGGCCTCATCCTATAAAATATGGGATATTCATGGCCTAGGTACATGTCGGTTACATCTTATGGATAGGTTATTATTTAATATGTCGAGTTGAATAAGGGTTGATAGATGGGGCCATAGATTTGCAAAGATTTGGATATATCCTGGAGAGATTTTGATCCCTATTATAATCGACAATTAAAGGACAAGTCTTAGATATTTATTTTATAATATTCCAATTAAATTTACTTATTTATAACTAACACTTCCTATTTTTTTATTTCTCTGAATATATATATATATATATATATATATATATATATATATATATATATATATATATAATAACTTTATCATTTATTTATTTATAAAAATTTGATTTCTAATTATTTTATTTACCTAACTAAAATAGCTGTTCAATTTCTTACTAAGTGTATATGAACCAAATTCTAATTATTTAAAATAAAAAAATATGAGGGGTTTACATCATCTAATGTAGATCCCAGTACCCCATCGTCAGTTCGTCCACCAGATACTCCGACAGTTGTACGATCGGTCCCGAAGTATACGAACTTAGTGTATGATGCTAGTGGTCGGTATATCCCCCGGCCGGGTGGTCCTCCGACACAACCAAAGAGACCGGAGGGACAGTTCAGAAAGGAGCTTTGGCCCGCGACCAAAGAGCTGTAAGTAAATTTATATGTTTCATCTTATGCAGTTAATTTCATATGTTTCATTTATTTATTCAACTAAATAATCTGTTGTTATTTCTTTGTAGGTTTTTTTTCCTACAATGCTACTACGACACTTGAAAAAAATCATTAGGGGGAACTACCACTGCCCCTACCTTAGATTCTCCGATATGCAGTATATTTGGCTTGACCAGATGAAGGTATATGCAATATTTTCTGTTATTATATTTATTAATTATTTTTTAATCGATTTATATTAATTATTAATTGAATTTGTATGTCAGAAAATCTACGGGTGGCCCGGGCATAGCAATGCGGAGATCAGGAAGACATATCGCGACGCATGTAGCAAGAAGATGCGGGATGCGAAGGATGATTTGCAAAAAATGATAAATCAAGAAACCCTGAATCCGTGATAATTTTTGGAAGAAGATGCAGAAGGAGCTTGATACTCCGGAGTTCAAGAAGAGATCCGAGCAAGGAAAGAATACGCGATCTCATGGGAGTCTACATACTAGTGGATCAATCTCCATCGCTATGCACCATCGAAACCTGGTAAGATAACGCGAAGTACTTAATTATTTTTTATTATATAGTTAAATAACATTAATTATCAAGCTAATATGTTTCCTTAATGTTTCATACACAGGCGGAGAAGCTGTCGAAGGAGGGGGTTGTAAACCCCCTGATTTTCAAAATTTTAAAAACTGGATTTTTCACAATGTTCTGGAATTTTCTGGGATTTTTCTGTAATTTAAAAACAGGGTTTTAATTATTCAATAATTTTTAATTGATATTAAATGATATTAAAATATTATGAAAATAATATTTTTGGATGTAAAATAAAAAACTGGACTTAGGACAAATTTTCTGGAATTTATCGGACCCCGGACCTATTTTTAAATGCCTAAATAGTATTTACTTATTTATTTATTTAATTAATTTTTTTTAATTAAAAACTGGACTTAATTATTTATTTATTAATTTATTCGGACACGTGTCGGACACGATTTGACACTGATTTTTGGGTCCCCTTCAGGTGCGTGTATCTTTTTGTTCGTAGCTCCGTTTTCGATTCCGCAAATTGCGTTGCGAAGCCTGTATGACCCTCTCGGTGCCCGGACAAACCGTTCGGGGCATCGCGTCCGGTGGTGATCGCACACCGCGATCCAAAAACAGGAAAAACCAGACCCTATTTCACCCCGGAACTGAGTACGCCCCGCCAAACGGGATGACTTGGTCGCGTGCGGTCTTCACAGATTCGTGTGCATCGTCGATACGTACGTGTGGGATTTCGCATAAGCTGATTCGGGTGTGCGTGCACACCGGGATCAACGCGTATCCGCGGACATCGCCCCGTATCCGTACTTTCTGGAACGCGCCCTAACTTTGTGTACACACGTCAGATCGAGACGAAACTTGCGCCATCGGACTCGTAGCGATACGCTGGTCCTGTGGGTCAAGTTTGGTTCGATTCTGAGAATGTTGACGAAATCGCGTGTCGTGGGCCCCACAGGCCCCGTTCGACGGGCGATTTTGTGATCGGCTCATCAGAATTCAATTCTGAAAGTTTCGTTGGGTTCGTATCAGTGTTTCTGACCTGTTGACACTGAGTTTGGTGAATTTGGAGACCGTTGACCCTGACGCGCTTTTCGGTGCAAAGCGGGCCCATTTGTGGACCCCGTTTTGGCCCGAAACTGTCGTTTTTGCCCTTGTCTCCAAATTGGACCCAAGGACAGGCGTTTCTAGCTGATTGATATTTTTTGGATCTGATGATGATGTTTGTTTCAGCAACCGGAATACCGCCTGCAATTCCCGTTGAAGTCAGAACTGCAAACCGAACCGGAACCACAGGCAAGTGTACCTTGCCAAAACTTGCAGCTCTGCTACCTATTTTTCTGGACTTGGTTATACATCAGTGGGCAAGTAAAGCTTGCCAATTCTCAGATATTTCTGGTTATAGTATTTACTTGATTTCTTGTAGATGCCTAAGTAAACTTGTTTAACTGCTTAACCCAGGACACCTGACACTATTCATGTGACGGAATTGCCGGAGAAATACCTGGTGATTCCGTATATGTTACATTTTTATGTCATTACAGTTTACATGCTTAGATTCTATCCTGACTCATTGCATTAGTTCAATCTTGCGTGACTTGTACCTGATATTTCTGGAACTGTGACGTGAGAATGGGGTGGGGAGAGTATTACCATATCAAGGCTGATTATAATGTAAATAATGTTATCTGGAGGTGTCTTAGTCTCTGATACAGAGCTTTGGCACAAGTTCTGGCTCTTCGAGAAAATACTGCTATGGTTTCTTCGACACTGATCCTGTAGTAGTCTCAGCCTGAGTATGAATAAGACTCTCACTTGCATATCACTAGCTGGTTTACATATTTACCCTGCTGTTTATCTTATTGCCGCACTGCATATGTTTTGGCTTGTATTTTCTGTACCTTGTTATGTCCCCTGAGGACCTGGAATGGACTATGTCCCCAGGTATAGCCGCAGAGAACTACCCCGAGGTGTACGGTACAGGAGCACTCCTTGGAGCAGAACCCGGAACTGAGGACGAGATAGTGGCCGAAGACTTCACCTGAGCACCGGCTTCAGCTACACAGTATTTCCTTTTTAGTATTTTATTTCCTGTCTTTCTTCTTAAATGTAACAGAATAATTCTCGGATTTGTTTTCCGAGATAACCTTATTTAATATTGCTTATTTATTTCTATTGCAATATTTCTGACATTAATCTGTATTGTTCTGTGGATGAGATTAGAAATACCTGAGACTTGTAACATATTACGGATAGACTACAGCTTAAGCATGCCCTGATGGATCCATTAAATTGGGTTGTCTATCGGTGCGTGCTGTTGGCCATTGCTCACGTGCTCAGTCCCTTGGCATTTTGGGACTGGGGCGTGACAGGGGTAGATCCCTCTAGTATCAGTTTCGTCGATATTTTTTAATATACGCACAAGAGGAATATGGATGGGAGCTACGTGGATGATAAGGCCAACAAGACTGTTGTAAGTATTTTAATTTATATTATAAGTTAGAATAATATGAGGTATTAGAATTTATATTAAAAGTTAGAAGTCCATTAGAAAATTAAGCACGGATCATTGGATAGGCTGCGTTTCAGTCTCTGCAGACTGAGAGCGCCTCTCGGGCCACTCAGGGTGGGTTGGAAGAGAGTGTCGTTGAGTCTTCGTCCGCCACAACGTCCTCTTCCTGTCACGCCCCAGTCCCAAAATGCCGAGGGACTGGAGAAGCGTGGCAATGGCCAGCAGCACGCACCGATGGACAACCCAATTTAATGGATCCATCAGGGCATGCTTAAGCTGTAGTCTATCAGTAATATGTTACAAGTCTCAGGTATTTCTAATCTCATCCACAGAACAATACAGATTAATGCCAAAAATATTGCAATGGAAATAAATAAGCAATATTAAATAAGGTTATCTCGGGAAACAAATCCGAGAATTATTCTGTTACATTTAAGAAGAAAGACAGGAAATAAAATACCGAAAAGGAAATACTGTGTAGATGAAGCCGGGCTCAGGAGAAATCTTCGGCCACTATCTCGTCCTCTGTTCCTGGTTCTGCTCCAAGGAGTGCTCCTGTACCGTACACCTCTGGGTAGTACTCTTCAGCTGTACCTGGGGACATAATCCGGATCCAGGTCCTCAGGGGACAGCAAGGTACAGAAAATACAAACCAAAATAAATACAGTGCAGCAGATAATTAAACAAGAGGGTAAGCTATGTAACCAGCTAAGTGATATGCAATATGAGAGCAGCACTAGAACTCAGGCTGAATCCACTACAAGCTCTGTGTCGGGGAGCCGGTAGCGGCAATAACTATGAATTATACTCTGAAATATACTATGTTTTATATATATAATATCAGCCTGTAGTCTGTGTGTCTCTCCCCACCCAATGTAATCCCACGTCTCATGTCCACGATGCCTCATGTCCATGTCACGCACGATTATAACTAATGCAGCAAGTCTGATAGCTATGAATCAAATGTCTAAGAATTTAAAGTCTATGTCATAAAACATGCATCATATACAGAATCACCTTGAATGTCTCAGGAAGACTCTGTCTCATGAAATAGTGTCAAGTGTCCTGGGTTCTGGTGTACTTGATAAGACAAGTACGAGCATTATCGGGTCTCGATATCCATGCCTATGTGACATTACACAACTCCGCGTACGGAGTTGGCATCCGACTATAATCGGACACTAAGCACGTCACCCGTTTCCTAGGTTAAGCAGTTAAAACAAGTTTACATTTAATTCCACAAGAAATTAAATAAAATACTATGTCAATAATTACTAAGAATTGGCAAGCTTTACTTGCTCACTAATGCATAATTAAGTTCAGAAAATAATTAGCAAGCTGCAGGGTTTGGCAAGGTACACTTGCCTGTGGTTCCGGCTATGTTTGCGGTTCTGACTTCGGTGGGAATTGCAGGCGGTACTCCGGTTGCTGAAACAAACATCACCATCAGATCCAGAAAATATCAATCAGCTAGAAATGACTGTCCTTGGGTCCAATTTGGAGACAAGGGCAGAAACGGCAGTTTTGGACCAAAACGGGGTCCACAAGTAGGCCTGCTTTGCACCGAAAAATGCGTCAGGGTCAACTGTCTCCAAATTCACCAAACTTAGTGTCAACAGGTCAGGAACGCTGATACGAACCCAATGGAACTTCCAGAATTGAATTCCGATGAGCCGATCACAAAATCGCCCGTCGAGCGGGGCCTGTGGGGCCCACGACACGCGATTTCGTCAATGTTCTCAGAATCGAACCAAACTTGACCCACAGGACCAGCGTATCGATATGAGTTCGATGGCGCAAGTTTCGTCTCGATCCGACGTATGTACACAAAGTTAGGGTAAATTGCAGAAAAGTCGGATACGGGACGATGTTCGCGGATACGCTTTGATTCCGGTGTGCACGCACACCCGAATCAGCTTTCGCGAAATCTCACACGTTCGTATCGATGAGGCGCACGTATCTGTGAAGACCGCGCGCGACCAAGTCGTCCCGTTTGGCGGGGCGTACTCAGTTCCGGGGTGAAATATGGTCTGTTTTTTCCTGTTTTTGGATCGCGGTGTACGATCACCACAGGACGCGATGTCCCGAGCGGTTTGTCCGGGCTCCGAGAGGGTCATTCAGGCTTCGCAACGCAATTTACGAAATTGAAAACGGAGCTACGAGCAAAAAGTTACGCGTACCTGAAGGGGACCCAAATATCAGGGTCAAACCGTGTCCGACACGTGTCCGACTCGTGTCGGACATAGGGAAGAATTAGGGTTAGGGTTTAGGGCTAGGGCTAGCTGCCGGCGGGCACGCGGCGGAGGGCCGGAGGCAGCTCGGCGAGGGGCGGCGCGGCGGGCGGCCCTCGGGCGGCCGGAGGCGGCGTACTGGGCAGCGCAGGCGGCCGACGGCGGCTGCTGCTGGGGTGTGGGCCGCTGCTGGGGGAAGGAGGAAGGAGGAGGGCTGCGGCCTGCGCGGCGGAGCTGGGAGGTGGGGCACGGCGGGTGTGCGGCGAGGGACGCGGGGGTCGGAGCCGGTGGAGGGAGGCGGTCGGGACAGGAGCTAGGGTTCAGGGGAGGTCGGGTTTGGGGGAGGAAGAGGGCAGAGGGGAGGAATTTATAGGGGGCTCGGGCGGGGGTTGGCCGGGGACGTGGCGGAGAAGGCGGAGAGGCGTCGGGTCGTGGGGGCGTGCCGACGGAGGCGGCGGACGATCCGGGCGGCGAAGCGGGAGACGCGGGCTGGCCCGATCGTGGGGGAGGGGGAGGTCGCCCGGGTCGGGTCAGGACGGGTTCGTGTTGGGCGGACCCGCCCGACCCGATAGCACTGCGGGCTGGGCTGGGCTTCGGCCCACTGGGCCGGGCCTGGGTTTAAAAAAAAAAAAATAATAAAAAAAAAAAAATAATAATAATAATAATATCCAGTAATTATTTAATAAATTAAATAAATAGTTTTAGGTGTTTAAAAAATAGGTCCGGGGTCCGATAAATTCCAGAAAAATTGCCCTAAGTCCAATTTTTCATTTTACACTCAAAAATATTATTTTCATAATATTTTAATATTGTTTATTATCAATTAAAAATCATTTAATAATTAAAACCCCATTTTTAAATTACAGAAAATTCCAGAAAATTATGAAAAATCCAGTTTTTAAAATTTTAAAAAATCAGGGGGTTTACAATCTACCCCCCTTAAGAGAATTGCGTCCTCGCAATCAAAGAAGAACCGGTCAACAGAGATGACGCGGTCGCAAGCATCGTTTGAAAACACATCACAAGAGGCTTCAGGGAAATTCCGTTTCCCTAAAATTGAAAGTTTACACTTTCCAGGAAAATCTAGTTAAAACTATAACTTTTATGGAAACCAGGTTATTATTAAAAAGTTACAAATTACTAGGTTGGGGCTGAGGTCACGAACCAACGGGCACGAACTACAACAAGACTAGAAACGGAAAAACTACGAATCACTTACTCGCATCAGCGTCCTGCACAGTCAGCGCATAAGCTTGCCCTCGTCCTTGAGGTAGATTCCTCTGCTGCTGCTGAGCTTGCTGGAAGAGTGCTGCTTGAGGTGCCAGAGGTGGTCGCGGTGCTGGTAAAGCTGGTTGGTTTGCCCTCAGTGCTCCATCTCGATGCTGGGGACAGTCCTTGGCTATGTGTTGATTGGTGCCGCAAATCAGGCACAATCCCAACTTGCGTCTGCAGTCCTTCTCGACATGGCCTATCTTGCCGCAGTAGTGACAGGTAGGAAGGGTCTGCGAAGCTGTCCTCGGTGGCTGGTGCGTGTGAGATCTCTTTGCAGATTCTCCTGGTGATGTTCTGTCTGGTGCTGAGGTGATTGGCCGCTTGTGGCGAGACTCCCTCCTGGTGACGCGTTCCATGCGTCGGGCTGCAGCGAGAACGTCTGAGTAGGAGGTCGTTGCGACGGATCCGATGAGTCTCTGTAGCTCGAAGTTTAGTCCGTCGAAGAACTTCTCGGCCTTCTCTTCCTCTGTCGGGATCAGGGTTGGGGCGAAGCGGCTCAGACGAATGAATTCTGCGTTGTACTCTTCCACCGTCATAGCGTCCTGAGTGAGGCGATTGAATTTGTCCCGCAGTTCGGATCGTGCGATAGCCGGAATGTACATCTCCTGGAAGCGTCTGGAGAACTCCTCCCAAGTGACTCGGTCTGGTCCGAACCGTGTCTCCTTGGATAGCCACCAGTGATGGGCATTGTCCATCAATTGCATTCGGACGGCAGTCATCCAGCGTTCTCGTGGAAGCTCGGCTGCTTCAAGTTGATGCCGTATGTTGGTGAGCCACTCGTGAACTTCTGTGGGCTCCTCTTTTCCTGAGAAAGTGCGGGGCTTCAGTTGACGGAAGTCAGTGATTGAGCCTGTAGTTGGCCGTCGAGCTGGTAGGTTGGCCTGCCCCAGTACAGTTATGATGCTGTCCCTTAAGAAGTTAGCTTCGCGACGCTGAGCCTCGTGTTGAACTTGTTGCTGAGCTTGCATCATCGCGTAGATCATTTGGAATATTTGCTGCCCGTCGATCGGCTGTCCTGGTGGGAACACGGGCATTGGTGGGACGAATTGCGGCGGAGGTGGGATGTCATCACGCCGGAATCGGGAGGTAGGTTGACCTGCCTGCTGGCTCTGTTGAGTTGTTGGAATTCCTCCGACTGGTGTCACTTCGTCGTCGTAGGTGACACCTGTAGCTTGTGGGGTTCCGGCGGGAGTCTCATTGCATTCTTGTGGGTCCATTTTCCTGCATCCAAAATACCCAGTAAGAGGCGTACAGGAATCAAGGCAAGATGCAAGTCAAATAAATTTATTCGAATGCGATACTGATATCAAAAACGATTCAAGCAAGTGGATGAGATCCTAAAAACTTATCCTATTTTTATTGCAGGCCTGTTCGGTCCCTAAGTTGAAACCGAACAATTTTAGTCGTTGACCTGTATGGGCCACCACAAAAACTATGTCACGCCCCAGTCCCAAAATGCCGAGGGACTGGAGAAGCATGGCAATGGCCAGCAGCACGCACCGATGGACAACCCAATTTAATGGATCCATCAGGGCAAGCTTAAGCTGTAGTCTATCAGTAATATGTTACAAGTCTCAGGTATTTCTAATCTCATCCACAGAATAATACAGATTAATGCCAGAAATATTATAATAGAAATAAATAAGCAATATTAAATAAGGTTATCTCGGAAAACAAATCCGAGAATTATTCTGTTACATTTAAGAAGAAAGACAGGAAATAAAATACTGAAAAGGAAATACTGTGTAGATGAAGCCGGGCTCAGGAGAAATCT
Organism: Iris macrosiphon; assembly: GCA_036927795.1. Lineage (NCBI taxonomy): Eukaryota > Viridiplantae > Streptophyta > Magnoliopsida > Asparagales > Iridaceae > Iris > Iris macrosiphon. The sequence continues at coordinate 20,382,107 of JAYESA010000013.1, forward strand.
TCGGCCACTATCTCGTCCTCTGTTCCTGGTTCTGCTCCAAGGAGTGCTCCTGTACCATACACCTCTGGGTAGTACTCTTCAGCTGTACCTGGGGACATAATCCGGATCCAGGTCCTCAGGGGACAGCAAGGTACAGAAAATACAAGCCAAAATAAATACAGTGCAGCAGATAATTAAACAAGAGGGTAAGCTATGTAACCAGCTAAGTGATATGCAATATGAGAGCAGCACTAGAACTCAGGCTGAATCCACTACAAGCTCTGTGTCGGGGAGCCGGTAGCGGCAATAACTATGAATTATACTCTGAAATATACTATATTTTATATATATAATATCAGCCTGTAGTCTGTGTGTCTCTCCCCACCCAATGTAATCCCACGTCTCATGTCCACGATGCCTCATGTCCATGTCACGCACGATTATAACTAATACAGCAAGTCTGATAGCTATGAATCAAATGTCTAAGAATGTAAAGTCTATGTCATAAAACATGCATCCTATACAGAATCACCTTGAATGTCTCAGGAAGACTCTGTCTCATGAAATAGTGTCAAGTGTCCTTGGTTCTGGTGTACTTGATAAGACAAGTACGAGCATTATCGGGTCTCGATATCCATGCCTATGTGACGTTACACAACTCCGCGTACTGTCACGCCCCGATCTCCCGCAGGCTATTTCGGCCGTTCCCGCTAGGCGGGAATCACCCTCGCCAGCGCTCCCGCGGAACGATCGCTTAACCCATCCGGGCGTGATGCCGCACGAGCGTGATCCACGCCCGTGCAAGGCCATGGTTCGTTGGCTGGCGGCAAGAGTTCTAAGCCACAGAGTCGCACAGATTGTCCGAGTGCAGCAGAGTCATGATAGCATAGGCGATCGGTAACAGGTTCACTGAGTCGACAATATAGCGGAAGCATTGAAACAAGTAAATTAATCTCTTTATTGATAGGAACAAGTATTACAGGCGGCGTATAGCCGAGATTACAAGTCGCTCAAGCCTCTCTCTCTGAAACAGTAAAGCGTGCCAAGTGGCTACAACTGTGGAATGATGTGTACAGGCGATGGTCAAGCGATGTTCACAACTTATGTCTTGTATATGTGCTTCAGTCCCGGACGCACCGTTGCAAGGCTTCAGAGGAAACTCCTGGCCTTAGCATGCACGAAGGAGGCGTCCGCACCGCACGAGATTCTCCCGTACCCTGCATATCAAACTGGTGGATTATCAGTACATTGAATGCACTGGTGGGGAAGCTACTCGCCTGCTCGACAAATCCAAACACGTAATACAGGTTCCGTGCACAACTATTAAGTTGTCTTTCTAGTTGCCTTAGGATCAGTTTCATGCAAACGTTGAATAGCCAAACGTGTCGGGCAGTGCGCCGTGCGATGTTTGAGGAAACACGGTGAGACTTACCAACTTACCATTTCTCCTTCCCTGTCCAAGGCAAACATGATTAATTCAGGCACGGGCAAGTATAACATTCAGGAGGCAAGCATATGCAAACATGAGGGTCGTTTTAACATGATCGTTCAGGTGTTAAGTCATTCATTGATGCGATGCAGTAACTCGCACACGGATAGCCGCTAAGCGAGGATGACTTATCTATATGAACAGGAGTCGCTGGCATAGACATAAGGACCAATTTTAGTCTCTAACGAGAATGGGGTGCAGCGAGAATACAGGATGCGCTCCACACCATTTCGTCTTTGCACAGGATGACTAAACAGGAGAGTTACCAATTTTAGTCACTAACGAGAATGGGGTGCAGCGAGAGTACATGATGCGCTCCACACCATTCCGTCTTTGCACGGGATGACTAAACAGGAGAGTTCCATCCGGATCGGGTCGGCCCCAGTGCCCCGGTGACCGCCCGTGGAACGGTGCCTCGTTTCCGAGTTGTCCGCGACATGCAGGTCTGTATTCAGGTCTGGCTAGGCACAGGATCAAGTTCAGGATAGGACATATCATGTTCAATGTACAGGCATGATTGTTCTTACAGTCGTATATCGATTGCCAGGCCAGTTGATTCAGTAGTTTGATCCTCGAGCTGTGATTCAGAGATTTATTCATTCAGGGTGCAGATTCCCTGGTTCGGGAATTGCCTTGGTGACCTAATGGTCCCGAATACTTTCAGGTTCCTCCATGTGCGGAACGACTACTTAGTAGTCTCCCGGGGTTTGGATGAAAACATGGCAAACATTAAGCAGACAAGCATGCGTTTCTAAGGAACATAAGCAGGCACGTTGCTCGGACCCGAAGGTAAGCCGAGAGTTAAAACCGTTAAGGGACTTAGCATGCGAGGGTCTGAACATAAGCAGTATTTTAATTTCTATGTTCTAGCATAAGCCATATGAGTTGGGATTATTCCCTTAGCTAGATGCGTTGGATTTATTGGCATACAGGGGTGAATCACCTAGCGACTAGCATAAACATTCCAGATTTTATGTGTGCTGGCTAAGCAAAGACAAGTTCACCGTAGCCACCCACCTTAGCGATGATTCGCCTCGGTAGAGCGATACGTCCGAGCGAGCCTCTGAAAGTCCAAGCCGGATTCCTTTAGGGACGAGTCTGGATATCCTTTGCTTCTTGATCGAGGCAAAGCGGGTCGGGACAGCTGCACGATTTGCCGATTGAGACGGCAGTCCGCTTGAGCGGAACAGGGTGTTACATCCTACCCAACTTAGAAAAAGTCTCGTCCTCGAGACTTACTAAGGACAAGCAGTAGTCTAGGGTTTGAGGCAATCCTAGACAAGTCGTTTGTACTTGTTCATTTGGATCTTCACTTGCACAAGCTTCGATCTTAGCATATCGCTTAGACTGGATCGTGCGCACCTTCGATATGCATTTCTAGTGTGAACACGTCAACCAGCTTAGTGATAGCGAAGTCTCAGCACTCGAGTTTCACCTTTTTCCTAAGTCTTGGATGGTGTACTAGTTCAAGGCGTCCCTCGAATAGATGCATTCAACCAAACTTAGAGTTAGTGAAATCTCGGACAAGCTACTAGCGATACTCTCGAAGGGTCCGCACAGGTTGGCACAAAGGCCACTCGCAGCATACAACCAGACAAGCAAGCATATCATTCAAAACGTATTTTGAAAGTATTTAGACTTATTGTTGGAACATCCCATCGAGGCATTGAGAGAGAGCGTGCACATAACCCACGAACGAGCTTTCGAAACAGAGATATCGAATCGAAGTCCAAAGGCGTAGAAGCCAGGCTCTGATACCATTCTGTCACGCCCCGGACCCGCCCGGGCCGCCGCTCCGCCCTGTCCCGCCCCGTGCGGCCGGGAATTAACGAACCGGACACGTATCACCGTGCCTCGGCGCGCCGGACGCGAATCACCGCGCCCGTCCCGCGGGTGCGAGGGAGGAAGGGAGCCAAGCGAATGGCCCGTTCGAGCTTTCGGGGGACGTGATGCCGCACGGGCCTGGGGTTGCGCCCGTGCAAGGCCAATCGTTCTGTCACGCCCCGGACCCGCCCGGGCCGCCGCTCCGCCCTGCCCCGCCCCGCCCCGTGCGGCCGGGAATTAACGAACCGGACACGTATCACCGTGCCTCGGCGCGCCGGACGCGAATCACCGCGCCCGTCCCGCGGGTGCGAGGGAGAAAGGGAGCCAAGCGAATGGCCCGTTCGAGCTTTCGGGGGACGTGATGCCGCACGGGCCTGGGGTTGCGCCCGTGCAAGGCCAATCGTTTAAGTTGATAGTTGGCTATCATCGCATCAGTCGAGTAAGCAGCGGAAAGGGACTTGTTGCAATGCAATGCATTAGCCAACTGAGTGTTCGGGACAATCGAGGCAACTTGGGTTTCTTTTAGCAAAGGCACACGTTCGTTCCATACATTATGCCCCCTTATACGATAGCATTCTCGGGGCAACAATCGAAACCAGAATTCCGGGTCTTCGGGACTGTGGCACGCCTATCGCTCCCTCGGACGATCCAGTACCTGCACAAGCAAGTAAACTGTTGGGGGGTCAGCACTTTTATAAGTACTGGTGAGATAAAACAACTGAACAGAAACAAGTATTCACTCAAACAGGCACTAAGTAATCATGTTATAAAATATTACATTACTAGTGATCTTTCTAGTTTTACCTAGGTTCGTTTCATGCAGTTCTAGCAGAGTCGATTTACTTGTTTAGAAACATGTTTGGAAACAGAGTTTCATATACTAAGCAGGCAAGCAAACCGATCATGTTCAGGGTGTGCGCAGCGTGTCTCGTGCGACTCCAGGGTCAGATGCAAAGCTAGACACACAATGCACATTCTTAGGGGCAGCCATCTATCCAAGCCAACACAATGACTTAGCTATATGCAGGGCGGTCCTCGAGTATCTCAGGATCGGCAGCGGTTAGTCCAGCATACCAATGACTCTTTTATCTGATGCTAATGGCAGCTGTGACTCATGGTTGCTTTCCACTATCTCTGTAGCAGCCGTGACACATGCAGTTCAGCTCTGCACCAAAAGCCATTGTCCGACCGCGTGCGAATGCATGGAACACTATCAACAAACTCTTAGTATGCAGACGAGACGAACCATCTATAAACAATCCTTGTTGCGGGGCAAGCCGACTTATCACTTGAACACATTCAGGCACAGTATGGTTCTCTCGAAGCATAGACGATAGTGAACATGTTCATGCACTCTAAGCAAGCGATCTGGATTCTCGTTTAGCAGACTTATTGATTCAAGACAAGCTAGGTGAGTTCTTTCATTAACATGCAAGGCAGGTTCTATCATTCTCTTAAGAAAACATTGCAAGCAAAAACTCAGGTTATTTATTAAGGCGTGCAAGAATCAGAGAACGAAGTTCTGCCCACTCACCTTGATATATAACGCCGGCGCAGAGCGGGGCGTTACATACTTACCCACCAACAAAAAGTTTCGTCCTCGAAACTTCAAGGATAAACTTCTCGATATCCCGAGTAGCGATAGTGCCGTCCCTCGCCGTACTCAACCGAAACAATCAAGCAATTCAAGTTCAGGAAACTTTTTGCACTTTGAGAATATCTATGGACTTATTGTATGGAACGCTCTTTGCAAAACCATATCGATCTCAGAGTCATAGCCAGAAGATCGATTCCGCTCTGATACCACTATGTCACGCCCCGATCTCCCGCAGGCTATTTCGGCCGTTCCCGCTAGGCGGGAATCACCCTCGCCAGCGCTCCCGCGGAACGATCGCTTAACCCATCCGGGCGTGATGCCGCACGAGCGTGATCCACGCCCGTGCAAGGCCATGGTTCGTTGGCTGGCGGCAAGAGTTCTAAGCCACAGAGTCGCACAGATTGTCCGAGTGCAGCGGAGTCATGAACGCATAGGCGATCGGTAACAGGTTCACTGAGTCGACAATATAGCGGAAGCATTGAAACAAGTAAATTAATCTCTTTATTGATAGGAACAAGTATTACAGGCGGCGTATAGCCGAGATTACAAGTCGCTCAAGTCTCTCTCTCTGAAACAGTAAAGCGTGCCAAGTGGCTACAACTGTGGAATGATGTGTACAGGCGATGGTCAGGCGATGTTCACAACTTATGTCTTGTATATGTGCTTCAGTCCCGGACGCACCGTTGCAAGGCTTCAGAGGAAACTCCTGGCCTTAGCATGCACGAAGGAGGCGTCCGCACCGCACGAGATTCTCCCGCACCCTGCATATCAAACTGGTGGATTATCAGTACATTGAATGCACTGGTGGGGAAGCTACTCGCCTGCTCGACAAATCCAAACACGTAATACAGGTTCTGTGCACAACTATTAAGTTGTCTTTCTAGTTGCCTTAGGATCAGTTTCATGCAAACGTTGAATAGCCAAACGTGTCGGGCAGTGCGCCGTGCGATGTTTGAGGAAACACGGTGAGACTTACCAACTTACCATTTCTCCTTCCCTGTCCAAGGCAAACATGATTAATTCAGGCACGGGCAAGTATAACATTCAGGAGGCAAGCATATGCAAACATGAGGGTCGTTTTAACATGATCGTTCAGGTGTTAAGTCATTCATTGATGCGATGCAGTAACTCGCACGCAGATAGCCGCTAAGCGAGGATGACTTATCTATATGAACAGGAGTCGCTGGCATAGCCATAAGGACCAATTTTAGTCTCTAACGAGAATGGGGTGCAGCGAGAATACAGGATGCGCTCCACACCATTTCGTCTTTGCACAGCATGACTAAACAGGAGAGTTACCAATTTTAGTCACTAACGAGAATGGGGTGCAGCGAGAGTACAGGATGCGCTCCACACCATTCCGTCTTTGCACGGGATGACTAAACAGGAGAGTTCCATCCGGATCGGGTCGGCCCCAGTGCCCCGGTGACCGCCCGTGGAACGGTGCCTCGTTTCCGAGTTGTCCGCGACATGCAGGTCTGTATTCAGGTCTGGCTAGGCACAGGATCAAGTTCAGGATAGGACATATCATGTTCAATGTACAGGCATGATTGTTCTTACAATCGTATATCGATTGCCAGGCCAGTTGATTCAGTAGTTTGATCCTCGAGCTGTGATTCAGAGATTTATTCATTCAGGGTGCAGATTCCCTGGTTCAGGAATTGCCTTGGTGACCTAATGGTCCCGAATACTTTCAGGTTCCTCCATGTGCGGAACGACTACTTAGTAGTCTCCCGGGGTTTGGATGAAAACATGGCAAACATTAAGCAGACAAGCATGCGTTTCTAAGGAATATAAGCAGGCACGTTGCTCGGACCCGAAGGTAAGCCGAGAGTTGAAACCGTTAAGGGACTTAGCATGCGAGGGTCTGAACATAAGCAGTATTTCAATTTCTATGTTCTAGCATAAGCCATATGAGTTGGGATTATTCCCTTAGCTAGGTGCGTTGGATTTATTGGCATACAGGGGTGAATCACCTAGCGACTAGCATAAACATTCCAGATTTTATGTGTGCTGGCTAAGCAAAGACAAGTTCACCGTAGCCACCCACCTTAGCGATGATTCGCCTCGGTAGAGCGATACGTCCGAGCGAGCCTCTGAAAGTCCAAGCCGGATTCCTTTAGGGACGAGTCTGGATATCCTTTGCTTCTTGATCGAGGCAAAGCGGGTCGGGACAGCTGCACGATTTGCCGATTGAGACGGCAGTCCGCTTGAGCGGAACAGGGTGTTACACGTACGGTGTTGGCATCCGACTATAATCGGACACTAAGCACGTCACCCGTTTCCTAGGTTAAGCAGTTAAAACAAGTTTACATTTAATTCCACAAGAAATTAAGTAAAATACTATGTCAATAATTACTGAGAATTGGCAAGCTTTACTTGCCCACTAATGCATAATTAAGTCCAGAAAATAATTAGCAAGCTGCAGGGTTTGGCAAGGTACACTTGCCTGTGGTTCCGGCTATGTTTGCGGTTCTGACTTCGGTGGGAATTATAGGCGGTACTCCGGTTGCTGAAATAAACATCACCATCAGATCCAAAAAATATCAATCAGCTAGAAATGCCTGTCCTTGGGTCCAATTTGGAGACAAGGGCAGAAACGACAGTTTCGGGCCAAAACGGGGTCTACAAGTGGGCCTGCTTTGCACCGAAAAACGCGTCAGGGTCAACGGTCTCCAAATTCACCAAACTTACTGTCAACAGGTCAGGAACGCTGATACGAACCCAACGGAACTTACAGAATTGAATTCCGATGAGCCGATCACAAAATCGCCCGTCGAGCGGGGCCTGTGGGGCCCACGACACGCGATTTTGTCAATATTCTCAGAATCGAACCAAACTTGACCCACAGGACCAGCGTATCGCTACGAGTCCGATGGCGCAAGTTTCGTCTCGATCCGACGTGTGTACACAAAGTTAGGGTAAATTGCAGAAAAGTCAGATACGGGATGATGTCCGCGGATACGCGTTGATTCCGGTGTGCACGCACACCCGAATCAGCTTCCGCGAAATCTCATACGTCCGTATTGACGAGGCGCACGTATCTGTAAAGACCGCGCGCGACCAAGTCGTCCCGTTTGGTGGGGCGTACTCAGTTCCGGGGTAAAACAGGGTCTGATTTTTCCTGTTTTTGGATCGCGGTGTGCGATCACCACAGGACGCGATGCCCCGAGCGGTTTGTCCGGGCACCGAGAGGGTCATTCAGGCTTCGTAATGCAATTTGCGGAATCGAAAACGGAGCTACGAGCAAAAAATTACGCGTACCTGAAGGGGACCCAAAAATCAGGATCAAACCGTGTCCGACACGTGTCCGACTCGTGTCGGACACAGGGAAGAATTAGGGTTAGGGTTTAGGGCTAGGGCTAGCTGCCGGCGGGCACGCGGCGGAGGGCCGGGGGCAGCTCGGCGAGGGGCGGCGCGGCGGGCGGCCCTCGGGCGGCCGGAGGCGGCTGCTGCGGGGGTGTGGGCCGCTGCTGGGGGAAGGAGGAAGGAGGAGGGCTGCGGCCTGCGCGGCGGAGCTGGGAGGTGGGGCACGGCGGGTGTGCGGTGAGGGACGCGGGGGTCGGAGCCGGTGGAGGGAGGCGGTCGGGGCCGGAGCTAGGGTTCAGGGGAGGTCGGGTTTGGGGGAGGAAGAGGGCGGAGGGGAGGAATTTATAGGGGGCTCGGGCGGGGGTTGGCCGGGGACGTGGCGGAGAAGGCGGAGAGGCATCGGGTCGTGGGGGCGTGCCGGCGGAGGCGGCGGACGATCCGGGCGGCGAAGCGGGAGACGTGGGCTGGCCCGATCGTGGGGGAGGGGGAGGTCGCCCGGGTCGGGTCAGGGCGGGTTCGGGTTGGGCGGACCCGCCCGACCCGATAGCACTGCGGGCTGGGCTGGGCTTCAGCCCACTGGGCCGGGCCTGGGTTTAAAAAAAAAAAAAATAATAATAATAATAATAATAATAATAATATCCAGTAATTATTTAATAAATTAAATAAATAGTTTTAGGTGTTTAAAAAATAGGTCCGGGGTCCGATAAATTCCAGAAAAATTGCCCTAAGTCCAGTTTTTCATTTTACACTCAAAAATATTATTTTCATAATATTTTAATATTGTTTATTATCAATTAAAAATTATTTAATAATTAAAACCCCGTTTTTAAATTACAGAAAATTCCAGAAAATTCCAGAAAATTGTGAAAAATCCAGTTTTTAAAATTTTGAAAAATCAGGGGGTTTACACTTCCATGGCCGCTCGGACGAACGATATTTTTGTACAGGCCGCTGACGGAAGAAGGAAAGGCGGACGCGTCTACGGCACCGGCTCCTTGGCATCGCAGATGTCGTTATACTCGAGACCTCCACTGTCGGCGTCTTCTGTTGCGGTACAACCTGATAGGATAGAGCAAATTATTATGGCAATGACCACATTGCAGGCCATAGTGGTGGGTATGCAGGAGTCGATCAACAGCATGCAGGCCTCCATGGAGCATGGTTCTTTCGGTGTTCGTGCTCCTCCTATTGTTGTCCCTGGCGCCACGACATCTGGTCCTTCTGGTGCCTCTGCTCCTTCCGCTGCTGCTTCTGTCCCTATTCTAACTGCTGACGCAGTGATGAGACTCCTAAGTTTATTGCCTCCGGAGGCGTTAGGTTTACTATCATCTGAATTAGTGAATAAAATTCCTTCGGACGTCCTCGAACGTTTGCGTGACCAGAAAAACCGCCAGATCGATAATATTCTTTATATTTGATATTTATTTGTGTTGTAGTAATCGCGGACTTGTGGATATTGTTTATTTGTGTTGTCGTGGTCGTGAACTTGTGGATGTTGTTCATGTACTCTGATTATTTTATTTGGACTTGTGGTCGTGGACTTGTGGATGTTGGTCATGTATGCGATTAATTTTATTATGTTAATTATATGTCTTTTCTGAATTATGTCTTGCGTGTGTGTGTGTGTTTTCAGCGTGTGTTTGTGTCGTTGAAGGTCCGATTGGACGAAAATTCTACAGTGGATTACGCTGGGTGGTTGATATATTGATAGTGTTTAACAGGTTTTATATAAACCAAACATGCTAGGATATCTGTATTTAAAAGTTTTTTTTTGCAGTTATGTGCATATTAGCTATGGACATCCGTCAACTTAGCTGCTACCTACGACGTACTTGCGACACGCTAGCGACGGATACAACCGTCACCAAGTAAATTTCTATTCTTGGACGACGGACAGACGACTTCCTCCTAACAGTAAGTAATGTCGTTATCCCGTTGCCAACTTAAGTATCAGACATTTTTTCAGTATCAGGAACATAAATAATGTCGTTATAACGTCGCTAACCCGACGTCATTTTTGACGCAAATTCGTCGCTATCTAGACGTCATTATAAACTAAATTAGTGTCGCATATACGTCGCTAAAGTGACGTTTAATGAATCTGTCGCTGAAATATCACATAGACGTCAACTAAATCGACGTCGCAATTACGCCAGTTTGTAGTCGAAAATTCGACTGATTGACGACAGAATCTTTTAGCGATAAGGCGTTTACCGACGGATATTTTTCGTCTAAATACCGTCGCCAGGTAGTCGCTAATAGTGAATAGCGACATTTTGGCAACGAAAAACGACGTCGTTATTCCTCTGTATTTTAGTAGTGGAGAACAATTAGTATACGGTGGGGCTAACTGTAGCGTTCACTTTGATGTTGCTGCATGACGGGTGTCCGGAGGGAGCGCCACTGCACATGTACCCCTTAGAGAGAGCCCCATACGTACGAACGTTGTCTTCATTGCATTTACACTTGGTTGCTAGAATACTCCCTGGACTCTATACTTTATTGCATTATGGCTTGTATCATTTATATCTTGTTACGTCTCTCTGATGATCTGGTTTTCTTCCAGATTTGCAGTGTTGATTGTCGTTGAGTTCTTCTGGATGTGCGGATGCGTATCATCACGTTTACAGGTATCGTTATTAGGAATTTGTGTTATTTATTTCGTTGTTTATCTATTATGTTCTTATTCTTTATTTTCTGCTGATATAGCTAGCCTAGTATTTGTAGACTCATGTTATTTCTTTCGATTCTACTCGGACATGTACAGTGTGGGGTGCACACAATGATATATATTGTCTATTCTTTTATTTCGTTTCTTGTGGATTGAGACAGAAATATTTTTAGTGTTATCTAGAAAGTAACCTTCACTGAACAGCTTATACGTATAATAGTTGGACTGGAGTCCACTTGAATGCGTAGCTGGCCACTGCCACGTGGCCTGGTCCCGTGCATTTTAGGACTGGGACGTGACAGTGCTACTACTAGAGCTAACTTATTTTTTTGTATATTGTAGGGTCAAACTAATATATATTCAAATTATAATTTTTATATATAATAATTTAGCATTTTAAAAAAAAAATGGAATGGTCATGGCCCCATTGGACTTTAAATCCGTCTCTGTACACATATGCACAAGTATATAGTCTAATAAGTTTCATAGAAGTTTCCATTTATCCAAAGAGTCCCCATTTTCATATGGCGAGCTCTCACAGAGTCACTACCGGCTGGGAAAAACATTCATATACGACTATTAGGCACTGTATGCAAGATACATTATGAAACACTGTATCATCTTTTCTTGCATGCATTGTCCCATTTCAGGTTATATTAGGCGCCAAACTCAAGTACACCAAAGACACCTGGGGCTATGCTATAACTACAACCAAATGCCTACGAACCGCTTACAACCGTCACATGACATCCACGTGACGTCCACGTGACGGTCGTCCATTGGAAGAAGGAGGAGAGGTGAATCCCGGTGGCTGTCTGGATGGCCGTCACGTGACAGGAACATCACGTGACAGCCATTCATTGGAGGAAAATGTGGAGCCGGATGTGGCCAACATAGCGGAGGGAGAGAGGGTTGTAAGAAGGTTGTAAGCATTTGATAGTAAACTTAGCATTATTGAAGACATCTGCTACCTGCATCGACTGTTAATTAAGGATTGGTGGCGACCAAGACATTATCACCAATGGCTTCTACCTGATGTGGTTGTTATGGAAGGCGAGGAATGAAGCTATCTTTCAAAATAAACCTATTTGTCCACATACCATCCTTCGAGCATCACGCAGTCTGCAAGACAAATATGCATATGCCAATGTGATAAAAAGGCGTCCAACGACTCAGCCTATTGCTGCACAACTAGGAAATGGCTGGATTCACCCTCCCACAAGCTTCTGGAAAGTAAATTTCGATGGAGCCTATGCTGAAGAGAACATGAGAGGGATTGCGGTTCTCCGAGATAATTATGGACGATTTCGCGGAGCAATCTCGCTTCGACAACAAGGAGATCCCCCATTGGAAGCTGAAGGAGCCTTAAGGTTGGCCATTGGTTTATGCAGAAGGAAACGGAGATAGCAAGGTCCTACTGGATGCAGGGCCAGCCGTGAGGAAGTGCACCAGCTCCGGATCCCATACATAATGGGATCAGAAAATTAAGATGTAAGTTGTTAGTTATAAAAAAATAATTATTATGTAGTGATTAATTCAAAAAAATAGTTATGGTGTAGCGGTTAACATATTAGTCTTGCACTCTAAAGATTTTTAGTTCGAAATTTGATGATAAGAATAATTTTAATTTTTTAATTATTTTTTATATTATATACAGGAGTTCATTTTGAAAGTTCGTCTGATCCCGTGAGCTCAGGGAGGGCTCTTACTGGATGCCATCAATAATGTTAATCTAGACATTCTATGGCGTGCTCATCATGCAATTAAGGAAGCTCGAGACATTATCAAATCCGGAAATGAATTTCCTTTCATTTATGTACCGAGGTTAGCTAATAAGGTTGCACACTTATTGGCTAATCATTCTATTACTTCTACTCAAAGTTCTTCTCTCTAACCGTACGAAGACGAACCTTCATGTATTCTGCAGTATATCAGTGATGATAGGAGTAACATTTATTCTGCAGTCTTTTAATGAAATCACACCTTCTCTAACATAGTTTTTTTTTATTCATCCCTGTAAGTCGAACATACCTTTGATTTTACAAATGCAGTTGATATGATCCGCACAACAACCAACACTGCGGGAAATTGTGATCCCCAGTAGCTAAAAGTGTGAAAATTTGGTAGCACAACATTTTAAAAGCTAGCTAACCATGCAAATCACCCAAGAACAGCTCGGCATAAGCGTCCATCTGGTCGCGGTTCAGCGCGACCGTGGCCTGAACCGACCCCTCCTCCTTCCCGCCGACCAGCGCCACCTCTCCGTCGTGGTTCATCGAGACCAGCTCGACCCGGTCCGGGCGGCCGAACCCGAAGTCGGTCTCGTACACCCTGAACCTCGGCGAGGCCGACACGTTGGTGGTCCTAGCGAAGGGCAGGGCGTCGAAGTCCTCGACCCACCGGTCGACGTCCCCCAACGGATCCGCCAGCATCTCCTGGATCGAATTACGGATCTTCGCGCACGCGGCCGGTCCCTCGGCAGCGGCCAGATCGCGGACCAGACCGCGCGCGTATATTATTTTGACGCAATTGCCGAAGTATCCTTCCTCGACGGGAGGGTCGAGGCGCGCGCGGCAGTCGGCGAGGAAGGAGAGGACGGTGTCGTCGTCCGGCCCGAGGGCTTTGGCCCGGACGAAGCAGGACCACGAGTGGGCCGCGATCGCCGAGAACGCGGATGGCAGGCGCGCTGCTGCATTGGCGCCGGTGTCATGTTGTGTCATGCGTTGCTTTAGGGAGTGGATGGCTGACGCGTCGAGCACGAAGGTGCGACGGAGGAGCTTGTGGCGGCCTTCCATCACGTCGAGAGTTGGAGATCGCGCCTGTCGCGGAACTACAAAGATCAGGAAATGTACATAGCATAATGCGGAACTAAAAATTCGAACTAGAATAGAATAGAATTGCATGAACCAGTTATGAACTGACTTATATGATTAAAAAATGATTGAATGGGCTGGAGCCATCCAACTCCTACGTGATTCCGCAGAAATTTTTTGATACACTAGTCTGTATCAAAAAATTGAAACAGATTCTGTATGATATGTGGGATCCTCTATCTTCCTAAAACGTGCAAATATAAATGTGACTATGGAATCGTGCAAATATAAATGTGGCTATGGAATCACATGTTATATAGAATCTGTACCAAATTTTTAATACAGACTACTGTATCAAAGTTCACTAGCGATTCCGCCTATACTTCATAGTTAGTTCGACATCCTTTTGGGGTATCCACTTATTTAATATCTCGTAGTCATTAAAACAAAAAGACTGAATAACATATCAACAATTTATCGTGGTCGATATCTCCTACATATATCTCAATATTTCCATGTACTTTTTCGTATTTAAATTGGCATTATGAAATAGATATATTGACAATAGAAGATTGAATTATAGCATTGAAAACTTGGTTGTATGAATATTCCGAATGCTAATACTAGATCATAATTTAGTATTGAAATCTTCATGTTACTCCAATGTCGATAAAAATCGAAAAAAATGAACATGTGATATTCACATGCCTTATTTTTCATAAATAATTTGTCATGTTTTTGTTTTTCGACTAAGAATACTGGTGTTCGAATAAATTCTATATAAACAAATAGCTTTTGTCGACTACAAAATGATGGCTCTACAATAAATTATAGTCAACGTATGTTATGACAAAAATAACCTTAAAAATAGTGTATGTGACCATCACATGTTCATTTTTAATTATTTTTATCCAAAATACCAACGAAATTTAGTTCAGGCACTCTTTAGACCAAAATGTAAACTTAGGTACTAACTTAACCCAAAAAAATTAGATCACCAAAATGACGACAATGACATTCATCAGACACCAATTAGACAATTAAATGTTGGTGTTTTCCACTTAGCTTTGGGAGTTTTAGTCTCACATTAGAAAACCACCAATGTGTATATCTCAATAATATAACTATGCTTAGTATTGGTATATGCACATGGGGTAGAGGCCTATGTAGGTTGACTTTCCTAGAGGGATTAAGTGTGAACTCCATTATGACAATCTTTGTTTTGTCATCACCTTTGGGAAGTTTCCCTTAGGAGCTAAGCCCTGAAGGGGGTTAGCGACTTGGACTCGGGCACGGGCTCAAGGGCGCAAAGTGGCGCTTTGTTGGCGCACTTTGCACTTAGCTCGTCGCATGAATCTCTTTTATGCGTGAGTTGCATGCACGGTTGCTAGTTCGGATGCTTGTTTCGTGGCGCATGCGGCATGGCGCTATGCGGCCAAAGCGCTATGCGGCCAAGGCACTATGCGGCCAGAGGTTATGTGGCCTGGCGTTATGCGGCCTGGCGTTATGCGGCCAGGGGCTATGCGGCCAGGGTCTTTGTGGCCAGGCGCTATGCGTCCTGGGACTATACGGCATGGTTCTATGCGGCCAGGTTTGGATGAGCGAGTTGCATGTGGAGGGGACAGGCACTACTAGAATAAGCGGGATTAGCGACGTATTTTAGCGACTCCAAGTAAAAACGTCGCTAAATTAGCGACTCCGTAAATATCGTCGCTAAACGTCGCTAAATGGCGACATTTAGCGACGTTTAGCGACTTTTATTAAGATTTTAAATTAATCGTCGCTATAAGTTCAATTAAGGTCGCTAAACGTCGCTAATATATCTTATTTAGCGACGTTTAGCGTCGTAATTAGCGACGTATCTTTCAAAAATATTTAGCAACGTATTTAGCGACGACTTTGGAGTCGCTAGTTTTTTATTTTAGCGACGTTTTTACCTTGACGTCGCTAAACGTCGCTAAATTTTGATTAATTAGGGCTCAGTTTTCTTTTCTCCATCTCTCGAAAATTTCGAAACGCTTCGATTTCCCCCGCCCCCCCCTCTCCGGCGACCGGGTCTGCGACCGCTGCGGCTACTCCGGCATCTCCCTCCTCCTCCTCGAGCTCTAGGTAATCTCTCTCTCTCTCTCTCTCTCTCTCTCTCTCTCTCTCATGTGACACTGACACAAGACACACGCACACAGACACGACATACGCACACAGACACTGAGGAGTGGTACACGAGACACACGACACACACACACAGACGCAGACACACACACACGACACACATACACGACACACACACAGACACACAGACGCAGACACACACACGACACACACACACACACACACGCAGACACACACACACACAGACGCATATTAGGGTTAGGGTTAGGTTTAGGGTTAGGGTTAGGGTTAGGTTTTTTGACCTGGGGTTAGGGTTAGGTTTAGGGTTAGGGTCAGATTCATCTTCTCAAAAGCAAGTGGTCCACGAGACACACGACACACACACACAGACGCAGACACACGACACACATACACGACACACACACAGACACATAGACGCAGACACACACACGACACACACACACACGCAGACACACACACACAGACGCATATTAGGGTTAGGGTTAGGTTTAGGGTTAGGGTTTTTGACTGGGGTTAGGGTTAGATTTTTTGACCTGGGGTTAGGGTTAGGGTTAGGGTTAGGGTTAGGGTCAGATTCATCTTCTCAAAAGCAAGTGGTCCACGAGACACACGACACACACACACAGACGCAGACACACGACACACATACACGACACACACACAGACACACAGACGCAGACACACACACGACACACACACACGCAGACACACACACACAGACGCATATTAGGGTTAGGGTTAGGGTTAGGGTTAGGGTTAGGTTTTTTGACTGGGGTTAGGGTTAGGTTTTTTGACCTGGGGTTAGGGTTAGGGTTAGGGTTAGGGTCAGATTCATCTTCTCAAAAGCAAGTGGTCCACGAGACACACGACACACACACACAGACGCAGACACACGACACACATACACGACACACACACAGACACACAGACGCAGACACACACACGACACACACACACACGCAGACACACACACACAGACGCATATTAGGGTTAGGGTTAGGTTTAGGGTTAGGGTTAGGGTTAGGTTTTTTGACTGGGGTTAGGGTTAGGTTTTTTGACCTGGGGTTAGGGTTAGGGTTAGGGTTAGGGTCAGATTCATCTTCTCAAAAGCAAGTGGTCCACGAGACACACGACACACACACACAGACGCAGACACACGACACACATACACGACACACACACAGACACACAGACGCAGACACACACACGACACACACACACGCAGACACACACACACAGACGCATATTAGGGTTAGGGTTAGGGTTAGGGTTAGGGTTAGGTTTTTTGACTGGGGTTAGGGTTAGGTTTTTTGACCTGGGGTTAGGGTTAGGGTTAGGGTTAGGGTTAGGGTCAGATTCATCTTCTCAAAAGCAAGTGGTCCACGAGACACACGACACACACACACAGACGCAGACACACGACACACATACACGACACACACACAGACACACAGACGCAGACACACACACGACACACACACACACGCAGACACACACACACAGACGCATATTAGGGTTAGGGTTAGGGTTAGGGTTAGGGTTAGGTTTTTTGACTGGGGTTAGGGTTAGGTTTTTTGACCTGGGGTTAGGGTTAGGGTTAGGGTTAGGGTCAGATTCATCTTCTCAAAAGCAAGTGGTCCACGAGACACACGACACACACACACAGACGCAGACACACGACACACATACACGACACACACACAGACACACAAACGCAGACACACACACGACACACACACACGCAGACACACACACACAGACGCATATTAGGGTTAGGGTTAGGTTTAGGGTTAGGGTTAGGTTTTTTGACTGGGGTTAGGGTTAGGTTTTTTGACCTGGGGTTAGGGTTAGGGTTAGGGTTAGGGTTAGGGTCAGATTCATCTTCTCAAAAGCAAGTGGTCCACGAGACACACGACACACACACACAGACGCAGACACACGACACACATACACGACACACACACAGACACACAGACGCAGACACACACACGACACACACACACACGCAGACACACACACACAGACGCATATTAGGGTTAGGGTTAGGTTTAGGGTTAGGGTTAGGTTTTTTGACTGGGGTTAGGGTTAGGGTTAGGGTTAGGGTTAGGGTCAGATTCATCTTCTCAAAAGCAAGTGGTCCACGAGACACACGACACACACACAGACACAATCAGAGAGTAGCATTCCTTTTCTTTCTCAAGAGAGAACATATATTTTCTAAAAATATATTGTTAATGTTATGAATCAGAGAGTAGCATTCCTTTTCTTTCTCAATCCTACTGTGCCTTATATTCCTTCGTTTGACTCAACGTGGAATTTAGAGGAAGTTAGTGTTATTTTGGCTTGCAACCTGCTAATTAATGATATGCACACAACCTGCTAGTTAATGATATGAATATGAGTTTGGAACCTCATTGTTATATTCTAAATATGTTAAGGGTGGAGTTAAGTAATACAAAATCATTTTATTTTGTGACACGTAGGATATAAATAAGATATTATGGTATCATTATTATACTGCAACAAACAGCTAATTCTTTGTGAGTCATCTATCTTACCAGATGGCACCCAAGAGAGCGACACCTACTGTTAAGGAGGAAGTGATGCCTCCTACTGTTAAGGAGGAAGAGATACCACCTGCGGGGAGTTCCAGTCACCCAGCACCTATCGCGGCTGTATCTCAGACAGGGAGTTCCAGTCACCCAGCACCCATAGCGGAGCTTGATAACATAAACGCTGTTTATGCGCAGTATTTGAGGGACTGGTATCTGTCCCGTTTTGGAAATCCTCGAGATTGATACTATGATGTTTCATATACTTATATATTATAAATTTTGTGTTACTGTGATACTCTGATACTTATATATTATGTATTTTGTGATGTTGTTTATGCCCATTTTGTGTGACTGTGATACTGTGATACTTTTATGACTGTGATACTTTTATTGTCTGTCTATAATATTTGTGTGTATTAATTGTATGACTGTATACTTGTATTCATATTAAATATTGTTAATCCGGTGTTGAGTGTTCCACCGAAGGGGTCGGCGAACCCATTGAATTCAACGGAGGGTTGCTCCGGGTCTATTTTTAATTAGAAATTTTAAAATTACAGGAACAATAGCTTGGAACAATTAAGATTTTTTTTTTTACTTTTTTTGTAAATTTAGCGACGTATTTAGCGACGTTTAGCGACGTCTAGCGACGTTTTAATAAGTCGCTAAAAAAGTCGCTACTTAGCGACGTGTCATTAAACGTCGCTAACGACGTCGCCAAACGTCGCTAAATATGTCGCTGTACGTCGCAAATTGGTGACATGGCAGTACTGCCAGGTCATTAAATACGTCGCTGTTACGTCGCAATATAAGTCGCTCATTAGCGACGTTTAGCGACTATATAGAACGTCGCTATTTAGTGACGCGGCGTCGCTAAACGTCGCTAATTTTAGCGACTCATGGAAGTCGCTAAAAAACGTCGGTATAGCGACGTTTAGCGACGTATTTCGGTTCAGCGACTTGGTTTCTTCCGACTACTTTAAAACGTCGCTAATGACGTCGCTAAACGATTTTAGCGACATTTTTTTGTCATTTAGCGACGTTTTTGGGCGTCGCTAATTTGACTTTTTTTGGTAGTGAGGGTCTGCTTTAGCGGAATATGCGACGCAAGCGGCGCATGATTTTATGTGCCTTCCGGAATATGCGACGCAAGCGGCTACTTTAGGCGTTTGACATCGCTGTCTGCCTTGAGAAGTACAGCATGACCGATGGCGGAGGCGGCGCCTGCGGCTTTAACACCCAGATTTTAGGGGATCTGGTCGGTCAGCACATATGCGACCTGGAGTTTCCTCAGGGCGCATATGTGCTATTTTCCTCTATATATAGGGGACCTCCTCTTTCATTTGAGCAGAGAAAAAATAGATAAAAAAACCGAGAATACCAGATCATATGAGGCCCAGAGTGTCTCCCTCTCACATAGTATTTTGAGTTTTCCAAGTATTTTTCGAAGGTGACATTGAGCGTTCAAGAAGTTCATTTATGAACTTATTGGTCCCTGGGGGAAGATCGTCTGTGTCTTGCTATGAGCAACGGTAGTTTTGACCACCCTAGCAAGGAGCTTTTCTTCAGCTTTTTCTTTGCTCGTCCATTCTAATTGTAGTGTCTGCGAATGTAAAGAGAAGAACATTTTTCTTATTGCTTGTTGTAATCTTCTTTTTCTTTGAAGTTTGTTTGTAACCTGTTATTGGTTCGTGCTTCGTTGGAATCGAGATATATCAGATGAGGAACTCTTCTGTGAATCTCTGATCTCGACAAAAACTTGGGTTCCAGTAGAGAGCGGACCTTCGGGTCTCGCTAGTAGTTCTGCTATGGCTCGCTCTACCATCTTTGATCTGCCTCGGGAATGACAATCTCAAAGCAAGATCCGAAGAAAGAGGTAGAACATCCGATTAAGTCTTCTCGGCAACAAGTTTTCACAAACTTGAGAAGATTGACTGGATACACTTCGAACATTTGGATGAGGGAATGAGTCATTTGTCAAATGTTGAACGTGAGTTGTCGGAACCTCATTTCCCAGGATGGAGGAGTTAGCGTTTGAAGGACGCACATTCCAGTTGGAAGAAAGATTACAAGATGACCAAGGATTGCGGAGTTTGTGCATGACAGGACTTAGCGCAAGATAGTTCTTGGCGGTTGGCAAGACTTGGCCGCATGGCAGTCTCTTGCCACCTGGAAGACTTTTGCCGCATGAAGACTCTTGTCGCATGGAAGTGCATTGAAGGTCTTGGCGCATGGCAGAGCTGGCCGCATAGTATCTTATGCGCATGGTCGTCTCTGTGCATGGCAAGATTGGCGCATGGTGGCCTAGGTGCATAAAAGTCACTGCACTAGACAGGACTTGGCGTATGGCTAGATTTGGAGCTTGAAAGCAGAACTAATTCAAACCAATATAGCAAGGTATAGCTAAACTTGGTTCCTTTGATTATTTAACTTGGTTGTTATGATTGCGCAGGTTGAGTCATCAAGCGTGGTTACTGACTGGTGGATAGACACTGGTGCATCTGGCCACACATGCTCTGAAAAAAGGGCTGTTCACCAAAGAAGAGCATTATCTAAGAAGAATGTCTCTATGGCGAACAAGTGTCAAGCAGAAGATCTAGGGATCATGATTATGATTCTGAACTTCCGACTTGAGAAAGAGATTGCTCTTATTGAGTTGTGACGCATCTGACTAAGACATATTTTTTCCAACAAAGATGTCTAGTTCAGGAATATCTCCAAGATGTAGGGGTAAGGAGGTGGAGAGATGTGATGGCTACGTTCAGACATAGGTAGTCAGAAAGCCGTTTAGACGGATGACTACAAGTACAGATCGAATGGAGCTGGTGCGCTCAGATATTTGTGACTTCTATTCTCTATAAAGGGCCGAGATAAAGTTTATCACTTCTTTCTTCGACGATTTCTCGGAAAACGCGTTCGAGTATCTTCTCATATTCGAAGGATGAAGCATTCGAGAACCTCAGGGACTTCAAGTTTGGAGTTGACCGTCATATCATTCTACAACTCAATAGACTCAGAAGTTATCAAGACGAAGGGCATTGTTCTTTGGATTCACATGGTTCAGCTTAGAATATGGAATCGACTATGGAACATGCATCGTTCTTTGGATTCGCATCGTTCATCTTAAAACATGAAATTGACTATCGAACATCATCATTCTTTGGATTCGCATCATTCAGCTTAAAACATGGAATTGACTATGGAACTTGCATCGTTCTTTGGATTCGCATCGTTCAGCCTAAAACATGGATTTGACTAAGGAATGACATCTTCGTCCTCTCCTAGTCCATTGAAGATGCAGATAGGAAGGACCAGCAGTTGACAGTAATGATGATTTATATACTGTTGTACAAATGGCCTTCCGAATAGTCTGTAGAAGAAGGTTGCACTTACGGTCATGTCCTTAGTACCGTTCGTCACTTCTGATGTAACTCTGGTTCAAAGTCAGATCCACATGAATATCGTTCGATTGTGGGAATTTTTTGAAGGACCGTATCAGCCAGAGTTGCTGGCACTTCTGTAGAAGAAGACGTAGTCCAGGAAGGAGTTGTCTTTTAAGAGATAACATTTGAACCAGAACTCGAATAGCAGTCAGCTAGAAGAGTCAAGAGGTCGAAGGACCAAAGATGAGCTTATCACCTATCATATGGAGGTCGTGCCACTTACCAATGATGAGGCTATGAAGACCAGAGACTCGGTCTGCTGGGAGAAGGCAGTCCATGAAGAGATTGGTCCGTTAACAACACTTGTATGTTGACCAATCTGCCTGAAGGAGCTAAACCCATCAAATGCTTATATATCTTCAGTAGAAGAAAATGGAAGCAGACCGAACAGTTAAGTTCAAGACTAGGCATGTAGCCTAGGGGTCTTCTCAGATACAGGGGACTGGGTTCTGTGGAACTCGTTGAAGGTGTCATAGATCAGGATAATGATTGTCATAGCTGCAATTCATAAGCTACTTGTTTATCAGATGAAAGAAAGACAACAAGTCTTGGAGGAAGACAGACATGAGAGATTCACGGACAACAGTCAGAATTATTGTCATTCAGGTTTGAAGACAGTCTACGGGTTGGTAATATCTTAATACGGCCTAAAGCAAATTCCAGGATGTGGCAGCAGAAGTTTGACAAGTCATCTAGTCAAAGTTGTCACAGGATCAGCGAGACAGACAAGAGTGTGTACACGAAGTGCGCTGATATTAAAGGAGTCATCTTTTATATCTATGTGGACGACTTGCTAATCCCAGTTGCGGATATAGAAGTGTCACTAGAACAATGATGTCCTTTTGTCCAGACTTGGACATGGGATTGCAGATGTCATCCTAAGGATATAAGTCAATTCGGATGCCAGGTAGGCTAGCTCAGTCGCAAGCTCTCTACAGAAGAAGATTGGTCACACGCTTTGGGTATCTGGGTCGATACTCCTCAGGTGTAACATAAAGATGAAGCCTAATCCAAGGGAAAGCATCAGATAGTTGATGTACTCGAGCATCATCAGGTGCATGATTCAAGCTGCGAGTACCACCAGGCCTGATATAGCTCTCGTTGTAGGGATGCTGAGTCTGTTCACGAGCAGTATGTGTTTTGTTGAACACTGAAAGCTGTGAAGAGAGTCGTCAGTATTCTCAAGTGGACTCAGTGGTATATCCTGCACTACAGAAGTTATCCATATATGATGGAAGGCTTCAGTGATGTCAGTTGGTGCTCAGGAAAGAAGAGTGAAAGATCCACAAGAGGACGTGACTTCTCCAGGAGTGGTATATGCACATGAGATGGAGGCCCATGTGGGTTGACTTTCCTAGAGGGATTAAGTGTAAACTCCATTATGACAATCTTTGTTTTGTCACAACCTTTAGGAAGTTTTTCTTAGGAGCTAAACGTTGAAGGGGCTTAGCGACTCGGACTCAGACTCAGACTTGGGCACGGGCTCAAGGGCGCAAAGTGGCGCTTTATTGGCACACTTTACACTTAGCACGTCAGCATCGTCGTATGGCGCTCTTGCGCTCCTTTATACTCGAGTTACATCCACGATTGCTAGCTCGGGCACATGCTTCGTGGTGCTATGCGGCCAAAGCGTTATGCGTCCCAACGCTATGCGGCCAAGGCACTATGCGTCTAGGCGTTATGCGGCCTGGCATTATGCAGCCAGGGGTTATGCGGCCAGGGGCTATGCGGCCAGGGTCTTGTGGCCAGGCACTATGTGGCATGTGGCTATGCGGTCGGGTTTGGATGAGCGAGTTGCATGTGGAGGGGACAGGGTCTGCTTTAGGCGGCGCATGCGGTGCATGATTTTTTTTGCCTTCCGGAATATGCGGCGCATGCGGCTACTTTCAACGTTTGGCGGCGCTATCTACCTCAAGCAGTACAGCGTGACCGACGATGAAGACAGCGCATGCGGCGTGGGCGGTGCATGCGACTTTGACACCCATAATTTGGGGGATCTGGTCGGTCACCGCATATGCGGCATGAAGTTTCCTCAGGCCGCATAGGTGTTATTTTCCTCTATATATAGAAGACCTCCTATTTGATTTGAGAAGAGAAAAAATAGATGAAAAACCGAGAACTGCAAATCATATGCGGCCCAGAGTGTCACCCTCTAACATGGTGTTTTCCAAGTATTTTTCGAAGGTGACATTGAGCGTTCCAGAAGTTCATTTATGAACTTGCTGGTTCCTGAGGGCAGATTCGTCTGTACGACGAATCTTGCTTTGAGCAGTGGTGGTTTTGACCACCCCAGCAAGGAGGTGGTTTTGACCACCCCAGCAAGGAGCTTTTCTTCAGCTTTTTATTTGCTCGTTCATTCTCATTATAGCGTATGCGAACGTAAAGAGAATAATATTCTTCGTGTTGCTTGTTGTAATCTTCTTTATCTTCGGAGTTTGTTTGTAAAATGTTATTGGTTCGTGCTTCGTTGGAATCGAGATATAATAGATAAGGAATTCTTGTGTGAATCTCTGATCTCGACAACTTGGATTCCAGTAGAGAACGGACATTCGGATCTCGCTAATAGCTCTGTTATGGCACGCGTTCTACCATCTTTGATCCGCCTTGGGAATGACATTAACTCTTTTACAAAATATCCTACACTGACCACATACATAGATTATGTTTATATTTATTATTATTTGTAAGATGAGATGTTTTGCTGATATTTATCAACTTGACCCTCTTTTTCAAATAATAAGTGTTGAAATTGACGCATATAGTGACGCAATAGGTAGAAGACAAACAAGATCTGATCCATTCGTCGCAAATAATAGTGTAATGCTTTATGGACCTTCCTTCTTCTGGACGAAAAATTGCACTGACAACATTCAAGTTACTGTTTATTGTATAAAAGGTAGAGTTTCTAAAATTTATCAATTGAGCATAAGATCGTCCTAATTTAAGATATAAGTTGTATTTTTCTGGTTCACGTCCTAAACTAGGACGTAACTTAAATTTTTTTTTTATTATCTTTTACGTTAAATTAGGTTAAAGTTAAGAAGGATCGGTAAAATGGGTATTAATAACTTAAGTCCTATTTTTGGACGTAAGTTAGATTTTTACATCCTTATTTTCGGCATTATTATTATTATTTTACTTTGTACAATTGAATTTATAACATTGTACATTAGGGAGTAAGTATTTACTTCACCGGGAAAAAATTTAAAAAAAATAACAAACTTAACTTAAAAAAGTAAAAAACAGATAAATTTTTTACGGTAAAAACAAACATACGTCATATTTTAGGACGTAGGTTGCTAATTCTTGTTTTAATTGCTTCGTCTGTAACCGTTAACAAGCTTAAGCATAAAAAGTTTTTAAAAAAATATTAACAATTTACGTCCTAAACTAATGTATTAATTTATGATGATTTTATATTCAATTTGTAAATTTTAGAAACTATAATACTTTACAGCAAATAATAATGTTGTGTTTGGTATTAATTGTACTTTGATCTCCGTTTCCATTTATCACTTAATTGTCACTATCAATAGGTTCTTTGTAACGAAAGTACGTCTTTTTGCATCATTACTCACTTTTACACAATGTTTTAAAAACCGGACCGATAGTTGAACCGAAATTTTTTTTTGGTACAGATCTAATCGGGATTCAACTGGGATTCAAATAGATCATTTTTGGGAACCAAATGATTTAACACTTGAAAGATATTCACATTACTTTTTTGATTTAATTTGATTTTACAATTATAATGTCTTTCAAAATCAATCCAAATACCAAATTGTCCAAATTTCACGTGATAATTTTTTTTAAAGAAAAAAAAAAATCAGAATCGACCGGTTCGTTTGTGTACCAGTTCGGATGGTTCACCGGTTAAAGTCAGATTCTTAAAAAAAAATGACAGTTCTAAAAAAAAAAGGTTCAAGTCAGACCAGACCGATTTTTAGACAAAATTCGATCTGATCCGATCCAACCATCGGTCCGGTCCGGCTCTTACAACATTGCTTTTACACTATGTTTGGTAAATTTATGGCAGAAGAGAGAAAAAAAATGGAGGAAAGATAAATTAATTTTACATCTTCTTGTTTGAATGACCAAAAAGTAGAAAATGAAAAGTGAAAAACTCTTCTTCTTTTTTTTGGGGACAGAGATAAAATTATTACTTAGTCATTGACTTTAACAACTTAGAAAAAGACAACGAATTAATTGATTGAGAGACAATTGGATAAATTTTACCAAAATTTTCTCTCGTGTATTCATTTTTCTTCCATTCTTGGAAGAAATTTCTTTTGGGGGCCTATATAACTCTCCAAATTCTCTACATTTCCTTCCCCGACTCTTTCCAAATATTATAATTTTTTATTTTTCTTCGACTTTTTCTCTTTTTTTTTCTTTCTCCTACTTTTCCCTCTTCCCAAATAGTGTTAATTTACTAGTTATGTTACACATATTAATACGATGATAAATATGTATATTATATGAGTAATTCCATGAAAACATTTATCAATATAAAATTTATATTTATCAATACACAATTTAAATAAAATATGTCTTAATAAATATATCGGTAAAAATACACATATAAAATTAATATTTTTTTAATGTACTAACATGTGTTTTTATAGCATATGTTAACATAACATATCGAATTTGTAGTTTACTTAGCTATATAAAATAGTCTTATATCTTTATTTCATTTTTTCGTCATTGTTTTGTTCATCTACTATAATGCTTCCTTCAACTCGAAGTTGATTAGCTGAGTTATTTTATTCAGATTATTTGTATATTTTGTTTATAAGTTGTTTTTTACTGGTTGTTAATGGAATCATATTTGTGCTTTGACCAGAGGGTTTGCATTGTATTTGTTAGTGAAAAATTATGTAGGACTATTTACATATGGACATACATGAAAGTTTATTCTTTTAATTTATTTTTTTTTAGATTCGTCCGCTAATGAATTATCCAAGATGACTGGTTTAAAACCGCTAATAAAGTCCACCCAAAACTGGATTCCTCGTAATCGATACTTAAAAATATTATAATCGCTACTCCAACAATTGTCAAATAAATCCTAATTAAACAGAAAATTTCTGTACAGAGGAGAATAATTTGGTCTATTTGCAGTGAAGAGAAAAAATTTCTCCAAAATTGTAGGAAAATGGATGAAACTGTTCCAATGATACATAAAATTGGGATATGGTGAGATATCACTGGAGTTGACGTCCTAGGAGAAAAATGGACCACATGTCAACTCCAATGATGTCTCATATTGAGAGAGAAAAGTGGGAAGTCAAAAGAGTTGGTGCCTCCAAGAAAAAGAAAAAAAACGGATGGAACGCTAACTGTAATGCCGTCCATAAAATTTTATTTTTAACTGTGGTTTTTAAAGGTTACATGGGAAGCTAAGAAGATTAGACACAAGCCATATGCATCTTTATTACCTGAATACGGATTGGTTATGATAATGACCATCAAAGTCTGTCACAAGAAGTGGGGTTTGGCTATAGCGGTGAGCATTCGATTAATTTGATTCAAATCGAATCGAATAATCGAAAATTGAATTGAACCAAAAATTGAATAAACAAAATCGAAATCGTATCGAAATGATCCATAACCGAACCAAACCGAATTAAATCGGTTCAATTTTCGGTTTATTCGATTTTTCGGTCTATTTGTGCTTTATATATATATATATATATATATATATATATATATATATATATATAGAGAGAGAGAGAGAGAGAGAGGATCCAGATAAAGTTATCCGTCCGTGGTGCCCTGTCGATGCCATGTCCCCCTGCACCATCAGATCGGAGGGTCCGCGTGGGATCCGCGCCGATCCAACGGCTAAAGATCGCGGGGCTCCGGTAGGACTCCGAAAAATGGACTCCAATATATATATATATATATATATATATATATATATATATATATATATATATATATGAAAAAAAAGATATGAGTCATAGGCTTATATTCTTATATGAACCAATGTACATGTGGACCAATAGAAATGTAGTGTACTAGTGCATATGGGTGCACATGGGATGTAGGAATCTATTTCTATTAGTCCACATGTGCATGATTCATATAGGAATATGAACATATGGCTTATATCCTGTTTATCCATATATATATATATATATATATATATATATATATATATATAAACTAAATTTTTTTATTCGAATTTTGATTTTGGACTGAAACACAATAAAAAATTTAGTATTTTTAAAATCAAAATTAAACCGAATTATTTTTAAATCGAATTAAATTTTTTATTTGGTTCGATTCAATTCGTTTTTCGGTCCAAAATCGAATAATGCTCGCACCTAGTTGGCTAAGCAAATATCTGCACAAAGAATTGACCAAGTAGTCATGACTCATGATGATGTTACTCTCGTCCAAGATTATACCAAATTCGTGAAGAAAGGTATGGGCAAGATAAGGTTTTGTTATAGGAACCAGTCAATCCAATCGGCAAGCAAAACTTACCAAGCAAGACAGCTACCTTATTGACTTGTAGTATGAGAATGAAAAAATCTTAAAATCAAATCTCTCGCTCTCCCTTCTTGACGTTTGACTGTCTTTTTTCTAAATTTAAATTCGGAACAGCTATTTAAAATTTTAGAAAAAGACTTAATTTGTTATCTTATGTTCTGGATCTCAGACGCAAGAACCAAAGCAAAGAAAATCGTTCTATTTCATATGGAACCGGCAAAGAAGAAAATGACACTGAGAGAGGTTCCTAACCGTCCATCCGATGATAGACTTTTCTCGGGTCATTACGACTATCAAAGGAAGAGAGAGGCGCTTACGGCAAGCAAAGTGAGCTTTGGCTTATAATCGCTTTGACAGTGCTACCTCTTTACTTTACCAATTCTCTGTAAATAAAGAAAAAAGGTGAGCGTAGTGGGCTGAATAATCGAAGTGAGGAGACCGAAGGCGCCCTTTTTCGTGAGTTGTCAAGCAAGCAAGAATCCCGCTTTTACTTGAACAATAGGGCCACACATAAGTCCTTTCTCGACCCTTCGGGTGGAGTGAAATTGAAAATTTCGGCTTTAGTCGCTCAGTGGTTTAGCCCTAACTTCCAAATCTTAGACTTGTAACGGACTCCGTGTTTTTCCGTAAAAAAAAAGACCAATTGAAGAAAAATGTTTCTTCAAACAAGAAGGAGCTGCGGCAACCATTCAATCAAATGATATTGAACGGGATCTTTACTAAAGGCTTTATAAATCTTTCGTCTCAATTCATATTTACCCGCGAGCAATCGACGTTTGTGATCTCGTATATTTCGCTTATCCGACATTTATCTTACTTAGTTTTCTCCCCATCTTTTAGCAAAAAGCTGCTCCACAGTTCTATTATTGCTTGCATTTAAGCGCTGGAATCGTCATTCCAGCGTTTTTGCATCCCCGCCATGAACAAAAATTTTGTACGTCTATTCGTCTTTGTTTAGGCTACGTCATCGGCCGAGTTGAACTGTAGTGTCATTCGAATTGGCGTCTCCCGCCTCTTCTAGAGGGGGTGCCAACTCTCTTGCATTTTCCTCTCTCAGTACAAGACGCTATTGAAATTGGCGCTTGGCTCATTCCAACTACAGTGGCGTCTTACTCTATTCTGAGCTCATGCACTACTGTAGATGGCATCTCATATATAAATTGTATGCTTGCACTTACCATGGGGAGATTTGGAGAGAAAGCGTGCAGGATCTCCCTAGCGATCTCCTCCTTCCTCGGGTGTTTGATCGCCGTCCGGTCGTACGAGGGCGGGCGACACTCCGTCCTCGGCTTGCCGCCCATCGCGGACCTGCAAGTGTCCGTCCATGCCTCGACGAACTGCCATATGCCTTTGCCATCTACCACCGTGTGGTGAGCGGCGTAGCCGATCGCCACCCCTCCACATTTAAATCTTGTTACCTGTGTCATAAAAAGGAAGCAATCAAAGCATGCTACTACTATTAGAAAGACGGAAAGAGACGCAAGGATAGAGCATTCCATATCAATTTATTTGGATTTTCTGTCTAAATACCTCCAAGAGAAAATTCAGGGTAAGATTTAAAAACACCGGAAAAATTAGTACAAAAATATATTCCCTCGACCAGGGACGGAGTAAGTCTCTAAATTTAAATTTAGGGAGGATTGGTCGTTAGGTATAGCTTAAACGGCATAAACACACTAGTATTGTATCGCCTAAAATATTAAAATTTTAAAAACTTTAATTATTATTTAATTGTTGTATACTTCAAATCCAAACAAAATAAAAAAATAAAAAAACTAATTTTTTTTTAGTTAATTTTTTTTTTTTTTTTCAAAAATTTGTCGTCACTACTCTCAACGGTCATGCAAACCACTTTCTATAATCTTAGGCTGCTTAGCTATAGCCACCTCCATGTTTTATCCAACTTCGTACCGATTAAAATCAAGATACATGTCGTTATTTTGAAGCCCTTAGTTAGTTTTGTTTTTGAATAGAAAACAACGATGTGGATAAAAAATAATAATAATAAACTCCCAAGATTTGTACCTGGTTTGTGTAGTAAATCATGCTTTCTATTTTTTTTTCAGAAAATTTACTGTAGCGAAATAAATTTATATTAAATTATTATAAACGAAATAAGTTTGAGAAATTTATAAAAAAAGTCATCGTCCGCCAACAGTGTTGGCGGAAAACACAATTGCTGTACACGTAAGCAGCAAAAAAATTAAAAAAAATTAAAAATGTGGGCCCCACGGCCAATTTCCGCCAACTGAGTTGGCTGAAATTGGGGGGGGGGCCAATTTCAGCCAACTCTGTTGGCGGAAATTGGCCCCGTGGGGCCCACAATTTTTTTTTTTGGGTTTGGTTTGGTTTGGTTTGGTTTGATTGGTTTTTTTCGTTGGTTTATTTTAATTAGTTATATTTCTGTTTTATTTATTTAGTTTTAGTTTAGTTTACTTTTGTAATTATATTTAAGTAAAATTATTTTAACGAAATGAAATGAAATTAAAATGAATTAATTGGAAAGAAATATTTAGAAATATTTTTTTCGGAACTTTGTTTTCCAAGCATCAAAATTTGTATAAATTTCATCTAAAGTATAAAAGTTTAAAAAATTAGAAAAAAAATATCAATATGAATTGGACGTTTATATTTATAAATATTATATTTTTATCGCAAATTTTTTCATCGTTAACAGACGTTAAAAAAATAATAATAAAAAAAATCTGTCGTAAGACTATTACGTCTGCCGTCGAGCAGACTTCGAGCGGCCATAAGTACTTGTTTTGAAATCGTTTTTTGTCAAATAATAAGTCGATTTGTATGTTTTCGACGAGAGTAACACAAATCATGTAGAAAAAAATTTATCCGAAACAAGATGCATATGTTACAGGCAAAAATATAAATTTTAAAACTTTAAAGTATCATAACTTTTGACTGGGAGATCGAAACAAGCTCCAGTTTGTGCCAAAATGATCGTATGGAAAAGTACTTCGGGATAAACCGTTTCACCGTTTGACGGACTTCGAAAAATTTTAGAATCGTCAAAAAACGATGTTTCGATCTCCAAATTTGACTTTCGGGTAATCTTATTTTTGAATATTTAAAATTTACTGTAGGGAAATAAATTTATATTGGATGTGGGGGCCCACGGATTTAAACGATGTTTCAATCTACAAAAAAAATTTAGAAATATTTAAATTAATTTATGTTTGTTTAAAATTTTGAAATAAATTTATGTTTCGATATACAAATTTTGATGCTTTGAAAACAAAGTTTCGAAAAAAAATATTTCTAAATTTTAATTTTCCAATTAATTTATTTTAATTTTATTTCGTTAAAATAATTTTACTTAAATCTAATTACAAAAGTAAACTAAACTAAAACTAAATAAATAAAACAGAAATATAACTAATTAAAATAAACCAACGAAAAAAACCAATCAAACCAAACCAAACCAAACCAAACCGAAAAAAAAAAAATGTGGGCCCCACGGGGCCAATTTCCGCCAACAGAGTTGGCTGAAATTGGCCCCCCCAATTTCAGCCAACTCTGTTGGCGGAAATTGGCCGTGGGGCCCACATTTTAATTTTTTTTAATTTTTTTGCTGCTTACGTGTACAGCAATTGTGTTTTCCGCCAACACTGTTGGCGGACGATGACTTTTTTTACAAATTTTTCAAACTTGTTTCGTTTATAATAATTTAATATAAATTTATTTCGCTACAGTAAATTTTCTGTTTTTTTTTTTTAACTTTAGAAAAAAAAATAGAAAATTTACTGTAGCGAAATAAATTTATTTTAAATTCATGCAAATGAAACAAGTTTACAAAATTTTAAAAAAAATACATAGTCCGCTAACAGTGTTGGCGGAAAACACAACTGATATACACGTAGGCAGGAAAAAAATAAAAATAAATTTAAAGTGGGCCCCACAAGTCAATTTCTGCCAACAATGTTGGCTAAAATTGGGGGGGAGGCAATTTCAGTCAACACAGTTGGCAAAAATTGGGTGTGGGGGCCCACGGGTTCATTTGATTGGTTCGGTTTAGTTTATTTGGTTGGATTGGTTTGTTTGGTTGTTTTGTGTTAATTAGTTATGTTTTTGTTTTATTTATTTAGTTTTATTTTGTAATTAGATTTAAAAAAAAATATTTTAACGAAAGAAAATTAAAATTAATTAATTGTAAAAAAAATTTAGAAATATTTTTTTCGAAAATTTGTTTCTTGAGCATCAAAATTTGTATAAATTATATCTAAAACATAAAAGTTTAAAAAATTACGAAAAAATATCAATTGGACGTTTATATTTTTAAATATTATATTTCTATCGTTAATTTTTTTTGCTGTTAACAGACGTTAAAAATAATAATAATAATAAAAATCTCCCGTAAGAATATTACGTCTGCCGTCGAGCAGACTTCGAACGGCCATAACTATTTGTTTTGAAATCGTTTTTCGTTAAACAATAAGTCGATTTGTATGTTTTCGACGAGAGTAACACAAATCGTGTAGAAAAAAAAATTTATCCGAAACAAGACGCACATGTTACAGGTAAAAATATAAAATTTAAAACTTTAAAATATCATAACTTTTGACTGAGAGATCGAAACGAGCTCCAGTTTGTGCCAAAATGACTGTATCGAAAAGTACTACGGAATAAATCGTTTTACTGTTTTACGGACTTCCAAAATTTTCAGAATCGCAAAAAAACGATATTTCGACCTCCAAATTTTACTTTCGGTAATTTTATTTTCAAATATTTAAAATTTACTGTAGCGAAATTAAATTATATTGGGTGTGGGGTCCACGGATTTAAAACGATGTTTCGACCTCCAAAAAAAAATTAGGAAAAAATTTAAATTAATTGTTTTAAATCCGTGACGCAAAAATAGTGGACATAAAACATGTGCGAATTTTTTTTTTCTAAATTTTTCTTTACAATTAATTTATTTTAATTTTATTTCGTTAAAATATATTTTTTTAAATTA
The DNA here is from genome assembly GCA_036927795.1 of Iris macrosiphon. NCBI lineage: Eukaryota > Viridiplantae > Streptophyta > Magnoliopsida > Asparagales > Iridaceae > Iris > Iris macrosiphon. Next base: position 20,415,387 of record JAYESA010000013.1, read on the forward strand.
AATTCAAAAACTAAACTAAATAAAAAAAAAAACTAAAACATAACTAATTAAAACAAACTAATAAAATAAACCAAACAAATCAAACCAAAGCAACCTAACAAAACCCAACAACCCAAACCAACCTGCGGGCCCCACAAGACAAAATTTCGCCAATCACAAATTCAGCCAACAGTGTTGGTAAAATTTTGGCTAGTGGGGTCCATTTTTGACATTTTTGCCTACGTGTTCGTTTTTTTTGGTTTTTCGTCAATACTGTTGGCGGACTCTGTCTCTATTTCAAAATTATCCAAACTTGTTTCGTCTGCATAAATTTAATATAAATTTATTTCGCTACAGTAAATTTTCTGGAAAAAAAAATAAACTTTCTCTGTGGGATCCGACCCACCCATAAATCATGCTTTATTAGAATTATTATTATTTCATATATGTAAGTATATATGTGGGGCAGGGCCGGCTCAGGATAAGTCCAACAAGACGAATTTAAACGATCCTTCCTTACTTAGGACAATTCTCAAGGGTTAACGTGATGACTCCGAAAAAAAAAATTCATAATAAAAATTAAGGGAGAACTAAAATAGCTCCGGCTAGGTGGTGAAGTTTTGGATGGTGGTCAAACGAAAAAATATAGTATATTTCAAATACAAAATTTGAAACTTATTTGAATCCAAAGTCTAAATATTCCTTTAGATGGATACCTGCAGCGCGAAAGGCCAGAACGGCAGCTCGCTGGTGTCGATGGACGGCACGAGCTTAAGGAACGACTCGGTGTCGTGGACCTCGTCCGCGGCCAGTCGTTGCAAATCTAAATCGGACTCGGCCTCGGCGAAGGCGAAGCCGGGATCGGAGTAGTCGATCTCGACGTCCCCGGTGGAGGGGACGTAGGCGAGCTTGCCGGCCAGCGGCAGGAAGCCGAGCAGCGTCGAGGAGAGGGAGGACTTGAGGCAGTCCACGAGGACGGAGAGGTCGTCATGATCATTGCTACTGCCACAGGTGGTGTTTGTGTACAACAGTAGTCGTTGGATTGGAGGGAACCCAATCCATATGGCGTCGAAGAAGGAGAGCTTCGTAGGTGGAGGAAGTGGGTTGGGAAGTGGAGGAAGTGAGACTTGAGTGTGGTTGAGGATTTCAACATATCCTTCTTTCGGCATGATTTCTGTAGGAACCACCCGATGAGTATGTATGTGCTTGGAACAACCTTGTTATATATATTAGAAGAGGGTGGTGGTCACTGGTCACTCTACTACCGATGACTCGTTTGGAGTTTAAAAAATATATATTTCTAAGGACACGTCCATTCATTCTTGTTCAGCACAATTCATTATTCAGTTCAAGGTCGGTAATAGGGCGGACGGTCCAGAATTCGGTCCAGTCAAATCCGGTTCGGATTGTTCTGGATCCGATCAACGGACTGGTTCGCTCAGGTCCATTCCTCCCATGGGCTCGGACTTGGTCGGATCCGCAAGTCCGACCCGGTCAGATCTCGTCTTTGTTTGGATCGGATCCAATTCGATCGACCCGGCTCGGACCGGTCCGGCTTTGACCTGATTCATATATATATATATATATATATATATTAAAAAAATTTTTTTACATTTTTATAAGTTATAAAAAAAAAAATAAAAAAAAAATTCAACTTATAAATATTTAGATTTTAATTTATACTCAGAGTTATATAAATATTAATATAAAGAAATCAAATAAAATTTTCTTACTTAATGTTTATATAAATTTTAACATAAATTATACAAATAAAATTATAACAAATAACTTATAAATTTCAAATTATGCAAAATTAACTTAGTAACAAAAAATCTATAAATTTTAACTTCAATTTATTAACATATAATTTATATCATATAGATTATATATAAAAAATATATTAATAAACGTGAAAAACAAAATCTGGCCGGTCCGAACCCAAACCTGTTCGGCCCGGTCCACCACGGACCGGGTCACGGGTCCGGGCTGGGTCGGGTGCTGTCACGCCCCACTCCCAAAATGTCAGGAACTAGGCCACGTGTCACTGGCCAGCTGACACGTCACTAAGGGCTTAATCCACTTTGATGGACCCAAAGGGACGTGCTACGCTGTCCTAAAATACTACAAGTATAGAACAAGTAAAACTATCTCATCCACAACAAAATGTCAGAAAAGCAAGTGCTGAAATATATATATAACTGAGTCTGATACAGTACACAACTGGTGAGAATACAAGCCTACTACAAAAACTGATAATAGCGCAGAAAAATCAGATAGACTAAGCAGTGTCTATCTGATCAAAACATCTCCATCTCCAGGTAGCAGCATCTAGGGTCAAGCCTACTCTGAGGGTGTCTCCTCGAGCTCCTCCTCGGTAGCACATCTGGCCTCCTGATCAGGCCCGTACACTGTGGGGTAGAAAGCCTCATCTAGATCTGGCAAGGAACCAGGTCCTCAGTGGGACGTAACAAGATACAGAAAAATGACATGCCATGTAATATAAATACTGAATAAAGAAATAAAATAAATACAGGGTGCTAACCATACTAAGTGAAAAATGCAAGTAAAGATCCAGTAGTACGCATGGAAATGTGTGGCTAGACATACGCTGACGTAATTCACCAATCGTGGCGACTGGCTAGTATAGGTGTCGTATGCCCCCGACTCAGGGAACTCTGCAATCGACCATCTCTGATACGAAGGTATAAAACATTATTGGAGGGGTGTCCCATACGTCTACCAGTTATCTTTTCCATCCCAATGAAACTAAATGTCAAGTTGTATTTTTTTTCCTGAATTATTCTAATCCGTGATGCGGGTCACACGTATTGGTAGCTAATCAAATACGCAGCTCGCATCCAAATATGCATGGCAACCATGTTGCGTGTTCCCGTGATAGGGTCTAGGAGAATATTAGAATACTCTCTCAGTTGTGGGTGAGTCTGTAAATTGTCAATCATAACAGCTGACTGTACCCAAGGCAGTCTCAGGTAATCATGGTATATGAAATTCAGGAACAAAGCAGATATCAACAATTGAATTTAAACATTAACTTGGCAAGGTATACTTGCCTACTCCTTGATATTGTTGATAACCTGATCTCACAGTCAGGTTTGAAGGTGCTGGTGACAGGGGGTCACTGGCTGTGCTGTAGTTGGTTTCTGTTACAACAGATAGTGTTTGTGAATAACTTGGTTGCAAATAATAAGTATACATCTATACTTATATACATATATATGATATAGATATATATATATATATATATATATATATAGTATGTATATAGCTATAGTATATATATAGTAGTATATATATAGTATTTAAAGAACAGACAAATGCAGGTAAATAGTAGCAGGGTATATCCACTGCGATAGATATATAATATTATAATATTATCAGGGTGTATCATCTGATATAATAATAATATAATAGTCAGGGTATATCCACTGAGATATAATATAGGTAATTTGAAATGACAGTACAGGAATTAAATACATATATATATATATGTACTATAGTATATAGTATAGTATATATAGATAATAAAAAGGAATTGACAGTGCAAAAAATTAATACGTATATAAATGCTGTATTATTTAACAATATAATATAAGTAGTAGCAGGGTCTATATGTGACCACTGTAAATATACATATATAGATAGGCTGTAATATCCAGCACAGTATTATATATATAGTATATATAATATATAGATAATGACATTGCAGAAATGTAAATTTACATATTTATAATAAGCTGTATTATCCAGCTGGATATATATATATACATATATAGATAATATATATATATATAGATAAATAGGTGCAGGAAATTAAATGCAGAAAAATAAATAAAAGGAAAATGCATAGCATACATTATACTAGTAATTATATAACATATACAAATATGTTATATATATATATATAATATATAACCTATAGTATACATATTATAAATATATGTACATATATATATATATACCATAGATATATATATATATATATAATTACATAATAGTATATAGTAATATTCATATACATATACATATATTTATTATATATATAATACTGGTATATACAGTATTATTATACTGTATAATAGCTTTATATATTATATTTATATATATATAGAATAATATATACATATAAATACACATATATACATATATATATACATATATATATATACATATATATACATATACATATATAAATACATATATATTAGGTATTAGGAATATACCTACTGACAGGTGGGCCCTAGGGGTCGTCGACGGCGGGTGGACGGCGGCGGAGCTGGCCGGAGGCGGCCGGAGGAGCAGCAACAGCAGCAGTGGCTACTGGCAGCAGCAGCAGCAGCAGCTTGCGGGGGCTCTGGCCGGCGGAGGAGCGGCGGAGGTGGCCGGGCAGGCGGCGGGTTCGGGAGAGGGGGAGGTGGCGGTCAGGTTGGTGGTGGTGGCGGAGCTCCACGACGGTGGTGGTGGCGGCTAGGGGCGGCCGGAGTAGAGAGGGTAGTTTAGGGTTGGGGGTGGTCGACGGCACTGCGGGGGCTAGGGCGGCCGGAGGCGGTGTCGTGGGGGGGTGAGGTGGTGGTGGTAGGTAGGGGAGGTCGGGGCGAAGCTTTTGGGGAGGGTGGCGGTGGTCGGCGACGGCCGGAGGCGGCGCTGAGGGTGAATGGGAGTGGTGGTGGTGCTGTGGAGGTGGTGGTCGGGATGATGCTGTGGAGGCTGGCCACGGCGGAGCAGGCGGCCGGAGGTGGGTGGAAGTGGTCGGAGGGAAGGGGAGGGGAGTGGCGACGGGTTCGACGGTGGTCCGGTGGGCGGAGGGTGGCCGTGGTGGCGGTGGGATGGGTTTGAATGAAGGGGAGGGCTAGGGTTTATATAGGTTTAGGCCTAATGGCATTCTCGTAATTAAGTGGAACTTCAGGGGCATTTTGGTAATTCTGGATTTTTGGGATATTTCCAGCAGATTTTTCTGGAAGTTATGGGTGGGTCCCACTCACCTATGGTCTAGCCAATAGGATTTGGCCACCTAGCATGCAATTTTGCATATAAACCCCTAACTTTTTAATAATTGCATAAATGCATAAAATTTGTATTTTGCGTAATTTCGTAATTTACCAAATTTCAGATACTGATTTCCCGTAATTCTGAATTATACAAAAATGAGGGAAATAGCTGGGGAAAATGTTTTAGACAGTATAGGGTGAGTCTGGGTAGATGCAGGGTCTGATATTTGCAGGTGATACAGTCATCGTATTTATTATTTAATAAATACTGCGCACGGTGTTCACTAATTATTTAGAGGTTATTAGGGTCATAATTTTTCTACGGTGTCAATACGATAATTGTAATACAATTAGAGTAGAATATTATCGTATTTTTGGTTGGGCAATCAGGTGCCTACTGGTCCTCAAATCTCTAAGGGTACAGAGATGGATAAAGAGCAGAAAATTAAATAGGAAATAAATACATACGTTTGCAACGATATTTGTGCGACTAAAACGAAGCATCAAACGAGGTTTCTGGAAGTTGTACAAAATACAGAAAAAGTAGTCTAACAAGTCTAGGGCAGGTATGTAAAATTTGTTTAGGGTTAACAGCTAGTGTGATGCCCTAATCAATTGTGTAACAGACAGGTGCACAATCAGCAGAATATATAATAAATAAATTTTTAAAAAGTTGTCATAATTCTAATTAGTCTAAACTAATCCTAATTTACTGAAATCTGGTCGAGGGAGTTTATAATCTACCCTCCTTAAAATATTTTGTCCTCGAAATAAAAACAACCATATAATGAGAATGAAAAATTAATTAAGGACATAAGATGATTAAGGAAGATTGAATTTGAAATATTGGACATACCCTGGTTTTGAAATAGGTGGGGATAACGCTGACGAATATCCTCTTCTCGTTCCCAGGTGGATTCACCTGGTGCATGATGTCTCCATGCAACACGAACGAGAGGAATAGTATGGCCTCGCAACACTTTCTCGCTTCGGTCCAGGATCTCTACAGGCTCCTCCTGATAAGATAAGCTTGGCCCGATGGTGATCTCTGAGTAGTCTAGCACATGACTCGGGTCTGGAATGTACCTCCTCAGCTGAGATACGTGGAAGACGTCATGTACTCCCTCCAAAGTCTGAGGTAGAGCTAGTCTGTAAGCAACTTCTCCGACGCGATCTAGCACATCGAAGGGTCCAATGTACCTTGGACTTAGCTTCCCTCTTCCTCCAAATCTGATAGTTCCTCTAGTAGGTGAGATCTTTAAGAACACATGCTCCCCTACTTGGAACTCTAGAGGTCGGCGATGAATGTTGGCCCAGTGCTTCTGCCTGTCTTGTGCAGCTCGTAGGTGTCCCTGGATCTTCTTTACTTTCTCCACCGTACGAATAATCAGTTCTGGTCCCAAGATCTGTCTCTCGCCAACATCGGTCCAGCATACTGGGGAACGATATTTTCTTCCATACAAAGCTTCAAAGGGAGCCATTTGAATGCTCGCTTGATAGCTGTTGTTGTAGGAAAATTCCACCAGGTGTAGATGATCTTTCCATGATCCGCTGAAATCAAGCATGCAGGCTCTCAGCATATCTTCAAGTGTCTGGATGGTGCGTTCTGATTGGCCATCTGTTTGTGGGTGATACGAGGTGCTGAACTTGAGGCGGGTACCAAGACTTTCTTGCATACTTCGCCAAAAGTAAGATGTAAATCTCGTATCTCTGTCAGATACTATGCTGACTGGCACTCCATGCAGACGCACTATCTCCTTCATGTACATGTCCGCCAAGACTTCTGTAGATTGTCCAACTCTAAAAGGTAGGAAATGAGCAGCCTTTGTGAGTCTATCTACGATTACCCATACAGCATTACGACCACTAGGACTTCTTGGGAAGCCCGTAACAAAGTCCATCGTAATGTGTTCTCATTTCCACTCGGGTATTGGGAGGGGTTGAAGTAGACCGGCAGATCTCTGATGCTCAGCCTTGACTTGCTGACACACCAGGCATTTGGCCACAAAGCGTGCTATCTCCCGCTTCATTCCATGCCACCAGTAATATTGTCGCAGATCTCTGTACATCTTTGTGCCTCCTGGATGTATAGAGTATGTTAAGCTATGAGCTTCTGACATCAGCTCATTACGAAGTTCTCCATTTGAAACATAAAGACGATCACCACATCTTAGAGTCCCATCTTCGTGTATGCGACATCCTGTCTGAATTTTAGCCTCTGTTCTTTGTCGAAGCCTCTGAAATCTTGCATCTGTTGGTAGAGTAGTTTTGATTCTTTCTACCAAGGTTGATTGCAGCTGATAGTTTGACAATTGGCCGTCAAGTCCTGGCAAAATGACCTCTATTCCCAAATTTTCTAGATCTCTCAGAAGACCTGATTGGATGATCATAAAGAATGCCGAGGGTCTTCTGCTTAGAGCATCTGCCACCATATTAGCTTTCCCTGGATGGTACTGTAGATCAATTTCGAAATCTGCCATCACTTCGAGCCATCGTCTTTGTCTCAGATTTAGGTCCTTCTGGGTGTAGACGTACTTCAAACTTTTATGATCGGTGAATATCTCCACTCGTTCGCCATATAGATAGTGTCTCCATAGCTTCAGGGCGAAGATGACTGCGGCAAGCTCCAGGTCGTGAGTGGGGTAATTCTTCTCATGAGTCCTCAACTGTCTTGAGGCATAAGCTACAACCTTTCCATGTTGCATTAAGACACAACCAAATCCTTTTCCGGATGCATCGCTATATATGACGAAACCTCCGGATTCAGATAGTATAGTCAAAATGGGAGCTGTAGTCAGACGCTTCTTCCAGTCATCAAAAGCTGTCTGGCAATCTTCAGTCCATATGAACTCCTGCTCCTTGCGAGTAAGACGGGTAATCGGCTCCGCGATTCTTGTAAAGTTTTCTACGAACCTCCGGTAATATCCGGCAAGTCCTAGAAAGCTCCTCACCTCTGAGACGTTGGTCGGGGTTGGCCACGTCTCAACAGATGAGATCTTTGCTGGGTCTACCGAGATGCCTTCTCCTGTGATAACGTGTCCAAGAAATGCGACATGGTCCAGGAAGAATTCACACTTGCTCATCTTAGCATAAAGGCTCTTCCGTCTCAGCGTCTCTAATACCAACCTTAAGTGCTCTTCATGCTCCTCGTGGCTTTTTGAATACACCAGAATGTCGTCGATGAAGACTACCACGAACTGGTCCAGATATTGGTGGAAGACTCCGTTCATCAGGTTCATGAATACGGCAGGTGCATTAGTTAGTCCAAAAGGCATCACCAGGAACTCGTAATGACCATAACGAGTCCTGAATGCTGTCTTTGGAATATCTTCCCTCCGTACCTTGACCTGATGATAGCCTGATCTCAAGTCTATCTTCGAGAATACCACGGCTCCTGTTAGTTGATCGAACAGGTCGTCAATTCTCGGCAAAGGGTACTTGTTTTTGATTGTCAGAGCGTTGAGGGCTCTGTAATCAATGCACATGCGATATGTTCCGTCCTTCTTTGGTACAAACAACACTGGTGCTCCCCAGGGTGATGCACTAAGACGAACAAATCCCTTGATCTGTAGTTCCTCCAGTTGAAGCTTCAGCTCGTCAAGCTCCTTCTTCACCAGTCGGTATACATTGGAGGATACTGGTGCAACTCCGAGTATCAGCTCAATAATGAACTCCACTTCTCTGTCAGGCGGTAGGCCTGGCAATTCTTCTGGAAATACGTCCTCGAACTCTGCTACAATTGAGGGAAGTGCTGTCTCCATCGCCATGTAAGCTCTAGGAGTCTGGCCTACTCCTTGCTCGATGGTTCCATGGACATATTCGAACTCTGGGTGATCTGGGGGTCTAAAGATAACACTACCCTTTCGGCAGTCTAGGACAGCATTATTCTGGCTTAGCCAGTCCATGCCTAAGACAACATCAAAATTTGGCATTGGAAGTACCAAAAATCGCGCTTTTAGTCCTCTACCACAAACAACTACCGAACAGGTTTCGATAATGTTGGTAACTGGAACAATACCTCCTCCAGTAAGTATTTTCCAACACTTGGGTAGCGGGGAAGTGGATAGCTTGTGCATGGCTACGAAACTACTGGATATGAAAGACAAAGTAGCCCCAGAATCGAATAATACAGTTGCAGGTAATGATGCAACTAAAATGGTACATGTTATAGTTTCCCCTTCAGGTTCTTCTGCAATGGCAGCTAACGCAAAGGCTTGTCCCTGCCTTTGTCCTCCGGCTTGTTGTCTGGCCTTGAACTGGGTCTCCTGAGTAGGCAGAGGTGCTCCTCTCTGATATCCTCCTGATGTGGAGGGAAGCATCTTCTGAGCTTGTGCTCCTGGCTTCTGCCCTTGTTGAGGTGCTGCATCTCTATGTTGTGGGCAGTCTTTGGCCATATGATTTTTAGCTCCACATAGCAGGCATAATCCCAGCTTCTTTCTACAGTCATTGGCAAAATGCCCATTCTTGCCACAAAAGTGACAAGTCGGGAGCTCCCTCTTCTGGTAAGGCCCCGTCGTCTGCTGAGTCTGATATTGGGGACGACGTATAGGTCCTCCTGCTCCTTGCTGATTCTTGGCCGGGAAGGTTGAATTTGAGCGTCTGGCTCCTCGGCCAATGGCTTCTTGCTCCCTGGCTTCTGTAAGAACCTCGTTGTAGGAGATTCTCGACTGCGTTGTTGTGTACCTCTAGAGCTCGTGGTTAAGGCCATGGTGGAATCTTTTAGCCTTCTTCAGCTTGTTCGGGATCAGATCAGCACCGAAACGACTTAGTCTGCTAAACTCCGTGTCGTAGGCATCTACCGTCATGTTTCCTTGCTCCAGGTGCAGGAACTGGGAGTATACGGCATTCTGGACTGTCGCTGGAAAGTACTTGGCGTTGAAATGCTCCAAGAATTGTTGCCAAGTTTGGTCTTTTCCGACGCTGCGCTCTATGGATTCCCACCAGTGATGGGCGTTGCCAAGAAGTTGGCCCCTCACAGCGGTCATCCATAGGTCGGGAGTGAGTTGCGATCCTTCTAGCAGCATTTCGGTGTTGGAGATCCAATCGGAGATCTCTTCAGGAGTCTCGTTGCCTTTGAAATCCCTCGGGCTCATTTGACGGAAGCCTCGAACTGTGCCCGCTGGTTGGACAGGTACTGGTGTCGGAGTAGTAGTTCTCTCCAAAGCCGTCATCAACGTCTGTCGCAGAGCCTCAGTTTGCTGCCACTGAGACTGTCTCAGGGCCTCAGTTTGTTGTCACTGGTTCTGCAACATAGTCTGGAGAAACTGCAACATTTGAGGTTGACCCTCAAGTTGTGGCATCTGGATAGGCAAGGCTGGAGGTGGAGACAAAGGTGTCTCTGCATGTGGAGTTGGTGTCGTCTCCTGGCTAGAATTTTGGTGATTGGACGGAGTTCCTTGGGCACTTGGCGAAGGGTCTGTTGCTTGGTCAGCCCCATTATTCGCAAGTTTCCCGGGTATGTCCATATTTCTGAGGAAAATAGGATAATTAGAAAACACAAAGGAGATAAATAATGATAATCAAGCAAGATGCAATAATAGAGTTTGTAAAGATGGTGTCAGTGTGGATGAGACCTAATATTCCTATCTATTGTAGGCATTGCTGGGCATGTCATCATACCACTAGCAATAAAACTAGACCTGCATGGGCCACCACTAAAACCATGTCACGCCCCAGTCCCAAAATGTCAGGAACTAGGCCACGTGTCACTGGCCAGCTGACACGTCACTAAGGGCTTAATCCACTTTGATGGACCCAAAGGGACGTGCTACGCTGTCCTAAAATACTACAAGTATAGAACAGGTAAAACTATCTCATCCACAACAAAATGTCAGAAAAGCAAGTGCTGAAATATATATATAACTGAGTCTGATACAGTACACAACTGGTGAGAATACAAGCCTACTACAAAAACTGATAATAGCGCAGAAAAATCAGATAGACTAAGCAGTGTCTATCTGATCAAAACATCTCCATCTCCAGGTAGCAGCATCTAGGGTCAAGCCTACTCTGAGGGTGTCTCCTCGAGCTCCTCCTCGGTAGCACATCTGGCCTCCTGATCAGGCCCGTACACTGTGGGGTAGAAAGCCTCATCTAGATCTGGCAAGGAACCAGGTCCTCAGTGGGACGTAACAAGATACAGAAAAATGACATGCCATGTAATATAAATACTGAATAAAGAAATAAAATAAATACAGGGTGCTAACCATACTAAGTGAAAAATGCAAGTAAAGATCCAGTAGTACGCATGGGAATGTGTGGCTAGACATACGCTGACGTAATTCACCAATCGTGGCGACTGGCTAGTATAGGTGTCGTATGCCCCCGACTCAGGGAACTCTGCAATCGACCATCTCTGATACGAAGGTATAAAACATTATTGGAGGGGTGTCCCATACGTCTACCAGTTATCTTTTCCATCCCAATGAAACTAAATGTCAAGTTGTATTTTTTTTCCTGAATTATTCTAATCCGTGATGCGGGTCACACGTATTGGTAGCTAATCAAATACGCAGCTCGCATCCAAATATGCATGGCAACCATGTTGCGTGTTCCCGTGATAGGGTCTAGGAGAATATTAGAATACTCTCTCAGTTGTGGGTGAGTCTATAAATTGTCAATCATAACAGCTGACTGTACCCAAGGCAGTCTCAGGTAATCATGGTATATGAAATTCAGGAACAAAGCAGATATCAACAATTGAATTTAAACATTAACTTGGCAAGGTATACTTGCCTACTCCTTGATATTGTTGATAACCTGATCTCACAGTCAGGTTTGAAGGTGCTGGTGACAGGGGGTCACTGGCTGTGCTGTAGTTGGTTTCTGTTACAACAGATAGTGTTTGTGAATAACTTGGTTGCAAATAATAAGTATACATCTATACTTATATACATATATATGATATAGATATATATATATATATATATATATATATAGTATGTATATAGCTATAGTATATATATAGTAGTATATATATAGTATTTAAAGAACAGACAAATGCAGGTAAATAGTAGCAGGGTATATCCACTGCGATAGATATATAATATTATAATATTATCAGGGTGTATCCTCTGATATAATAATAATATAATAGTCAGGGTATATCCACTGAGATATAATATAGGTAATTTGAAATGACAGTACAGGAATTAAATACATATATATATATGTACTATAGTATATAGTATAGTATATATAGATAATAAAAAGGAATTGACAGTGCAAGAAATTAATACGTATATAAATGCTGTATTATTTAACAATATAATATAAGTAGTAGCAGGGTCTATATGTGACCACTGTAAATATACATATATAGATAGGCTGTAATATCCAGCACAGTATTATATATATAGTATATATAATATATAGATAATGACATTGCAGAAATATAAATTTATATATTTATAATAAGCTGTATTATCCAGCTGGATATATATATATACATATATAGATAATATATATATATAGATAAATAGGTGCAGGAAATTAAATGCAGAAAAATAAATAAAAGGAAAATGCATAGCATACATTATACTAGTAATTATATAACATATACAAATATGTTATATATATATATATAATATATAACCTATAGTATACATATTATAAATATATGTACATATATATATATACCATAGATATATATATATAATTACATAATAGTATATAGTAATATTCATATACATATACATATATTTATTATATATATAATACTGGTATATACAGTATTATTATACTGTATAATAGCTTTATATATTATATTTATATATATATAGAATAATATATACATATAAATACACATATATACATATAATTATACATATATATATACATATATATATATACATATATATACATATACATATACATATACAAATATATATATAAATACATATATATTAGGTATTAGGAATATACCTACTGACAGGTGGGCCCTAGGGGTCGTCGACGGCGGGTGGACGGCGGCGGAGCTGGCCGGAGGCGGCCGGAGGAGCAGCAACAGCAGCAGTGGCTACTGGCAGCAGCAGCAGCAGCAGCTTGCGGGGGCTCTGGCCGGCGGAGGAGCGGCGGAGGTGGCCGGGCAGGCGGCGGGTTCGGGAGAGGGGGAGGTGGCGGTCAGGTTGGTGGTGGTGGCGGAGCTCCACGACGGTGGTGGTGGCGGCTAGGGGCGGCCGGAGTAGAGAGGGTAGTTTAGGGTTGGGGGTGGTCGACGGCACTGCGGGGGCTAGGGCGGCCGGAGGCGGTGTCGTGGGGGGGTGAGGTGGTGGTGGTAGGTAGGGGAGGTCGGGGCGAAGCTTTTGGGGAGGGTGGCGGTGGTCGGCGACGGCCGGAGGCGGCGCTGAGGGTGAATGGGAGTGGTGGTGGTGCTGTGGAGGTGGTGGTCGGGATGATGCTGTGGAGGCTGGCCACGGCGGAGCAGGCGGCCGGAGGTGGGTGGAAGTGGTCGGAGGGAAGGGGAGGGGAGTGGCGACGGGTTCGACGGTGGTCCGGTGGGCGGAGGGTGGCCGTGGTGGCGGTGGGATGGGTTTGAATGAAGGGGAGGGCTAGGGTTTATATAGGTTTAGGCCTAATGGCATTCTCGTAATTAAGTGGAACTTCAGGGGCATTTTGGTAATTCTGGATTTTTGGGATATTTCCAGCAGATTTTTCTGGAAGTTATGGGTGGGTCCCACTCACCTATGGTCTAGCCAATAGAATTTGGCCACCTAGCATGCAATTTTGCATATAAACCCCTAACTTTTTAATAATTGCATAAATACATAAAATTTGTATTTTGCGTAATTTCGTAATTTACCAAATTTCAGATACTGATTTCCCGTAATTCTGAATTGTACAAAAATGAGGGAAATAGCTGGGGAAAATGTTTTAGACAGTATAGGGTGAGTCTGGGTAGATGCAGGGTCTGATATTTGCAGGTGATACAGTCATCGTATTTATTATTTAATAAATACTGCGCACGGTGTTCACTAATTATTTAGAGGTTATTAGGGTCATAATTTTTCTACGGTGTCAATACGATAATTGTAATGCAATTAGAGTAGAATATTATCGTATTTTTGGTTGGGCAATCAGGTGCCTACTGGTCCTCAAATCTCTAAGGGTACAGAGATGGATAAAGAGCAGAAAATTAAATAGGAAATAAATACATACGTTTGCAACGATATTTGTGCGACTAAAACGAAGCATCAAACGAGGTTTCTGGAAGTTGTACAAAATACAGAAAAAGTAGTCTAACAAGTCTAGGGCAGGTATGTAAAATTTGTTTAGGGTTAACAGCTAGTGTGATGCCCTAATCAATTGTGTAACAGACAGGTGCACAATCAGCAGAATATATAATAAATAAATTTTTAAAAAGTTGTCATAATTCTAATTAGTCTAAACTAATCCTAATTTACTGAAATCTGGTCGAGGGAGTTTACAGGTGCTAATCCGACCGGGCTGGGCCCGGCTGACCCGAACCCAGTCAAAATCGGTCAAACCGAACCGCGGGCCGGGCCGACCCAATACACATATTGATATTAAGTAGTTGTCACGTCCCAGTACCGAAATATGGAGACGGACATGGCCAGCTCCCCCGTACAAGGTATGGAACGTCGTACGACGCTCACGGCTGTAGAAAGACAAGGGGTGCAAGCTACAATAAGTCTCATAGGGTCTCAGAACAACTATGTCTCAATCATTCAAACAAGTAACAACAACATAGAACATGTGAGATAAAGCGTAAGGCGTCCTAAACGTTCCATCGGAATGTTCTAGAGATCTAGCCATCAAAATGTTAAGCTAGCAGAATGTCAATAGTTACACAACCGAGATCAGTTGCAGTTTGATTATATTACAGTTATGTTAAAGGAACTGATGTCCAGACGAGCCTGCTAATAAGTGTCGGCGGCTAAACGCCAAAAAGAGTAGAATGTACAAGACGAACAGTGATCAAAATTTTTACTCGTGCCCTTCAGCGACCATCCGTCTGGTGCGTGTCATCGTAAGTGGGATAAGTTAGATCCTCTAGTGCTGGCTCTAAATCCGGTCATACAAAACCAGTGAGGTTAGACCCCAAATAGCAAGTACCATAAGGAAGCACGAATGAAGAAACAAAAACCAGATCAAGCATATAATGCAAAGCCAAGAATCATTGGCGTGTGCCCCATCTTTGGGATAACATGACACTCCTTCACCAAACAAGGACAGAAAATGATATGCCACCCAAGATAAGGTACGTCCCATGATTATGGTCAAGCTAGAATTATATATCGTAGTTCGGTCCATATTCCATCATATCATAATGACTCAATTCTTCAACCTAATAAGGACAAAAGTTGAACACTAAGTCAGGTTAGAACGGCCAAACAATGTTACGACTTGTTATGTGGAGTCTGGAGTTATCCCAGATATAATAATAATAATAATAATAATAATAATAGCAATAACCATCCTTCAGATCGTGCCATGTCGATCAGGGCTAACCGAGCAAATATTATACAAACAGGAAATCATGATAGCACAAGTTTTTCGTAGGGCTACCGCACTAATAAATCAGTAACAATTTCAACATTCCTATAGAAAAAATGTTGGCTCGGTCTAAATATTAAAAGGTCGAATATTGCACTCCACTACATGCGGATGATATACAATATCTGTGATTGTCAACATTGTACGCCATAAAAATTATCACGGGATGGCCCATCACGCACGATCTCGGGATACCGTTCTGTCACGCCCCAGTCCCAAAATACGTAGGACTAGGAACACGTAAGCATGACAGCCGTATGTATATGGCAACTCCAATATATGGATACCATAACACACGTACGCTGTAATATGAATGACAATTCACAAGTGGTATAAATCTTATCACAAGTCACAGGGTATAATCTAAATCTCATCCACGAAAATCAAATATAAATAAATAACCAATATCTATGAAACTAGATCTCAATACAAGGTATCTAAAGATGCTAGTTGGATGGAAACAAATCTACTACCAACTCGAATATCTAAGTACAACACAATAAACACAATATAAGAATACCAGCTCACAATCACAGGCTCGAAGAGAAGACCTTCTTGAAACATATAAGTAACCAGTTCGGATCTGTGCTCCTGCGAATACTCATGAATATCTACACCTGAAAAGGGACCAGGTTCTCAGAGGGACATAACAAGATACATAGAAGCATGTCAATAAAGTACTGAAATAAATATCCAATAGGTCGCCTAACCGTCTAAGTGAATGCAGTTTGAGAACAACTTTCTAACAAGTGGGCTATCTGGCTATAAAATGGGATTGGCATGGTTCTCTTGGAGATCCAGGGGCCTACAAAGTATGTCATCTTTTGAACGACAGAGGCCGCCAAGTAGTATAGGGGTCATCACGACCGCGTATCTCCGGCGGAGCGTACGGGTTACATAAAAGGAAAGTGCAAAGGAGCCCAAATACGGTACTTGTTGTTCTCCCCACCCCATGCTCTAAGCATGTCACATCTATGACACGATTTGGTTCATAGCCTATCTTTAGTACCCTAGTCCAATCCTGCAACCAAACAAGGACAAGGATTGGACCACCGTACTACGATAGGCTATGTCCATGGACCTCTAATGACTGCTAAGTCTTCTAGCATACAAAGTTTCTATCAGCAGTCATCCCTAACGCACGGCCCATACATACAGGAGGCCAACCCAATACGCAGTCCGTGATCTATATGAGACTCACAACTCGTGTAATAACTGTGTCACGGCTAACGAACCTAATGATGCTACATGATAATGGGGTAGTCTCATACACAAGGTCAATGCATATACATAAATAAAATATATCACGACGATACCGTAGATTGCATCCAAGTTTCCTTGGACGCGCAATTTATATAGCAGTTAAAATATATGAACTAAATACAGAAAATAAAGATGCATGCAATATATGGAATATAAATAACAGTACAATGGCAAGGTATACTTGCCTGGTAAGAAGCTGCAAAATATAACGTCCAGATGTCAAACACATAGGATCAGAAGCTATGGCCTCAGAACAAATGTCTCTGGATGATGAAATAGACATCACCAATATTTTCAGAATCAGCGAGATAGCTAGAAATTATTACCCTTTCGTCCAATTTGGACACAGGGGCCAAACGATAATTTTGGATCGAAGTGGGGTCCACGTGTGGCCCACTTTGCACCAAAAAGCGTGCCAAGGGTAACAGTATCGAAATAGGACAAATTATAGGTCAAAAAAATTCTAAATATCAGTACAAACTCAATGGTATGTCCAAATATAGATTTCGATGAGCCGAACACAATTTCGCCCAAAAAGTCAACCGTGTGGCCCGCCAATTGGCGACTTGGTCAACTGTCTCAAAATTGCGTTAAAATTGAGTCACAGGACCAGCGCGTTACCACGAGTCCAGTGGCGCAAGTTTCGTCGTATTCTGACGAGCGTGCACAAAATGCGCATGGCTTTTGCAAAAGTCGCGATACGGAAATTTGCTGCGAATACGGGTTAATTTCGACGCGCACACGAGTCCAAATCAGTTTCCGTGAAATCTTACATGTCCGGATATACTGCGTGCACCTTTTGGTACACTTGGTACACAGCGGGGCGGTCCTGTTTGGCGGGGCGCGCTCCGTTTCACAATTTTTGGAACTTAAAAAAAGTAAATTTTCGGGTATTTCTACCTAATTTATTTTAACATACAGCAACAAATAAAATATTGTATTTGACAGAAAATAAACTAGGTTAGGTGGTCTTCACATACCAACAAGAAAAATTGAATTTGGATCTCTGTGGTGGGAGATACGAGTCCAGGAACATAGATAGTTTACCATAGTTTTCTGCGTTCCCAAAAGTTGTCATTTTCCGTCAACTTGGATGTTATTTTCGCCTAGGTTTATGCGTTGAACGAGGTAAACTAATATACAGGATTTAGAGAGTGATAGGTGGTGAACGTACCGACGAAGATGGGGTCGAGTTTGGTCGAACGAGGAGACGAAAAACGTGTCTTGAACAGGGGTCCTCTGCTAAAATTTTCTGTGCGGCGATGCTCGCGAATCGCGCGACGTCGACGGGCGGCGTGGGGCGGCTCCGGCGTCCCTGGCTGGCGTCAACGGTGGTCGCAAGAGGCGTCGTCGCTCTGGGTGGATTGGGGAGAGGTGAATTAGGGTTAGGATTTGGGAAGCATGTTGTATAAATAGAGATGGAGAGGCGGTCGGGGGGGGGGGGGCTCGGTTTCACGAAACCGCAGCTTCTGCTGCTGTTTCTTTGTTTTGGTTTGGGGTTGCGAGTATGCGGGTTTGGGTTTGGATCCATTAGGATCCAACCCATTCTCTTTTCTTTTCTTTTTCTTTTTCTTTTTCTAATTCCTTTTTCTTTTTTTTCTTTTCTTTCTAATTAACTATATATATATATATATATATATATATATATATATATATATAAAATTTTAGAAATTATATTTGTGTATACCATTAAGCTAGCAACTGTCCACAGGGTCTCTTACATAGAATAAATTAAGAAATATTTATAATGGCTCCATAAATCCCCTAAATGCACAAACACCTCAAATAAAAATTAAATAAAATCTATTTTCTCTATTTAGCTCATAATTACTATAATTTAATTAAATAATTAATAAAAAATTAATACGGTTTTTAGAATTAGGGGTCTTACATTCTACCCAACTTATAAAAATTTTGTTCTCGAAATTAAAACTAAGTCACGGTAGAAAGTCAAGGATGGTATAAGGTATAAATTAACAAATTAATTTCATACCTTGGTCAACGAATGGGTTCGAAAAAAAAAATGCTTGCGCATGTCGTCCTCGCATTCCCAAGTAGATTCTCCTGGCACGCCATGCTTCCATGCTACGCGAACCAAGAGAAATAAACTGGTCCCTTAACACTTTCTCTCGACGATCAAGGATTCCCACGGGTTGCTCTTAGTATGACAAGCTCGGCCCAATGGTGATCTCCGAATGGTCGAGATCCTGACTGTTGTCTGCCATATTTCACCTGAGTTGCGACACATGGAATACATCATGTACTCCCTCAAGTGAAGGTGGTAGCGCAAGTCGATATGCCACTTCTCCCATTCTCTCTAGCACATCAAATGGTCCAATATGCCTTGGACCCAACTTGTCACATCCTCCGAATCGAATGGTGCCTCTGGTAGGTGATATCCTCAAGAAGACATGATCGCCCTCTTTGAATTTCAAGGGACGACGATGACGGTCTGCCCACTGCTTCTGTCTGTCTTGCGCTACTCGCAAGTTTCCTTGTATCTTCTTAACTGTCTCTACAGTGTTGACCACCAACTATGGTCCCAGAATCTGACGTTCTCCCACGTCACTCCAACACACAGGAGACCTACACTTTCTTTCATACAATGCTTCAAAGGGAGCCATCTGGATACTCGTTTGACAGTTATTGTTGTAAGAAAATGCCACAAGATGTAGGTGGTCCTCCCATGATACAAGCCCTCAACATATCCTCCAATGTCTGAATAATACGCTCTGACTATCCATCTGTCTGCGGGTGATAAGATGTACTGAACTTCAGACGAGTTCCAAGACTCTCTTGCATGCTCCTTCAAAAGTGCTATGTGAAATGCGAATCCTTGTCTGATACAATGCTGACTGGTATGCCGTGAAATCTTACGATCTATCTCATATATAAGTCAGCTAAAGCTTCTGTAGACTGGCCAACTCTAAAAGGTAAGAAATGTGCTGACTTGGTGAGTCGGTCTACTATTATCCATACTACATATCTTCCACTTGGGCTCTTGGGAAAAAATCGTGACGAAGGCCATAGTGATGTGCTCCCACTTCCACTCTGGAATCGGAAGTGGTTGGAATAATCTTGTTGTTCTCTGGTGCTCTGTCTTTACTTGCTGACATACTAGGCATTTAGCTACAAAGTGAGCTATCTCCCTTTTCATTCCATGCCACCAAAAGTGCTGCCGTAAGTCACGATACATCTTGGTGCCTCCAGGATGAATAGAATGTATCAAACTCTGAGCTTCTGTCATCAGCTCCTGTCGAATCTCTCCATTTGGAACATAAAGACGATCACTACATCGTAATGTCCTATCTGCTCCGAGTAAAATTACTTTAATGCCAAGCTCTTGTAAGTCCTCCAATAATTTTCTCTGTGTTGTCAAGAAATAAGCTGCTGGCATCCGGCTTAACGCGTTTGCTACAACGTTAGTCTTGCCTGGGTGATAATGTAGCTCTATCTTAAAATCAATTCAAGCCATCGATGTTGCCTCATATTTAACTCCTTCTGTGTGAAGACGTACTTGAGGATTTTGCGGTCTATATAGATCTCCACTCGTTCCCCATATAAGTAATGTCTCCATAGCTTCAGAGCAAATACAACGGCTGCAAGTTCCAGGTCATGAGTTGGATAATTCTTCTCATGCACTCGTAACTGTCTAGATGCATATGCAATCACCTTGCCATGCTCCATCAATACGTATCCCAAGCTTTTCCCTGATGCGTCTATAGATCACATATATAACCACCTGATCCTGATGGAATAGTCAATACTGGTGCTGTTGTCAGTCGCTTCTTCAACTCCTCGAAAGCGGCTTGACACTCGTCAGTCCTTATGAATTCTTGATCCTTACAAGTCAACCAAGTCATAGGTGCTTCTATTCATTCAGGAGTCAATCAATTGTCCATCCAGTTAAAATCTATTTAGACCCCTGATAGAAAAATGATACATTCTTTATCGAAACACTTGAGTTCTGAACTTGACTAAAGTTACGAGGCAAAACTTTATGTTGCTATAGTGATGCATGTATCATGAAAGGTAATAAAAAAAATAAAAATATATAGGTAGGTAGTGAAGGGTCATTCTAAAGGTAGCACAGTTTTGAACTGAAATCAAATCTAATAATAGAGTTTGGTAATTTTTCCAAGAAACAAACAGAAATGGCTACAGAAACGATACACTTTTCGTACTTATACTAAGCACGAGGTTTCGTCTTTCCGAAATAAGGGAAGACAGAAAACAATGATAAAGAGTTCAAGGAAAAGGTACTAGAATAGAAGTATGGAGATCAAGACGATTTAAAGAATTCAATGGGAATTATCAAGGCAGTTGTGGATTAAAATTTTATTTGATAAATTCTTATTCGCATGCTCACATCAGTACAATTATGTACTTGATATGATATGCTCTGACATATCCAGAGGGCAAGTATATTTGTCTACTGGTCAACTATATATCTCAATCCACGTAAAGTAGTATTACGAAGGGCGAACCAAGCGCACTAAGGCTAGCTATACCTTAATACACTGATTCTGAAATGTATTAGTGTAGCGCGCCAATAATACATATGTTATGAACAAGTTTGATAAAAAATGAGCTTGCAAAACTAGGCTATAATAGCAACATAATTCGAGGTAGCACAGAAAATATAACGCTGGATTATGATGAGAGAAGTTACAAAATAATTCAATTTCACAAAGAAGATAAGACTATACAGTCTCTACAACTGTCATACTGACTCCTTGTCGAAGTCGCTAGTCGACCAAATAGGGTTTAGGCCTCCAAGTTCTACAGTCTAGATAAATACTATTGTCTTATGCCAGTATATAGTTGGTGTCATTCAGTTACACTTTATCAATGGATCACAAGGACTATGTGATACTAGATTGTGAGGTATACTACCCAACTTATAATAATAAAATATACTGTAATTGTCTTGAGGGAATTCTTCATAATAACCCGGTCCTTGTAAATAAAGTATAAACTCTTATTGGGGTATATGAAGAAAAATCTTGGTACCTATTAGGGTATCCTATTGTATTATATAGGTAATGGTCATCTTAAGTCTTAATCATAGTGCTCATAGAATAAATGTGTCAACATTAAGAATGAAAGGGTTGCTGGCTCTCCAGTGAAATAGAATATAACTTGTATCGAGTTATGGATACAAATTACGGAATCTACGACTAAAGGATAATGATCACAGTCTAAATGAACAACTCAACTATCAGGTTCTAACTACTATGCACAAAATTTAAAATTCAAGATTATAACTATAACCTTAGCAAACTATATATCCTAACATAGAATAAAATTACTCGGTCTACAATCAGAAGTGTCAGGTGGCACGAGTTGAAAGATGAAGAAAAGAAGAACATAATTTAGTCGTCGCGCAATTAGCGAACGTTAAGGTCGCAGAGGAAAAATATATAAAATTAAAATAGAGGGCTCTAGATAGCATCATGGTTTTCTAAGGGGAAGTGGTATGCTAATTGCTATGTTTGAGGTATGATCAAGGAAAAAGTGTTGATTACATTCCTCTAGGCTTCCTAAGGCGCTGTCTACTAATAATAAGACAAGAAGCTAAATTTAAAGTTTTCTAACACTATCTCACTATGAAGGTTAAGTTGGGTTCTAATATTCGACCATGAATCTCTATTGGTTCCTCAATACTAGGGTCAAACAATATGGCCAAACTTCTAACTAACTCTAGTAGTGTCTATACTACTCTCAAGTCATTCCTAATTATCAAGGGATAATGGTCAATCCATCTAGAGGTAAGGGTGCTATGGTTCATTAAGTATTCTAACTCAGTGATGTGTTAACACTCTAGTTGTACTCTTAATAGGAAGGTTACCGTACTTATCATCTAACAACAGGGACTTCTATATTCTAGGAGGGGGCTATACTCAAGGAACTATTAGGGAAGTACATGAATCAAGCATGATGCAACTATTCAATTAGAACAGATTGGAAGAATGCGAGTCATAGTCAATAGTGGATGAGATCCTATATTCTAATTCTATTTGCAGGCTTGCTCGGTACAGTAACATAACCGAGACAATATGCTCTCGACCTGCATGGGCCACCACTAAAAACATGTCATGCACCAGTCCCAAAATACGTAGGACTAGGAACACGTAAGCATGTCAGCCGTATGTATATGGCAACTCCAATATATGGATACCATAACACACGTACGCTGTAATATGAATGATAATTCACAAGTGGTATAAATATTATCACAAGTCACAGGGTATAATCTAAATCTCATCCACGAAAATCAAATATAAATAAATAACCAATATCTATAAAACTAGATCTCAATACAAGTATCTAAAGATGCTAGTTGGATGGAAACAAATCCACTACCAACTCGAATATCTAAGTACAACACAATAAACATAATATAAGAATACCAACTCACAATCACAGGCTCGAAGAGAAGACCTCCTCGAAACGTATAAGTAACCAGTCCGGATCTGCGCTCCTGCGAATACTCATGAATATCTACACCTAAAAAGGGACCAGGTCCTCAGAGGGACATAACAAGATACATAGAAGCATGCCAATAAAGTACTAAAATAAATATCCAATAGGTCGTCTAACCGTCTAAGTGAATGCAGTTTGAGAACAAATTTCTAACAAATGGGCCATCTGGCCATAAAATGGGATTGGCATGGTTCTCTTAGAGATCCAGGGGCCTACAAAGCATGTCATATTTTGAACGACAGAGGCCGCCAAGTAGTATAGGGGTCATTACGACCGCGTATCTCCGACGGAGCGTACGGATTACATAAAAGAAAAGTACAAAGGAGCCCAAATGCGGTACTTGTTGTTCTCCCCACCCCATGCTCTATGCATGTCACATCCATGACACGATTTTGTTCATAGCCTATCTTTAGTACCCTAGCCAAATCCTGCAACCAAACAAGGACAAGGATTGGACCACTGTACTACGATAGGCTATGTCTATGGACCTCTAATGACTGCTAAGTCTTCTAGCTTACAAAGTTTCTATTAGTAGTCATCCCTAACGCACGACCCATACATACAGGAGGCCAACCCAATACGCAATCCTCGATCTATATGAGACTCACAACTCGTGTAATAACTGTGTCACGGCCAATGAACCTAATGATGCTACATGATAATAAGGTAGTCTCATACACAAGGTCAACGCATATACATATATAAAATATATCACGACGATACTGTAGATTGCATCCAAGTTTCCTTGGACGCGCATTTTATATAGCAGTTAAAATATATGAACTAAAGACAAAAAATAAAGATGCATGCAACATATGGAATATAAATAACAGTACAATGGCAAGGTATACTTGTCTGGTAAGAAGCTGCAAAATATAACGTCCAGATGTCAAACACAAATGATCAGAAGCTATGGCCTCAGAACAAATATCTCCGGATGCTGAAATAGACATCACCAATATTTCTGAAATAAGCGAGATAGCTAAAAATCACTACCCTTTCGTCCAATTTGGACACAGGGGCAAAACGGTAATTTCAGGTCGAAGTGGGGTCCACGTGTGGCCCACTTTGTACCGAAAAGCGTACCAAGGGTAACAGTCTCTAAATAGGACAAATTATAGGTCAAACAAACTCTAAATATCAGTGCAAACTCAATAGTATGACCAAATGTGGATTCCGATGAGTCGAACACAATTTTGCCCAAAAAGTCAACCGTGGAGCCCGCCAATTGGCGACTTGGTCAACTGTCTCAGAATTGTGTGAATTGGGTCACAGGACCAGCACGTTACCACGAGTCCAGTGGCGCAAGTTTCGTCGCATTTTGACGAGCGAACACAAAATGCGTACGATTTTTACAAAGTCGCGACACGAGGATTTGCTGCAGATACGGGCTTATTTCGACGCGCACACGCGTCCAAATCAGTTTTCGCAAAATCTCACACGTCCGGGTATACTGCACGCACCTTTTGGTATACTTGGTACACAGCGGGGCGGTCCCGTTTGGCGGGGCGCGCTCCGTTTCACAATTTTTGGAACTTTGAAAAAGTAAGTTTTCGGATATTTCTACCTAATTTATTTTAACATACAGCATCAAATAAAATATTTTATTTAGCAAAAAATAAACTAGATTAGGTGGTCTTCGCATACCAACAAGAAAAATCGAATTCGGATCTCTGTGGTGGGAGATACGAGTCCGGAAACATAGGTAGTTTACCGCAGTTTTCTGCGTTCCCAAAAGTTATCATTTTCCGTCAACTTGGGCTATGTTTTCGCCTAGGTTTACGCGCTGAATGAGGTAAAATAATATAAAGGATTTAGAGAGGGATAGGTGGTGAACGTACCGGCGAAGACGGGGTCGAGTTTGGTCGAGCGAGGAGACGGAAAACGCGTCGTGAACAGGGGTACTCTGCTGAAATTTTCTGCGCGGCGATGCTCGCGAATCGCGCGACGTCGACGGGAGGCGTGGGGCGGCTCCGGCGGCCCTGGATGGCGTCGGCGGTGGTCGCAGGAGGCGACGTCGCTCTGGGTGGATGGGGGAGAGGTGAATTAGGTTAGGGTTTGGGAAACAGGTTGTATAAATAGAGATGGAGAGGCGGTCGGGGGTAGAATCCGCGGGGGGGGGGGGGGGGGGGGCACGAAACCGCGGCTTCTGCTGCTGTTTCTTTGTTTTGGTTTGGGTTTGCGAGTATGCGGGTTTGGGTTTAGATCCATTAGGATCCAACCCATTCTCTTTTCTTATCTTTTTCTAATTCCTTTTTCTTTTTCTAATTCCTTTTTCTTTCTTTTTTCTTTTCTTTCTAATTATATATATATATATATATATATATATATATATATATATATATATATATATATATACCTAAAAAATTCTAGAAATTATATCTGTGCATACCATTAAGCTAGCAACTGTCCACATGATCTCTTACATGGAATAAATTAAGAAAAATTTATAATGGCTCCATAAATCTCCTAAATGCACAAACACCTCAAATAAAAATTAAATAAAATCTATTTTCTCTATTTAGCTCATAAATACTATAATTCAATTAAATAATTAATATAAAAAATTTAATACTGTTTTTAGAATTAGGGATCTTACACGTTCTTTTCCCAAGTTCTAATCAGCTTTTATGTTACCTAATTAACCCTACAGTGATATGGAATTCACTATCGTGGCCACATGAATATTTTTCTTAATGATGTCGTACATAGTACGAGCATATTTGATACGAATCCATTTAATATAAGGAGTCAAGTTTGATCCACCCAAATGTAGATACAACATTCAAACCAGCAACAACCTAGCCACGCTATGGTTCTGACCCATTATCATTTCCATTCCAAGTAGGAATATAATATTATGCACCGAGCAAGAATCATCATGTCATGTTCAGTGTACACGTTGGCCAATGTCTCACACTCAGTGTACAATGTAGCATTTATAAACATGCAAGCATGACAAGTGTATCAGCACGAATACAATAACCAAGTCAAGATACCAAACCTATCAGTTGGTCACATGAATCATGCTTTGATCAAGTCAGGGGTCATAATTAATTAAGAATCTCATATTTCATATGATCGAGTAACGGTCATTAATGCATCATCAATTCCTTAAATTTTAGGATCATAGATCATCAATTATGGTCAAGCTCAACTAATCTAGAATATGCATCAAGTGCACAACATGACCCATGCATGCACAATCAATCACAAAAAAGTTCTGGATCGGCGCGCATTTGCTAGTGCCAAATATAGACTAGTCAGAAATAGTGGTGCACTACATGCGAGCAAGCAACTATATGGTGCACAAACCTATAACACTAGGTCCCAAAATTCAGGGTGCAAAAATCTATAACATGGCACACAAAATCGATAATAGAGCATCAGAAAGATATGGCGCACAAATCAAGAATTACAAGAATACGCGCATTCTACTCATGAAAGCAAACTAGCGCACAAAGCAAGAATTACAAGTAAGAGAAGTGGCGCACTATGCAAGTGCAAAATAACTACAAGACAAAATATAAGTCCCCAGGCGGCGCAACAATCGAGGGCCTTAGGAATCGAAACGTGCTAAAGTCAAGGCTCGCTTATCAAGGCTGAACCGAGCAAAAGTGTGCCAAGAGTTAACAAGTGCGCCAGGTAATTAATCCATCAAAAGTGCGCCAACCGTTGAGCGTCAAAAAAATGTGCCAAGGGTTGTGTGTATAAGAACGACGCACTTTTGATAGTTAATGCACAATGTGTCAATTGTGCGCCGGTCTGCTGATTTGGTTTAAAATGCGCCAAGGAGGAAGTTTGTCAAAAGTGCGCGAAAAAGTAGACTGGCGCACTTTTGCTTGGTTCGTTCGATAATAAACCAATTGTACGCCAGAGGTTAAAATCTTCCAAAAGTGCGCCAAGAAGAATTTTTCCAAAAATTCATCCCCTTGACATACTTTTGCAAGAAATTGGCACTACTCTTAAAGTACGCACGAGTATGGAATGCGGATCACATTCAACATGTGCCCACAGTGCAAATCCTCATATGTACTTCTTGTCACTATTCTTCTTCTCCAACCGCCCCACCATTTGATGCACTCAGAACTCAAGCTCGAGACTATGACAGTACTGCATTCCTCAAGCAACAAAACCAGAAATCAAGGAAAAAATCTAGGCTCGAAATCAGGAAACATCTTTTGAAAATACCTTATTTTTAGGGGATCATTCCCTAGAAAAATATACTCATGAAAACTCTTATAATAAAAAATTAAGATAAAACCATTAACCACCTCAAATCTTAAAACTCCAAGAACTAACTATAATCAAAACACTACTAGAAACTAATTACAATAACAAATACTAAGAATAAAACTATAGCCGATCATGTTTCTTCATATTTGTAACATGCACTTGCCTATGAAGAAAACCAGGAACAAAACAAGAGAAATGGACAAGTGAGGAGAGAGAATGAGAACAAGGATATATATAAGCAAGGAGTATATGGTGAACCGTCAAATCTCTCCAACGAATCCAAGCCACACACCCTACCTACCACCACCACACCATCAATATTAGCCAATGTGCGCCAAACTTCCATTCAACCGTGCACTTGAAGTATACCTAAAGTGCGCCAAAAATGAAAACACTATCGAAAGTGCGCCAACTTGAGTAAATTCCAAGTATACGGGATAGGGGAGTGACATCTCTACTCACCTTAGAAAAAAAATTTCTCAAAATTTCAGGACCAAAGCAATAAGAGACATCAGGACAAGCATATCTACCTACAAGCAATCACAGACAATATATAACATACACATAGCAATATTAATAGCACTCTAGCAAGGTGATCAATGATCATGGAATTGAAAAAAGGCATATGAAGAAATATACCTTACGAGTCAAATAAGTACGGATACCGAGTCCGAATATCGTCCTCGCATTTGACTCCCCCAAATTTTACTCAAGACAACACAAAAGTTACTTTGGTTGCCCCCCCCCCCTAAATCCTAATCCTAACCCAAACCCCAACCGAAGGTAAGAGGAGGAGGAGGAGAATGAGGTAAGAGGAGGAGGAGTAGGCGCTCACTCGTCGCTGTCACTGCTCTACTGCTTGTAACGACCCGTTCCATTCAAGTGGATAGCCGATTCAAACGACACTAGTGCGACGATCCGATCTGCTTTGCTCAACGAGAAGACTTGCTTGAGGCAAAGGATTTAAGACTTGGCCATTCAAGAGTTCAGACTTAGACTTTCAAATGCGCGCTCGGAGTATCGCTCGACCGAGGCGAATCATCGCTAAGGTGGGTGGCTACGATGAACTTGTCTTTGCTTAGCCTGCACGCATAAAATATGGACGATACATGCTAGTCGCTAGGTGAATCATCCCTTGTATGCTAATAAAGAATACAACGCATCTAGCTAAGGGAATAATCCCATATTGTATTGCTTATGTTAGAACATGGAAATAAAACTTGGCTTATAGTTGGACCCTCGCATGTTACCTTAGCTTCGTGCTACTAGACTCTGCTAATGCTTTGAGTAGATCATTATATATTCTTCGTAGTACACTGCTTCACATGTTTACACTACTTGTCTCGTAGATTATGCCGCACGATGTGCCCCTGTACAGTTTTACTCCTCACACTACCCCTTAGACCCATGCAAACATAAATGCTTATGTTCTAAAGTAGACTATGCCACAAGTTTCCTTATGCTTATGTTTAAATATTGTTTCAATGCTTGCTTGCTTTACATATTCACTATGCTTGTTGTAATTTCATGCCACAACCAAGTAACACTATCCAAGTCTTCTATTCATCTAGTTCAGTGGAAGACTATCTAATATTCGTTCCGTGCAAGTATGAACCTGAAAGTATTCGGGACCGTTAGGTCGTCAAGGCAGTTCCCGAACGACGGGGACTGCATCTTGTCAAGTTATGCAAAACTCATCCATGTACAGAATTTGATGGCTCGGGAAGTCGATATATATATTTGTGAACGATCATGCCTTGAACTTGAAATTGTACCTGATAAGATCCTGATTTGAACATGTACCAGAGACATGAAAGATTAGAGACTTGCATGGTCACGGGCAACTTGGTGCACAAGAAAGATTTTCGAATCTCGTTCCGCGGACGGTCACCGGGGGACCCGGGCCGTTCTGATTGGTCGAAACCTTCTGACTGTAGTCTTCTGCGTCGGGAGGGATGTATGCAATGCCCCATGTTCTTCCTTGCACACCGTCTCGCCCTGAGAGTACACCATCCTCTATGGCGTCGTGCCAGTGACCTCATGTTCATATAGATTAAGTCATCCTCGCTTAGCGGCAATTCGCGTGCGAGTTATTGCATCGCATCCCGTATCTAGAACACGTGAACGGATTTGAGTATAAGACATTTGTACATAATTCGAACACCTGAGCAATCTATTGCAACCCTCCTGAGTACAACACATTTTAGTAATCTGTGTAACTTGTACACCTGAATCAGAACCGGCTCGTGACACTCGTGTTTGCTTATGCAATTTTCTTTGAATTTCATTATATATACTCGTGCTTGGTTTAACTTGGTTTACCTTGGACAGGGAAGGACGGATGGTAAGTTGTAAGTATTGTCATGTTACTCTTATATCCTACGGTGCACTGCCACACGAGTTAGACTTTACATAATGCAATAAAACTGATCCTAAGGCAAGACTAGAAAGATAAATTAATAGATGGTGCACGAAACCTATATAATGTGTTTGGATTTGTCGAGCAGGCGAGAAGCCTCCCCACCAGAACATTCATGTACTGATAACCAACCAGATTGCTTGCAAGGTGCCGGATAACCTCGTTCGGTGCTTAAATCCCTCGTGCGCGCTAAGGCGTGGAGTTCACTCTGGAGCCTTGAAGTGCTGCATACAGAGCTGAAGAACATATACAAGACATAATGTTGGGACATCGCCTATGTATCATTCCATACTTGTAGCCACTTGGCACGCCTTTTTTGTTTCGAGAGAGAGGACTTGGGCGACTTGTAATCTCGGCCTAGCGCCGCTTGTAACACTGATTCAACATCAATAAAGTGCTTATTTTACTTCCATAATTGTGTTATTCAATACTTCTGCTATGATGAATCTGTGAACTTGTTATCTATCGCCTGTACGGTTCTTATTCCACTGCACTCGACTATCTGTGCGACTCTGTGGCTTAGCTATTTCTCCGCCTGGTCGGATTCATGGCCTTGCACGGACGCAGTTTGTGCTTGTGCGGCATCAGCTCCTGATGGACACGATCGTCCTGCGGGAGTGTTGGCATGGTGATTCGCGCCCAACGGAGACGACCGATTATTGCGGAAGATCGAGACGTGACACTGCTCGCGTACGTCACTGCCCAGTCGTCGTCGTCGTCGTCGAGGACTGTCAATACAGTACTAAAGATATGCGGACTGTCAAAAAAATTGACAGTCCTTCCTATTAGAAGGACTATCAAAAATTTTGACAGTCCTATTTAGGGTGAGGACTGTTAAAAAAATTTGGACAGTCCGGAGTAAAAACTTTTGATGGTAAATTTGTAAATAAAAACAAAAAATTTGGACTATCCTAAATAAGTTTGGATGTGCCTTTAAAATTAACCTTTTAAAAGAAATTTTTAGGGACACTACACTTCTTATTCGGGGGATGTCAAAAAAGTTTTGCAGGACTATCAAAATCTTTGAATCTAGGAAGGACTATCAAAGATTTTGACAGTCCTAAAATAAACATATTGTCAAAGATTTTGACAGTCCTACCTATTGGAAGGACTGTCAATATTTTTGACAATATATCTGATGACAACATTTGAACAGTCAAAAATGTTTACAGTCCTACCTATTGAAAGAACTGTCAATTTTTTGATAATCCTACAAATTTTGACAGCTCCGAGTAACTTTTGTAGTGCCCCTTCTTTTAAAATAAAAAGGTTTGTCAGATATTTTTTTTGAGTATTACTAAAGGTACTACAAAAGTTACTTGGTGTTGCCTAAACTTTTTTTTTATTACAAGTTTGTCGTTCAAAAATTTTACTAAGATACTCCCCACTACGTAATGGACTGTCAAAATTTCTTGCAATCTTAAATGAACATATAGGACTGTTGACAACATACACGACTGTATATTTTTTTTTACATTCTTGACTGGATCTAGGATTTATATTGGACTATCAAAACCTTTTGACAGTCCAGTATATTGGTAAGACTGTCAAAAATTATGACAGTACTAAATAAAATATGTTGTTTATTTAGGATTGTCAAAAATTTTGATAGTTCATTATGTAGTATGAAGTCCATTAATTTTTTTTTAGTGACAAACTTATAAATAAAAAAAATTGAGAAGTCCTGAGTATTGTAGTGCATTTAGTAAAAAAAAATTTCTGTTTGGTAAAATAAATAAAAAAGATGTTAAAAAAAACTATTTGATTTCTCTCTCGATATTTAGTTGGTACATGAATAAAAATAACGTAATAAAAATCCAAAAATAATGAATAAAATAAATAATAACATTAGCAGAGAAAATCAATTCCTTTTTTTTTTCTATGTCAGAAATAATAATTCTAAGTTGATCTCTGCCAAATAAAGAAAATAAACCACGTTTCTTTTCTGACTTCTTAACTCCGTCGACCAAACATGACCTGAGGATATTTTTTCATATAGCATTCCTAATTTGTCTTATTTTCAAAATAAGCGGAAAGTCAATCCAACTTTGTGCGATTATAATCTCACGTGCCTTGATGCCAAAATATTGTAATGTTTATATAATGTCAATATAAATAGCGGGTGCAATCCTAGGTATTGATTTTTTTTTGACCGAACTCAGAGTCAAGATATGTAAAAGGACGGGCAATCTGTAATTTGATTAGAGTCTGATCTGGTCAAATTTGGTCCGAGTCGACTTAGACTTGGTCAACGGACCGGTCCGCTCCTGCCCTCTCCCCCCACACGGGTCCGGACAGGATCGGAGGATCCGACCCGCAAGTCCGGTCCGGTCCGATCTCGACTTTGTTCGGACCGAATCCAATTCGGTCGGCTCGGTCGGTCAGGTCCGGACCGGTACGGTTCAGATCCGGTCAAGTCCGGTTCGACCGATTAAAATTTTTTTTTATATATATATTTGTTTGGTAAAAATACTCCCATTTTAGTTGCTGTATTTTTGAACGTTTTAGGATATTTTAACCATTTTGCTAAAAATGACCAAAATATCAATTATAAAAAATATATAAATATACGTAAAAAAAATGGACCGGTCCGACCCTGAATCGGCACGGACCCAGACCGGTTTGATCCGGTCCACCGCGGACCGGGTCACGGATCCGGACTGGGTCGGATGCTAAGCCGACCGGGCCGACCCGGTCCGCTCTCTCCACCGGATTGGACCCGGACTAATCCGAACTCGGTCAAAATCGGTCAAACCGATCAAACCGGACCGTGGACGAACTCATTTATTATTTCTATACGAACCTTTCCAAAAGGTTGGATTGTAAATTTGTAACAATTTAGACCAAAGAGAATGGTCAAGTATACAAATGCTGATTGTGTAACTTTGTTTATTTATTTATTTAATACGAAACAATTTAGACCAAAGAAATTTCTCAAGTTGTACAAATGCTGATTGCTCAATATTTCGTTGAATTTAAATTGACATTAGGGAATATTACGATATATTGACAATGACAATATAAGATTGGATATTCTAGCATTGAAGATTTAGTTGTATGAATAATAAGAATGCTATTACTAGACCATAATTTTGCTTGTGAACTAAATGTTATGGGTTCCTTGTCAGGGCGGCCAAGGTGTTACGTTGTTCTAGCTAGAGTTAAAATTGTTTGCCTCTTGTACATGACTTAAAAAAAAATATATCAAAAAAATTGATTGTGAACGTGGTTGACAGCGACGTTCAAGTCTTCGGTTCTGACGACGTCTTGGAACTCGGATTCCAAATTTTTCTCCTTGAACTAATCGAGACTATCCAGTGGAAACTCAAAATATGGGGATCGATGGATTGCTAGTTCAGCTGACAGATAGGAGCTGGAATGGACCGCGAAGACTCTATTAGCGAAGATGTGAGAATTTAGGGGTATGAGGGAAGTTTGTCCAAATTCGATGACTTATCCGACTTGTGAGAGAAAAAACAACCACGCTACACAGACCGTACAGTAGACCGACTGGATCAAACCGAGATCATGTATCGGCTCTCGTATCGGCCCTTCATTGGTCTGCGGCAGGTCCCATACAAATTGGTGGGGAGCGGAGGTTTGGAAGTATTATATGTGAGTAGCAGTCGATATTAAAATTAAAAAATAAAAACAAACATAGAATTGAGAAGAATAGAGAAGGAACAGAAATATAAAATAGAGTTAAGAGTTAGAGTTAGAGGGAAGGAAGCACGTCAGCCCAGATAGCCCCCCGTTTCGTCAAAGAGTTTCTGGAATGTATTGAATATTAATATATTATACCAATCGACTGTTAGGAAGAGAATGAAAGCATACGCAGCTACCACGTTGAATTTACAACGATAATAGATGGGTTTTTTTTTAATATTATTAATAAAGAAATCCAAACTAAAAATATTTTGTGTGGTGGGGGAAAGAAAGCAATGTGCACCCGGAACGCATATGGAATTTTACTGGCAACAGCTTGAAGACCACGGCACAAACAAAACCAATGGTTTCGCTGTTCTCCAAAAAGAATAATATTATAAAGTCTGCAGATTTAGAGATTAGATTATATTTCACTTGAGATTTCATCTGTTATTTTCCAATGCCTTTATAGCGTACATAATATTATTTACTATACCTGACACTAACTTATGTGGAAAGTAGATTTTTAAAATTAAAATTAATATAATCTAACTTAAGATCTATATTACAAGAAAGATTAAGCGGATTAGCGACTATATCTACCAAATGTGATATTTTACAAAATATTGAATAAAAAATTTAATTAGTACGTTTACGTCTCAAAAGACACTTTTTTTAATTTATTAAATTTTATTAAAATAAAGGATGATATTTAAATTATTTGTCTAGGGTTCCCAAATGTCTTGAGACGGCTCACCATCATCCTATTGAAAATCGGACATGTCCTGCAAGCATTCTGATACCGTGACTGAGAGTGTCCGCAGCGGAAACTTTAGGTCAACCCACCTGAGATAATCGATTCATGTCTAACGAACAGTAAGCACAGATAAAGACAAGTATATGGCAGTGACTACGTCACCTGGACAAATTTTAACATCACCACACTAAAGATGAAAAGAAAAAGATTACAATTGAAATCACTCAACAACCCGTATCAATCTTCCTGAATGAAGACGAGATCTATTTCTTCCTTCTGTCCTCGATTAGATCTCTTTCTTCCTTCTGTCTTGGATGACGAAGTCCTAAGAGTAAAGCACAGACTTTTTTTTAGATTTTCTATGGACGAGCACCATGAATCTCCAACTTGTGCTATATTTTGTGCCTCCATCCTCCTCATGTATTTATAGGATAAAAAAATTCATATTTTAGGTCATAATAGGATTTTCTAAATAGAAAAACTTAAAATAATAATCCTATTACACATAAAATAACCCAACACCAATTATGGACGTCCAAATATGGTCAATTAAATATTTCATACAAATTTGAAATTTAATCAAATCTTTCATTTAATGTAAAATTTTAAATTATATCAAATCAAATCTTTGACCATATTTGTGTTCCAAAATTCACTAAATCTATATTGTACCCCAACATATCCAACTCCAATATTAGCTCTACGATTCTGTCTCCAACTCCCACCAAATAAATTGAATAAATAATACGCTCCCGTGATTCGATTCACTGATCTTCTGCCACCCAACAATGATCTTATACCTCTGTCCGGTAACCGTAAGGTTAACTTGAGTTCGGTACGAAATTTATTAGTTTTCGTAAGTTAAATCAAAAGAATCATAATTCAAATATTAGTAATTTAGAAAACTTACAAGTAATTAGTTGGGACGACTTGTTTTAAAATAAGATTAGATTTAATTAGGGGAGCTATATGCAAGGAACCCCTACTACTACTATACACGTATATAGGATGACAAAAAACAACACACGTCACGCTGTCTTTGTTCACAAGGAGAAATTATTGATGGTCCGCACTCGCCATCTGGCTATGATGAATGGTGAGCTCGACCACTAATTTTTTGATACTTGACATAACAGTTGACATTAAAATTTTTAAAAATATATAAAAATTGATCACTTGCCATAATTTTTTTTAAAAAGTACATTTATTTTTCTTTCAAAGACGTTTAAAAAAAAATTGAACTAGAAAATAGCATTAAATTTTTTTTAAAAAATGTAAAAAAAAAATATAAATTCACTTGGCAAAAAATTAAGAAAAGTAGATTTTTTTTTCTTTCAAAAATATTTTAAAAAATGATGTAAAAAATAGTTAAAGCGTAGTGATATAGTAGATTATGCCAAGTGTCAAAATATTAGTTGCGAAATTTATCATTCATTATAGTTAAATGGTGTATCCGGATCATCCAATAATTTTTCGTTCAGAAGAGTGAGAGTATGTATGCATAAAGAAAGAATGTATGCATAAAGAAAGAAAGTTAAGTGAAAAACAATTTGAACCGAACCAAAGGCCAGCTCAATATAATTCTAAATCAATTTTATATAGGCCTCGTTTTGTTTGCTAGCTGTCCCCGTAGGAATTCGGGATCTGTCCGTAAAGTGTTGTTATCATCCTCCTCCTTTCCTTGCCAGAAAATGCTAGAATATTCGGTCCGTGTTCCGCTACACATCCTTTTTTCCACCCCATTACTATCTAAATCGAAATTTCAATGTAATGTCAGCTTGTGAACATAAATCACCCAATCTAGACGTGGTCCACCATTTGAACATGTTTGTTCATAGTTAATAAACATGTCGATTCGCAGGCCCGCCCCGGAAGGTGTGCAAGTGTCTTCTAATAGAAATGGTCCAAATATTTTTCTACTTGTACATATATATCAGTCTTTTTATTTTTTTATTTTTTTGAAGAGCTATCAGCCATTTTTTTTTTACATAAAATCGAAGTTCTGAGAGAGTCTAAGTTGGTCCAACTGGTTGGCCCAAGTTGGTCCAACTGGCCAACCATTAATTTATAGCAGCCAGACTGTTAGTTTCTAATGAGGAAAGAAAAATTTCAGCCTCCAATCATACAAGTTTGTTTGGTTTCAAAGAAGAAGAAACAAACAAGGCTGTTAGGTTTTAATGAAGAAAGTAAACGTTCAGCTGCCGGCCGCCATCATCTCTGGGGTTTGGACGGCTGTTAGGATTCCAAAATGTGGAAAGTCTTCCTTTTGGCCTTTCCTCTCCTTCCTTCATAAATCTCCAACCAGATGAGAACCATGCACCGGCAGCACAGCAATATCCATATTCCATATCCTCGAGATTTGTTCTCTTAAGCCAATCCAACCTCCGGATTTCTCCAGTGCTTTGATCGCCGGATCGTCCAAACACCTGCTATTCCATTGAAAGTTGAAACCAAAGTATGTGAGGAAGACTCCATAATCCATTCTTCTGCTGCTCCACGCCTCCACTCCAAAGAGAAGGCACAAAAAAGTTGGAAGACTTCTTTGTTTGGTTAAAATTTTGATAAATTATTTTTGTGTTTGGTTAATTTTCTTTGAATACTTTTAGATAAATTATTTTTTATTTAGGTGAGTAACACATTTTTGATTTTCTTTGTTATCTATTGAGAATGATTTTCTTTATAATGTTGATATTCAAACCTTAATCAATGATTTTGCGTCTAAAAATGCAAGGATGACAGTTTTTCGGTGATAATTTTTTTTATTTTTTGTGTTGATTACTTTTGTTATTTCTTTGTATTTTAGATTTGCACTCATAAATTGTTAGAAGATTTTGACGGTTTGGAGGACGCAAGAGAGATAGATGGAGCTTTTGAAATTTTGACTTATATTTTTCAGGTAATTTTTTTTCTTTTATTTATGTTCACATAAAATAGGGCCTCATTTTCAATTTTTGAATAAGGCCCTCTAAATCTCAGGACCGGCCCTATCGATTCGTTTAATAGAAGCAAACATACATTACTGAATCCAGTGTTGCTCCCCCTTAGGGACTATTTGATAACCTCAAAGTGGAGTTGGATTCGGGTAGGAATGAGTATTCGGTTTATCCGGTTTCAACATTCACCAGAATCGAAATAGTCAAAATCGAATATTTTTTTTATAAAAATTCAAAATCGAAATCGAAACTGAATAAAAAATTAAGAAAATTTGAGTTTCACCCCACATTATTTGTCCAAATTCAAGGTGCACCCCAGTGCTTTACCGTAATGTATAAACGCTCCCACTTTTGACGGAAATCGTCACTCATCGACGGTCAACGCGTTTGACAAAATATTTTTGACCAAAATAACCCTGGCCCCTTCTCTCTCCTCCCCCTCTTCTCCGTCTCTCTCCTCTCCCCTTATTTTTTCGGTCGACCGCGGGGGGGGGGGGGGAGGGGGAGTGGGTGGGGGGCACGAAGGCGGTCATGTCGCGGGAGGCAGCGGCCATGGCGCGGGGGCACGGTACTGCGGTGGCCCGTTAGAGTGCACTTAAGCTGTAATACATATAAAATGGTCTACAAATACATGTCACAGTTTATATATCTAATCTCATCCACAATAAGTAACAGAATCACAAAGAGACAAGTTCAGTCACAATAATATAAATAATTTGTCCAACCAAAGCAATATAAATAATGTCACGGGGAACAACCCGTCATCAAAATGGAAAAAAAATAACTCCAAGTACAATATCCAGAAGTTACTACAAGATCAAATATCTAAGAACACTGAGCATAAAAAATGAATGGTGAGAATACTGTGTGCTCAAGAGAAGTCCTCCGGAACAACCTCCTCTGCAACATGTACGTCTTCAATAGCAGCACCTGCCCCATTGTCACGCCTCAGTTCCAAATATAAGGAACTGAGCCATGTGGCAATGGCCAGCGGGTACACTTTGACGGACATCCCAATCTAATGGACCCGACGGAGTGCACCTAAGCTGTAAAGTACAATGATAAAATCCAACATATAACACGTAGACAGTGAAACTAAATCTCATCCACAGACAACAGATATATAGAGCACATGGAGATAATCATTACTAATGTGCAGAAGGAAAATAAGACGGGAAAAATATCATAATACAAATACGAGAAGAGTCACACGGGAATAAACCCGCTAATACAAATACTGAAATGAAGGAAAGCAGTAAGATAACTAGAAACGGTATCTGAATGCTAGATAGTAATACCGTCCCAGGGTGAAGTCACTACCAGGGATCAAACGAAATCCTCGGGAAGGATCTCGTCCTCTGCAACAGGTCCCGCTCCTGGATATACACCCGGTCTGTACTCCTCCGGGTGGTCCTCCTCGCCTAAGCCTGAAAGAAAACCAGGTCCTCAGAGGGACGTAACAAGGTACAAAAATAGTATGCCATAGTATAATAGAAAGAAACAAGTGCAACGCCGGTGTAATCTAGCATAACCGCCTAAGTGAGACACAATTTTGAAGACAATGTTCAACGAGTGGGCTGTCCAAAATAAAACTGTAGCTCCGAACACAGAGACACACGGGGCGTACCGTAGCTCCGAGTACAGAGTCACGGATGATACTACTACTCCAGATACAGGACACTTCATAAATAGGACATATATATATATATATATATATATATATATATATATATATATAGCGTGTGCAGAGGAGCCCAAACGTCTAGTAACTGTCTTCTCCTCCCAAAGCGGTCAACGAGTGTTCGCTGAACCTGAACCTCTATATAACAGTCTCGTCATGCTGAAGTAACTATCAACAATCACGACCCTAAAGTCGTCCCAGATTTCAGTCATGCTGACAGTATCAGGATACAGGAAATCTGGCATGATGACGGTGTCTGAATGTGTCCTAGGGTTATGATGTAACCAAGTGTGTACATCAAGGTGTTGTGAACATCTACCAATCGTTACCAGACATTACCGACGAACGTCTGCACCCGGTTATGACCCGGACGCGAAGTAACGATTCTGATCCAAAATGCGCATAATGCATATAATAAATAAATATCTGGTGACTGAGATACAGGATGGCAAGGTACACTTGCCTGGATCCGGATGCTGAAGATGGAGCTCCGGTACAACGTCCTAGTCCGCGGATCCCATAGTACCTAGAGACGTGATACAAGCTCAATCAATAAACTATCACGATGTTTTTCTAAAATAAGAGGTGACACACGTCTAGCATAGGCTTCAATCTTAGTTACATAGCTCACATAGACACTAAGCTAGGGGGTTGACTAAGGTTGACTAAAGGTACGTTGCATCTAATACAATTAATCATTCATATAACATCATTAAACCAAATCCTCAATCCTACTATTTATCGCGGTGTTTTCAGTAGTTCAAGCTATGCTCATCCTCAAATAAAATAATTATTAATTTTTAAACCCTCAATTATAAAATTATTATTTTATTATTCGAACACCGTTTCACATATACATAGCTCACATATACATAGCTACTCCTCTATCAATTTGTTATTAGTTATCAAGTCCTCAACCAATGACCAACTTACGATATCATAACACATACTCCTCAATCAATTTGTCATTAGTTATCAAATCCTCAACAAATGACCAACTTACGATATCACAACACATACTCCTCAATACCTATCAACAATGCATTAAAAATAACATAAACCCTAAAACCTCATATGTAGCATTCATAAACCCTAACTAGGTTCTCTTATAAAAAGCAAACTACACTACAAGAGAAGGGTGAGGAGTTACCCCGGTGGCTGCGGATGGTGGTAGCGTCGATGATGCGGCTCCGGTCAGGGATGGCGTCGATCGCAGGGATGGCACGCGTCTTGACCGAGGTAACGGGGTGCTAGGCTGTTGTGAGACGTTGCTCGAGGTGGTGGTCGAGGGAGTGAAACTGGTCGTGGAGGTGGTGGTGCTAGCCGTGGAGGTGGTGGTGCTGGCCGGAGTTGTAGTGGTGA
Organism: Iris macrosiphon; assembly: GCA_036927795.1. Taxonomy (NCBI): domain Eukaryota; kingdom Viridiplantae; phylum Streptophyta; class Magnoliopsida; order Asparagales; family Iridaceae; genus Iris; species Iris macrosiphon. Next base: position 20,455,669 of record JAYESA010000013.1, read on the forward strand.
GGATGATGGCGGGGGAGGTCGAGGGTGGACGTGGTGGTGCTGGAGGTGGTCGTGGTAGTGCAAGGGTGGTGATGGTGATGGCGGGTGGAGGTCGAGGTGGCTGTAGCAGCTGCTGGAGGTGACGAGTGAAGGTGGTTCGTGGTGATGCAGTGAAGGTGGCAGTGGGTTTGGCCGAAGAAGAAGAGGTGGTGAGGGTGGTGGTGGCAGCGTGAAGTCGCTGCGGGTTCTCGCCGGAGAAGAAGAGCGGTGAGGGTGGTGGCAGTTCATGGAGATGGCGGTGGTCGTGGTGGTTCGTGGAGGTGTTGGCGGTGAAGGCGGTGGTAGCAGCGGTGACTGGAGGCAGCGGGTGGCAGTGGTGGTTCGTAGAGATGGGTGATAGCCAGAGTGGAGATGGGTGATGGCCGGAGTGGTGGTTTTGTAGAAGAAGAAGTAGCAAAGAAGAAGAAGAAGAAAAAAGAAGAAGAAGAAGAAGAAGAAGAAGAAGAAGAAGTAATGAAGGAGAGAAGTAGTCGGCTGTGGAGGAAAGATGGAGGAGAGAGAGAGAGAGGGGGGGTTTCCTAGGTTCCTTGGGATTAGGGCCGGCACATTGGGAAAGGGGGTGAGGATGAGTGATTATATAGGTGAGTGTGTGGTGAGGATGATGCTTTATTTTGAATGAAGGGCCAAGATTTAACATGGAAAAATGTTCATACAAAAGGAGAGAGAGTGAGGTGATTGGACCGGTCAAAGAGAGGGAGGGGGGTTTCTTCATTGGCCTTGACCAATAGGGTAGTGACACCTAGCACCATATTTGCAAATAAGCCCCTTAGCTTTTGGGTATTTGCACATGAATGAAAAATGATGGAGATTTGGTGTGGAAAATGGTGTTTGGTGTTATATAGGGTGAGGGGGTGTTGTGTGTTTTGCATGGGCTTAATGAATGGGGTACTAGGTTAAATTGGGGTTAAGTTGGGATTAATTTAAATTGGTATCCCCAATTTAATTAAAATAAAATATCATGTGCTCTTAAATTAAATGGGGGCACATGGGTTCTCAATTAGGAGTGACACAAAGGTCATGGACGGTGTAGGCTTGGTGTTAGTCTTGGATCCTTTAATTGGTTCGGCTAAACGGGTTGAGTTTGTATCCCAAAATTGATGGCAACGACAAAGGTACACGACATAGGATTAAAAAATTAATTTCAGGACTGGAAAGTTGTGCAATTAAATTAGAGTACAAGGGATTGTGTTTGTGAGTGACAAAAAAGTCCAGCGCCTAGGTTGGCTTGTCAAGTCAAGAGTGCAATAATTTGTTGGAAATTAGGGGCTTTTGTTGGGCTCCAATTATTGAAACAACGGTAGGGTGCACCAAGGGTTTAAATAAAGAACTAGACAACTGCAACGTAAATTTCTAGACCTCAAATATCCTGACGCTACAATAATATTTCTAACCCTAACTAGTCTACCTAAAAAAATAAATGAGAGAATTTACATCCTTCCCAACTTAGAAGAATTTCGTCCCCAAAATTAAAAGTAAAGCACGAATGATAGCTACGAGAATTTAAAAGTAAACAGGTAATCGAATGTGTTTGTGGTGTTAAACGAAAGAATGAAGATGTATTCAATATGGGGTTTACACAGAACCCGCCTTCTTTGGTTTACAAACAAACTTGTACAATTTGATCCTATACGAGGATATGGGAGTATAATTTATTTAATCTGGGTAAATATTGCTATAGGTGTCTGATCTGCAGTCGATCACTTTAGCCCTTGGACCACACGATGTTGAAGAAGTGCCGTAGAAGACAGGAAGCAGCTTCGAAGGTTGCAGAAGAGGGTGGATGCACAATGCCAAAGTCGTCGATCCCTGCTCTTTGCCTGAGCTCCGGGTGCTCTCTCTCTCTCTCTCTCTCTCTCTGGTTCGATCTTCCAATCTCCTCTTGGTTCGATCTTCCAATTTGTCGACCTTTGGTTCGATCTTCAAGTTTAAAGTTTTTCGACCTTTGGTTCGATCTTCAAGTTTGAAGTTTTTCGACCTTGTTCCTCATTGATAAAGGTCTTTATTTATAGAGTTTTAGTGACAGTGACCACTCCGTCGGTGTAACAACCGAGGAGTGGAAAGTACAGTACCCTTTTACACAACGGTTAAAGTAACCAATGCCTGCGTATAGATAATCTTTTGAATGAGCGTGTGACGCGGGTCCAACTAAGGGACACAACGCGTACAATTGCTACGAAGATCACGGCATAAAAGCCACATAGGTAGGTATCCATTGTGTAGAAGAGGTTGGCATAGAAGCCAAATGTTTGTCACCATGGCATAGAAGCCAAATAGTTATCAAACCGGCATAGAAGCCGAACAGGCGTAGAAGCCGAACAGGCGTAGAAGTCGAGTGATTGTAGAGGCCGAACAGGCGTAGGAGCCGAATGGGCACAGAGGCCGAACAGGCGCAGAAGCCGAGTGGTCGTAGAGGCCGAACAGGCGTAGGAGCCGAATGGGCACAGAGGCCGAACAGGCGCAGAAGCCGAGTGGTCGTAGAGGCCGAACAGGCGTAGGAGCCGAATGGGCACAGAGGCCGAACAGGCACAGAAGCCGAGTGGTTGTAGAGGCCAAAAAGGCGTAGGAGCCGAATGAGCACAGAGGCCGGATGGACGTAGAAGCCGCTGCGTACCATGCCACAGTGCTGATGTGGACGTCTTAGCCGGAATTACGGCTTTTGAAGATATAATCAAATCTCTTGCATTAAATGCCGAGATTTGCCACCATCCTGTGTATTAAATGTGGAGGCGTGTTCTTTGACGGTCTGCAACCTTTTCTGCGCATCAGTCGCAGAGACGTGCCTCGAAAAACTGTCACCGCTCTGTGCATTAGACGAAGAGACGTGCCTTGAACCCCGTACGGAGTGCAGCTTTTGGCGTGGCAGGCGGTTTGTCTACTGCAGAACGTAAACAGCTCACATTTTGCCTATGTAAAATAAGGCAGTGTATCCCTTCGTGCTTGAAAAAGCAGTTTACGCGAAGGGGATGGCGGTATTTGACAGCCTGGGTAGCAGTGCTGTGCCATCATTATAGCCGTCGCCTGGGTAGTCGAGCCGTATCCCTTTGCCAGAAGTCCAGATGTCAGGTTCATTGCAGGCTCTGACAGGTTTATTGCAGGATCTGACAGGTTCACTTTGGGGAATACGAAGCGTCTCTTGTACACCTCAATGCTGCGTATGAAAAGGGAGGAGTTTTACGCCCTGGAGGCGATGAAGCACCCTGTTTACGCTGAAGCGGCTTGGACGTACTGCCTTACGCGGATGGTCCTTCGAGTCTTTATGTTTCACGCTCTGTTCTAGCGGAAAAGGCTCTGTTGCACGCTTGATGGCTCTTTAAGGCCTCTGCCTATGCTGCTCTGCACCGATATGCCGCGTATAGTCATCCGGCGTATTTTTCATGCTTCTACAAGACCCCCTTCAAAGCTTTCAAATTTCTCGGAAGTTGGAACGCTTTGAATGAAGCATGAACCGTACCTCGTGACTCAAAACGTCTCTGAATGGAGCGTTAAAACGGTCGATGCCGACTTTATGGCGGATTTATTGGGGACCGGTGTGACCCCTTTCGCCTATAAAAAGGCTGGGGGAGTTAGCCTGTTCTCCCCACATTCCCATCACCACGCAGAGATGATCGCCGGAGTTCGTCTGGTTGATCTGAGGAAGAAGGAGATCATGTTCTTCCAGCGTGTAAGGAGCCGAAAAAGACGGCGTCTTCGAGCAAGTGTCCACTGCAACGATGGATCATGGAAGGATATCTTAGCCTCCCTTGCTCGGGATAATCAGCAACTTTATATGGCTGTTCTTCCAGGAGAAGGGAAGAGTCGTATTGGACCACACGGCTTGCAAGCGGTGTCTTCTCCTGTTATACTCTTGGGGATGAGAGAGAAGACAAGCTGTAACAGCCGTCTCCCCGGACTGAGTTGGGTTTAATACCTCAACCCAATCTGCCATGGCGCACGGAGCATGGGATCTGCATAATTTATGCAAGCCCCAACTCTGTCGTTCTCTCGCCATTGATCATTGCCATGTCAATCAGTTTGCTGGAACTGACTGACCGCCGGAGAAGATGGATGAAGAATTGTGCCCCTGCGAGAACCTGTCAGAACAGCTTCTGGGCAATCTTCAGACGATGATAGGGGAACCCTCCTGTCGACGGAGTTTTCCTCAGATGTAATCATGAAAATGAAAAGAAAACCCTTGTAGATTGGATTTTCCTCATATGTAATCATGACTTTAATCTTTAATAAAATCGTCTTTCTTCTCCGCATATGATCGTCTTGCCATACGTTGCCGTGAAGTCTGAATATGTGTAGCTTCGACACGTCTGATTCTTTATATCGACTCTGTAGAAAGAGTGCTAGGTCCTGTCCTTTACGCATAGAGAATAGTCCATAGAATGCTGTAGAGCATTTTGAATATTTTAGAACTGTCCTGTTGCTAGGACTGAGGAACCGCGTAGAATTTTTGTTCAGACTTCATCTTCAAGAATGATTTCTCGAAAGATCCCTTGGAACAGGGTCGAGAAATGGCTGTCTAACTGAGTTGCCATCTTGATAGACGAGATATTCAGACTGGAGTCTGGATGAACCTCCAATTGACCCGAGAAGAGTAATTTCTTAATGTTTGAACTCTTGTATGCTTCGGGTACTTGGGATATGTTGAGGTCAAGAAGGAGTATCTTCTATGTGAACTCCTGTAATCGACCGTCTTGAGTTCGGATATGCGGAAAGTCAGAGATCCGTAGTGTAGATGAGCTAAAAATCTTGAGTTCGTAGGCCTGTTGAGCGTAGAAAGCCGTCGAGCGTGAGATCATCGATTTGGAGCTGCTGAGCGTAAAAAGTCATAGGTTTGTAGCCTCTCGAGCGTAAAAGCTACCGAGCACAAAGGCATCCGGGCATAAAACCATAGACTGATAGCTTGCGAGCATAGAACCGTAGATCTGTTGCTGTCGGGCGTAGAAAGCTCCTTAGCGTAGAACTGTAGATTTGTAGCCTGTGAATGAAAGAAATCTTCCGAGCGTAGAGGTTGCGGATCTGTTGCCTCCGAGCGTAAACTAAGCGCCACCGAACGTGAGATCATCGATTTGGTACCTGCTGAGCGTAAAAAGTCGTAGGTTTGTGGCTTCTCGAGCATAAAAGCTACCGAGCACAAAGGCATCCGGGCGTAAAACCATAGACTTGTAGCTTGCGAGCGTAAAACCGTAGATCTGTTGTTGTCGAGCATAGAAAGCTTCTTAGCATAGGAACCGCTGACCTGCTTTTGCACGAAAAACTCTTCGAATTTGCTGACTGTCCGTCTTTCGAGAGTAGCGGGCTGACGTAGCACCCAATCATAACCAAATATTTAATTTGTGAGATTTGGTTGGGGTTTCGAGGAGCCGCCTAAGGATTCGAGGAGTCGACCCGAACTCTATATATATCCCAAGCTTTTGGAGAGAGAAACTTTTTATCCGTCTTCTGCGAGAGAGAGCTTTGATTGTTTAAGTTTTTTTTCCCTCGTACTTTCTCCGAGCACTCCAGGTTTTCAGTAATGGCGCCGAAGCAAACCCTCTCCACCAAGGGAAAGAGCATAGGCTCTTCTTCTCGTGCTTCTGCCCCGGCGAGAGAGTCTTCGGTCGGGCGAGGCGAACTTCCTTCTGAGCGAAGGATCCTGCCGACGAGTAGCGCACCCGGCTTTAGAGGTATAGCCATTGGGAATGACAAAGAATGACGAAAAATCCTTCGTACACGTTGAACGTGACCGCGCTAGGTCGTCTTCTGTGCTGATAGCCTCTTTGAGGAAGATGACGCACGGAGACGTTTTCATCTTTTACGCCTACATTTCTAATGTGTCAGCGTAAAAACTCCATGTCTTCGCAGTTATGAGCGTAAAAGCTCTGGCTGCCGAAGACTTGGTGTATACTATAAAATTTTAGTTTTACGCTTTGGATGGGACCTCCGGCGTAATAACTAGAATTTTAGCAGTCTGGCGTAAAGCACGGACAGTATACCGCCAATTACGCTTCAGGATGTGACTTCCGGCTTAAAATGACCAAATTTTGTACAGTCTTGGCGTAAAGCACAGACTGTTGTTTCTTGGCCTTTGCGTTTGCAAGATTTGTAGTGACGTATTTTCCTTGCACTTTTTGCAGTTGACTTGCAGGAGTCTCCACTGGCCGAGGTGATGGGATCCGCTGCTGGGATGCTGCACTCGAACTACTTGGAGGATCTGTCGCATGTGACATTTCCTATCTCTGGACCCCAGTATCCCGAAGGAAGGGGGATCTTGATATCGGCTCAGGGCAAGCGAATGCTGCTGAGCATGATCAACGGGGGCCCCCTAACGTATGTAGATGGGGAACAGTACATCAAGCCGGCCTTTCTCTTTGGGGACATGATAGACAAGCAGTCCCAGACGAAGCCCAAGGGAGAATCCTGGGTTTTCCCTGCCGAGAGCGTGGTCTTGTATCTGCCCACGATGCCGAAAGATTATCCCATCTCGGCTTTCTTCCATGCCACTCATCCCAGGAGGATGTCATGGACGCTGACTCCTGATCTTCACGGGAAGCCGGGAAAGATCTTTCACCTGAAAGGAGCCGACCAGGGGTCGTTTGTCAGCCGCCCTTCTGGAGTCGTGACATTGTTCAGGGGACTGTGCCCGGGCAGCGTCCCGAGTGAAGACAGTTCAGTGATTCAGCCGGTCCAATTGCCGACTTTCTGCAATGACTTCATGGTGCGAGGGGGAGTATACCCCAAGGAGAATCCTCGGTGCAATGGGTGGATTACCCCAACAAATCTTCGATGGTCCTGCCTAGTTGACTGGGCTTTGAAGCATTTTTGGAGAGAGCTGGAAGTCATCGGACTGTATGCCGCCGTGAGCGTGACGAGTGTTGGGTTGCCTCCCAACCCTAACCTGTTTCTGGCGCTGATGGAGCGATACATTTCGCTCACCGGGACTTTCGCCACTCCACTGGGGGAGTTGGGGTTGGCCCTTCACGAAATGGCAGCGATCTCGAGACTGCCGATGGGGGATACTCCGTATGAAGAGTATGTTCCCACCAACCGGGAGTTAGAGGACTCTGACCCTCGGGTTGTGGAGGTGTACCAGGAGCTGTTGTGCCACTACTTCGCGTGCACTGCTTTTTATAATGAGCCTTCTGACTTGGCTCACACCACTAAGTGGATGTCCTACCTCTTCTTTCACCAGGCCAGGGCCGTCAAGTCGGTGAAGGTTTCGGGGGACAAGCATGAGCCCGTGAACTGTTTGGCCGTGCTCAGTGCCGAGGTCGTTGAGGATCTTATGGAGGAGGCCAATGCTCCAGATCAGTTTCTCAATGATGGGGTAGGAAAGTACCCTGAAGGCACGAAGGCCTATAGTTACTTGAGGCGCTGCCGCAGGCCTTTGTCTGAGGAAGCCAAGATGGCTGGCTTTCTCTCCCTATGGCTGCGTCGAGTAGTGGTACCTGGCACCGCGTCCGTGAACCGCATTCATCGGAACATCCTGTGGCCGGCCGTCCGTTTGGTGTTCGGGGCAAGACTGGGCTTGCTCCCTGCCATGGTGTGTCGTATACAGGCTGGACTGAGAGCCATGACTGACGGGTTGCTCGTCGATGAAGCTCGGCGTGAGAGTTTTCCCCGGGTGGAGTTACCATACCTGTACTTGATGGGATGGTTAATTCTCCACAACTCCAGGGTGATGTCTCCCGGTCCTGGTAGCAGCGCGGGGGGTAGTTTCTTGCTGAACTACAAGGGCTCCCTCTGGAACGTGACCACAGTCGTGGACTGTCGGCTGGCGCTGAGCCTTGGTTATTGTTGGAAGCTCCTCTGCACCGTCCCTTCTGTACATCGTAATCAGTCGGGGATTAGGCTCGAGGATTTAGGCGGAGAAAAGACCAATCTTTCCCCGGAAGCCTTTAATTGGTTGGTCTGCATCAGACCCTCCCATTTGCTGTACAGAAGCGAGGATCATTGCTTCTTCGAGCCTTACTTGCCCAGTCGGTTCGCGAGGCAGTTTGGGTACGATCAGCTGCACGTGGGCAATGCCATCACCAGCTTCAGGTCCCGGGGCGGACTCATTGATGGAGCCAGGGGGTGGCGGTACTTCATCATGGGCTGCACGGGAGCAATCTTCATTGTGCCGGTCGCCACCCTCTCCACGGAGCTGCGCATCCTCCATTCGTACGCTCAGTTCTACGTGGCGATCAACACCCTCCATCGCGACTTTGACATGCTTGGAAGCTTCAGGGTGCCTTCTTCCAAGCCTGCGATTTCATCTGACGAGGGCGAGGAATCCGCCATTCCGGAAGAGCCTCTGGTGTCGGTGCCGAGGTGTGAAGTGCCTCCGCCTGCGGGGGCTTTGGCGATCTCAGGGAAGCGAAGGGCTCCTGTCTCGAAGCAGACTTCCCCTCGCAAGAGAAAGAAGAAGACGGTTGATCGCTCTCTCCGGATTCCTGGCATTGAGGCTCCTAGAGAGGAACCTGCTGCCTCTCCTGTTGGGGATGTCCCTTTGATTGGAGGTTCCCCGCCTCTCGGATAGGGACCCTCAGTTTCGGCTGGCGGTGTCGGAGAACTCCTGCTTGAGGCTGCCGTTGCTGCCACTGCCTCCGGTAGTGGAATAAAATTGCCCGCGTGGCCGAGGCAAATGGGAGAATCTTCCTCTAGACCAGCAACGGAGGAAACTCCTACTGCGCGTGAGCATGACCAGCGAGGTTCCAGCTGACGAACCTCGAACACGTCTCGGTGGAGGCTTGGTGGAGCTCCTGGCGATGTCGGTTGGCCCACCTCCTTCTCCAGGTATGACAGTTCGTATTGCGTCATTAAGGCGTGATATAGCTACATCGGCTGCAGACGCGACATATATACCGTTGGCTACGGGTAAAGGTCATCTTTATGTCTCCTTTTAGAAAAATTACTATCATATTGATATCAACTTTCTTGTCCCCTTTTCAGGGGATGGCGTCCACGGGGAGTATAGCGTTGAAACGCCTTCTGGCTCTGCTCGGGCTCCTGACAATGATATGGAGGCATTCCACTTCGAGGAGGAAATGGCTTCGGGGGCCAGCTCTCCCAGAGTGGTTTCGTCACCTCAAGAGGAGGACGAACCCGTCATCGTGACCTCGCCTCTTGTGAGTATGGTGATGACTTCGACCGTCATTGCCGTACCTTCTTTGGTCGCACGACCTGTCGAGGCGGCGGCTGTGGCCACCTCGTCTGCAATCATCCTTGGAGGGGAACTCGCCAATATCGCGGCCACTCCTGGCGTCCAACCAGATCTGGTTGCGCTGACCGAGCTGTATACCGGCACCTTCTATGCCAATTTGAACACGCTGATAACAATGGTGTTGGCAAAGAATCTGGATTTTGAGAGCCTGAAGAAGGCTTTCCAGTTTTCGATTGGGGCCGTCAGAGAGTTCGGCGATTCCGGGGTAGCTGACGCCCTGGAGGCGATGGTTAATGGGTTGGAGCAACCTATTAACGAATACTTGCAGCTGACTCGGGGCAGTTTTGAAGCCGAAGTCCAGGCCAGATACGACTCCATGACTGCGCGGCTTACCAAACAGCTGGAGAGCCTGGATAACTCTATCAAAGCCCGTAAGCTGGAGACAGATAAAAGAAAGGCCGTCGTGGAGGAGGCTCTTGCTCTTGAGACAAAGTGCCAATCCGAGCACGAAGGAAACGCAGCGAGGGTCCGCAAGTTGAAGGAGAAACTCGCCCAGGCAGAGGAGTGGGCTTCTCAGTCGCTGGCAGGTCTAGGCGTAGCGACTGGTCGACTGAGCACCGCACCACGGGACCTGGAGCGTGCAGAAGCTACTCGAGCTGGCTCTCTTCCGGCAAGGGCCGAACTGTCCTTCACGAACACTCCCGAGGCACGGCTGGAACGGGGCCGCGCTGATGCCTTGGTTTCCAGGGGCGAGAGGGTAGCTGTACTGGCGAAGCTGATTCGCGATCTGACTGCTCCCCCACAATGATGTACCCTTTCTTCTTTTTGCTTCCCCCTATGTAATTTTGCTCTCTTCGGGAATAAATAAAGCGAGTCTTTTCTGACTTTGTGGACCTATTCAGAGGTCATACGGACATGATAGAATATGACCTAACTAGCTTCGTTGTGGAAGTAGTTTTGTCAGAATTGGGATTCCCGCTATATTCTACCCTGGGGTAGAGGGGGTTAAGCATAATACCTCTTCAGGAATTTACCGTTGATAGGAGCCATTAACAGGTCTCCATTAGGCTGGGCTATCCTGTAAGCGCCGTTCGAGAACGTTGTCTCGATCACATAAGGGCCTTCCCACTTGGGCTAAAATTTCCCTTTACTCCTGTGAGTGAGAATCATCGGCCTTCTTACGGCTAAGACTAGCTCGCCGACTTTGAACACTCTTTCCTTTACTTTATGATTGAAAGCTCTGGAAATGCGTGCTTGGTAGAGCGCGATGCGCTGTTGAGCTTGGAGGCATTTCTCGTCTAATCCTTCCAGCTCTTGAAGCCTTAACAGGTCATTCTTTTCTCGAGTCAGCTCATTAGTCACGGCTATCCTGAGCAACGGGATCTAGATTTCGATGGGAAGAACTGCTTCGCTTCCGTAGACCAGTAAAAAGGGGGTACAACCTGTCGGTATCCGTACCGTTGTGCGGTACGCCCAGAGACATTCGCCCAGCTTCTCGTTCCAGTCTCTTTTGTTCGAAAAGACGAACTTCTTCAGGAGTTTGATGATGGTTTTGTTGAAAGCTTCCGCCAAACCATTAGCCGCTGGATAATATGTCGTAGAGGCAATATTATATATTCGATTTTTATCGCAAACTCGATAAAATGCTTGGCTGATGAACTGAGGCCCATTGTCATGGATTATCCTTCGGGGAATCCCAAAGCGATAAATAACGTGATGCTTGATGAAGCTGATTACGTCAGACGCCTTTACCTCAGCCAGAGGGATCACCTCTGCCCATTTGGAGAAGTAATCCGTGATGGCCAGTATGAACCGGTGGCCTCTGGAAGAAGACGGATGAATAGGACCTATGATATCCATACCCCATGCTTCGAAAGGCCAGGATGCAATCGTAGGATGTAGATATTCAGACGGTTGATGTATAAAGTCTGCATGAACCTGACAGGCTCTGCATTGTCTTGCATAGCTGATCGCGTCTGTGATCATAGTGGGCCCGTAATAGCCCATTCTCCTGATACGATCCTGTAGTTTAGGACCGGGCTGATGCGCTCCGCATATGCCGTCGTGAGCTTCTCGGATAATCTGCTGTGCTTCATCGCCTGAGAGACATCTTAATAGCAGTCCGTCGTAAGTCCAACGATATAGGCATTGTGAAGATGCATCGAAGTAGAAGCGTAATGATCATCTTTTGACGGATACTGCTTCTTTGGGGTCCTCTGGCAAGATTCTGTATGCGACAAAATCTATGAAGGGACTTCTCCAGTCTCTTCCAGGGGGATCCGTGTTCACAGCGTAGCTGCGTTCTATGTGAAAGTTGTTCTTCACGCAGAATAGATCTCTGTTAAGAAGGATTACCGAATCCTGCCTTCTTATAGGAGTGGCTAAATCCACAGCTAGACTGGCTAGGGCATCAGCTTCCAGATTCTGGGATCGAGGTACATGCTCTAGGAAGAACCCTTTGAATGTCAGGGCTATCTCGATCGTTGCTTGGTGATAGGGGATGAGGTCTGGATTCCGGACTTCATATATTCCTCGGACTTGATTGACGATAAGCAGAGAATCACCGAAAGCTTCCAGGGACTCGACCCCCAGCTCTTTAGCTACTTGGAGCCCAATTAACAGAGCGTTGTACTCCGTCACGTTGTTGGAGCAGGGTTCATTGAGAGAATATGCTCGGTAGATGACGAGTTTATCAGGAGTGACTAGGACGATTCCTACCCCTGAAACCACGTTTCCCTGGGGACCAGTCCTGGAGGCGCCGTCGAAGAACAGTTGCCATGCGTCACTTTCCATTGCGGAATTACATTCTGCAACTTCGTCGGGAATGTCTTCGTATAATTTGGAGGCCTCCGGGATCGGATGAGCAGCTAGGAAGTCGGCCAGCGCTTGGCCTTTGATGGACTTCTGCGGTACGTATACCATGTCATATGGTGTTAACAGCATCGCCCAAGTTGCGAGTCGGGAATTAAGAACACTCGGTTTGCTCATCAGTACTCGAAGAGGGTTGATCCTGGAGATGATGTGGATAGTCTGGCCGGTGACGTAGTGTCGCATCTTTTGGATAGCGAACATCAGAGCCAAGCATTCTTTCTCCACTGGGTTGTACCGGTGTTCGACTCCGACCATCATCCTGCTGAGGTAGTAGATAGCCTGTTCATGCCCCACATCGTTCTTCTGCGCGAGAAGAGCTCCTAGCGAATGATCCATTGCTCGGACGTACAGCAAGAATAGTTTTCCCATGATGGGAGGCACTAGAACTGGCGGACTGGGGATGTAGCGTTTGATATCCCCGAATGCTTGCTGACAGGTTTCGTCCCATACGAAGGATACACCTTTCTTCATGAGATGCGAAAAGGGCTGACATCTTCCCGAGAGGTTGGATATGAACCTCCGGATATAAGCCATACGGCCTTGAAATATCCGGAGTTCCCTCAGATTGCGGGGCGGTCGTATTTCTACGATGGCCTGGACTTTGTCAGGGTCCACCTGGATGCCTTTAGCGGTAATGACAAATCCCAGGAATTTGCCACTAGATACACCCAGGAAGGACTTCGTAGGGTTCATCTTGAGTTGATGTTGGCACATTAACTCGAATATTGTCCTCAAGTCTTGAATGTGATCATCCTTGAGGCGGCTCTTGACGGCTATGTCGTCCACGTAACATTTTACTGTTTTGCGTAAATGTTTATGGAATATGTCACTCATAGCCCGTTGGTATGTAGCCCCGGCGTTCTTCAATCCGAAGGGCATGACCGTATAGCAATATACTCCCAACGGGGTGCGGAAGGCAGTGTGCTTCTCGTCTTCAGGATGCATCTTGATCTGATTGTATCCTGAGAATCCGTCCATGAAAGACATGCGTTCAAAACCGCAGGTGTTGTCGATCATGATGTCCGTGATGGGGAGAGGGAACTCATCCTTGGGGCAGGCTGCGTTCAGATCTCGATAATCGATGCAGATACGTATTTTCCCATTTTTCTTCATAACTGGGACAACGTTGGCGACCCAGTCGGGATGTTGTTCTTTCCGGATGAAACCGCAGGCTATCAACTTCTTGACTTCAGCTTCGATGGCGTCCATCATGTCCGGGCAGAACCGACGTTGGTGCTGCTTCATAGGCTTCGAGTCGTTCAATATATTGAGCTTATGAGTAGCCACCTCCGGGTCAAGGCCCGGCATGTCTTCATAATTCCACGCAAAGACGTCGATGTATTCTTTTATCAGTCGGATAACTTCTTCCCGTTCAGCTGGGGAAAGATTGCTGCTGATGAATATCGGTTTTGGCGAAAGTTCACCCCCAACATCAACCTGGATAACTTCGTCTTTGGTGGGAGGTTCCCTCTGTTCGAAGCGGAATTCCCACTGCGTATCCATCTGTTGAGCCCAAGAGTCGTTCTCAAACGGCTCAGAATCCTGTTCGTCTGCTTCGAAGGGATCTGCCATCACCATATTTGCTGATAATGCTTGTTTGAGAGCTTCAGGTGAGAGATGACAACCGATGTGATAATCGATAGCCGAAACCAAGAAGGCTTGTTCAGAGGTAATATGAACATGACAAACTTCTGGGGATGCAATTCTATCGGAGATGGAAGTGCATATCTGCTCAGAGGTAATATGGACATGGCAGTCTTTGTGGACCTAACACCACTAGCGTACTTAGAGTTAAGTACGGGCGCTAAGTTAAGATGACAACCGATGTGACAATCGATAGCCGAAACCAAGAAGGTTTATTCAGAGGTAATATGAACATGACAAACTTCTGGGATGCAATTCTATCGGAGATGGAAGTGCATATCTGCTCAGAGGTAATATGGACATGGCAGTCTTTGTGGACCTAACACCACTAGCGTACTTAGAGTTAAGTACGGGCGCTAAGTTGAGATGACAACCGATGTGACAATCGATAGCCGAAACCAAGAAGGTTTGTTCAGAGGTAATATGAACATGACAAACTTCTGGGATGCAATTCTATCGGAGATGGAAGTGCATATCTGCTCAGAGGTAATATGGACATGGCAGTCTTTGTGGACCTAACACCACTAGCGTACTTAGAGTTAAGTACGGGCGCTAAGTTGAGATGAGAACCGATGTGACAATCGATAGCCGAAACCAAGAAGGTTTGTTCAGAGGTAATATGAACATGACAAACTTCTGGGATGCAATTCTATCGGAGATGGAAGTGCATATCTGCTCAGAGGTAATATGGACATGGCAGTCTTTGTCTAGGGAGCCTTTTCAGGGATTCTTTCTTGTTTTACACACAAATTTTTTTGAAGAGAGCAATTTGTTATGTAAGAATGGAAATCCAATTGGGTAAGGGCCGTCCCCTTGTTTACAGATTTAAAGTGATGACCTTGGCCTCGATCATCTTTTAAATTTTTCTTTTTAGCACATAGCACGCTTTCGTGGGATGATGAGTGTACCGGTGGAAGAGACAATAATCCGGGTCGTCCACTTTGCCGATTCTCTTGGGATGTCTGATGTCGGGTAGCTGAAGCTTGTGCTCTTTCATCAACATATCGAAGATCTCAATGATGTCGTCTTCGTTGAAGGAGAAAGTTCCTTTTGGTCTTCGGGCTCCTGATGCCTGAATTTTACGGTCTTGCGAGGAGATCGTTGTTGTTGTATCATTTTTGGATCTTGAGGGGATTCTGCCCCTGGCCCTGGACGTCACTTTGTCCTGTCGAGGTAAGTTACTCCTAGACATGCCGTGACCTCCGGCCGCAGAAACTGACTCATCAGGAACTGCCTCTGGTTGTACAGGATTGGATTTCGGAATTTTGGGTCTCGCGAGAGACGCAGCATATCCCAACCCGAAATGAGCTTTTTGATGGTGAGAATTACTACGCACCGGCGTTCGTCTACCTTTCCCATAGTTGAGACCTTGTTTTAGTTCCAAGTCGTAACCCATATTTTGCATGATATTTAATGCCTGGGGGCTATATCTGTGGGTTTGTATCCTGCCAGTTTCAGACGCGCGATTCCTCCTGTACGATTGGGGTGTTCCGCCTGCTACCGAAGATTATCGGACGCTGATCGTCGTGGGTGGGTGGGATGATAAAGATGGAGTCTTCCCGTAGCCCACCTGTTATGACGACGTCAGACGTTGACGTATCCTCCCATAAGATCTCTCCGCGTTTGATTGTTAGGGGAACTGAAGGCTGTTTATGAATCTTGCTTTCGCGTTTCTGGGTTAGATAATCCCGCCGGTCAGGAGAACTTACAGAAGAAGACGACAGCTTGTTCCTTCTGTTCCCATCAGTGGGTATGCGGAGATTGGGCACCATGGTTTTCCCTACGCCACATGTGTACAATAAATTGGCCATCTGGGCGGCGGATAATCCCCGGGGAGGGTGCCTTCCCATAATCTGAGCTCGCCCTACGTCGTGGGACTTCGCCTGGCGTAATTTGGAGATTTGCTCAGAGTGGCGTAAGGCTGAAGAGGTCCTCAGTCGGCCGTCGGCTTCCTGCGTAGTCCGGAGGGTAGGCAGATTGCTCCTTCGTCGACGTAACGGCCGAGAAGTCTTGTGGAAATCACGGCGCTCATCTGGTTCCCCGTAGAGGTCAGATATCGTCTTGCGTGTGGAGCGTGATTTGTACTTCTGACTTGGCGCTGAGGCATCATCAGAAGTTTGGTCTGTACCGCGCGTAGCGGGAGACTGGTTTCTGCGCGTAGAGCGCAGTGGATACTTCTGGGTTAGCGCTGAGGCTTTGCCCGAAGTTTTGTCTGTACCGCGCGTAGCGGGAGACTGGTTCCTACGCGTAGAGTGCAGTAGATACTTCTGGGTCAGCACTGAGGCCTTGCCCGAAGTTTCGTCTGTACCGCGCGTAGCGGGAGACTGAGTTTTACGTACAGGGCACGGAGGGAGCAATGCTACAACCTCATTGGTCGAAGAGGTCGGAGAGATCGGAGAGTCCACATGAACGGTAGAGGATGTCTTGGGCATCCAGACCTTGCGCAGCTTCCTGTTGTCTTGGACGGAGAGAGAGTGAGAGCTACCCCCGGTTCGAAGCATGTCTTCGTAGGTAGACTGGTCGAAATGGACGACCAGTGTCTTCTTCATGATTCCTATAGATACCGCATCGTGTTGAGCAATTGCTTTCTCGTCAGAAGAGAAAGATCTCCCCAGCAGAGTCGCCATCTTGTTTGTGGTGTTAAACGAAAGAATAAAGATGTATTCAATATGGGGTTTACACAGAACCCGCCTTCTTTGGTTTACAAACAAACTTGTACAATTTGATCCTATACGAGGATATGGGAGTACAATTTATTTAATCTGTATAAATATTGCTATAGGTGTCTGATCTGCAGTCGATCACTTTAGCCCTTGGACCACACGATGTTGAAGAAGTGCCGTAGAAGACATAAAGCAGCTTCGAACTTTGCAGAAGAGGGTGGATGCACGATGCCAAAGTCGTCAATCCCTGCTCTTTGCCTGATTTTCGGGTGCTCTCTCTCTCTCTCTCTGGTTCGATCTTCCAATCTTCTCTTGGTTCGATCTTCCAATTTGTCGACCTTTGGTTCGATCTTCAAGTTTGAAGTTTTTTGACCTTTGGTTCGATCTTCAAGTTTGAAGTTTTTCGACCTTGTTCCTCATTGATAGAGGTCTCTATTTATAGAGTTTTAGTGACAGTGACCACTCCGTCGGTGTAACAACCGAGGAGTGGAAAGTACAGCACCCTTTTACACAACAGTTAAAGTAACCAATGCCTGCGTATAGATAATCTTTTGAATGAGCGTGTGATGCGGGTCCAACTAAGGGACACAACGCGTACAATTGCTACGAAGATCACGGCGTAAAAGCCATGTAGGTAGGTATCCATTGTGTAGAAGAGGTTGGCATAGAAGCCAAATGTCTGTCACCATGGCATAGAAGCCAAATAGTTATCAAACCGGCATAGAAGCCGAACAGGCGTAGAAGCCGAACAGGCCTAGAAGCCGAGTGGTCGTAGAGGCCGAACAAGCGTAGGAGCCGAATGGCCACAGAGGCTGAACAGGCGCAGAAGCCGAGTGGTCGTAGAGGCCGAACAGGCGTAGGAGCCGAATGGGCACAGAGGCCGAACAGGCGCAGAAGCCGAGTGGTCGTAGAGGCCGAAAAGGCATAGGAGCCGAATGAGCACAGAGGCCGGATGGGCATAGAAGCCGCTGCGTACCATGCCACAGTGCTGATGTGGATATCTTAGCCGGAATTACGGCTTTTGAAGATATAATCAAATCTCTTGCATTAAATGCCGAGATTTGCCACCATCCTGTGCATTAAATGTGGAGGCGTGTTCTTTGACAGTCTGCAACCCTTTCTGCGCATCAGTCGCAGAGACGTGCCTCGAGAAACTGTCACCGCTCTGTGCATTAGACGAAGAGACGTGCCTCGAACCCCGTACGGAGTGCAGTTTTTGCGTGGCAGGCGGTTTGTCTACTGCAGAACGTAAACAGCTCGCGTTTTACCTGTGTAAAACAAGGCAGCGTATCCCTTCGTGCTTGAAAAAGCAGTTTATGCGAAGGGGATGGCGGTATTTGACAACCTGGGTGGCAGTGCTGTGCCATCATTATAGCCGTCGCCTGGGTAGTCGAGCCGTATCCCTTTGCCAGAAGTCCAGACGTCAGGTTCATTGCAGGCTCTGACAGGTTCATTGCAGGATCTGACAGGTTCACTTCGGGGAATACGAAGCGTCTCTTGTACACCTCAATGCTGCGTATGAAAAGGGAGGAGTTTTACGCCCTGGAGGCGATGAAGCACCCTGTTTACGCTGAAGCGGCTTGGACGTACTGCCTTACGCGGATGGTCCTTCGAGTCTTTATGTTTCACGCTCTGTTCTAGCGGAAAAGGCTCTGTTGCACGCTTGATGGCTCTTTAAGGCCTCTGCCTATGCTGCTCTGCACCGATATGCCGCGTATAGTCATCCGGCGTATTTTTCATGCTTCTACAGAATGCAGTACGTAAATTCGTACCTCGGTCCTCAAATAAATACGAAAAACGTTGCTGAATGGAATTCTTGTGCTCCCAGGTCGACTCGCCTGGCGAATGATGCTTCCATGCAACCCTGACCAGTCGAATAGCCTGACCCCTCAAAATTTTCTCACTGCGATTGAGTATCCCCACTGACTGCTCTACATATGATAAACTGGGCCCGACTGTAATCTCTGAATGATCAAGTATGTGGCTAGGGTCTGCCACGTATCTTCTTAACTGCGATATATAAAATACGTAGTGTACTCCTTCTAATGATGGAGGCAATGCAAGACGATAAGCCACTTTGCCAACTCGCTCCAAGATGTCAAAACGTCCGATGTACCTTGGACTCAGCTTACCTTTGCCCCCGAATCTGATGGTACCACGAGTGGGCGATATCTTCTAAAATATATGGTCACCTTCCTTAAACTTCAAAGGTCTGCGGTGCGCATCTGCCCAATATTTCTGTCTGTCTTGTGCTGCGCGCAGGTGGCTCTGAATCTGCTTTATTTTCTCCACTGTCTGTGTCACCAACTCTGGACCAAGTATCTGACGCTCTCCCACGTCACTCCAACATACCGATGACCTACACTTCCTGCCATACAGTGCCTCATAAGGTACCATCTGTATGCTGGCTTGGTTGTTGTTGTTGTAGGAGAATTCTACTAAGTGTAGATGGTCCTCCCAAGATCCTCCAAAGTCGATCATGCACGCTCTCAACATATCCTCTAGTATCTGAATTATGCGCTCTAACTGACCATCAGTCTGTGGATGATATGCAGTACTAAACTTGAGACGAGTTCCTAGACTCTCCTGCATACTCCGCCAAAAATGTGACGTGAATCTGGAATCACGATCCGATACAATGCTGACAGGCACTCCATGTAGTCGTACTATCTGCCTCATATACATGTCAGCTAAAATCTTCATGGACTGCCCTACTCTGAAGGGCAAAAAATGTGCAGACTTGGTGAGTCAGTCCACGACAACCCAGACTGCATCCTTTCCGCTAAGGCTCCTCGGGAATCCTGTGACGAAGTCCATGATAATGTGCTCCCACTTTCACTCGGAAATGGGAAGCGGCTGCAATAGTCCTGCAGTCCTCTGATGTTCGGCCTTGACTTGCTGACAGACTAAACATCTCGCCATGAATCTCGCAATCTCCCTCATCATTCCATGCCACCAGTAGTGTTATCTCAAATCTCGGTACATCTTCGTACCCCCGGGATGAATAGAATAAATCGAGCTATGAGCCTCTGTTATCAACTCCTGACGTAGCTTGGCACTCAAAATGTATAAGCGATCTCCACACCTCAATGTTCCGTCTTCATGAATTCGGAGTCCCGTCTGCATGCCGGCCTCTATCCTCTCTCGCAGTCGTCAGAATCTCGCATCTGCAGGCAGGGCTGCCTTGATCCTCTCAACCAATGTAGACTGAACCTCTAGACTGGCCATCTGTCCATCCATGCCTGGCAATACAACCTCTATCCCGATCTCCTGAAGATCCTCTAACAATTGTCGCTGAGTCGTCAAAAAGTATGCCATGGGCTTCCTGCTTAAGGCATCTGCTACTACATTCGCCTTGCCAGGGTGGTATTGCAACTCTATATCATAGTCTGTCATCAGCTCTAGCCATCGCCTATGTCTCATGTTGAGCTCCTTCTGAGTGTAGACATACTTCAAACTTTTGTGATCTATGTAAATCTCAAGACGCTCTCCATAAAGGTAGTGCCGCCATAGCTTTAGTGCAAATATCACTGCAGTTAGCTCTAGATTGTGCGTCGAATAGTTCTTCTCATGAACTCTCAGCTGTCTCGATGCGTAGGCTATCACCTTGCCGTGCTGCATCAGTACACATCCTAATCCGCTTCCAGACGCATCATTATACACTACAAATTCTTCTGATCCTGAAGGAAGTGTCAAAATCGGTGCAGACGTCAGACGCTTCTTCAGCTCATCGAAAGCCGTCTGATACTCCTTAGTCCAGATAAACTCCTCGTCTTTACGCGTCAGTCGCATCATAGGCACAGCGATCCTCGAGAAGTTTTCCACGAACCTCCGATAATATTCGACAAGTTCGAGGAAACTCCTAATCTCTATGACTGATGTAGGGGTAGGCCACGTCTCTACTGCGGCGATCTTCTCCGGGTCAAATTATAGTCCATCTCCAGTAATTATGTATCCCAGGAATGGTACTCTATCCAAGCAGAACTCATATTTGCTGAGCTTGACATACAACCTCTCCTGCCTCAGCGTCTCCAACACGAACCTGAGATGCCTCTCATGCTCCTCCTGGCTCTTGGAATATACCAAGATGTTGTCGATAAATACCACCACGAACTTATCTAAGTACTGGTGGAAAACCTTGTTCATCAGGCTCATAAATACCGCTGGCGCGTTGGTTAAACCAAACGACATAACTAGAATTCTTAGTGCCCGTACTTTCTCCGAAAAGCCGTCTTTGAAATGTCCTCCCTTTGTACCTTGATCTGATGATAGCTAGATCTAAAATCGATCTTTGAGAATACACATGCGCCATTAAGCTGATCAAATAAATCATCGATGCACAACAAAGGGTACTTGTTCTTTATCATTACAGCATTTAACGTCCTGTAATCGATACACAAATGTACCATCCCGTCCTTTTTTGGCACAAATAAGATGGATGCTTCCCATGAAGAAACACTAGCCCAAATGAAACCCTTATCTAAGAGATCATCTACTTGGACCTTCAACTCAACCAACTCCTTCGGTGCTAGTCTGTATACGGGGAAAGTAACTGGCTCGGCTCCGGGAGTCAACTCTGTGTTGAGATTTACACAGATCATAAAAGTCTGAAGTATGTCTACACGCAGAAGGAGCTCAACATGAGGCAGAGGCGTTGGCTAGAGTTGATGACAGATTATGATATTGAGTTGCAGTACCACCCTGGCAAGGCGAATGTAGTAGCAGATGCTTTAAGCAGGAAGCCCATGGCCAACTTTTTGACGACTCAGCGGCAATTGCTAGAGGATCTCCAGGAGCTTGGGATAGAGATTTTATTGCCAGGCATGGATGGACAGATGGCCAGTCTCGAGGTTCAGTCTACATTGATTGAGAGGATCAAGGCAGCCCTGCCTACATATGCGAGATTTCGACGGCTACAAGAGAGGACAAAGGCTGGCATACAGACGGGACTCAGGATTCATGAAGACAGAACATTAAGGTGCGGAGATCGCCTATACGTTCCGAGTGGCGAGCTACGCCAGGAGTTGATGACCGAGGCTCATAGCTCAATTTATTCTATTCATCCCGGGGGTACGAAGATGTACCAAGATTTGAGACAACATTTTTGATGGCATAGGATGAAGAGAGAGATTGCAAGATTCCTGGCGAGATATTTGGTTTGTCAACAAGTCAAGGCTGAACATCAGAGGACTGCAGGACTATTGCAGCCGCTTCCCATTCCCGAGTAGAAGTGGGAACACATTACCATGGACTTCGTCACAGGATTCCCGCGGAGCCCTAGTGGGAAGGATGCAGTTTGGGTTGTCGTAGACAGACTCACCAAGTCTGCACATTTTTTGCCCTTCAGAGTTGGGCAGTCCACGAAGATATTAGCTGACATGTATATGAGGCAGATAGTACGACTACATGGAGTGCCTGTCAGCATTGTATCGGATCGTGATTCCAGATTCACGTCATATTTTTTGCGGAGTATACAGGAGAGTCTAGGAACTCGTCTCAAGTTCATCACTGCATATCATCCACAGACTGATGGCCAGTCAGAGTGCATAATATAGATACTAGAGGATATGTTGAGAGCGTGCATGATCGACTTTGGAGGATATTGGGAGGACCATCTCACTTGGTAGAATTCTCCTACAATAACAGTTACCAGGCTAGCATACAGATGGTACCTTATGAGGCACTATACGGCAGGAAGTGTAGGTCACCGGTATGTTGGAGTGACGTGGGGGAGCGTCAGATACTTGGTCCAGAGTTGGTGACACAGACAGTGGAGAAAGTCAAGCAGATTCAGAGCCACCTGCGTGCAGCACAGGACAGACATAAATATTGGGCAGATGCGCACCGCAGACCTTTGGAGTTCAAGGAAGGTGACCACGTATTTTAGAAGATATCGCCTACTTGTGGTACTATCAGATTCGGAGGCAGAGGCAAGCTGAGTCCGAGGTACATCGGACCTTTTGACATCTTGGAATGAGTTGGCGAAGTGGCTTATCGTCTTGTATTGCCTCCATCATTAGAAGGAGTGCATAACGTATTTCACGTATCGCAGTTGAGAAGATATGTGACAGACCCTAACCACGTGCTTGATCATCCGGAGATTACAGTCGGGCCCAGTTTATCTTACGTAGAGCAGCCAGTGGAGATACTCGATCACAACAAGAAGACTTTGAGAGGGCAGACTATTCGACTGGTCAGAGTTGCATAGAAGCATCATTCGCCAGGCGAGTCTACGTGGGAGTGCGAGAATTCCATTTGACAGCGTTTCCCGTATTTATTTGAGGACCAAGGTACGAATTTACGTACCGCCCTTGATTACCAGTTGGTTTTTAAATTCTTGTAACTATTATCTTGCTTTACTTTTAATTTCGGGAACAAAATTTTTCTAAGTTGGGAAGGATGTAAACCCCTTATTTATTTTTATAGATAGTCTGGTATGGGTTAGAAAATTTTGGTTTAGCAGCAGATGTTTGAGGTTTAGAATTAAGGATGCAGATGTCTGAGTCTTTAATAAAACCCTTGGCGCGCCCTACCGTTGTTGTAATATTCGGAGCCCAATATCAGCCTATAATTTCCAACAAGTTGTTGCATTCTAGACTTGACACGCCAATTTAGGCGTTGGACTTTTTCGTCACTAAAAATCATAATCCCTTGTGCTCTAATTTAATTGCACAACTTTCCGTATCCAAAATCCATTATTTAATCTCGTGTCGCGCACCTGTGTCTTTGTCATTAATTTTTGAGACACAAACTCAACCCGTTGAGCCAGACCAATTAAAGAATCCAAGACTGACGCCAAGCCTACACCGTTCATGACCTTTGTGTCACTCCCAATTGAGATCCCATGTGCCCCCATTTAATTTAAGAGAACATGATATTTTATTTTAATTTAATTGGAGATACCAACTTTGACTAATCCCATTTTTAATCCCAACTTAACCCAATGCCCCCTTGAATTAAGTCCATGCAAAACACACAACACCCCCTCACCCTACAAAACACCAAACATAATTTTTCCCACAAATTTTGCATCATTTTATGTGTTTGTGCAAATACCCAAACTTAAGGGGCTTAATTGCAAATATTGTAATATGTGTCATAACCTCATTGGTCAAGAACAATGAAGAAGCCTCACCCTTCTTCTTTGACCGGTCAATCTCCCCACTCCCTCTCCTTTGGTGAACACAATTTTCCTCCATATGAAATCCTAGCCCCTCATTTGAATTGGGCTCATCCACACCAAACAACCCTTACACAACTCCCTATAAAATGTCTCCATCACCACACTCTTCCCCATGCCGGCCCTAATCTCCAAACCTAGAGAACACAACCCTCTTTTTCTCCTCCCTCCCTCACAACCGTAGGAATACTTCTTCCCTTCTTCTTCTTCTTCTTCTTCCTTCCTTCTTTTTCTTCCTGGAAGAACCAACACACTCCGGCCAAGCCAAGCTAACCCCGGCCGAGCCGGCCATCCCCGACCGCTACCACGAGCAATCCCGCTGTGCCAAGCCCCTGCTCCGGCCAGCTTTCTCCCCACCACCATTGCCATGAGCCAACTTCGACTGCTCCGGCCAGGCCACTCTACTCCGGTCGAGCACTGCGATCGTTCCACCATTTCCTCCATAACTGCCACGAGCCACATCGCTCCACCGGCCACCCGCTGAACCCCCCGCTGTGCCAACCGACTACTGCCAAGCCCCCACTCCGGCCGTTCCTCCGCCCGACGTCCATCCACCCGCTGTCAGCCGGCGGCTCTGCATCACCGGCAAGCCGCAGCACCTACTCCGGTCACCGAGCTATACCACCACACACCGCTACATCCGCCACTACCACCACCACCACACACCACCACATCCGCCACTACCACCACCACCACACACCAATGCCACCACCACCATCTCCAGTCCCCACTGCCACCATCCGGCCGACTCCCCTCCGGCCAGAGACGGCCACCACCTCGCCAAGGTGAAGACCTCTCCCCCATCTCCATGATTAGTGTTGTATTGCATACTTTTATATAACTTAGTTAATATTTAGGGTTATGGTATTGCATTGATTTTAGGGTTTGATATATTGTTCCATACATTGAGATTTAAGGGTTTAGTTCATTGAATATATGTGCAGTGATGGTAATATGCTAAGTTGAGTATTTAGGGTTTTAAATATTCATTGATATTTTAGGGTACATTACATGGTTTTATATGCTTCTTAATTATTATTAAGGAACAGGTGATTTATGGTGAAATGCTGTGTGATGTCATTAAGTTGTTCATTATTTTGAGGATTTGATTATTAGTGACGAACTCGATTGAGGAATACAAATAGGTATTTGTGAACTATGCATATATGAGAAGGGTTTGAATACTTAAATAATGGTTGTGATGGTTTAAAAGATAATTATTATTATTTAAGAGCTGAGGAATAATAATGAATTAATTAAGGAGTAAGTTTATTGTGAAATGATAGATGATTGTATATAATTAAGGGTTTAATAAATAAATTAATTGTTTATTTCGAGGATGACAGTAAATGTACATGTTAACATCGGTGCACACCGAGGTAAAATTTGAGGAATAATCATACATGAAATACCAATGAACACCGTGATGAGTATAGTAGGATAGAGGATTTGCTTGATGATATAGTATAGATGTTTAATTGGATCAGATATGACACACCCTTAGTCTACCTTGGTCAACCCTCTAGCATCGTGTCCCTATGAGTTGTAGCTGAGTCTGAGCATATGTTTAGACGTGTGTCACATCCCAGTTTGCAACGTGATAGTTTATTGATTGAGTTTGTATCTCGTCTCTAGGTACTACGGGACCTGCGGACTTCGTCGTTGTACCGGATCCCCATCTTCAGCAGCCGGACCCAGGCAAGTGTACCTTGCCACCCTGTATTTCAGTTACCAGATATTTATTGTTTCATTATATGCATTGTGCGCGTGTTTGATTAGAATCGTTACTCCGCGTCCAGGTTAAAACCGGGTGCAGATGTTCGTCGGTAACGTCTGGTAACGAGTGTTAGATATTCGCAATACCTTGATGTACGTACCTGTGTATATCATAACCCTAGGACACGTCCATACACTGTTATCGTGCCAGATTTCCTGTATCCTGATACTGACATCATGACCGGAGACTGGGACGACCTTATGGTCGCGTCTGTTGATGGTTATTTCTGTGTGACGAGACTGTTAGATAAAGGTGCAGGTTCAACGCACAATCGTTGACCGCTTGGGATGGGAAAGACAGTTACTAGATGTTTGGGCTCCTTTGTACGCGCTTATATATGTATATGTACTATTTCTGTAGTGATCCTATATCTAGAGTAGTTGTATCACCCGTGTGACTCTTTGCCCGGAGCTGCGGTACGTCCCGTGTGTTTTCGTGTCCGGAGCTACGATTTTATTTTGGACAGCCCACGCGTCGAACATTGTCTTCAAACTGTGTCTCACTTAGGTGGTTATGCTAGATTACACCGTCGTTGCACTTATACTTTCTGTTATACTTGGCATGCTGTATTTTGTACCTTGCTACGTCCCTCTGAGGACCTGGTCCCCTGCTAGTTTTGCAGCATAGACGATTGCGGAGCATTTGGAGTTGCTGATGGAGTTGCTTGTCTTGCAGGCATTGGTACCATCTGCTGTTGTAGCCTAGTTTTTATAGACTCATATTTTTTCTCGAGTCTATTCGAGTTGGTGTGTTATTGGGCGGCCGACTTTAGCACATGCAGCTCTTTCTTGTATATTTTTGTTCATTGTGGATTGAGACATAGATGTTTACATTTACGGGATTTTTAGATAGTGCCCTTTATTACAGCTTATATGTATTCGAGTCGGACCAGAGTCTGGTCGAATGCGTAGCTGGCATGTCGTGTATTCCTGATCCTACATATTTTGGGACTGGGGCATATCTAGTACTATCTGCATGGGGTATATCTAGTGCTATCTGCATATTAAACTTATACCAAGCACGAGGTTTCGTCTTTCCGAAGTAAGGGAAGACGGAGAGCAATAATAAAGAATTCCAGGTGAAGGTGATAGATTACAAGTACGAGGTTCAAGGAGTTTTTAAAGAATTCAATTGGGAATCGTCAAGGCGGTTGTGGGTTGAAATCATGTTTTGGTAATTCCTATTCACATGCTCGTATCAGTATAGTTATGTAACTAATGTGATATGCCAG
This sequence comes from Iris macrosiphon, assembly GCA_036927795.1. Classification (NCBI taxonomy): domain Eukaryota; kingdom Viridiplantae; phylum Streptophyta; class Magnoliopsida; order Asparagales; family Iridaceae; genus Iris; species Iris macrosiphon. The sequence continues at coordinate 20,482,186 of JAYESA010000013.1, forward strand.
ACATGTTTAAGTATGTTTGTCTACTAGTCAACTATGTATCTCAATCCACGTAAAGTAGTATTGCGAAGGGCGAACCAAGCGCACTATGGTTGATCAGACCGTAATACACTGATTCTGAAATGTATTAATGTATGCATCCACTAATACATATATCATGAACAAGCTTGATAAAAGAATAAGCTTGCAAAACTAGGCTGTAGCAGCATAAGTCAAAGTAGTTCAGAAAATATAAATATGCTAGATTATGATGAGAGATGTTACAAAATAATTCAAGTTCATAGAGAAGATAAGACTCATCCAGTCTTTATAGTGTCATACCAACTCCTGTAACGACATGCCCAAGAAATAAAACTCTGTCCAAGAAGAACTCATATTTACTGAGCTGGCTTTGGTGCTGGAAGCGCTAGCCTCTGTACTGGCGGTGGAAGTGTCAATGCTTGTTGCATAGGACAGTCTTTCATCATATGCTGTCCGGAACGATATCTCATATACTGTCCCAAACGGATCCGACAGTCCCTTGAGATGTGCCCGCGTCTCCCACAATAATTGTATTGGGGTTTCTCTGGAATCTGGTACGGTCCTGCTCTATGTTGGTACTGCTGTTGCTGAGCTAAAGGACGTCTAATAGGTCATCCTTGTTGTGTCCTTGCCGGTCCATGTTGTGTCCTCAGCTGACCTCCTTTTCCTCTGCTAATGGTTTCTTGCAATCTGGCTTCTGTCAGTAATTCGGCATAAGAGATTCGGGACTGGGAGCTAGTGTAGTATTGTAGCTCCTGAGTTAGTCCACGATGAAACCTCTTAGCCTTAGCCAAGTCATCTGGTATCAAGGCAGCGCCATATTTACTGAGGCGACTAAACTTAGCATCATACTTATCCACTGTTTTGTTCCCCTGCTCTAGGTGGAGAAACTGATCGTACAATGCATCTCTGACGGTGTCCGGGAAGTACTTCCTTTCAAAGCACTCCAAGAATTGCTCCCAAGTCTGGTATGTACCCAACTGGCGCTCCATAGATTTCCACCAGTGATGAGCATTACCATCTAGAAGCGTCCTTACACCTGTCATCCATAGGTCTGCAGGTAGCTGTGATGCCTCTAATAACTTTCGAGTATGAGTGATCCATTTGGTAGTTTCCTCTGGGCTCTCAATGCCTTTGTATGGCCTTGGACCCATCTGTACAAAGTCTTTTACTGAACCAACTTTAGCTCGAGGTACTGGAGCTAGTGCTTGAGCTGGTACAGTAGTCTTTGCAGCCATCCTTTCAAGTGCTGCTAGAAACTCTTGTCTTTTTTCTGCTTCTTGCTGCCTCTGCTCTGCAGCTAGGGTGGCGGCCTGTTGTCGCTATTCCTGCATTATCATCTGGAAGAATTAGAACAGTTGTGCCTGGCCATCCTGTGATATCGATGAGACTGGAAGGTTCCCATTAGGTGGAACAGGAAGATCAGATGGAACTGGATTGTGAATCTGTCCATCTGGTCCTGGAAGTCTAGAAATTGTTGAGGTTCCTCCTTGAGTCTGACCATTGACTCCAGGAATTGTGTCGCCATCGGCGACAGTACATCCATTCTGTATATCCATCTCTCTGCAGGTGATGTACACAACGATTAGAACAAGTACAGGAATCAAACAGGATACAAGTATAATATAGAAGCATGTAATATGCTGGGGAATTGTTCGCGTATATTACAGTCAAAAGCCCCCAACATACATGAAGTCTCTCCCTGCGTAAAATAGGGCTCAAGGTAGTTGGCGTAAAACAGGTTGTTTTAAGCTTCCTGCGTAAAGCAGAGCTTTAATATAGTCTGGCGTAAAGTAGGGCTTCAGAGTTGTCCGCGTAAAGCAGAGATTCAAAAGATGTCGGCGTAAAATAGAGATTCAAAACTGTCCGCGTAAAGCAGGGAAGCGTAAATTAGAGCTTCCAAGCTGTCGGCGTAAAACAGACTTCAGAACTGTCTGCGTAGAGTCTGCCCGCGTAAAGTCTGCGCGTAAAATATGTATAAAAATTCTGCGCGTAAAATCTGCGTAAAGAATCTGTGCGTAAAAGTTCCGTGTGCGTAAAGTTCTTGTAAAAGTCTGCGCGTAAAAGATTTTTTGCGTAAAATTTGCGTAAAAAGTCTGCCCGCATAAAGAGATCTGCGCATAAAATCTGAAATACGTTGCAGCGTAAAGTTGTACGAGGAACTCATGAGTCTGTCAGTCAAATCAGTGAACCTGACATCTGACTAAAGTACTTGAACAATGATCGAGAGGACGGCTGTGATGATAATTTTGCACAGAGATCCAGGTTGTCGTTTAGTGGCATATTTGATAAAAGTCATTTTTACGCGTCCAAAAGAAAGAAAAATGGAGTCCTCTGAATACGTTGCCTATTCTACATGGACAGAAATGAGTTTTTACGCTCAAGACAGGACAAAATCAACAGAGATGAGTTTTTGCGCTTAAGAGAAGACAAAATCAAACGCCACATCAAAAGCTGTTTCTTGCACAGGGCTCGAGGCATATCTTTGCATTTAATGTACGATATTACTATTTAAAATTGGTCATGACTGGAAAGGCTAAGTCTGTGACAAATACGCTCACATTACCATTCTTACATGTTACGCCTAATCAGGCTACTCTATGCTGCCTTACATTTTATGCCTAATCAGGCTACTCTACGCTGGTTATCTATTATTCAGGAATTATCAAGTTTACGCAGGGACAGTTATCTACGTGGCTTGCATGCCATGATCTTATAAAAGGGATACGTGTCATACGCAGATTGAACGTGGATAGCAGTTGTCATAACTGCAGCGTAAAGGAGGCAATCTTCTGCATAGTTTGGCTTTTTACGCCAACAATACAGTCTTTTGGCTTTTACGCCAACCAGGCAGGCATTTGGCTTTTACGCCAACAACAGTCAATTGGCTTTTACGCCAACAAGGATAAAGGGTCTGGTCACAGGGTAAAAGGTTTTTGGCGTAAAACTTCGTTTATCCAAACATAGGATAGTTGAAAGGAAGAATGAGGTTTCAGTCAAGCATGGATGAGATCCTTATACTTTATTCCTATACGCAGGCTTGTTCGGTACAGTTACGTAACCGAGACAATATATTCTTGACCTGCATGGGCCACCACCAAAAATATGTCACGTCCTAGTCCCAAAATACGTAGGACTAGGAATACGTAACACGCCCAGCCGTATGTATATGAACTCCAATATATGGAAACCATATACACACGTACGTTGTACATGAATATCCAATCCACCAGTGGTAATATACTGTCACAACAAGTCACACATAATCTATATATCATCCACAGCACAAATAATAAGTAGGAATAAAGAGCTGCATAATAACTGAATATCCAAGATGAGTATCTAGTCTGATAGTCGGGTGGAAACAAATCCACTACAAAATGACTATACTAAAGTAGCAACAAAATCTTTAAACAGTAGAAATAAATCACATCTACTCTGAGGGTAAGACCTCCTCAGTCAGGTAAGTAGAGTCAGGTCCAGGTCCGTACTCCTGTGGATACTCCTGCTCGTCCATATCTGGAAAGGGACCAGGTCCTCAGAGGGACGTAGCAAGATACATAATAACATGCCAATAAGTACTAAAATATAAACATCCAATGGGTCGCCTAACCGTCTAAGTGAATGCAGTTTGAGAACAACTTTTCAACACGTGGGCTATCTGGCCATAATGGGATTGGCATGATTCTCTCGGAGAATCAGGGGCCTACAAGCATACCGTCTTTTGAACGGTAGAGGCCGCCAGCAATATATAGTGGTCATCATCACCCGTTTCTCCGACGGAGAATCCGGGCGTACAGGAGAAAAGTGCAAAGGAGCCCAAACGCCTTACTTGTTGTTCTTCCCACCCCATGCTCTAAACATGCCACATCCATGACACGATAAAACCTCTTAATAACTGCCAGGTCTACTAGCATACAAAATTTTTATCAGCAGTCATCCCTAACGCACGGCTCATACGTACAGGAGGCCAGACCTGTCACGCAGTCCGTGATCTATATGAGACTCACAACTCGTGTAACAACTGTGTCACGGCCAATGAACCTACTGATGCTACATGATAACGGGGTAGTCTCATAAACAAGGTCAATGCAAATACATAAATAAAAACATATCGCGACGACATCGTCGCGCACAGATGCATGCAACATTTGGAATAAGAATAACAGTACAATGGCAAGGTATACTTGTCGAGCAAGAGTTATGTAGAGTGCAAGCGTCCAATATTGTGTTAAGTTTTGTGAAAGAAGTGGGGTTAGGGTTTGGGAGAGTTTGCAATATATATAGAGAATAAGAGGCGGTGGGGAAATATTTAGTGGTCTTAAAAGCCACTGCCGCTGCTGTTTCTTTCTTTCTTTCTTTCTTTGGTCTTGGTTTCGGTTGAGGGGTGTTTAGTAATAATAGATAAAGAGGCGGTGGAATGAGAAGGCTCACACGCACGGAGAAGAAAAAAGCAAAGTTGGTTTTTGCTACTGCTGTTGTTGATATTTCTTCTCCTAACGGGTCCGGGTAGGGATTAAACGGGTAGTGGGTTTTAGGATAGAGGGTTTTGGGTTCCGGGTTGAGATCCAATAGGAATTATATATATACATATACACATATCTATTCATAGAAAATTCTAAAAATTATATTGGTGTATACCATTAAGCTAACAACTGTCCAAAGGGTCTCCTACATGGAATAAATTAGAAAAAATTTATAATGGCTCCATAAATCCCCTAGATGTACAAACACCTCAAATAAAAATTAAATAAAATCTATTCCCTCTATTTAGCTCATAACTATTATAAATAAATAATTAATACAGTTTTCAGAATTAGGGGTTTTACACGCCACGCATGGATTTTTGACCTTGTGTATAAACACCCAAAAATTTTCAAAATTTAAAAATAAAATTTTTAGGATTTTTCTGTAATTTTTAACTAATTAAAATAAATGTTCTTCAAAGGATTACTACTTTTATGGATTAAAAATAAATATTAAAATATTATGAAAATAATATTTTTAGTGTAAAATAAATAATTGGTCATACTGTAATTTTTCTGGAATTTATTGGGCCTAGAAACTATTTTTTAAAGACCTAAAAATAACGTTTTAAAATAAACCAGACTAAACCGGATTAAAGCCAATTGAACCGAACCAACCCGGTTTAGACTAAATAAACCGAACCAACCTGAACCCACCCAATCCTATTGGATCGGGTCGGATCCGAACCCGACCCGACCCGCTAACCCGTACCCGACCCTTTAATCCAATACTGTAACTGCTACAGTAACCGACCATTCCCCGCGGCTGTTTCACTCCCGGCCGTTCCGCCTGCAGCTCCAGCTTTCGCCGTTGACGCTCCGCCTTCCCCGCCGCTGACCAACCGCCGCGCCTCTACCCCTTCTCCTCCCCACCGTCGTTAGTCGACCGTACACCACCCCGCCCGCTCGCCTCCCTGAAACGGACGCCGCTTCCTCTATAAAACCCTGACCCCTTCATCCTCCGCTGCCACCACCGCCATCACCGACGCCTCCGCCACCCTCAGTCGAAGACGACTCCGTCGTTCACCGGCCATCCCTTCGCCTCCAGCAACCGCCACTGCTCCACTGCCTCTCCCTCTCCCCTCGCCTATATAAAACCCTCGACACCACTCCACTGCCTCTCCGGCCACGATCTCTAGCCCCTGGGACGCCGAGATCCCCTCCGGTGACCGTCGACAACTCCTCGCCAACGACTAGCAGCTGACGCCGACCCCGCCGCCGACCAGCAGCTGCAGCAGTACCGCCGTGCCGTGCCGCACCACCTCGCGTGTATATGACGTACAGTCGATTCCGATGTCCTATTCTAGTGAGCATTTCTCTCTTCTCGTCGCGTCATTTTTCGAGCGATCTGTTGTAACCCATTCCCTGCGTGACCCTCTAGAACCCCATGCCATTAGCCAGGGGTAGCGTGTCCTGTGTCGATCGCAACCCGTGACGCAAAAACAAGAAAATAATCCTTATTTTCTAAAAATTCAGAAATTGTCCCGAACTCCTCAGTTCATGACCGTTTTGCGTGTAACTTGTTTAATAATTCTGAATTTTACTTAAACAATAATTTAGACCGTATAACCAAGTTTTAAAATCCGGTATTAGTGTAATTTATGGTGTTGTAATTTGTAAGTTATTCGCGGATGAAAATGACCAAAAACTTGGTTATTTAAAAACCCAAATTTTTTCGAAACTGGGTGCGCCCCGCTAAACGAGGTAACTTGATCGTGTGTAAATTTTACCGAAAGATGCGCACCGTCAATACGGACGTGTGGGATTTCGCCGAAGTTGATTTGGATGTGTGTGCACACCGGAATCAACGCGTATCCGTCGACAACGCCCCGTATCGGCCCTATCCTGAAACTCGTTGTAATTTCGTGTATGATCGTCGTTTCAAAACAAAACTTGTGCCATCAGACTTATAGCGATACGCCGGTCCTGTGACCCAAGTTTGGTTCGATTCAGAGAACGTTGACAAAATCCCGTATCGTGGGTCCCACGGCTCCACTTGACGGGTGATTTTGTGATCGGCTCATCGAAATCCAGTTCTGGATATTTCGTTGGGGTCGTATCATCGTTCTTGACTTGTAGACACTAAGTTTGACGAATTTGGAGAACTTTGTCTTTGGCATATTTCTCGGTGCGAAGTGGGCCACATGTGGACCCCACATTGACCAAAAATGGTCAATTTTGCCCCTGTGTCCAAATTGGACTTATGGACAGGCAATTCTTGCTTCATATCTTTTGTACATAATGGTAATATTTATTTCAGCAACCGGAGGAGTACTTGAAGATCCCACGGATATCGGAGGAACTGTTGGAATCCAAGCACCAGGCAAGTGTACCTTGTCAATCTTGCAATACTTGCTACATATTATTCCTTTGATTTATTTGTATGATGTATATATTCAACCTGGGACCGTGTGACATTACTTAACGTCCGAACAAGATTCGGATTTCAACGTCGTACGCGGAGTTGTGTAACATCACCTAGAGATTGATATCGCGACCCTATACATAATCGTGCTTGCTATATCAAGTACGTCATACCATAGGACACTTGACACTATTCATGTGATAGAATCTTTCCTGATATATTCATGGTGATTCTGTATAGGTTACAGGATTTGTGACATAGATATTATATATGTATAGATATCATATGACTTGTTGTATTAGATATGATCTTGCGTGTCATGGACATGAGACGTATGATTACATTGGGTGGGGAGAGTATTACCATATCAAAGGCTGATTATATTATATATATTTTGTTTTCTGGAGGTGCCTTAGACTCTGAACAGAGCTTTGGCACAAGTTTTGGCCCTTCGAGATAAATGCTGCTATGGATTTCTCCGACACAGAGCCTATGGTAGTTTTAGCCTGAGTATGATTAATGCTCTCATTTCCATATCACTTAGTTGGTTACTTAGTTTGTCCTATTGATACATTTTATATATATTGTATTTATTTGGCTTGATTTATTCTTGTACCTTGCTATGTCCCCTGAGGACCTGGAATCCAGATTATGTCCCCAGGTTTAACAGAGGAGATCTACCCCGAGATATGCGGAACAAGAGCAGACATTGGAGCAGTACCAGAACCAGAGGATGAGGTAATCGCCGAGGGTTTCTCCTGAGTATCTGGTTTATTATACTCAGTTATTTCTATTGTTAGACTCTTATTTCCTGTCTATTGAACTGCTGTAGTAAACTCATTATCGGGTTGTTCCCCAAGACTTCTATTGAGACTTGTTGATTATTATTTCATCTTGATTACTCTGATATTGATTGTATTTATCTTCTGTGGATGAGATTGGTATCATAGACCTTTATAGTTGTTTTACAGCTTAAGTACACCCTGATGGGTCCATTAAATTGGGTTTGCCCATCGGTGTGTGCTGCTGGCCATTGCCACGTGTCTAGTCCCTCGGTATTTTGGGACTGGGGCATGACATAGTTTTTTTGGTGGCCCATGCTGGTCTACGACTAAATTATTTCGGTTTCAACTAAGGGACCTAGCAAACCTGCTACAATGATAGGATAAGTTTTAGGATCTTATCCACTTGATTGAATCGTTCTTGATCTCTATATCGGATTCGAATTAATTTCTTGACTTGCATCATGCCTTGATTCCTCTGTGCGCCTCTTATAGTTTATTTTGGATGCAGAGTAATGGATCCACCAGCAAGCGATAAAACTCTCGCAGGAACACCACAAGTGACAATTGTCACCTATGTCACGCCCCAGTCCCAAAATACCGAGGGACCGGATGCGTGATAATGGCCAGCAGTACGCACCGATCGACAACCCAATTTAATGGATCCATCAAGGCATACTTAAGCTGTAATATAACAATAAGCAGGTCCAATAATGATTGTCACAGTCTATACTAATCTCATCCACAACAGGTAATCACAGATCAAATGCCTGAATAAAACAAGTAAATATAATCTAGCATATCTCAACAAAGAGTCTCGGAGAACAATCCGAGAACACAAGTCTAATACAAAAATGCAATAGACTGGAAGTAAAGTAAATAGGAACAGAAGTAAATGAGTATCTCAAACCAATACCCAGGAGAAGTCCTCTGGTACGATCTCGTCCTCGGATCCTGGTACTGCTCCAATGTAGGCACCTGCTCCTGCTTCTGCTCCTGATAATGCTCCTGTACTGTATATCTCTAGGTGGATCTCCTCTGCTAGTCCTGGGGACAAAGTCCGGATCCAGGTCCTCAGGGGACAGCAAGGTACAGAAAATACAAGCCAAAATAAATGCAGTGCAGCAAAATGCAATAAATAGGGTAAGCTATATAACCATCTATGTGGAAATGCAAGTGAGAGCATCACTAGTCTCAGGCTGAAGCCACTACAAGCTCTGTGTCGGGGAGCCGGTAGCAGTGATATCATGTAGTTGTCTAGCTCACGATGGGAGACTAAGACGCCGGCAGTCGTCTAGCTCACGATGGGAGACTAAGACGCTGTCATGATGTATATAATCAACCTGTATCCTGTGTGACTCTCCCCACCCAATGTAATCACGCATACCATGACCATAACGTCTCTTGTCCATGTCAAGCGCGATCATAGCTAAATGCAACAAGTCATAAAGTAGCTAAGAATATAGTATCTCTGTCAAGTCCTGTATCCTATACAGAATCACCACGAATATCTCGGGAAGATCCTATCTCATGAATAGTGTCCAGTGACCTGGGTCATATGGTACTTGATAAGACAAGTACGAGCATATATAGTGTCACGAATGTCCATCTCTAGATGACCGTACCCAACACCGCGTACAGTGTTGGCACCCGACTAATAATCGGACGCTAAGTACGTCACACGGCCCTAGGTTAAGCATGCACAGCAATATAATGAAGCAAGAAAAATATGTAACAATACTGCAAAGTTTGGCAAGGTACACTTGCCTGGGGTCCTGGCTCCAACTGTAGCTCTGGTCTCCGTGGGATCTGCAGGTACTACTCCGGTTGCTGAAATAAATATCACCATTAGATTCAGAAAATATCAATCAGCTAAAAACGCCTGTCCTTGGGTCCAATTTGGAGACAAGGGCAGAAACGGCAGTTTCGGGTCAAAACGGGGTCCACATGCGGGCCCGCTTTGCACCGAAAAACGTGTCAGGGTCAAAGGTCTCCAAATCACTCAAACTCAGTGTCTACAAGTCAGGAACGATGATACGAACCCAACGGAACTTCCAGAATTGGATTCCGATGAGCCGATCACAAAATCGCCCGTCGAGTGGGGCCGGTGGGGCCCACGATACACGATTCTGTCAACGTTCTCGGAATCGAACCAAACTTGGGTCACAGGACCAGCGTATCGCTACGAGTCCGATGGCGCAAGTTTCGTGTCGATCCGACGTGTGTACACAAAGTTACAGCGTGTTCCAGAATCGACGGATACGGGGCGGTGTCGGCGGATACGCGTTGATTCCGGTGTGCACGCACATCCGAATCGACTTCTGCGAAATCCCACACGTCCGTATCAACGACGCGCACGTATCTGTGAAGACCGCGTGCGACCAAGTCGTCCCGTTTGGCGGGGCGTACTCGGTTCCGGGGTGAAACAGGGTCTGGTTTTTCCTGTTTTTGGATCGCGGTGTGCGATCACCACAGGACGCGATGCCCCGAGCGGTTTGTCCGGGCACCGAGAGGGTCACGCAGGGTTCGCAACGCAACAGACAGAATTGAAATCAGAGCTACGAGCAAGAAATTACGGGTACCTGAACAGGGTCTGGAAAACCCGAGAATCTCGTGTCCGCGTGTCGAGTCGACACCGATCCGTGTCCTGTGTTCGGCTGAGTTGTGTCCAGGCTAGGGTTTTCGTCGACGTGGAAGGTGGAGGAGGAAGAGAGGCAACAGCGAGGTGGTCACGGCGGTGGACGGCGGAACTGGCCGACGTTGGGGCTCGGGTCGGCTGTAGGTGAGGGAAGTTCTGGAAGTGGATAGGGCGGCCGGAGGCGGGCTTCTCGGCGGCAAGTCGGGCGGAGAAGGAGGAAGAGGTGAGGGAGACGGCGTCGCTGCTGGTCGGAGGAGGCAGGGGCGACGGAGCTCAGGGAGTCGTCGGGGTCTGTGAGCGCGGCGGCCTGGGGAGCTGGGGTCGTCCGCGGAGGGCGGTGCAGGCGGAGGAAGCAGGTGGTTAGGGCGGAGGCGGGTTCGAGGAAGGGAGGCGGCGGATCTGGGGAAGGAGCCGGAGGCCAGGGCGTCTAGGGCAGCGAGGCGGAGGAGGACTAGTCGGCGGCGAGGTCTAGGGGGCGGAGCTCCGGCTGCTAGGGTTTAGGTGTATTGGGGAAGAAGATGGCGGCTGTGGAGTTAGGAATCGACGGCGAGGTGCAGCGGGGAGGTCGTGGTGCCGGGAGGAGCGGAGGAGGGGCCGACGTGGCCGCGGGGCGGACGTCGCGGTGGAGGGAGGTCGGCTGCTCCGGCGGTGGGGTAGCCGACGGCTAGGTTAGGGTTAGGGTTAGGGTTATTAGGATTTGGGATTTGGGGAAATTTGGGATTCTTTTTATTTTCTTTTTATTTTCTTTTGTGCAGAAAAACCCTAGGGAATCATGTATTTGTACATTACAGGAATTGGACTAGGGTTAGCCCTAGGATTCGGGCTGGGTCAACGGGTCAACGCTCCTTGGGCTGGGCTTCGGCTCTCATGGGGATGTCGGGCGTTGGCACGGATTTAATTCGGTTTAAATCCTCATGGGTCTTCAGGGCTTTAAACGGGTTTCCGGAGTCCAATAAATTCACCGAAAATTACCACATGTCCGGTTTTCCGTTTTACACCCTAAAATATTATTTTCATAATATTTTAATATGAATTAACCGTAATTAAAAATTCTTAAATCAACAAGGCCTAGGGCACGATTCCCGAAAATTTCAGATAAATTGGGGAAAATCCAAATTTAAAATTCTGAAAATCAGGGGGCTTACAATCTACCCAACTTATAAAAATTTCGTCCTCGAAATTAAATTAGGGTAGGGTCTAAAGAATTCCTTTTAAGTGAATATTGCGGTCTCTACCCAACTTAGATTTTACCCATCTATCATCTAAAGCTATACATCTAATAAAGCTATGCCCAAACTTATTTAATCATGCTATTGAATCCTCAAGTCTTTCAACACCAAACATATCACCTATGATAATCCCTTAATCATATATAAAAGGGTTATCAATACTGTGGCCGGCCGGTGGGGTGTATCTAGTACTATCTATAAATCAAACCTATACCCAAGCACGAGGTTTCGTCTTTCCGGAATAAGGGAAGACGAAGATCAATGATAAAGAGTTCAAGGGTGAGTTAGTAGAACAGAAGTATCAGGATCAAGGCGTTTAATGAATTCCAATGGGAATTGTCAAGTTGTTGTGGATTGAAATCCTATTGGTAAATTCCTATTCGTATGCTCGTATTAGTACAGTTATGTAACTGATACGATATGCTCAGACATATCTAGAGGGCAAGTATACTAGTCAACTATATATCCCAATCCACGTAAAGTAGCCGTGCGAAGAGGCGAACCAAAATGCACTAAGGTTGATCAGACCGTAATACACTGATTCTGAATAGACAACTATATTAGTGTACGCGTCCAATAATACAGATGTCATGATCAAGCTCGATAAAAGGATAAGCTTGCAAAACTAGGCTATATTAGCAGCATAAGTCAAGGTAGTACAACAATTAGAAGTACGCTAGATGATGATGAAAGAAGGTACCAATTAATTTAAGTTCACAAAACAATCACAAGATAAGCACAATAGCAAAAGACCCTATAATCTCTACTGTTTATCAATTATAAGCAGGTTCAAAATTACATATGTTAAGTCTGAGGTCACGAACCAATAGGCACGAGATAAAACAAATCTATAAACAGATACTACGAAAAATTTCGCGCATTAGCTACTCCATGAGTCTGCGCGTCCTCTAAAGTCATCGCTGGAGCTTATTCACGTCCTTGCAGTTGATTCCTCTGCTGCTGTTGAGCCTGCTGGAAGAGTGTTGCTTGTGGTGCCAAGGGTGGCCTCGGCTGATTCCCTCCTGGGGCTGGTGGTCTGGTTCCTTCAACGCTCGTTTGCGGTGCTTCCAATGCTGGAGAGGCTGGCCTCGGTACTGGTACTTCTTGTTGGTTAACCCTTGGTGATCTGTCTCGACGCTCAGGGCATTCCTTTAATAAATGCTGACTGGATCCGCAAACTATGCATAATCTCTTCTTTCGTCTGCACTCGTCCTCTGTATGGCCTCGTCTGCGACAATATGGACAGACAGGTATTGCCGGTGGAGATGCTTCTGGTGGCTGGTGCATGTGAGGTCTTTTTGCAACTTCTTCTTGTGGTGCTCCGGCTGGTGCTGATGTGGATGGCCGCTTCAGACTGGCCTCTCTCCTGATGACGCGCTCCATGCGTCGTGCTGCAGCAAGGACGTCCGAATACGAAGTAGGTGCAACGGATCCAATTAGTTTCTGTAGCTCAATGTTTAGTCCGTCGAAGAATTTCTCGGCCTTCTCTTCTTCTGTCGGGATCAATGTTGGGGCGAAGCGACTTAGACGAATGAACTCCGCGTTGTACTCTTCCACCGTCTTAGCATCCTGAGTGAGGTGATTGAACTTGTCCCGAAGTTCTGATCGAGCGATAGCTGGAATGTACATCTCCTGAAAGAGTCTAGAGAACTCTTCCCAAGTGACTCGGTCTGGTCCGAGCCGTGTTTCCTCAGATAGCCACCAGTGATGTGCATTGTCCGTCAACTGCATTCTGACGGCAGTCATCCAACGTTCCTTTGGAAGCTCAGCTGCTTCTAATTGATGTTGAGTGTTTGTGAGCCACTCGTGAACTTCAGTGGGCTCCTCCTTGCCTGAAAATGTGCGAGGCTTCAGCTGTCGGAAATCAGAAATAGAGCCCGCCGTTGGCCGTCGTGCTGGTAGATCTGCCTGCGCTAGTGCGATTGCTAGGCTGCGACTCAAAGCCTCTTGTTGAGCTTGCATTATTGCGTAGATCATTTGAAACATCTGCTGCCCGTCCATGGCCTGCCCTGGTAGAATTACGGGCAATTGCGTCGATGGTGAAATGTCATCTTGCTGATTCGCTTGACTGTGCTGTTGAGCGGATTGGCCTTCTTCTACTGGTGTTACTTCCTCTTCATTGGTTACCAAAGCATCTCGTGGTGATATTGCAGGTGTCTCGTCGTTTGCTTGTGAATCCATAACTCTGCAACCAAAATAAACGATAAGAGGCGCACAGAAATCAAGGCAGGATGTAAGTCAAGAATTAAATTCGAATCTGATATAGATATCAAGAACGTTTCAAGCAAGTGGATGAGATCCTAAAAACTTATCCTATTCTTTATTGCAGGCTTGCTCGGTCCCTAAGTTGAAACCGAACAATTTAGTCGTTGACCTGCATGGGCCACCACAAAAACCATGTCACGCCCCAGTCCCAAAATACCGAGGGACCGGATGCGTGATAATGGCCAGCAGTACGCACCGATCGACAACCCAATTTAATGGATCCATCAAGGCATACTTAAGCTGTAATATAACAATAAGCAGGTCCAATAATGATTGTCACAGTCTATACTAATCTCATCCACAACAGGTAATCACAGATCAAATGCCAGAATAAAACAAGTAAATATAATCTAGCATATCTCAACAAAGAGTCTCGGAGAACAATCCGAGAACACAAGTCTAATACAAAAATGCAATAGACTGGAAGTAAAGTAAATAGGAACAGAAGTAAATGAGTATCTCAAACCAATACCCAGGAGAAGTCCTCTGGTACGATCTCGTCCTCGGATCCTGGTACTGCTCCAATGTAGGCACCTGCTCCTGCTTCTGCTCCTGATAATGCTCCTGTACTGTATATCTCTAGGTGGATCTCCTCTGCTAGTCCTGGGGACAAAGTCCGGATCCAGGTCCTCAGGGGACAGCAAGGTACAGAAAATACAAGCCAAAATAAATGCAGTGCAGCAAAATGCAATAAATAGGGTAAGCTATATAACCATCTATGTGGAAATGCAAGTGAGAGCATCACTAGTCTCAGGCTGAAGCCACTACAAGCTCTGTGTCGGGGAGCCGGTAGCAGTGATATCATGTAGTTGTCTAGCTCACGATGGGAGACTAAGACGCCGGCAGTCGTCTAGCTCACGATGGGAGACTAAGACGCTGTCATGATGTATATAATCAACCTGTATCCTGTGTGACTCTCCCCACCCAATGTAATCACGCATACCATGACCATAACGTCTCTTGTCCATGTCAAGCGCGATCATAGCTAAATGCAACAAGTCATAAAGTAGCTAAGAATATAGTATCTCTGTCAAGTCCTGTATCCTATACAGAATCACCACGAATATCTCGGGAAGATCCTATCTCATGAATAGTGTCCAGTGACCTGGGTCATATGGTACTTGATAAGACAAGTACGAGCATATATAGTGTCACGAATGTCCATCTCTAGATGACCGTACCCAACACCGCGTACAGTGTTGGCACCCGACTAATAATCGGACGCTAAGTACGTCACACGGCCCTAGGTTAAGCATGCACAGCAATATAATGAAGCAAGGAAAATATGTAACAATACTGCAAAGTTTGGCAAGGTACACTTGCCTGGGGTCCTGGCTCCAACTGTAGCTCTGGTCTCCGTGGGATCTGCAGGTACTACTCCGGTTGCTGAAATAAATATCACCATTAGATTCAAAAAATATCAATCAGCTAAAAACGCCTGTCCTTGGGTCCAATTTGGAGACAAGGGCAGAAACGGCAGTTTCGGGTCAAAACGGGGTCCACATGCGGGCCCGCTTTGCACCGAAAAACGTGTCAGGGTCAAAGGTCTCCAAATCACTCAAACTCAGTGTCTACAAGTCAGGAACGATGATACGAACCCAACGGAACTTCCAGAATTGGATTCCGATGAGCCGATCACAAAATCGCCCGTCGAGTGGGGCCGGTGGGGCCCACGATACACGATTCTGTCAACGTTCTCGGAATCGAACCAAACTTGGGTCACAGGACCAGCGTATCGCTACGAGTCCGATGGCGCAAGTTTCGTGTCGATCCGACGTATGTACACAAAGTTACAGCGTGTTCCAGAATCGACGGATACGGGGCGGTGTCGGCGGATACGCGTTGATTCCGGTGTGCACGCACATCCGAATCGACTTCTGCGAAATCCCACACGTCCGTATCAACGACGCGCACGTATCTGTGAAGACCGCGTGCGACCAAGTCGTCCCGTTTGGCAGGGCGTACTCGGTTCCGGGGTGAAACAGGGTCTGGTTTTTCCTGTTTTTGGATCGCGGTGTGCGATCACCACAGGACGCGATGCCCCGAGCGGTTTGTCCGGGCACCGAGAGGGTCACGCAGGGTTCGCAACGCAACAGACAGAATTGAAATCAGAGCTACGAGCAAGAAATTACGGGTACCTGAACAGGGTCTGGAAAACCCGAGAATCTCGTGTCCGCGTGTCGAGTCGACACCGATCCGTGTCCTGTGTTCGGCTGAGTTGTGTCCAGGCTAGGGTTTTCGTCGGCGTGGAAGGTGGAGGAGGAAGAGAGGCAACAGCGAGGTGGTCACGGCGGTGGACGGCGGAACTGGCCGACGTTGGGGCTCGGGTCGGCTGTAGGTGAGGGAAGTTCTGGAAGTGGATAGGGCGGCCGGAGGCGGGCTTCTCGGCGGCAAGTCGGGCGGAGAAGGAGGAAGAGGTGAGGGAGACGGCGTCGCTGCTGGTCGGAGGAGGCAGGGGCGACGGAGCTCAGGGAGTCGTCGGGGTCTGTGAGCGCGGCGGCCTGGGGAGCTGGGGTCGTCCGCGGAGGGCGGTGCAGGCGGAGGAAGCAGGTGGTGAGGGCGGAGGCGGGTTCGAGGAAGGGAGGCGGCGGATCTGGGGAAGGAGCCGGAGGCCAGGGCGTCTAGGGCAGCGAGGCGGAGGAGGACTAGTCGGCGGCGAGGTCTAGGGGGCGGAGCTCCGGCTGCTAGGGTTTAGGTGTATTGGGGAAGAAGATGGCGGCTGTGGAGTTAGGAATCGACGGCGAGGTGCAGCGGGGAGGTCGTGGTGCCGGGAGGAGCGGAGGAGGGGCCGACGTGGCCGCGGGGCGGACGTCGCGGTGGAGGGAGGTCGGCTGCTCCGGCGGTGGGGTAGCCGACGGCTAGGTTAGGGTTAGGGTTAGGGTTATTAGGATTTGGGATTTGGGGAAATTTGGGATTCTTTTTATTTTCTTTTTATTTTCTTTTGTGCAGAAAAACCCTAGGGAATCATGTATTTGTACATTACAGGAATTGGACTAGGGTTAGCCCTAGGATTCGGGCTGGGTCAACGGGTCAACGCTCCTTGGGCTGGGCTTCGGCTCTCATGGGGATGTCGGGCGTTGGCACGGATTTAATTCGGTTTAAATCCTCATGGGTCTTCAGGGCTTTAAACGGGTTTCCGGAGTCCAATAAATTCACCGAAAATTACCACATGTCCGGTTTTCCGTTTTACACCCTAAAATATTATTTCCATAATATTTTAATATGAATTAACCGTAATTAAAAATTCTTAAATCAACAAGGCCTAGGGCACGATTCCCGAAAATTTCAGATAAATTGGGGAAAATCCAAATTTAAAATTCTGAAAATCAGGGGGCTTACAACCTACGAAGATGAAGTGACACCAGTTGGTAGAGGTCAATCAGCACAACAAAGTAGTCAAGCAAATCAGCATACCTCAAGATTTTGGCGAGACGACATTCCACCATCGTCGCAGTTTACTCCACCGATGCCTACTTTTCCACCCGGACAGCCTATGGACGGAAATTAGATGTTCCAAATATTTTACGCAATGCTGCAAGCCCAACAGCAGGTTCATCAAGAGGTCCAGCAAAGTCAAACGGAGAAGTTCTTTGACGGACTTAGCTCTGAGCTACAGAAGTTAATCAGCTCCGTTGTAACTACTTTAGACACGAACGTCCTTGCTGCAGCACGACCCATAGAGCGCGTCACCTGGAGAGAGTCTAGTCAGAAGCGGCCGTACGCATTAGCACAAGACCGAGTACAGCAGGAAAGAGATGCAAAGCGACCCTAGAGGAATCCACCACCGAGAGCAGCACCAATAGCCTTATTCCTTCCTACTTGTCACTACTGTGGCAAGATAGGCCATATTGAGAGGGAGTGTAGACGCAAGTTGGGACTGTGCTTGATTTGCAGATCCAGCCAACTTTAGCCAGAGATTCCACGAAGCATCGAGGAGAAACACCGATGGTTAACCGAGAAGCCTTACCAGCACCGGGAGGATATCAGCCGAGGCCACCCTTGGCACCCTAAGCAGTACTCTTCCAGTAGGCCCAGCAGCAGCAGAGGAATCCACCACAAGGACGCGAACAAGCTTTTGCGATGACAATGGAGGACGCACAGACTCGTGGAGTAGCAAATACGCGTAAGATTTAAGTTATTCTTAGCTATTTATTCCTAGTAACGCTTTAGCACGTGCCTGTTAATTCTAGACTAAACCAAGTATTTTGAACTTGTTAGTAATTGATACCCTAGTTTTCCTAAGCTGTAGTTTCTCTTGCCCTAACCCGATTCCTTTACTCTTGAATTACCTAACTTCCATTGACTAGGGAAATACTTTATTCCTTCCCTATGTGTTTTGCTTAACCCTCATCCTTCAATTTCTCCTTGATCATGATTCTTTGTTTGTGTCGTACTTCGAACATATTTTGCAACCGTGTCATCTCTTCTGACCGGTTATGTTTCGTTATTCTTTGATTGTGAGGACGCAATCCTCTTAAGGAGGGTAGATTGTAAACAACCAGAATTTTTCAAAATTTAAAAATAAAATTTTCAGGATTTTTTGGAATTTTTTAACTAATTAAAATAAATATTCTTCAAATAATTAATATTTTATGGATTAAAAATAAATATTAAAATATTATAAAAATAATATTTTTGAGTGTAAAATAAATAATTGGTCATACTATAATTTTCCTGGAATTTATTGGGCCCAGAAACTATTTTTAAAGACCTAAAAACAACGTTTTAAAATAAACCAGATTAAACCTAGTTGAACCGAACCAACCCGGTTTAGACTAAATAAACCGAACCAACCTGAACCCACCCAATCCTATTGGATCGGGTCGGATCTGAACCCGACCCGACCCGATAACCCGTACCCGACCCTTTAATCCAATATTATAACTGCTACAGTAACCGAACATTCCCCGCGGCTGTTTCACTCCCGGCCATTCCGCCTGTCGCTCCAGCTTCCGTCGTCGACGCTCAGCCTTCCCCGCCACTGACCAACCGCTGTGCCTCTACCCCTTCTCCTCCCCACCGCCGTTAGCCGACCGTTCACCACCCCGCCCGCTCGTCTCCCTGAAACGGACGTCGCTCCCTCTATAAAACCCCGGCCCCTTCATCCTCCGCTGCCACCACCGCTATCACCGACGCCTCCGCCACCCTCAGTCGAAGACGACTCCGCCATTCACCGGCCACCCATTCGCCTCCAGCAACCGCCACGGCTCCACCGCCTCTCCCCCTCACCTCGCCTATATAAAACCCTCAACACCACTCCACCGCCTCTTCGGCTACGATCTCCAACCCCAGCGACTCAGGATTCCCGCGGAGCCCTAACGGGAAGGTTGATTTTGGGTTATCGTAGACAGACTCATAAAGTCTGCACATTTCTTGCCCTTCAGAGTTGGGCAGTCCACGGAGATATTAGCTGACATGTATATGAGGCAGATAGTACGACTACATGGAGTGCCTGTCAGCATTATATCGGATCGTGACTTCAGGTTCATGTCATATTTTTGGCGGAGTATGCAGGAGAGTCTAGGAACTCGTCTCAAGTTCAACACTGCATATCATCCACACCCTGATGGCCAGTCAGAGCGCACGATACAGATACTAGAGGATAAGTTGAGAGCGTGCATGATAGACTTTGGAGGATCTTGGGAGGACCATCTACACTTGGTAGAATTCTCCTACAATAACAGCTACCAGGCTAGCATACAGATGGCACCTTATGAGGCACTGTACGACAGGAAGTGTAGGTCACCGGTATGTTGGAGTGACGTGGGAGAGCGTCAGATACTTGGTCCAGAGTTGGTGACACAGACGTTGGAGAAAGTCAAGCAGATTCAGAGCCACCTGCGTGCAGCACAGGACAGACAGAAGCATTGGACAGATGCGCACCGCAGACCTTTGGAGTTCAAGGAAGGTGACCATATATTTTTGAAGATATCGCCTACTCGTGGTACCATCAGATTCGGAGGCAGAGGCAAGCTGAGTCCGAGGTACATCGAACCTTTTGACATCTTGGAACGAGTTGGCGAAGTGGCTTATCGTCTTGCATTGCCTCCATCATTAGAAGGAGTGCATGACGTATTTCACGTATCGCAATTGAGGAGATACGTGGCAGACCCTAGCCATGTGCTTGATCATTCGGAGATTACAGTCGAGCCCAGTTTATCTTACGTAGAGCAGCCAGTGGAGATACTCGATCACAGTGAGAAGACTTTGAGAGGTCAGACTATTCGACTGGTTAGAGCACGGGGATTCCATTCGACAGCGTTTTTCGTATTTATTTGAGGACTAAGGTACGAATTTACGTACCGTATTTGATTATCCGTTTGCCTTTAAATTCTCGTAGCTATTATCGTGCTTTACTTTTAATTTCGGGGACAAAATTTTTCTAAGTTGGGAAGGATGTAAATCCCCTCATTTATTTCTATAGATAGTCTAGTTATGGGTTAGAAAATTTTGGTTTAGCAGCAGATGTTTGAGGTTTAGAATTAAGGATGCAGATGTCTGATTCTTTAATTAAACCCTTGGCGCGCCCTACCTTTGTTGCAATATTCGGAGCTCAACATCAGCCCATAATTTCCAACGAGTTATTGCATTCTAGACTTGACACGCCAACTTAGGCGCTAGACTTTTTCGTCCCTCAAAATCATAATCTCTTGTGCTCTAATTTAATTGTACAACTTTCCGTAACCGAAATTCAATATTTAATCATGTGTCGCACACCTGTGTCGTTGTCATCAATTTTGAGACACCAACTCAACCCGTTGAGCCGGACTAATTAAATGGTCCAAGACTGACACCAAGCCTACACCTTTCATGACCTTTGTGTCACTCTCAATTGAGACCCCATGTGCCTCCATTTAATTTAAGAGAACATGACATTTTATTTTAATTTAATTGGGGATACCAACTTTGACTAATTCCATTTTTAACCCCAACTTAATCCAATGCCCCAAGAATTAAGCCCATGCAAAACACACAACACCCCCTCACCCTACAAAACACCAAACACCAATTCTCCACAAATTTTTTATCATTTCATGTATCTGTGCAAATACCCAAATTTAGGGGACTAATTTGCAAAAGTTGTGCTAGGTGGCAACACCCCATTGGTTCAAACCAAATGGAGAGCCCTCCATTCTTTGACTAGTCAACACCCCTCTCTTTTGGATAAAAAATCCTCCATGATCAATCCTAGCCACTCATTCAAATAGGGAGCATCATCACCACACACTCCCACTCACCATTCCCTATATAATGTCTCCTCATACACACTTCTCCAAGCAGGCCCTAATCCCCACACTTGGGAAACCCCCCCACCTTCTCTCTCCTTCCCCCCTTCTCCCAACCGTAGGTTAATTCTTCCTTTCTTCTTCTTCTTCTTCTTCCTCACAATACAACCCAACCCCGGCCAATACAACCCAACCCCGGCCGAGCTTCCCCCTCTGGCCAACTCCGGCCATTCCACCAGTATCCTCCTCCAGCCACCCCACTGCCGCCAACCTCCTCCAGCGGCTGCCACCACCACCACACACCAACGCCACCTCCACCATCTCGAACCAGCAGCACCTCCACCCCGACCCATCACCAGCAGCCGACCGCTGCTACTTCACCCACCGCTGCCATCATCAGCTCCGCCACTATACTCCACCAACTACGGCCACCTTCACCACCACCCTCACTGTCTCCTCCGTCGCTGCCATCTCCGACAAGAACCTGTACCACCACTCTTCATCATCACCATCTTCATCATCCTCATCATCAATATCACCACCATCAACACCCCCACGACCTCCCCCTCCGGCGTGTCGCAGCCAGCCAGTACCACCACCACATCGCTAAGGTGAATACTCTCACCCCTCCCCTTGTGTATTTTGTATGTTGTTTATGGGTTGCATGAAACTTAGTTAGGGTTATGGATAATACATGAGATTTTTGTTGAATGCATGTTATAACATGAATTTGATGGTATGTGAATTTATTGATATTAAGAAAATGATGTTATAGAATATATACATTGAGGCTTGGGTATTATAGGTATATTGAGAGTAGGGTTACATATATGCTAGGCATGATGATTTAGGGTGCTGCTCTAATAAATTTATGCATATAGATTATTGTGATGAGCAGACTTAAAGTGTTGCGAAATGATACTATGATTTATCATCGAGGAGCAGGTGTTTTACCGTGAGATGGTGTGCGATATCAAACCATTAATCTAGGATTGAGGACTGATAATAATAATTAATTTAATTGAGGAGAAGTTTTATTGTGAAATAATAAGGGTTGTATTTATTTGAGGGTATAAATAATTAATAATTTATTCGAGGATGATGTTTAAAATATGCGGGATAATATCTGTGAAGACCCGGGGTAAAACTGAGGATTTGATCATGGTTTAAACTACCGAACATTATGATGAATATAGTAAGATTGAGGTTTGGTTTGATGATATTGTACAGATGATTAATTGGATTAGATATAACATACCCTTAGTCAACCTTGGTCAACCTTCTAGCTTCGTGTCCATGTGAGTTGTAGCTAAGTTTGAACATATGATTAGACGTGTGTCACATCTTATTTCAGTCTCGTGATAGTTATTGATTGAGCTTATGTCTCGTCTCTAGGTACTACGGGATATGCGGACTTGGACGTTGTACCGGATCTCCATCTTCAGCAGTCGGATCCAGGCAATTGTACCTTGCCACCCTGTATTTCAGTTACCAGATATTTATTGTTTCATTATATACATTGTGCGCGTGTTTGATTAAGATCATTACTTTGCGTCCGGATCACAACCGGGTGCAGATGTTCATCGTAACGTCTCGTAACGAATGCTAGATGTTCGTAACACCTCGATGTACGTACCTGTGTATATCGTAACCCTAGGACACATTCATACACTATTATCGTGCCAAATTTTTCTTATATCCTGATACTGACATCATGACTGGAGACTGAAACGACCTTAGGGTCGTGTTTGTTGATAGTTACTACAGTATGACGAGACTGCTAGATAGAGGTTCAGGTTCAGCGTACAATCGTTGACCGCTTGGGAAGGGTAAGACAGTTACTAGACGTTTGGGCTCCTCTGCACGTGCTTTATATATGTATATGTCCTGTTGATGTAGTGTTCCTGTATCCGGAGTAGTAGTATCACCCGTGTGACTCTATGCTCGGAGCTACGGTACGTCCCGTGTGTCTCTGTGTTCGAAGCTACGGTTTTATTTTGGACACCCCACGCATCGAACATTGTCTTCAAACTGTGTCTCACTTAGGTGATTATGCTAGATTATCCCATTGTTGCACTTGTACATTCTGTTATACTTTGGCATGCTATATTTTTGTACCTTGTTACGTCCCTCTGAGGACCTGGTTCCCTTCTAGGTTTAGGCGAGGAAGATTACCCAGAGGAGTACGGTCCGGGTACGTATCCAGCATCAGGACCCATTGCCGAGGACGAGGTCATCCCCGAGGACTTCGCCTGATCTCTGGTAGTGACTTTATCCTTGGGACGGTATTACTATCTAGCTATCTGATGTCGTTCCAAGTTATCTCATTGCTTACTTTCATTCCAGTATTTTGTACTAGCGGGTTTATTCTCGTGTGACTACTCTAGTATTTGTACTATGATATATTTTCTCGTGACATTTTCTTTCTGCACATTAGTAGTTGTGATTACCTCTATGTGCTCTTATATCTGTTGCCTGTGGATGAGATTTAGATTCACTATTTATGTGTTATGTGTTGGGTTATTCATTGTACTTTACAGCTTAGGTGCACTCCGACGGGCCCATTAGATTGTGATGCCCGCCGAAGTGTGCTGCTGGCCATTGCCACGTGACTCAGTTCCTTATCTTTGGAACCGGGGCGTGATAATATCTGACTTATTATAAATATGTCGAGCCATTGTCTCCCTATAGGAGCACTGGAACCGATAATACCGTGATCTAGCATAGTGGCCCTACGGGAAACTGGTGTAATTCGTGAAGTGCGTGTATAATCATTTATTGGCTCGGTTAGCCCATGTTCGGCAATGGCGTGATATGAGGATACCTATTATGCACTATTTCTGAGATAGTCTCAGACTCCATAATAGCAAGCTATACAATTATTTTGTCGTTTAATAACCGGACTAGATTGTGATTGTATTATTCTGTTAGTAGTATAAGGACATGGGCTATTATAGTGTGATGGTTCAACCATTGTCCTTATTTGGTTGTAGGGTCGGACCATTGTGATAGGATAGGCTGTGGACTGAGAGCACGACACAGAACCTATATATATACCTATCTATTGCTTGGGTTTTTGTTTCTCCATTTCGTGCCTCCTTTGTGGTACTTGCTATTTGGGTCTAACCCCATTGGTTTTGTATGGCCAGATTTCTAGCCAGCACCAGAAGATCTAGCGTACTTTTTTCTGACTCATGGCGCGCACCAGGAATATGGCCACTGAGGATAACGAGTGGGTTTCCTTATTCCCCGCTCGTCACTGTACATTTTACTCTTTTGGGCGTTTAGCCACCGGCACATGTTAGCCGGCATGTATGGACATTTAGCTTCCTTTTTATGACTGTATATAAATCAGGCTACAGCTGTAATACTGTCATGTATGCTTGTATCTTAACTGGCCTCACACATTTTGTAATGGCTAGTTCTCAGAATATTTTGATGGAGCGTTTGGGACGCCTTATTACTTTATCACATATGCTCTATGCTTACTGTTTCTTGTTTGATTGATTAAGACATACCTGTTCGTGTGACCCTAAGTGACCTGATTGTAGCATGCATCCCTTGTCTTATTACAGTCGTGATCGTCGTACAACGTAAATTATCTTGGATGGGGTAGTTGTCCATGTCTGTCTCCATATTTCGATACTGGGGCGTGATATTGTGTGAGTGAGAAGAATTGCAACTATGGTACAGAATTTAAGGCTTAGTCCATTCTTGTATCATACTGTTATTTGACCCATGCGAGAAGATTCAAGTCGAAGCGACATCTATCCTAATGCATGATGGGTAGTCACTGTCGGGAACACTCAACCCATTTATTGAGATATGTGAAAAATTGTTGGTGTTTTTGCCTTTGGATTAAGAAGTTTAGTCCCACATTGGCTACACCACCAAGTGAGTATCTCAATATAAAGTTTTGATTGTGTTAAGGTGTGCACATGGGGTGTGGGACACATGGGTGACATGTGGAGATATTTTCTTAGGAGAAAAAATGATTAACTCCTCAAAGAAAGCATTTATGCTTTTTGTCATTATCTTGGGATAATTCTCTTAGGAATTAAGCCCCAAACGGACTTAGCAACTCGGACTCGGACTCGGGCTCAAGGGCGCAAATTGGCGCTTTATTGACGCACTTTACACTTAGCACGTCCGTATCGGCGCATGGCACTTGTGTACATTAGTTGCGCTCGTTTTATACGCGATTTGCATGCGCTGCTGCAAAAATTTTAATATAAATTTATTACAAATACTATTATTCCTACAAATTGAACTAAAGCAATCAAAAAAATGTCTCTAATCTTAACCACTTGAGTTAGAATTATTTAATTATAAGTAAATCATATTAGGTAGTTAAATAATTAGTTATGGTGTTTAAAATAATTAATGAAGTATTTACAAACAGTTTAGACAGCTCAACGTTTCCAAAAAAAATTATATTAGTAAAGACTAGTATATATGCACATGCATTGCACGTATTTTATATTACGTAAAAAAAATTTATAGTTTTTTTACTACTTAAAAAGAACAAACAATAATCATTAATCTTTTTTCTATACGTAATTAGCTAAGTACTAATGTTAAATTTAATGAACTTTTAATTAGTAAACATAGTATTCGAAACAAAATATACCTTTACCGGTAATCTCACCTCCCGGTGACGGGTTTCACTTTGTAGTTCACAATAAAACGGACAATTCTCGCGCCTAATGCATTATCCTTTCTCTAACGGTGGGAAATCAATGGCGATTCCTCTCACCTCTTTCTTCCCTCCACCAAACCCTAACCCTAGCTTTCCTCCGCCGAAACCTCAGTTGAGCAGCTCGAGATCCTACCGCAAATGGCGGATCAGAGCTTCAGCAGCGGCGCCGGGCGTCGACCTGACGACTCTCGAAGTCGCCATTGCCAAGGTCCTCTTCTCTTCTTCTTTTTTGGATTCGGTAGGATTTGTTTGTGATATTCTGAGCACAATTTGGAAACTTTATTCAATCTGCTTCTAATTGGTTAAATTTGAAGAAATTATGGAAAATTTTTGGGGTTCCTTTAGAATTTTGCTAATTTTTGGCGTGTCCTTGCCTGTTTTGGAGTGTGTTGTATCAGACGTGACACGGACACCGCATCGATTCTTGGACCGTTCGAGCTTCCTAGGTCTGGTTTTCTCTACTTGAATAGATTAAAATCAGCGACTCGGTAGTTTCATTGGTTTCTTAGAAACAAATTTGGTAATATTGAAGTATCAAGTATGCCTAGAGATAAGTAGAGTCCGTGAATAAAAGTGACGCTCCTGATGTCTAGTACAATGAGCTTGAGGTATTTGATACGAAAGAAAACGTCTTTAGGTCACGAGCTGATTCGAGTCTGATGAGAGTTGTGTGTTGCCTACTGGATGACTGTCTTGTGCTCATTTTAAATCCCAAGGCCCACATTCATGGCACCATATTCCGACTAAATATGGGTTGTTTACCGCCCTTTCAGCTAAAGCTATACGCAAGGGCGGAGCCAGGATTCTAGTTTACCCCGGGCTGAACTCAAAACATGCTAAAAAAAAATTTAACACATTATTTCTCAGAATGTCATCATATTCCAAATGTGTGCTTCAAAATATCATTTCCGGACAAAAAAAAGTTATCAAATGACATAGGTTGAATTTCATAAGTAGACATGTTGCTTAAGATAATTAGGAAAACATCATCTTTATATATAAGATGAAAAATGGAAAAAAAAAACATGGAGAATAAAGATGCAATATTCGACGAATATGCTCTCTTTGCTTCTGCCTTCAAAAAATCTCCTTAAACTTTTCTGCCTTCCAAAAATCTCCTTCAACTTCTTCTATCCAATCCAGGAAAGAAAATCTACCACAAAATGAAGGCCAATCAAAGACAAATAAAGATAATGAAAGAGAATGATAGAATAATAAATATCAATATAGGACACTTACTAGCGAAATTGGACTCTTCGATCCTTCCAAGAAGCAAAAGCATCTATTATCGAATCTGTATCGATCATTTCTGTCATTTCTCTTTCGATATAGAGAATCATTGAATCGCTCAAGTACTCATCTTCCATCTTGTTACGAAGAGTACTTTTGATGTGTTTCATTGCTGAAAATGCACGCTCTGTAGTCGCCGTAGAAACAGGAAGTGTCAAGACAAGACGAATCAACCTATCGATCAAATTATAAGTCTCTGCTTTATTTGTTTCTATTAACCCACGACACAATTCTGAAATTGTTGACATATTCTGAAGCTTCTCGTGGTGAACCACATCAAGTCGATAATGATCTAACTGAAATTTCAAATGATGCATATCTTGTCCGCTAAAATCACCTGGATAAAACTTCTCGGCAAGTAAAAGAATACGATCAGGATCCAAAGCTTTGAAGTTGTCTCTAGGATCTAAAGCAGAGCTAAGCATAAGCAGTTCCATCGACTCTTCATTGAATCTAGCATGTAACTCATCCAACTGATAATCAATCGTAGAATTAAATATGTCAATGTGATAGTGATGCTCAATTGTAATTTGATCATTCTGTTGGCAAGAACGTCGCGTAGCTTCTTTGTACCGAGTGCTCATATCGGGTATATCGACATCAAACTTCACACAGATTGATTTCACATGCCCAAGGAGATAATCAAAACCTTCTTCTCGTAGTGTTTGAAGTAATACTTTTGTCGATGATACTAAATTCATTGCATTCAAAATATCTAAAGATTTATGTTGCAATGTTCGACAAAGCATATCTGTAATCCCCATAATCTTGTGCATAAGATGTAATATGAATATAAAATCAAAGGACTTCATTACCATTATAGAACCACCAGCTTTCCCACGAATTGCATTTGTAGATCCTTCTTTAACCAAGGATTTCAGCACAATAATAGTTGCACCATACATATCTATCAAACTACAAATGGAGTCAAAATGTGAGCTCCAACGAGTAGTACCAGCTCGATGCAAACTACCCATCTGATTAGCCCCTCTACCTGTCTCACGCTCATCACTAGCAATGTCACATTCAATCTCAATAGCTTGTGCATATCGTAGCTCGATATGCCGCTTAGGAGAAGCACTAATCAAATTGACAATGCATGTCAACTTTGAAAAGAATAACCAAACTGACATTTGATTTCCAGCAGCTGCAACTAATGCAAGTTGTAAACGATGAGCAAAACAATGAACATAATATGCATACTCACAATCACTGCGAAATAAAGCCTGTAATCCATTCCATGCACCACGCATATTGCTCGCACCATCATATCCCTGACCTCGTAAATCTCGGATGTGCAAATTGTGCCGAGTGAGAACTTTTGATATTTTCTTCTTGAGAGTCAAAGCACTGGTATCTTTAACATGTACAATCTCAAAGAACCGCTCTTTCAAGTTTCCGTGAATATCTACAAATCTAAGAACAATCGCCATTTGTTCTTTATTCGATGCATCATTCGCTTCATCAACCAAAATACAAAACCTCGCATCTCCAACTTCTTCTCGAATTTTTTCTCTCACTTTCGTAGCTAAAATATGCAAAACATCTTTTTGGATCATATGAGACGTATAAGTTGCATTTCCCGGAGCATTCTGTAGGACAACATTATCAACCTCAACATTCAACTTTGCCATCAAACTAATCATCTCAATTAGATTACCACGGTTCTTTGACTTTAAAGATTCATCATGACCTCTCAAAGCACATCCTTGTAAAGTAAGCCACCGAATACTATCAATGGTAGTCTTAAGACATAATCGATTTCTCTCAATATTTTCTAAACTTTGAACATTCATGACTTTATCGATATGCCGAGATGTATTCTTTAATGCCTCAATATTTCTCACAGCATTGTTATGTGGAGAAGTAGGACCTCCTATATGTGCCAAGAAGACACATTTGGCTCCATTGTTTACTCGCTTCCAGCTATTGAAACCTTCAACGGTAAATGTAGGATGTCAAGGTTCACGATCTTGAAAAACAAAACATGGAAAGCAAAATACCGCATCCTTTGAAATAAAGTACTCTAACCATGAAAATTTTATGAACCAACTTTGTTGAAATCTTCGGTTTTGAACCCCGGTTTTAGTCCTCGGATACTCAGCCAAGATAGGTTGATTTGGTCCCAATTTAATATAAGAACGTCTAACTTCATCTTGATTATAAACCGAATACTTCCATATTGGAATACGTAGTGCAGGATCTCGTTCAAGTTCATTCTCATCAAATGCAATTCGTGGAATCTTTGCAGGATGCTGAGGTTCTGCAGTAATCATAGGAATATCGATACTCGTTGATGGTTCTACTTGAGTCGTAGGAGCAAAGTAGATTTGGAACCCGAAGATGCTCCAATTGTTGATGTTTCTTCTTCACCTTTCTTTTTAAAGAACGAAAAAATAGTTTTCGCTTTTTTTTGTTCTTGATTTTCCATCCTAATAAAATAGAAAGTAGTTATTGAAAATTCCTTAAAAACTAAAATTCCTTAAGAACTAAAATTCATTAAGATGACTCATAGAACTATTCAGTATCAAACTTCATGCATTTTGAACTATTCAGTATCATAGAAACTTTGTACATTTTGATTCTTTATGCATTTTCCAACCCCAAAACTGATATTTTGCCTTAATTTCTCAATTAGATAAAGTCCAACAGATCTCAAAAAATGATAAACTAGACTAATGAATATTTACAGAGCATTGAAAATATGACAAATTGTCCAACAAAGCATTAACATCAAATAAGGTTATCTAACTTTTCCAACAAAGCATTGAAAATTTGAAAATTTACCTGCACTGCACAACACTGTCTGCTGCCGGTCTACTACTGCTACACCTACACAGTACACTGTGCACAGCTGCTTTTCAAACCTTAACACCAAAATAAAAAAATTTATCAGACTAACAAGTAACAAATCTCTATGATATCTTAGATAAAAAAAAATGGTTTAGAACAAATCAGACTAACAACTAACAAGTAACAAATCAGACTAACAATTAACAAGTAACAAAACCTTAGCACAACTGCTTTTCAAGCCTCCTTCTCCTTCTCCTCCTTGGGTTAGAACTCTGTCTACTCACTACTGGGTCACTCGGTCTCGGAGTCGTGCTCCACTCCAGTCTCCTTCTCCTTCTCCTCCTTGGGACCTTGAGGGGACTAGGTGATCTTTATATAGAGAGAGTCAGAGAGATGAGAGACTTCATACCTGCTGCGTCGCCATCGCCAATCGCCATAGCCGTCGAGTGTCGTGTCGACCACGCGGCGGGCTGCTGAATGCTGACGAATCTGCTTGGAGTTGGAGTCATGGGACTAGCGGCGCTGCGGCGGGCTGCGGCGCCATAGCCGTCGAGTACTCGGCTGCTGATGGGACTAGCGGCGCTGCGGCTGTGCGGCGCCTGTGCTGTGCGGCGCGTCGGCGCCCAAGCTGAACCCTAGACCTAGACAAGAGATTTGTTACTACTTACAAGTTACTTGTTATGTGAAGAAGACTCTTAGACTGGGCTGAATGATTCAGCCTGAATCTGCTCACCCGACTGGGTCAGGACAGAGTGGACTGGGCTGAACCCACTGGGCCACTGGCCCACTGAACATAAAAAAAAAAAAATCGGATTCCCTGGGTGGGCTGGAGCCCACCCCAGCCCACCAATAAATCCGCCCTTGGCTATACGGAGTGCAGAAAATAATGATTACATCTTATTGTTTCTTTTGAGTTGGCTTTGGTTGTCAGTCATATGTTTGTTATAGTTAGGAATCTTTCATGTGGATAAATCTTGGTTGTGTGTATGTAGGTGCTTATCTTCTTTCTAATCCAGATATATGCTATTTAGTGAGAACTTCAAGGGAGATTATCAATTTCCATATCCTGCTAATGTATCCGCAATTGCGCCATAATTTGATAAATGTAACTTCCTGCAGAAAGACAGTGATGCTGTTACAGATGCACTTGATCAGCTGCGTGAAGTTGGTTGGGCCAAAAAATGGAGTTCTCAACCATATGTCTCACGCCGTATGGTCAGTTCTCCATTACAATGAAGTTCTGGGCAAGTGCTTACATCAATCACAAATATATATACTTTTTCCCCCCTTGAAATACTTGTGTTTCTAGTTTTTTCATGGGGTTAAAGTCAAAACTTTTTGGAAACTGAATGCAGACAACTTTGCGGGAGCTGACTACTCTTGGAATAAAAAATGCGGAAAACCTTGCCATACCGAGTGTGAGGAATGATGTAAGCTCTGTGATAAACGTGTATCCAAATCCATTATGCCAATTAGCTATACTTTTTTACTTGCAGTAAACATGCCTGATTCTTTTTGGGTTTTGGAATTAACAAGAACATAGATATTGGACCTTCTTGAAACCATGAATAGAAGAACAGAAAAAATATCATTTATATCACTTCTGTAATTAGGAGGCCAGTTTAATCAAAGGCATAACCTGACTGAAGGAACACATTGCAATAAGTGTTATCCTATTTGTCTTGAATATATGCTGGTTTCTTAAAAATATTTATTTACTGTTAAATTTTAAGAGAGAGTTTCGAAGATTAAAATACACATTTACTTAATGTTGACATTACGCCTCACACGTATGGTTTACATCTCAACTACAGAGTACTTATTCATGTAGCACGGGTATAAGCCAACAGGTTCTCTATGATGGCTCTTGTGAAGTGCTACTCTATCACCAGTGTTTTATAACCTAGCCATGGTGCTTTAAAATATTCAATGCCTGGCTTTAAGTTCCATTTCCTACCATGTTTGTCACAAAGTCAACAAAACAAGGAGCTCTGACAAGTCGGCTTTCTTGATTAGTCAATTGGCTCTAATATTTGGATCTTCGGTATTGAATTTGATCTCTTTCTGTTGCAGGCAGCTTTTCTATTTACGGTTGTGGGAACCACCGGATTTCTCGGTGTCATTGCTGGTCAGCTTCCTGGGGTACCTCTCTGAGTCTCTTGTAATAAGTACAAGTGATAAGTTATGATTTCGTCAGAATTTACCTTTTATACTTCAAAAAAGTAATAGGTTAATTTACATAATTGAAAGTTCTCTTTCTTTAAATTACAGATGGAAAAACTTGTTACATGTAATAGTATGTATTAGTCTTCATTCAAATTGTTGTAAAATTGTTTGAAAATAATATCTTAAGAGGCCTTCATGCTAATCCAAAGCAGTAAAGCAGAAGGATAGAAGGCTTTAGTGATTGTGATGATTCTTGTTTAGCATTTTAATCCCAACACTTCATTATGTACTTCTATGCAGTATATATGTTTAGCAATATTTACCTTTACTACCCTCAACCCCAATCCCGCCCCCTACCACCCCACCCCCTCTCCCACAAACAAAGAACACCCCACCACCACCACCACCACACACATACCCACCAGAGTTTTCAACCAAGTTTCTCGTCCCGCCACCAGCTTCTAGTCCCAACATTTTCTCTTAGGTAGGAATACTTTCTCGAGCTCAATGTTGGTTATTCTTGAACATTTAAGTATGATGATTCTCAGCTTCATGATAATATCAGTCCATTTCAAACTATCTTATTCTGCTAACTAGTGGACTTGCAGGATTGGGGTTTCTTTGTTCCCTACTTACTTGGAAGTATCTCGTTGATAGTTTTGGCTGTTGGGAGCATTTCTCCTGGGTAACTTCTTGATCTTTGTTGTTAAAAAAAAAAAATCTTGATCTTTGGAATCAAAAGTGGTTTATCTGCTGACGGGAGAATTGTAGTATCTGGTAAATTTTTTTTTTTTTTTTTAGATGTCCGACGTAACGTTCGGAACTTTGTTCACGCTCCTTTGGGCCCACTGCCCCCAACTCCCACCAAATAAATTGAAGGAATAATACGCCCCCGTGGCTCGATCCACCGATCTTCCGCCACCCAGCCAGGGTCTTATACCTCTTTTATTCCGCTCTGTTAAGGGCCATGTCTTGTGTAACACTACCAAAAAGCATATTTGTTTCATTGAAGAATCTTTAACAAAAATAAAACTTATAATGGTGTTATAAAATGTCAAGGATGCCAGTAGTTTAAACATACCTGTTTGGAAACAGTATAGTGTTTGGAAACAGTATAAACGTTGTAATATTATATCTTTTATTCTTGTAAATCTGGATAATTAATTTTAAGATTTGTTGTTCCCCATTTGGGTATATATTCAAGCAAAGATAAAAATGAAATATCATTTCCGATAAGAAAAGAAAAATCACGATCAAGATATTTGAAAATTTAAGTCAAGTGTGAGTAGAAATTTTCAAGTCCACGAAATTTCGGCTCTTAAGATTGTGGGTATCCTTCCAAACACCTAGCCCCCAAGATAGAGAATTATCTTCCTTCTTTTTAATAATCAACAATATCCTATCATGATTATTGTGCATCCAAACAAATCCCACATTTGACAATGTATAAAACCAAATAAAATATTTTAAACTAGTGGACAAATACAGAATGAAGATTTAACATGTCGACTAGAGGCATATCTCTTAGGACCTGAACAATAAATCTTCTTTGCATTAAAAGTTCATATTATTTTTGGAAGGAATGACTGCTCATTGTATATAGTGCTTTTATATATTTATTTATGGTTACAGTCTTCTTCAAGCTGCAATTGGTGGATTTTCCATATTTTTTCCTGATTACCAAGAGAGGATTGCTAGGCATGAAGCTGCTCATTTTTTAGGTAAATATCAATCAACATATGTAATTGCTTTGAATTTTCACAAATAGTAAATATCAATTTATCATAGGTAATTGCTTTGAATTTTCACAAATAGTAAATATCAATTTATCATATGTAATTGCTATGAAGACTAGCAAACGATGTTGATTCAAGTTCACCATCACCAACAAGCACATCGAAGAGATGGCATGTGAGTTGGTTCTATTGGAAGTGTGTCATCTAAGTTCCATCCGTGGGACCGGGATACTATCTACTAGAGATAGATGTAGAAGTATTAATGGCGAAGAAGGTTAGGAGTATGTAGCCCATACTACCAAGTAGAGGTGTTGTCTGGGCCGGGACCGGCCCGACTCGCTCCTCAATCCGGGTCGGACTGGGTTTCCATTCTCCAAACCTGGGCCCGACCCGGTTCCCCATGTGAGTCGGGTCGGGTTTAACTTTAACCCTCTAGGACTGTAGACCCGGCTGGGACCGGCCCGACCCGCTCCGGGTTGGGCTGGATTTCCATTCTCCAGATCCGGGCCTGACTCGGTCCCCATCTGGATCGGACCAGGTTTAACTTTAACTTTCCAGGACCGTAGGCCTGGCCTGGACCGGCCCGGACCTAATCAAAGCACGAGACCAGCCTGACCCCTCATCCATCCGGGTCGAGCTGGGTTTCATTCTCCAGACCCGGACCCCAATCTGCGTCGGACTGGGTATAATTTTAACCCTCTAGGACTACAGGCCCGACCCAGTTAGCCTAATCCCCTGCGGGTCCCTGCCACCCTTACAAAATGTTTAATGATTGGTGGGGGGGGGGGGGGGGGGGTCTTTTACCGTTTTACCTCCCATGTATCCGATCGTTTGGGTGGTGGGTGGATTTGGCAATTTGGTCAAATTCTCCCAATAACCACATTATTCTTTTTTTAGGGGGGGAGGTATTTTGCTCATTTTATTGAAAATTACCAAAATATTTCTATAACATCTATATTCCAAGGATATTTAGTAATTTGGCAAAAAAAAACTCCTATAAATAGGAATTCATTCTTCCAAACCACAACAAAATTTCTTCTTTCTTCTAATATTTTTAATCAATCTTGTGTTCTGTTATGTGACTTGGCTACTTCTTCACTACCATATAATTGAAGAACAATCACCGCAACAATCTTAAGGTCCACAACATTGACCAAAAATCTCAGGGGTACAAGGCAACAGAGAATGAGGGCCTCGTCATCGTAATCGATCCAATATTTGGAAAAAAATTAGCAGAATTTATAATGAGAATGGTTCAGACCCAATAGGACTCGTTGGTGCAACTAATGTTTGATGCATGAATTGTGGGAAACAACTCAAACGGCTTTCTAACAACGGCACATGAACACTATGTAGGCATCTAAATAGTTGTATCCACCCTCTTGAGTAAGACAAGGAGCCAAGGACCATGGGACAAGGAGGATGGAGCTTTATGAAATTTGTATCTTGAAGAAATGTTTATTTTAATTTATTTAGTTATTAGTACTAGAACTTATGTAGTCACAATTATCATATATCAATTTAAAGATTTAGCTGCAATAATTCTCATGTACTTACTGTTTTACTTGTCATTTTTCAATATATGCTATAATTGTTATATATGTGTTTCATATTTGTTCATATGACGTGTTTTGCATTTTTATTTTGAGCCTTTCTTCAAGCTTTATTTGTGGTACTTTTTATTAGGTGTTGACTCTTCTGGTGTTGTATGGCTAGATATCGCAATTAAATGGAAGTTGCATTAAATTTCCGGACTCGGTTACGATATATGACCATACAAAATTAGAGGGATCAACCACAAATAACAATCCCACAAAGAAAGTTTGAAAAGAGCTTTACAACGGAAATACAAAACACAAGTACTATCAACAAACACCTATCTAACGAGAATAGTATATAATGTAAGTTTCTCAAATAAATAAAACTTATTCATTTTTCTTAATGACTTGTTCCATTTATTTTCTACTATTTGTACTAAAAATCTACTATTTTTATTTTTTTAAATACTGGACCTAGTCTTTTTTAAATAGTGGGCCAAGGCCCAAGGGCCATTTAAAAAAAAAATTGAAGTAATTCAGGCCGGATCGA
This sequence comes from Iris macrosiphon, assembly GCA_036927795.1. NCBI lineage: Eukaryota > Viridiplantae > Streptophyta > Magnoliopsida > Asparagales > Iridaceae > Iris > Iris macrosiphon. The sequence continues at coordinate 20,518,007 of JAYESA010000013.1, forward strand.
CTCAAACCGGGTAATGGGCCGGGCTGGGTTTGGAATTCTTCTTCCCAGCCGGATCGAACTAGGTCAAACCTTGTCAAAATCGGGCCGAACCGGCCCACCAAACAACTCTAACTACAAAGTAGGGACGGATCCAGGACCATCAATCAGAGGGAGCTTGATATTAGGGGCAGGTGAAGTAATTTTGGTTAGTTGTGGCACAAAAATGCAGTTCGTTCGTGACATTGATACGACATTGATTCGGTGCTCTGTGGTTGTGATAGTACTACAGTACAATTGCAACAACACTAAGGTGCATGGAACACGGTGGTACAATTACTACATTTACTTTATCACTATGGTGAACACTCCTATAAGTTGAGTTTCCCTATGGTGCATTGATAAGTAAACTGGGTTGCGAAAAAAAATTGTCAAAACTTTTCCTCATTGCCTTCATTCTTGGACATTGGCACATGGAGATAAGACGTACTCGTGGATATTGGTGGCCATGGAAATAGGTGGCGATCGAGATAGGAAGAACCTTACATCTTTAGTCTCACATATTTCTTTTCTCAAAATATACCCATATTTATAGCCTAAAACTCAAAACCCTAAACAAATCCTAACCATTGAATATTTTTCTTAAACACCAAGAAACAAATTATAATCTATTTAGGACAGATAAACCCAATCCCCTTTTAAATAAGCTTGAGCCTAAATAAGCTTGAGCCAATCCTAACATCCTCCTCCACCTTGGCTCATGTTTTTCCACTCCCTGTCACCAAAATCTCAAAAATCAAATCCACAAAAACTGTTATATGTTGGAGCCGTGGATTGCACCTTTGTATCACGACATCGTCCTCGTACACCGACAGAATAGACACCGAATGTTGATTCCTAATGTCAATAATTCAAGTGTCTTACTATGATCACATTTCTTAACAGATCGATGTCGAACTACAGGTTACTACAGTCGTCCATCTCTCAAGCAAAATCTTCCAACATAATCACAAAATACAAAAAATATAATCATAAAAAACTTTACCATTATAGGAAAACACCAAAATTACCAAACCAAACAGTATCTTTATCACCATCAAGAACAAATCTCTCTCATCACCGTCAACAATCATCACCATCAAAATCAAAAATGAAAACTATCCAAACCAAAAATGTCAAAACCAGAAAGACAAAAAAAAAAAAGAGAAAAAAAAAAAACAACTCCACCTTCAAAGAAGACACCATTTTTTCCCTTCGTTTTCTTATCCTCCACCTTACACGAAATTGTCGTCATCGGGGACTCAACACGATCATGGTCACCTTTTCCACCATTGTTTTCGGAACTCCTTCGTTCAACTTTGTCCCACAATTACTGCATCAAATCTCGAATCTCCCTCTGATACTATTTTGTTACGATAAAAGATGCGACAATAGAAACAAAATCAAGAAAGAATTAACACCCAAACCCAAAAATCGTTCATTATCATATCATAAGGAAGATTACAATCCCTCATAATCTTCACCATGTACTCAAAAAATCCCAAAACCCTAGATCTTTTCTCTCTCACGTATTTCTTTTCTCAAAAGAGACCCATATTTATAGCCTAAACAAATCCTAACCATTTAATATTTCTTAAATAATAAGAAACTAATTTTATTCTATTTAGGACTTAGATAAACATAATCCTTTGAAAGTAGATCCTAACAGAGTATGTGATAAGAGTGTGTTGAGAGAAGAAAACTTGATTTTGAAAAATTGAGGAACATATAACCTAACAAAAATTATGAATGACCATGAAAATTGTTGTTTGTTTTCAGGTCCTACACTGAATTCCTGTCTTTCTTTTTTCAAATCCAAGTAAATGATAGAAAAACTGTCTTTTGCAATTAAAAAGGTTGCTACCGCTGAGGAATATTCTTCTCCACCCAAATCAAGCACACTACTTTATCATAATTGATCTTCAATCCCTACCAAAACACAAAAGAGCAAAGAATCCACTTAATCACTTCCCTGAAACGGATCATCACCCAAATAACAATGTACACACTGTGGATTTTCCATGATGGTTGACTTGTCTAAAGATTCCCATTTGGCAAGCAACCTCCTTCTTGAACCGTTTTAGCATTCTACTCAACCCATCTGCCACCAGGACAAAGATCAAAGGTGCTAGGGGATCACCTTGTCAGAGACCCCTTTTACAATTGATTTCCCTTCCCTCCTTTCCATTAATTAGTTGACTTTTCTGAGCGTAGCCAATAGTCTATCCACCCCTCCACTTTCCTCCAAATTTTTTAGAATGAAGGGTCTCCAAAATGTACTGACACTCTACTCTACCATGCTCCTTCTCCAAATCAGGCTTGAGCATGAATCCCTCCCTTTTCCTTCATTTGAACATCAGGATAGTTTCTTGGGCCATTGCGACACTATCATGGCCTTGTAACTTGTTTTGGAGATTAATTAGTAAAATATTTGGAGTTCTTCCCTCTAAATCCCTATATTTTCTTGTTTGTTTCCACATTAAGCTCTCTTTTATTAATCCTCCACACCCCATCTACCATTTTGGGTATCCGTATCCCTACCTCAATATATGAGATCATAAGGTGTTAGACTGTTAGTGGTTCAATTTTTATTTGTTATGTAATCTATTCTATAGGGACATGTATTGTGGGAGTGAAATTCACCAGAAAAGATGAGGAAAAAAGAAATCAAGTAGACAACAGCTAATTACTTGTGCATGCATGTCTTAACTAGGGAAAGTAGTTGCTATTTTCTTTTTCTACTCCTGATTGCACCGATATGCTTTCAGATTCATAAATATGACAATATCTGTGTATATGGAAATAAACCGAGGAAGAAACTTATACCAGTATTTATTCCTTCTGTCCCAGTCAGAAGCACTATGTTGCAACGTGGATATAGCAGCTCAACTCATTTTGCTCTGTATATTTCACTGTACATTCTCAGAAGAAAGCATTCAATTCATGTCTCCACCATGTAATATATGATGGAAACATGTAACTATCTTGGTATCCAATGGAATGGATTTCTTCTTGTATATTTCTAATGGTAATAGAATAAAACTGCATGTAGTAGTTGGTTATTACATGTTTGTTCTCCACCTTAATCTAATGTCAATCCATATTATATCATGCTAAACTGCGAGTAAGATTGCCTCCTTACTGAATTACAACACTACTTATATGAATCTCATTCTTGTCATGTTCGTAGATTTTACTTTTCTAGATCCACATTAGCATGTTCATAAAACTAACTTTCAATTATACTCTTAGTTGCTTATCTCATTGGCCTTCCTATCCTGGGGTATTCACTGGACATTGGAAAGGAACATGTCAATCTAATTGATAAGAAGCTGGAGAAGTTGATATACAGTGGGAAGCTTGATGCTAAGGAACTGGACAGGTTGGTGCTTGTTATATAGTTTGTTCATATCTTTGATACATATGGACCTTTACCCATGATAACAATGTTCCTAATAGTTCACATGAAAAAAAAAATAGGATGTTGCTTTGTCCTGTAGACAAATAGATCTCAAACATTGAATGCTTTGTTTTTCAAGAGTAAGTATAGCTCACAGACCAGAAGTCCATTGTATCAACCTATTTGACTCCTTGCTAATTCTCAAATAGAATCTATTTTTTCTGTATATGCTAACATAGAAGTTTGGTAAATTACAGGATACTCATAACTTCTACTCTATTTATGAAATACTTCTACGATGTTGCAAAAGTGACACCCCCACACCCCAAACTAAAAATAAATAAAATATCCATTAATGTGTGCAAAATTTTGCCCTTTACATGTTATAAGAAAACTTTCCATCTAGTGAACAGTTAGGTGGACCCATGTTATTAATTAAAATAATAAAAATACAAAAGGGAATGGTTTCCTCCCTCTTTTCCTTCCACCATCGGCCAATGCCACCGCAATGATCACACCACCATGTAGCCTCAGGTCGTAACATTCGTGGAGGAACTAGTGAGCTGGTCCTTTTAAGATTTCTATAAACTCCATTTCATTCGTTGGATCCGCATCCAAATCTGAATTGCTCACTTGACCCGTCATAATAGCCTTAGCGAAGGTGGTGGAAGGAGAGAGGTGCATATCCGCTTATTTGGGATACTGCCAGTTTGGTTCTTAGTTGAGGTGGATATTCCTTTGAGGAGGAAGGTGGGTGTTTGGTCATTGTGGTGGTGTTGGTGCTGTTAGTGGTAGTGGTGTTGGTGTTAGAGATGGTGGGCCAGTCAGTAGTTTGAGAAAGGAATGGCCCTGATGGAAGTGAGTGAACCCACGGGGCGGTAAGCCAGGGTGCTGACTGAGTGAATCGATTATTGCTAGTTGTCCAGTTGTGCTAATAGTTAAAATCCTTCTCACAGTTCAGTTTTTTCAGTGACTTTTCACAACACAACAACAGGGATAGGTTTTCTCAAAGTCACGTGGTAATTCTGGTAGTGGGGTTAAGGATAGAGGTGAAAGGTGATTCATCTAGTTCTCCACTAAATAGATGACGCACATGGTACATTTTACTTTATTGCTTTAAATTTTCTTATATAAATGACTATAGGCAAAAAAAATCCAATGAAATTGAAACTAACAGAAATTTAACAGTTGGGGAATTTGTCACTTATAGAAAGTCGTGTAGGTTTTTATAAACGAGTAAAATATCATGTAGTTTCCTGATATTTACCCTATAAATATCGGTTCATTTAACCTTGAATAGTCATGTGTGCCTCATTTCTCAGTCTCCTTCACAACATAGTTTAAAGTATCGGCCGATACCGATCCGATACGGCCGATACCGATACAGTTTGGCATGTCCCGATCCGATACCGATACAGTTTGGCATGTCCCGATCCGATACCGACCGATACCCGATACTGACCGATACCGACATTAGAGGTCTCTTTTCCAGTCAATTCGGCAAAAAAATTTGAATTAAAAAGACCAATTAGAAAGGATGTAAAAGCATAATAAGGTTGTAAAAACATATAAAAGAGGAAAACTTATCTATCGCATATAAATCAATCGACAAGGATGACTACTATTTCATTCAATATCAAAAATACTAAGAAACAATACTGAAAATACTTTAAATTATGCATAATTGTATAAAATATATTCTCTAAAATGTTAATAATTTACTAATAGTTGTTTGCTTTCCGATACCAAAAAATTCGATACTCCGATTCGAAACCGCCGATACTACCGATACCGCCGATCACGATACTCATAGGAATGGTCTGATACCGATTCCGATACCGATACTTTGAACCTTGCTTCACAATTGAACAGAAACAAGTATAACTGTGTTGGATGTTATCCCAAATTGTGATTATTTTAGTTCATGAAGTTTCGATTGGTGTCATTTATTTTTGGGTAAGATTGGAATTTTAAAGTCTGTAATTTTGTATGATACATGGGGTATTATATGACCCCAGTGCTGGAAGCATTAAACTAAAACAATAGTAAATATACACATCTTTCTTGGGTTATTTGCTATAGACCAAAGTTTGTGGTATGCATCTGCTTTATAATTTAGTGACTTGACAGAGTAAACAAGAAGTTCACATCTAGGTACCAATGACTCACAGGTTGGCAGTTGTGTCAATGGCTGGACTAGCTGCTGAGGGCCTTAAATACGATAAGGTTGTTGGTCAATCTGCAGATCTTTTCACCCTTCAGGTATCCCAGAAATGCCAGGCTATTTATGTTTAAAAAAATTGGTGCCTAATTGTAGACTGATATGTGTTGGGACCTTTAGTTATGCTGGGAAATTTGATTTCTTTTTGTCCAGAGATTCATAAATAGGAGCAAACCGCAGATAAGCAAAGAACAGCAGCAAAACCTTACAAGATGGGCGGTTAGTTTATCATAGCGGCACATTCATTTTAAATTTACAATGTACTGACAACTAAATTTTCTTGTAGGTACTGTTTGCTGCATCTCTTCTAAAGAACAATGCAGCAAAACACGAAGCACTGATGTCTGCCATGTCGAACAATGCTACTGTTGTGGAATGCATTAAAGCCATAGAGACTGATTCTTAGCTTTTGTGCTTTCGTTCACGCCTCAACTAAACTCCAACATATTCATTCTTTATATTCTATGCGTCAATACTCAGTTTTCCACAGAGGATAGGTCTGGTCCTGAACAATATTTTACTTGTATTATACATTAATTGCATATGCAGTCTTGAATGATAAAATTACATTTGAAACTACTTTTACAAGCCTTGTACGTCTCAAGTATGGGGCTTGAGAGCTTCCAGTTAAGAGTACTTGCCACAAAAAAAAAATTGTTTTCAAATAAATTATGTGTTAAAACGATTGAAGCTCATTGTGGTCTGATATGCATTATAGAAATCTTATTTAAATATTGCATCGACCCTTCGGTAGTATCACTACTAATTGTTGAAGATTTACTGGAAAATATACTTGCTATTGACTGCTCTTCAGCAGACGAGTCCATTTTTTTTGTGTGAGATTAACAGGAAGTTAATATTTAGACTGTTGAACTACATCAAATATGTAATACTCCTTACTACGATTTACTAATCTACAATTAGTATCCAATGTCACGTCCGATTTCTATCAAATCGATAATCGTCTTCCGGGCGTGATGTTGTGCGAGCGTAAGGTGCGTCCGCACAAGACCTAGACATAATGATATACTTTGAAACAAATGCAACAGAGTACGCAAATGGAACATCACACATTGTAATAAAGAAAAGTTCTCTTTATTGATAATGAACATCTTTGTTACAAACTCTTGACTTTAAAAGTAAAAGGGTGTCGTGCGGCTTACAAGATGGACCCAAAATGAGATAGCCGATCCATACATTACATCCCTTACTAAAATTCGAAAGGGCAAACCACATTGGATGTGTGTTTGCACCATCGCCTAGGAGCTTCAAAAGGGTATGTGCGAGCTCCTTGAGAATATGTGCGTGCGTTCCAAAAGGTAACGAACACGAACGCGTCAGACCAGTAAAACGTTGGGGGAAAGCTTTAGCTCCTCGCCGCGTCGTCTTGGCTCGAGGAACCTGCTGCAACGAGGGTCAGTACTTTAAAAAGTACCGGTGAGGACGAGCTAACCCAACACACCAAATTGACACAACCCAACACACCAAATCGATACAGTATTCATGTGAACATGCAACATTATCATTATGTGGTCTTTTTATCTGGTCCTAGATCAAGTTACAAGCAATTCATAGAAGTAAATGACATAACGAAATATGTCACCGTTCGGTGACTTTTACCTGTACCGTCTGAATCACATGTACAAAACTTACCATGACATTCCCTACCACGAAGACATAGTTAGTTTGCACTGTTTAAATATACATAGCATGTCACTGGTCGGACTAGGGATGGTCGGCTGTCTTTCCGCCTCGGGTAGCTAGCCCTTAGTGGACATCCCGATTCATCCCGTGTTAGAACTTCAGCTAGCAAATGTTCTACCCAGGCCGAAGCGGTCCCAATACCCGACGACCGTTCGTAGAACTCTACCTTTGTGCACAAGTTGTCCTTGATCATGCATCATCTAAAAACTAAGTTATCAAATGAAGCACTTCAAGGCAATATAAGGAAATGAACTTCATGCATATTCCATAGTATATGCTACATTTCTCAATGATCACATTACAATTTGCACTACTCATTGAACAGTTATAGATAAATAAGTCCTATCTAAAACTGAAACATAAATAAGCATATGCATAGCAAACAAGCACGCAACAAAGTGATTGTACTGTAAATTTGTGCATGTGACAAGCATTAAGTATTTCAAGTCTACTTCTTCTTTTTTGTCTTAACTCAATTTTTGTTATTATGGTATCGTTGACCGGAACGCACAAACGAGTCAAATTATTAAGAAGGAAGACTTGGAAGAAGGGAGCTAATCGGAAGTAAACCTACTCACAAATTGGACAATCGGTGAAGAGAAATGTGAGATCTTCAAGACTCTCCTTGCGCGTCGTCTACACGATCACCTGCACGCACCAACAGATGATCAATATCTCCTGCCTCGGTCTCCCAAAGTTGGATACGAAATACAAAGTTCAAAGAACGAAGACAATGAAATCCATCGAAACCGTTCAAGAAAACGCAAGTCATAAAACCACCAAGAAAGCAACCAAGCAGCATCGAAAACGGACAAAGAAACCAGCGCAACGGAAAGGCCCCTCTCGACTCTGTCGCCAAGTCCTTCCTTGAGGCACGATCCGCTGAATGTGGAACTTGATACCAAAAAAACCAATCCATAACGAGAAAATGATCTTGATTCAATTTGTCCCGATCGAACAATACGAAGTATTTCTTAGCCGCGCTCCCCGAAAAAGGGGAACTGGGCACTACATCTTAACCAACTTATAAAAAATTTCGTCCTCGAAACTTAGGAATGAAACCTACCCCTAAGAAAAATAATAAAGAAATTTTTTTCTTCATGTCCGATTTGAGTTCCCAGGTCGACTCCTCGACTGCGTGGTTCCGCCAAAGAACGCATACAAGCGGGACTGCACGATTCTGAGCTTCTTCTCTTTTCGATCCAAGATCTGAACGAGCTCTTCGACGTACGACAAGTCTGCCTACAGATCCAACTGACCAAAATCTACCACGTGGCTCGGGTCATGCACGTACTTCCTAAGCTGTGATACATGAAAAATATCATGCACGTCTGACAGGGCTGGTGGTGTAGTGCCCCGTTCCCCCTATTCGGGGAGTGCGACTAAGAAATACTTGGTATCGTTCGATTGGGACATATTGAATCATGATCATTTCCTCGTTATGGATTGGTTTCTTCAGAATCAGGTCTCACATTCAACGGATCGTGCCTCAAGGAAGGACTCGGCGGCAGAGTCGAGAGGGGCATTTTTGTTGCTCTGATTTCTTTGCCTGTTTTTGATGCCGCTTGGTTGCTTTCTTGTTGGTTTTGTGACTTACGTTTTCTTGAACGATTTTGATAGATTTTATTGTCTTCGTTCTTTGAATTTTATATTTTATATCGAACCCTTGGAGACCGAGACAGGAGATATTGATCATCTATTGGTGCGTGCAGGTGATAGTATAGACGACGTGCAAGCGAAGTCTTGAAGATCTCCCCTTTCTCTCACCCGATTCACCAACTTGTGAGTGGCTTTACTTCGGATTAGTGCCCTTCTTCCAAGTCTTCATTCTTCATAACCTGACTCGTTTATGCGTTCCGATCAATGATACCATAATAACAAAAATCGAGTTAAGACAAAAAGAAGAAGAAGTAGACTTGAAATACTTAATGCTTATCACATGCACAAATTTACCGTACGATCACTTTGTTGCGTGCTTGTCTGCTATGCATATGTTTAATTATGTTTCAGTTGTAGATAGAACTTATTTATCTATAACTGTTCAATGAGTAGTGCAAATTATAATGTGATCATTGAGCAAGGTAGCATATACTATAGAATATGCATGAAGTTTGTTTCCTTATATTGCCTTGAAGTGCTTCATTTGATAACATAGTTTGTAGATGATGCATGGTTAAGGATAACTTGTGCACAAGGGTAGAGTTCTACGAACGGTCGTCGGGGCATATGGGACCGCTTCGGCCTGGGTAGAACATTTGCTAGCTGAAGTCCTAGCACGGAATGAATCGGGACATCCGCTAAGGGCTAGCTACCCGAGGCAAAAAAATAGCCGACAATCCCTAGTCCGACCAGTAACATGCTATGTATATTTAAACTGTGCAAACTAATTATGTCTTCGTGGCAGGGAAGGTCATGGTAAGTTTTGTACATGTGGTGTCAGACGATGCAGGTAAAAGTCACCGAACGGTGGCATATTTTGTTATGTCATTTTATTCTATCGCATGTATAAAATTGAACTTAGGCAAGATAGAAAGATAACATAATAATAATGTTGCATGTTCACATGAATACGATGTTGATTTGGTATGTTGGGTTAGCTCGCCCTCACCGGTACTTTTTCAAGTACTGGCCCTCATTGCAGTAGGTTCCCCGAGCCAAGGCAACGCGACGAGGAGCTGAAACTTTCCCCCAATCTTTCACTGATCTGGCGCGTTCGTGTTCGTGAATTTTTGGAGTGCAAGTACATAATCTCAAGGATCTCACACATACCCTTTTGAAGCTCCTAGGCAATGGTGCTAACACGCACCCAATGTGGTTTGCTCTTTTGAAATATTAGTAAGGGATGCAATGTATTGAACGACTATCTCATTTTGTATCCATATTGTAAGTCCGTGCGGCATCCTTTTTACTTTTGAGTCAAGAGTCTGTAACAAGATGTTCATTATCAATAAAGAGACCTTTTTTAAATTCCAATGTGTGATATCTCATTTGTGTACTCTGTTGCATATGTTTCTAAAGTATATCATTATGCCTAGGACTTGTGCGGGCGTGCCTTACGCTCGCATGACATCACGTCCGGGGGATGATTATCGATTAGCGAAAATTGGGGCGTGACATATTGGTATCAGAACATGGCTTCAGATCCTTTGACCTTCGTGTCAGATGTTCCTCCCCAGGTTTGCACCCTGATAACTATCGTTGTTAGGATGCATTGGCACGTTGTTACCTCCTGTGTTGCTAGGGAACTTGTGATAGAAATTTTGTACGGCACCCGTGTGAACTGGGGGGTACTGTGGCTCTAGTGAGAGGACGTGGTTTAGAGACTCCCCCATGGTACGGTACTGAGGGATGACGACATGAGCACGAATAGAATGTCGTAGTCCTATCTCAAATCCGCGGGCTCGACTCTCGGCATCACGGAGATGAGACTTGGCAAATTTTACAAGCCTGTTGAATTCTGCGACGTACTGTCGCACTATCATATTCCCTTGATGAAGATGTGTAAATTCGTCTTTCTTCTCGTGACGGACGTCTGGTGGTAGGTACACCTCTTCGAAGGATTTACAGAACATGGACAAAGAGATAATATCCTTGTCGTCTTCACTCAGGATAGCCTGTTTGTGCACATCCCACTAATCATGTGCATTCAAGCGGAGCTGGAGCTGAGCGCAAGCAACTCTCTTCCTCTTATCCATGCGAAGCACTTCAAAGTGGTCTTCTAGCTCAACCAGCCAATCTAAATCTAACAGCATGGAGGAGTCCTCAGTCCCTTTGAAGGTAGAATGACATATCTTCTTAAACTCTGATACTTGAAGGATGAAACCATTCTCATATGAGGGCGGAGGTTCCTGAGATCCCTGTAGTCCCGCAGCCTCGGCTACAACTGGAACTGTCGCAACTATCGTTGATGCAAAATGGTTGTTGTCCACGAACGTTGTCACAATCGTTTGTAGGGTATTTATTTGCTTCTGTTGTGCCTCGACCTGAATCTGTTGCGCCTGAAATTGAGCCTCGATCCGGGACTCGAATTGGTTCTGATGTAATTCTGAATGCCTCTGCTGCGTTTCCATCAAGCGCATCATCCGCTCAAACGGATCAACAAAGGGCGCGGCTGCTTGACTTTTTGTGCTGCCCCAAGTACCGGAACTGCTCTCTTGTACCTGTGCCACTACCTGCGCTTGTGCATACGGATCTGAGGCCGTTCCTTGAAAGAAAAGTAACTTACATCAGTCTTAAAATATATTATGGACTCACTGTATGGAACGCATCTCATTTTGCCCAAGCGAATTCAATATTTCAACTAGGAGGGACAATGTCGTTTCAAGAAAACTCTTCTGACACGAAGGTCAAAGGATCTGAAGCCATGGTCTGATACCAATATGACACGTCCCAATTTCTATCAAATCGATAATCGTCCCCCGGACGTGATGCCGGGCACGTGATGCTGGACGAGCGTAAGGTACGCCCGTACAAGGCCTAGGCATAGATGGAAAAAATGACAAGAAGATATTGGAACATCAATTTGGAAGAGATGATGGAAGCATGAGTTTGTTTTGGTCATGGTACTAAGAAATGGAATATGAAAAGTAAAGTCAGGACCTCTTTTGTTGTATTTGTTGCGCCTACTTTGGATTCCGCCTGAAAAGCATAACCCATCCGCCACCTGAGAAAAGAAAGTCATGCTATATCTACTGTATTTATTCTAGTCTCCAAAATGATCTACACTTAGGCATCGTTTGGTTAAGGAAAGAAAATCAATTTTTTGTTCTTTTATTTTCTTTGGTAAATTATGTCACGCCCCAGTCCCAAAATACGTAGGACTAGGAATACGTAACACGCTAGCCGTATGTATACGAACTCCAATATATGGAAACCATATACACACGTATGCTGTACAAGAATATCCAATCCACCAGTGGTAATATACTGTCAACAAGTCACACACAATCTATATCTCATCCACAGCACAATTAAAGAATAAATAGCTGAATAATAATTGAATATCAAAGATAAGTATCACGTATGATAGTCGGATGGAAACAAATCAACTGCAAATCGACTATACTAAACTACTAAAGAGAGAAGAGAATCAACTCTAATATAAGATAAATGTCTCTAAAAGAATAGCAACAGAATCTCTAATAGCTGATATAAATCACAGATACTCCGAAGGTAAGACCTCCTCAGTCTGATAAGAAGCGTCATGTCCAGGTCCATACTCCTACGGATACTCCTTCTCGTCTATATATAGAAAGGGACCAGGTCCCCAGAGGGACATAACAAGATACATAATAACATGCCAATAAAGTACTGAAAAGTAAACATCCAAAGGGGTTAACTAACCGTCTAAGTGAATGCAGTTTGAGAACAATTTTCCAACACGTAGGCTATCTGGACAAAATGGGATTGGCATGGTTCTCTTGGAGATCCAGGGGCCTAAAAAACATGATATCTTTTGAACCTCAGAGGTCGCCTGATAATATATAATATATAGTGGTCATCACCACCCGTCGCTCCGGCGGAGCGTCCGGGCGAACAAAAGGAAAGTACAAAGGAGCCCAAACGCCTTACTTGTTGTTCTCCCCACCCCATGCTCTAAGCATGTCACATCTATGACACAATAAAACCTCTAATTAACTGCCAGGTCTACTAGCATGCAAAGTTTCTATTGGCAGTTATCCATATCCATCGCACGACCTATACATACCAGTGGCCAGCCGAGTACGCAAGTCCGTGTCCTACATGTGACTCACACTTGTCACGCCCCAATCTCTCGCAAGCTCGATAGTCCCTGCTGAACGTGAATCACCACGTTGCAGCTCTCCCGCAGGACAATCGTTCCCATCGGGACGTGATACCGTACGAGCCTGGAGTTGCGCTCGTACAAGGCGATGTTGACAAACACCAAAGTTATCATCGAAACAACCAAGTTACAACGGAAGTCGTTTGTGTACCAAGCACACATCAGAGTAATACGCAGCGAAGCTCACGATAGGGTCCAAATGAAGTGCCCCGAAGGCAATGCCACAAAGGCGATGCCACGGAGACGATAAAATGCTCTTGCTCTTTTCTCTAGCCCACAAAGGTACTTACAGTTCATACATCTTGTCCCGTATATCCAAGCAGCACCACTACGCCTGTGTATCTGAAATATTGCCCACAAACGTGGGTCAGTACACAACCGTACTGGTGAGCGGGGTAACCCACTCGTCTAAGCCGACACTAAGTAAAAATAGTGAATGCACACAGTTAAATGGTGATCTTTCTAGTTGAATCCTAGATTCGTTTCATGGCATATGAATGACATGTTAAGGAAAGCAGTAAAGCAGTTTAAGCATGCAAGCATTCAACTCAACCAATCGACAAGCATTTATATATATCCAACCCGAAGTAAGCTAGCATGCAACCCATCCTACTCAATGCCATCGCTTGCACGATAACATATCGAACTATCAGTCTCGCCTCAATATCCATCCTCAACCAAAGTTTATATTCCAATCTCGAGTGCACACTCTTTGCCGAGGCAAGGTGGCAAGCGCCTACACGAAAGCCAAACCAACAAAAGAAAAGCAAGCCAACTCTTATCTATATGAAGTCACTGGCAAAGCCATAAAGGACATATTTCAAGCATTAACGGTGCGCCCTATCAGCCCGGGTAGCAAGCCCCGCCGGAGGTCCCGCAATGCATCGTGACTAGCACGAATCAATATTTCCCTCCGGATCGATACGGTCCCAGTGCCCCGGGAAGCCGTTTCGAGGAAATGTCAAACCCTGTATACACAGGTTGTCCGTGACATGCAGAAAGTAGGTATGACGAGAGGATCGAACATTCTCGCCCCACCAAGCGATCCTAGACTCGTTCAACCAAATATCCAACCGAATATCCATAACCATTCTTCCAACATATCCAACCAAGGATTCCAAATCTCGACCTCAATGTATATAGCCCAAGGCACCAAAATATCAAGTGTTTCCATAGGCAAATGCCTCTGCTCAACTCAATATTTCATATTGGATGCAACACCCCAACTCGGGACAAACCCATGGTAAAATGCCCCAACCGTGGCATAACGCCCTCGCCGATGCAGTTATTCGGTTTTGAACCGCAACTGCTCGCTTTGCAAGACAAAGCGACCAAGGGATACTCGTGCACGTATGTACGCTCGCTCGCCCGAATTCCCGATATTCCCATTTGCCTCAATGTATCATTCCAACTTGTATAATTCCAACCGTCCAAGCATAATCCCAATGTATCCAACCAACTACCTCAAATGTATAATCCAACTATCGCTTCAACTATCCAACGTGTAAACCATCTCAAGCCACAATCCTACCAAGCCAACGACGTCCACTCTATGCACGCCTCAGTGTAGTGAATCCCAATGTTTCAGCCCAAGTGTTCAAGCCTTTTACGTGTTTTCCATATTATTAGGCATGAAGGAGTAGAGGAGAAGGGAAAGAGCCCACTCACAATGTTTGATCCCGTTAGGCATCCTGTCCTGCCGATACGGCCAATCCCTTGAACCCGTGGTCCGATGCAAGCGCGATCTACTCAACTGGTATGACCGTGTGAGCAGGCCGTGCTCTCCAAATCATCCGACTGATCGGACTAAGGAAGACGGTATTATCGTTTCCATCCAGCTATTCAGTACTGTTCTGAACGAACACCTGATTTCCATCAAACCCGCTAGCCATCTGCACATTGAAACCAACTCGATTAAATCCTTCTTCCCAAAATCCAATATTTCAAATGTAACCAGTATTTGATTCATTCAGTCCGACTCAGCGTAACGCTCCGAGCGGTTGCGGTGAACATAGGTAGTTACCGCAGTTGGTTTCTTCCCATACGAGTCCGTGAACATAGGTAGTTACCGCAGTTTTCTGTGATCCCAAAAGTTATCATTTTTTGCCAACTTGGTCGCTGTTTTAGCCTAGGTTTACGTGATGTTCGAGGTAAACTAATGTACAGATATGGAAGGGGGATAGATCGTGAACGTACCGGTGAAGACGGGGTCGAGTTTGGTCGAGCGAGGGCGCGGGAAACTAGTCGTGAATACAGGTAAGTTGCTGTTCAGATTCTGTTGTGTAAGCGCGGGGTTTGAAGCGGTCGGCGGCGGACGGTTGCTCGCGACTGGCGGCAGCGGTCTGGCTAGAGGCGCGGTCAGGTGGAGAACGGCGGTCCCAGCTCTAGGTCGAGGTGATGATAGAGTTTTAGGGTTAGGGTTTTGGGGTTTGCGATGGTATATATGTGTATATATACTGCGGGGGGGGGGGGGATTACACGCGGGCGGGTGGGTGGGTAGTTTGGCAGCTGCTGCTGCTGCTTAAGTCTTTTGGAACGCGGGCGGGTTTAGGTCTTAGGGTCGGGTCGGTTGGGGCTATAGGGTTTGATCCATTTAGAATTTCTTATTCTTATTCTTTTCTTTCTTTTTCTTCCTATTCTATTTCTATTTTCTTTTTAGAATAAACTACATATATATATATATATATATATATATATATATATATATATATATATATATATATATATATATATATATATATATATATATATATATATATATATATATAATATATATATATATATATATATATAGAAAATTTAAAAATTCTATTTTAGTGCATACCATTGAGCTATCAACTGCCCACAGGGTCCCCTACATGAAATAAATTAGGAAAAATTTATAGTTGCTCCATAATTCCTCTATTTGCACCATCTCCTAAAATAAATATTAAATACATTTTATTTCTCCTAATTAGCTACTAATTATTATAATTCAATTAAATAATTAATTAAAAAGATTAATACGGTTTTTAGAATTAGGGGTTTTATAAATTATAATTTTCACCAATTTTTCTTTATGGGTGTTTGAAAAAGTCTAGAAAATTGGAAAAAAAACTGAATCCTTAGTGGTGGGAAATTAAAATCCTTGGGGGATGGAGGAAAGCATTTTTCTACTATTTTTCCTTCCTTAGCGGATCATTTTCCTTTACTCCTCATTTCCATTTGTTGTTTGATAATAAACGAAAGAAATAAAACAAGGTTTATACGAAACCCTCTCTTGTGTTTACAAACAAGAAGTACAATTAATCCTATACGAGGATGTCAAGTACAAAATTTAATCTGGGTAAATATTGTTATAGGAGTCTGATCTGTGGTCGATCACTTTGTCCCTTGGACCACACGATGATGAAGAAGTGCTATAGAAGACGGAGAAACTTCAAAGATTGCAAAAGGGGAGTGGATGCTCGATGCCAAAATCGTCGATCACTACTCTCTGTCTGTGCTCTAGATTCTTCTCTCTCAAAAATTAATTTCTGACCCTCGACCTTAATTCTTCGACCTTGGACCTCTGTCAATGGAGGTCTCTATTTATAGGGTTTTAGTGACAGTAACCGTCCATTCGGCGTAGAAGCCGGACAATGGAGAGTGTGGCACTTTTTACGTGGCGGTTATAATAACTGCCACCCGCGTATAAATGATCTTCTGAATCCGCGTGTGACGCGTGTCCCATGATGAGGTAACGCGTATAACTGCTACGAGGATCACGACATGCAAGCCACGTAGGTAACTGCCCCTTGCGTAGAAAAAGTTGGCGTAGAAGCCAATAACTGTCACCATGGCGTAGAAGCCAAATAGTTTGTCAAGTTGGCATAGAAGCCAAGTAGGTGTAGAAGCCTTGTAGGCGTAGAAGCCTGATGCTGCATGGATAGGTAGCTAGCGTACAAGATAGCCGATTCTCCTATCTTGACTGAGGTCTTGAGCGTATTCTGGACCAAACAGCCTTATCACGCACCAATACAAATATAGCCTGAGTTGGCGTATTTGAGGAGATAGCATACGGCGTACTCCTATGGTTGAAAATAGCCAGGTCGGCATATTTCAATGAGGTAGCGTACAGCGTGCTCCTATAGCTGAAAATAGCCTGATGGCGTAATATGCAGAGGTGATAATGTGGACGTATTAGCCGTAATTATGGCTCACCAGTCTTTGAAAATAGAACCAAATCTCGTGCATTAAATGCAGAGATCTGCCCCCATCACGTGCATTAACTACAGAGACGTGCCTCGAGCTCTGTACGAAGAGCAGCTTTTGACGTGGCGGTTCGTTTTGTCTTCTGCTGAGCGTAAAAGCTCACATCTGCCTGTGTAAAACTAGGCAGCATATTTCCTTGTATGCGTAAAAGCATTTTGTATCAAGGAAATATCACTAAACGACGGTTTGGGTCCCTGTGCCGAACCATCATTACAGTCGTCGTCTGGATAGTTGTGCAGTACTCTTTGTCAGGAGTCAGGTTCACTGCATGATTTGACAGGTTCATTCGAGGAATACGAAGAGTTCTCCGTACAACTTCCCACTGCATTAAAAGCGAGTAGGTTTTACGTCGAGGGGGCGATGTAACAACCTTTTTACGCCGGAGCAGCCTGGAAATACTGCATTACGTAGGCTGTTCTGGAGCTATATTTTACGCTGTACTAGCGATAAAGCTCTGTTTGTACGCCGGTGGCTCTGAAGTCACGTCTTATGCCACACAGCACTGAAATACTGCGTATAACTCTGCAGCGTATTTTTCATGCTTCTACAATACCCCCTTCAAAGTTTTTAAATTTCTCATAATTTGAAACACTTTGAATGAAGCATGAAACGGTCAAGTCTGACTCGTTCCTCGAGGCTGATTTCTTTGCAGATTTTTGGGGATTTATTGGGATTCAGTGTATTCTCTTTTGCCTATATAAAGGCTGATGAGTTAACATGTTCCTCCCATATTTTCTTCACCACACAGAGATGATTGCCGGACTTCGTCGGATCGACTTGAGGAAGAAGAAGATCATGTTCTTCCAGCATGTAAAGAGCCGAAAAAGAAGGCATCTTCGAGCAAATGTCCTCTGCAACGATGGATCATGGAAGGATATCATAGCTTCCTTTGCTCGGGATAATCAGCAACTTCATATGGCGATTCGTCCAGGAGAGAGGAAGGGTCACATTCGACCATACAGCTTGCAAGCTGTATTTTCTCCCGTCGTTG
Source organism: Iris macrosiphon (assembly GCA_036927795.1). Lineage (NCBI taxonomy): Eukaryota > Viridiplantae > Streptophyta > Magnoliopsida > Asparagales > Iridaceae > Iris > Iris macrosiphon. The sequence continues at coordinate 20,536,374 of JAYESA010000013.1, forward strand.
GTGGACGAGGGCAGACGAACTAGCCCTGTCTTCCAGTATTGAGTTGGGTCTAAAACCTCAACTCAATCTGTCATGGCGTATGGAGGATGGGCTCTTGAATAATTTACACAGGCCCAGTTTTGTATCCTCCCGCCGTTAATCATTTTCATGTTAAACGGCCGCGGAAACCGACTAACTGCTGAAGAAGACGGATAAAGATCTCCACCAATACGAGAACCTGACAGAACAGCCTCTTGGTGCAATCCTTAAATGAAAATGAGAAACCCTTGGTAGAACAAGGATTTCTATCATATGTAATCATGAAGATGAAAAACCCTTTATAAACTGGATTTCCATCATGATTAATAAAATTGTCTTCTTTTACGCATCTGATGATTTGCCATATTCTTTGCTGTGATGAAGTCTGAATATGTGTAGCTTCGACACGTCTGAATAACTTTACGCCGACTCTGATAAAAGAGTATTTGGTCTCGTCCCATCTTTTACGCATAACTGAAGACGCGTAGAAAGCTGCTTAGCATTTAAGTCGCATATTCGAACTATTCTGCTGTTTTGAACGAGGAGCTGCGTAGAATTCTGAACTGTCATTTCTCTGATAAGAAGAATTCTTGTTCAGACTATCATCTTTCAAGAATGATTTCCCGAAAATCCCTTAAAATAGGGCGAGAAATGGCTGTCACAACTGAGTCGCCATCTTGAACTGTAGAGAAAATATTCAGACTGGATTTTGGATGAACTTCCAATCGACCCAAGAAGAAGAGTCATTTTCAATGTTGAACTATGTGTGTACTGGGTACTTGGGACGTTTTGAGGCCAAGAAGGAGCATCTTCTGCGTGAACCCTTGTAATTGGCCATCTTGAGAATTGTTCAGATATACGCATACTCTGGCCTGGGTATTTTAAGATATGCGAAAAGTCATAGATCCGTAGTGTGGATGAGCATAAAAATTATAAGTTTGTAGCCTCTCGAGCGTAAAAGCTGCTGAGCATAAGAGCATACGGGCGTAAAACTGTAGATTTATAGCCTCTGAAAAGAAAACTTCTGAGCGTGAAGTCGTAGATTTGTCGCCTCTGAGCGTAAAAGCTACCGAGCGTAAAAGCATCCGGGCGTAAAATCATAGACTTATAGCCTCTGAGCGTAAAACCGTAGATTTGTAGCTTTTCGAGCGTAAAAGCTCCTTGGCGTAAAAGCTCATTGGCGTAAAATCACGAATCTGCTCTGCACGAAAAAACTTTTTGAATTCGCTGACTGTCCGCCTTCCCTGAGTAATAGGCTGACGTGGTCCCCAATCATAACCGAATATTAAATATCGGATTTGGTTAGGGATTCAAAGAGTTTATCTGAACTCTATAAATACCCCAAGGCCTTCAGAGAGAAAACTCTTCACCTGTCTTTTGCAAAAGAAAAAAAACCTTCGTCTCTTTGAGAACTCTTATTCGTTTCTTCTCCGAGCACTCTGAGTTTTTTTAGCAATGGCACCGAAACAATCTTCGACTGCTAAGGGGAAGAAAGCTGCCTCGTCTTCTCGCTCCTCTGCTCAAGCACGAGCGACTCCGATTAAGCTGAGCGAACCTTGCTCTGAACGAAGTGTCCCACCGACAAGCTGTGCACCGGGCATTATATGTAAAGCTTTTGGGACGACAAAAAACGAAGAAAAACCCTTCGCACACGTTGTACGTGGATGCGCTAGGTCATCTTCTGTGCTGAACGCCTCTTCGAGGAAGATGATGCACAGAGATATTTTATCATTTACGCCCATATTTCTAATGTGTCAGCATAAAAACTCCATATTTTTGCAGTCTGGCGTAAAAGCTTTGACTGTCGAAATTTGGCGTATACTACAAGTTTTGAGTTTTTACGCTCTGAATAAAAATTTCGGCGTAATAACTCAAATTTTGACAGTCTGGCGTAAAACACAGGCTGTCAGATTTTTTTGTGTATACTGCCAATCTTGAATTTTATACTTAGATAATAGATTCCAGCGTAAAAACTCAAGTTTTCACAGTCTTGGCGTAAAAGCACAGACTGTTGATCTTTGGCATAAGCTGCAAGACTGTGAGGTCTAGTATAGAAACTGACATGTTTTTCTTGCACTTTGTAGTTAACTTGCAGATACCTCCGTTGGCTGAGGTGATGGGTTCTGCTGCTGGGATGCTGAACTCCAATTACCTGGAGGATTTGTCCCATGTGACATTTCCTATTTTCGGACCCCATCCTGAAGGAAGGGAAAATCTGATATCGTCTCAAGGAGAACGAATGTTGTTGAGCATGATCAACGGGGAGCCCCTAACACATATAGATAGGGCCAAATATATAAAACCAGCTTTCCTCTTCGGGGATATGATTGATAAACAATCCCAGACGAAGCCCAAGAAGGAAAACTAGATTTTTACTGCTGGAGGCATGGTAATGTACCTGCCCAAGATGCTGAGAGATTACCCTATCTCGGCATTCTTTCATGCCACGCATCCGAGGAAGATGTCGTGGACTCTGACCCCTAATCTTCACGGCCAGCCGGGGAAGATATTTTATCAGAAGGGATCAGACCAAGGGTTATTTGTAAGCCGTCCTTCCGGCCCGGTCATGCCTTTCAGGGGATTATTTTCGGGTAGTGTCCCGAGTGAAGACACTTCACTGCTCTAACCAGTCCAGTTACCGACTTTCTGCAATGACTTCATGGGACAAGGAGGAGTATACCCCAAGGTTAATCCTCGGACCAATTGGTGGCTTACCCCTACAAATCTTCGCTGGGCTCGTTTAGCTGCCTGGGCCCTAAAGCATTTTCAAACGGAGCTGGAGAACATTGGTCTGTTTGCGGCTGTGAGTGCTACCAGTATTGGGTTACCTCTCAATCCCAACCTGTTTTTAGCTTTGATGGAGCGGTATATCTCGCTCACTGGGACTTTCGCCACTCCACTGGGGGAGTTGGGATTGGCCCTTCACGAAATGGCAGAGATTTCAAGACTGCCAATGGAGGATACTCCTTATGAAGAGTATGTTCCCACAAACCGGGAGCTGGGGGATACAAACCCTCGGGTGGTGGCAGTGTACCAGGAGCTGATGTGCCACTATTTAGCGTGCACCGCCTTCTATAATGAGCCCTCTGATTTGGCTCATACCAACAAATGGGCGTCCTACCTCTTCTTCCATCAGGCTAGAGATGCTAAGCCAGACAAAGTCGTGGATAGCAGGGATAAGCCTTTGAGCCTTCTGAGCGTGCTTAATGCTCAAGTAGTCGATGATCTCATTGAAGACGTTGGGGCTTCAGATCAGGTCCTCGATGAGGAGATAGGGAGTTATCCTGCAGGCACTAAAGCCTACAGTTACTTGAGGCATTGCCGCAGGCCTCTATCAAGGGAAGCTCAACTGGCTGGCTTCCTCTCTGTATGGCTACGCCGACTGGTAGTACCTGGCATTGCATCTTTGGATCGCATTCACCGCAACACCTTATGGCCTGCAGTGCGTCTGGTGTTCGGGGCAAGACTGGGCCTGCTCCCTGCCATGGTATGCCGCATACAATCTGGCCTGAGGGCCATTACTGATGGGCTGCTTGCCGATGAAATACGGCGTGACAGCTTTCCCAGGGTAGAATTACCGTTCCTGTATTTGATGGGATGGCTAATTCTTCATAACCCCAGAGTGATGTCTCCCAGCTCTGCCAGTAGTTCGGGGAATAATTTCTTGTTGAATTACAAGAATTCCACCTGGAACGTGACCATCGTCGTAGACTGTCGGCGGGCATTAAATTTTGCTCACAGCTGGAAGCTCTTCTGTATCGTCCCCCTCTGTACATCTCAATCAGCAGGGGAGCAGGCTTCAGGACTCAGGTGAAGGAAAGACCGTTCTTTCTCCTGAAGCTTTTTATTGGTTGGTCTGCATTAGACCTTCCTATTTATTGTACAGAAGTGAAGACCATTGCTTCTTGGAGCCCTATCTGCCTAGTCGGTTCGCCAGGCAGTTTGGGTATGACCAATTGCACGTGGGAAACACCATCACCAGCTTCAAGTCTAGAGGTGGACTTATTGACGGAGCGAGAGGATGGCGGTACTTCATAATGGGTTGTACTGGAGCGGCTTTTACTATACCTGCGACTTCTCTCTCCATAGAGTTACGCATCCTCCATTCATACGCCTAGTTTTATGTGGCCATCAATACCTTCCATCGCTATTTTGATATGCGTGGAAGTTTTAGGATGCCACTCATAAGTCTTCTGGAAGAGAGGATGTCCCATCAGTCTCCTCTAACGAAGGTGAAGACGCTGTCGGTACAGATGAGTTCTTGTTGACAGTACCGAGAGGCGCAATACCTCCGCCTGCAGAGCCTCTTGTTATCCCTAGAAAACGAAGGGCTCCTGTTCTGAAGGAGGCTTCCCCTCGCAAGAAAAAGAAGACGGTTAGTGGTCCCGTCAGGGCTTCCAGTCATGAGGCTCCTCGGAGTGAGCCTGTTGTTTCCCCTGTTGGGGATGATTCTTTGACTAGAGGTCCTTCGCCTATTAGAGAGGGAACCTCTATAGTTCCGGCTGGCAGTATCGGAGATTCTTTTTCCGAGGCTGCTGTCGCTGCTACCGCTTCAGGTAGTGGTACGAGATCGCCTTCGAGGCCGAGCGAAATAAGAATATCTTTATCCAGACCAGTAACGGGAGTAACCCCTGCCGCGTCTGTAAGTATACCCAGCGAGATTCCACCCAATGAGCCTCGAGTGATCTTGGTGAAGACCTGGAGGAATACCTGTCAGTGTCAGTTGGCACACCCCCTTTTCCAGTTATGATAGCTCGCTTAGTATCATTAAGAAATAATTTAGCTGTACTGGTTGCCGACGCGACATATATACCATCGGCCATGGGTAAATGTCGTCTTTATGCCTCTTTTAGAAAAATTAACATCATGTTGATATTAACTTTCTCTTGTCTTCTTTTCAGGAAAAGATATCTACGGGGAGGGCAGCGTCGATGCAACTTTTGGCTCTGTTACAGCTCCTGCCGACGACAACGAGGTGCCCGACTTTGAAGAGGAAACATTTTCGGGTGTCGGCTCGCCCGAAACAGTTCCGATATCTCGAGAGGAGGATGAGCCTGTCATTATGACTATGCCTCCTTTGAGTACGCCAGCCACTTCGGTCGTTGTCGGTGCCTGGTGCCTCTACCTTTGTCGCGCCCTCTACTGAAGTGACGACTGTGACGACACCCTCTGCAGTCGTTCCTGGAAGGGGATTCGTCGATATTGCAGCTACTCCCAGCGTCCAATCTGATTTTGCCATGCTGATTGAGCAGTATACTAGTATTTTCTACACCACTTTGAATACGCTGATATCAATGGTGCTGGCAAAGAATCTAGGTTTTGAGGCTCTGAGAAGGTCCTCCCAATTTATGATAGCGTCGATCAGAGATTTCAACGACGCTGGGAGAGCTGATACACTGGAGCAGATAGTTAATGGTTTGGAACAACCCATTAACAATTATTTGCAACTATCCCAGGGCAACATTGATGACCTGGTTCAGGCTGAATATGACTCTTTGACTGCGAGGCTTGTTGGGGAGATGGAAACTCTGAGCAAGTCCATCGAGGCTCAGCAGAAAGAGATGAATGCGGAGCATGCCGCGTTGGAATATGTCTTTCCCCAGCTGGCCAAATGCGAGGCCGAATATGAGAAAGAGGCAGCGAGGGTCCGCCGATTGGAAGACGAACTCGCTAAGGCCAAGGAGAAGGCTCTCTCTTTGTCGGCAGCTCGAGATATGTTGAATGGCCGAAGGGAAGCGTCTCAGCAGAACCTGGCACATGTGGGTATCATCCACGCAGATTATATACGTGTCCGGTCTGAAATGTCTGCCTTGAACAATGAGGCAAGGTTGGAGCAGGCTCACGCTACCGTTTTGAGCTCCAGGAATGAGAAGATGGCCGAACTGGCACAGCAGATCCGTGATTTGACTGCTCCTCCCCAATGATGTACTATTTTATTTCTTCTGTAATTTCTCAGAGATAATAAAGACATATTTTTTGACTTTGTGGGCCCATCATTTTAGAATGTGATAGTTTAGGGCGAAAGTGATATCAGAGGTATCATTAACATGACATTCTTTCGTTAAGGTTTTACTGAATGTAAATCTATTCAGAGTTAACATAAACCTGAAAGAATATAATCCAACTAAATTTGTATACTAAACACTATCAGAGGTAATATGAACATGATAGATTTACAAATTAGTTAAGGATATCTATTCGGAGGTCACATGAACCTGATAGAATATGATCCAGCTAACCTTTGTGCATGGTATCGTCAGAATAAGATCTTCGTCATACTCCGTTAAACGAAGGGGATCCAGTATAGTACTTCTTCGAGATTTTGCAGTTGATAGTAGCCATTGCCAAATTTCCATTTAGGCTCAGCTAATCTGTAAGTGCCATTTGCCATATATATATAAGGGCCCTCCATTTCTTTATAATTGTTTGAGCGAATTTTAGACATCGTACCAGAGGTAATATGGACGTAGTATGATACCGTATTTGTTGAGGAAATCCCACTAGAAAATTTTTGGTGGACCTATTACTTCTTGTGCACAAAAGTGCAAGTAATAAGTTTAGGACAAGCCCTGCCAGAGGTAATATGGACGTGGCAGTTTTTATGGACCTAACACCACTGGTGTACTTAGAGTTAAGTACGGGTGCTAAGTTAAGATGACAACCGATATCAGAGGTAATATGGACGTGATAATCGATAACCAGAACTCGGATGGTTTGTTCAGAGGTAATATGAACATGACAAACTTTCGGGTTGTGACTCTACTAGGGATAGAGGTATACATCTGCTCAGAGGTAATATGGACATGGCAGTTTTTTTTGTGGACTTAACACCACTGACGTACTTAGAGTTAAGCACGGATGTTAAGTTGAGATGACAACCGATATCAGAGGTAATATGGACGTGATAATCGATTGCCAAAACTCGGATAGTTTGTTCAGAGGTAATATGAACATGACAAACTTTCTGGGGAAGTAAAGAAATATTTGGGCAATAGTTCAGAGGTAATATGGACGTGAACTCATATCCGAAAAATTCACTGTAGAGTGATTTTCTTGAGTGGGGATAGTCCTGAAAAATCCACTGGGGAAACTTTAGGGACTAATCATCCGGTATCTTCTTGAGGGAGCAAATTGTCATGTTAAAGTAAAATCAATTTGCAGTGATCGTCCCCTCGTTTACAGATGCAAAGTGATGACTTTGGCGCCGATCAACTCCTGGATTCTCCTTTTCAGTACATAGCATGCCCTTGTGGGGTGATGAATGTACCGATAAAAGAGACAATAATCTGGGTCATCAACTTTGCCAGCCCTCTCAGGATATCTGATGTTGGGTAGCCGAAGTTTGTGTTCCTTCATCAACATATTGAAGATTTCAATGATATCATCTTCATTGAAGGAGAAAGTCCCTTTTGGCCTTCGGGCTCCCGATGCCTAAGTTTTACAGTCTACTGGGAAAATCGTCATCGTTGTATCATCTTCGGACTCAGAGGGAATTCTACCCCCAGCTTTGGATGCTGCCCTATTTTGTCGAGGTAGGCTACCCCCAGACATGTCGTGGCATTTGTCCACAGAAGTTGATTTAGAAGGACCTGCCTCTGGTTGTACAGGATCAGACTCTGAAGGTTTAGAGTTTGCAAGAGATGCAGTATACCCCAACCCAAAACAAGTTTGTTGACAGTAAGGATTACCATGCAACGGTGTTCGTCTGCCTTTCCCATAGTTGAGGCATTGTTTCAACTTCAAATCATAACCCATGCTTTGTATAATATTTAAAGCTTGTGGGCTATACCTGTGGATTTGTATTTTGCCACCCTTTGACTCGCGAAATTCTTCTTGTACAATCGGTCTGCTCCACATTCGACCGAAGATTATTGGATGTTGATCGTTGCGAGTTGGAGGAACAATAAAGGCAGCATTTTCATGTGGTCCATATATAGATGTTGACGCATCTTCCCATATGATCTCCCCACGTTTGACAGTTAGGGGAACTGAATCATGGTTATGACTCCTGTCTTTGCGTTTCTGGATCAGGAATTCACGCAAGTCAGGATAATTGACAGAAGAAGAAGAAAAAGGCTTGTTCCTCCTGTTTACATCAGTTGGCATGCGGATATTGGGAACCATAACTTTTTCTCTGCCACCCGTATACAGCAGTTCAGCCATCTGAGTAGCAGCTGATCCCTGAGGAGTGTGTCTTTCCGTAAACTGGGCCTTCTTTACGCTGAGGGGCTTAACCTGGCGTAATCTGGAACTCTGCTCAGGCTGGCGTAAAACTGAGGAAGCCCTCAATCGGCCATTAGCTTCTCGCGTAATCTGGAGAGCGGGCAGATTCTTTTCTTGCTGGCGTAAAGGCCAAGAAGTTGAGAATTCTGTCACTTGTTTTTCCTTGCGTAGATTGCAGGGACCATCTGCTTTTCCACGGAGGAAAGATGCATCTTTACGCGCAGAGCGCGTTTGGAATTTCTGATTTGGCATTGAGGCATTATCAGAAATTTTGTCTGCCACGTCACAGACGGGAGACTGAATTTTACGCGCAGAGCGCGAAGCAGACTTCTGGACTAGCACTGAGGCATCACCAGAAGCTTTGTCTGCCATGTCACAGATGGGAGACAGAGTTTTACGCACAGAGCGCGGAGTAGACTTCTGGACTAGCACTGAGACGTTGCCAGAAGTTTTGTCTGCCACGTCACAGACGGGAGACAGAGTTTTACGCGCGGGGCACGGAGGTTGCGAAGCTACAACCTTGTTGGTCGGAGAAACCAGAGAGTCGGCAGGAATGGTAGGGGATGTCCGGGGCATCCAGACCTTATGCACTTTCCTGTTGTCTTGGACAGAGAGAGAGTGAGAGCTACCCCCTGCTCGAAGCATATCTTCGTAGGCAGATTGGTCGAACTGGACGACCAAGGTCTTCTTTATTGATCCTACTGATACTGCATCATGTTGAGCAATTGCTTTCTCATCAGATGAGAAAGAGGTCCCCAGCAGAGTCGTCATCTTGTGTTTGATAATAAACGAAAGAAATGAAACAAGGTTTATACGAAACCCTCTCTTTGGTTTACAAACAAGAAGTACAATTAATCCTATACGAGGATATCAAGTACAAAATTTAATCTGGGTAAATATTGCTATAGGAGTCTGATCTGCGGTAGATCACTTTGTCCCTTGGACCACACGATGATGAAGAAGTGCTGTAGAAGACGGAGAAGCTTCAAAGATTGCAAAAGGGGAGTGGATGCTCGATGCCAAAATCGTCGATCACTACTCTCTGTCTGTGCTCTGGATTCTTCTCTCTCAAAAATTAATTTTCGACCCTCGACCTTAATTCTTCGACCTTGGACCTCTGTCAATGGAGGTCTCTATTTATAGGGTTTTAGTGACAGTAACCGTCCAGTCGGCGTAGAAGCCGGACAATGGAGAGTGTGGCACTTTTTATGCGACGGTTATAATAACTGCCACATACGTATAAATAATCTTCTGAATCCACGTGTGACGTGTGTCCCATGATGAGGTAACGCGTATAACTGCTGCGAGGATCACGGCATGCAAGCCACGTAGGTAACTGCCCCTTGCGTAGAAAAAGTTGGCATAGAAGCCAATAACTGTCACCATGGCGTAGAAGCCAAATAGTTTGTCAAGTTGGCATAGAAGCCAAGTAGGCGTAGAAGCCTTGTAGGCGTAGAAGCCTGATGCTGCATGGATAGGTAGTGTAAACCCCCTCACCCAAAATAGATATTTTATGTATATTTAATATTATTATAGATATTTAATTTCTTTAGAGTATTCTGTTATTTAATTAGCAAATAAAATTCTTGATATATTTACTTATATAAATATTTATTTAGAATCATTTTTAGGTTATTTTAGATTTTTTGAAATTATTTAGGATTTATTTGGATATATATAGTCTTAATATTAGATAGATGCTAATTTAGTATTAATAGATATTAATAAGATTTTATAAATTATTTGTATTATCTTTAATTATATTTAAGATTATAAATTATTGAGATGAATTCAAACTCTATTTTAAATTAATTCAAATCATGAACCTACTAGGAAATCAACTTCATGCATATCCTATCCTTATTTAAATTCATCATAATCCTATCCAAATTAACCAATACTAGTCGTATTTAATTAAGTAGTGTCCATCATTATAAATACCTCATCCTTCATATTTTTTTTCCCCAAATTTCTCTCTTTTTCGTCCAAAAATAGTCAAAATTCGTCATAAATTCAGCCTCATTTTCTACTAGTTATGACGAATTAAGAGGACGATATCTCCTAGCTTCGGACTCCAAACGAGGCCTAGTTTTTTTTGTTAGAATGATAATGAGGTTAGCTTTCTGATTATATAAATTGTTTTTCTAAATTATGAGTATTAAATTCTGGAAAATTTGTAAAGCACAGCATGTTCGAAAATAGACGTATTTTGATGTTTTCGCGATTCCGGGAGAACCAGGAATCAGAATCACGAACCGTTTAAAGTTTCGGAAAACTAATGTCGATATCATCGACATATATTTTTTCCAGAATTTAATTCGAAGTATTTACATACTGTTAATTCTGTAGAACTTCTAGGTTAGAATTTAACCATCGGTGCACAATACAAAATTTGTATGTGCCATAATTTCCAAACGAATTTGAATTCGGATGAGCCGTAAATTCCAGTATGTTTTTGATGCTAAAATCTACAGAAAATCATGCATGAAAGTCGAGTTTATATCGGTTGATTTTTCGGTCAACAGATCACCTCGATTTGCGTGCCATGAGTCTCGAGTTGATAAAATTCAGTTTCTTTGGACAAAATTTAGGAATTAACATAAAAATCAGAATAATAAGATTAAAATAGGATTTTAGAGTAATTATTCCATAATTAAATAAATTAAAATAAATTATCTTTTGACGTGATAAATTTGTAATACATAGGCTATTTAGACTGTGACTTGGGCTCTGATTCATACCAGCAGCAGGACCCCAGGCAAGATACCTTGCCAAATTGTTTACAGTATTTTGCATGCTATTTATATTTCTGTTTATTCATTGCATTTCTGTATTTTCTTGCATGTGTAGTTTTCCTTCAGTCATTAATATGTATTAGATATGTTGACACACACATGGCACCTAGTATCATGAGAGGACAATCATTAGGCGTATGGGCTTTTAACCACTCTGATAAACCGTAGTATATAGTTCGCACTACGGGCGTGTGTCACGCTGGTCGCTACCCCCACGGTATGTCAATTTCTGGAGTCTCGCTGGTCGCTACCCCCGCGGTATGTCGATTTCTGATGTCCATTGACGTGTGTGTGAGTTGTGAGGTAGATCGAGTAGCCTACCCTTGCCCATACGTCAAAAAGTTGTCCTCATTTGCATTCATATAGATTGTCTTGTACAGCGTACTTATTTATTTTCAAACCATATATATGTTTACTGTATTCAAATTGGCTCATATTTTTTGTATCTTGTTACGTCCCTCTGAGGACCTGGTCCGCTGCCAGGTGTATCTTTTCTTGAGTATTTGCAGGAGTGCAGATTTGGATGGTTACATGTGATCCGAGGATGTCTTCTCTTCGAGCTGTGATGGATAGCTGGTATTCTTATATTGTGTTGTGGTGTTGTACTCATATTGTATTTGCTCTTATATTCGAGTTGGTAGTGGATTTGTTTCCATCCAACTATCATCCTTAGATACTTCTTATTGAGATCTAGTTTCATAGATACTGGTTATTTATTTCTATATAATTTTGGTGGATGAGATTTAGATTTTACCCTGTGACTTGTATTACATTTTATACCACTTGTGGATTTTATATTCATATTACAGCGTACGTATGGATTTGGTTTCCATATATTGGAGTTGCCATATCCATGCGGCTGGCATGCTTACGTGTCCTAATCCTACGTACTTTTGGGACTGGGGCGTGACATATTTTTGTGGTGGCCTATGCAGGTCGAGAGCATATTGTCTCGGTTATGTTACTGTACCGAACAAGCCTGCACCTAGGACTAGAGTATAGGATCTCATCCACAATTGACTATGATTCATCTCCTCCTATCTGTTCTATTTTGAATAATTGTATCCTGCTTGATTCATGTGCTTCCCTAATAGTTCCTTGAGTATAGTCTTCTGCTAGAATATAGGAACCCCTGTTATTAGGATGATAATTAGAGTAGCACACCTATTAAGAATACAACGAGAATATAGACACACCACTAAGTTTAGAATATCTAGTGAACCCTAGAATTCCTTATCTATAGATTGGTTTACTATTACCCCTTGATGTGTTATGAGGACGTGAGGGTAGTATAGACGCTACTAGAGTTAGAAGTTTTACCATAATGTTTGACACCTCGTATCACATAGTCTTTTGACCTATTAATTGAAGTATAACCGAATGATATTTATCGCATGCTAGCAAAAGACGACAGTGTTTATTCAGACCATAAAATTTAGAGGTCCTTGCCCTATTTGGTCGACTAGCAACTTAGATAAGAAGGTTGTATGATAACTGTGGAGATTGTAGAGTCTTTTATTATTATTGCTTATGTTGTTTTTGCTTTTGCGAACTTGAATTATTTTGTAACTTCTCACATCATAATCCAGCGTTATATTTTCTGTGCTACCTTGAATTATGCTACTATTATAGCCTAGTTTTTGCAAGCTTAATCTTATATCGAGCTTATTCATGACATATGTGTTATTGGAGCCTGATCAACCACACTAATACAAATTGTCTAATCAGAATCAGTGTATTATGGTCTAGCTAGCCATAATGCGCTTGATTCGCCCTTCGCAATAGTATTTTACGTGGATTGAGATGTATAGTTGACCAGTAGACAAATATACTTACCCTCTAGATACGACAAAGCATATCATATCAAGTACATAATTGCACCGATGTGAGCATGCGAATAGGAAATTACCAAATTAAGATTTCAATCCACAACTGTCTTGACAATTCTCATTTGAATTCTTTAAACGCTTTGATTCCCATACTTCCATTCTATTACCCCTCCTTGAACTCTTTCCGTTGCTTTCCGTCTTCCCTTGTTTCGGAAGGACAAAATCTCATGCTTGGATATAAGTGATACACGGATAGTACAAGATATACCCCATAGGCCAATCACATTATTTGGTGACTATCTTTCATAATTGATTAAGGGCATATCACATATGATATAGTTGGTGTTAAAGTTTTGAGGATTGAATGACATGAAAAAATAAATTGAAGAATATTTTCTTAAGTGTAAGAGCCTTATGTGATAGATGGGTAAATTCTAAGTTGGGTAGAAATTGCATTATTAAACTTGAGGTAAATTCTTTTAGATTGTGATCAAGTGAGATTAGATAGAGAGAAACCATGTTCTATTTTAATTTCGAGGACAAAATTTTTGTAAGTTGGGTAGATTGTAAATCCCCTCACCCAAAATAGATATTTTGTGTATATTTAATATTATTATAGATATTTAATTTCTTTAGAGTATTCTGTTATTTAATTAGCAAATGAAATTCTTGATATATTTACTTATATAAATATTTATTTAGAATTATTTTTAGGTTATTTTAGATTTTTTGAAATTATTTAGGATTTATTTGGATATATATAGTCTTAATATTAGATAGATGCTAATTTAGTGTTAATAGATATTAATAAGATTTTATAAATTATTTGTATTATCTTTAATTATATTTAAGATTATAAATTATTGAGATGAATTTAAACTCTATTTTAAATTAATTCAAATCCTGAACCTACTAGGAAATCAACTTCATGCATATCCTATCCTTATTTAAATTCATCATAATCCTATCCAAATTAACCAATACTAGTCGTATTTAATTAAGTAGTGTCCATCATTATAAATACCTCATCCTTCATATTTTTCTTCCCCAAATTTCTCTCTTTTTCGTCCAAAAATAGTCAAAATTCGTCATAAATTCAGCCTCATTTTCTACTAGTTATGACGAATTAAAAGGACGATATCTCCTAGCTCCGGACTCCAAACGAGGCCTAGTTTTTTTTTGTTAGAACGATAATGAGGTTATATTTCTGATTATATAAATTGTTTTTATAAATTATGAGTATTAAATTCTGAAAAATTTGTAGAGCACAGCATATCCAAAAATATATATGTTTTGATATTTTCGAGATTTCGGGAGAACCAGGAATCAGAATCACGAACCGTTTAAAGTTTCGGAAAGCTAATATCGATATCATCGACATATATTTTTCCCAGAATTTAATTCAAAGTATTTACATACTGTTAATTCTGTAGAACTTCTAGGTTAGAATTTAACCATCGGTGCACAATACAAAATTTGTATGTGCCATAATTCCCAAACGAATTTGAATTCGGACGAGCCGTAAATTCCAGTATGTTTTTGATGCTGAAATCTACAGGAAATCATGCATGAAAGTCGAGTTTATATCGGTTGACTTTTCGGTCAACAGATCGCCTCGATTTGCGTGCCATGAGTCTCGAGTTGATAAAATTCAGTTTCTTTGGACAAAATTTAGGAATTAACATAAAAATCAGAATAATAAGATTAAAATAGGATTTTAGAGTAATTATTCCATAATTAAATAAATTAAAATAAATTATCTTTTGACGTGATAAATTTGTAATACATAGGCTATTTGGACTGTGACTTGGGCTCTGATTCATACCAGCAGCAGGACCCCAGGCAAGATACCTTGCCAAATTATTTACAGTATTTTGCATGCTATTTATATTTCTATTTATTCATTGCATTTCTGTATTTTCTTGCATGTGTAGTTTTCCTTCAGTCATTAATATGTATTAGATATGTTGACACACACATGGCACCTAGTATCATGAGAGGACAATCATTAGGCGTATGGGCTTTTAACCACTCTGGTAAACCGTAGTATATAGTTCGCACTACGGGCGTGTGTCGCGCTGGTCGCTACCCCCGCGGTATGTCGATTTTTGGAGTCTCGCTGGTCGCTACCCCCGCGGTATGTCGATTTCTGATGTCCATTGACGTGTGTGTGAGTTATGAGGTAGATCGAGTAGCCTACCCTTGCCCATACGTCAAAAAGTTGTCCTCATTTGCATTCATATAGATTGTCTTGTACAGCGTACTTATTTATTTTCAAACCATATGCATGTTTACTGTATTCAAATTGGCTCGTATTTTCTGTATCTTGTTACGTCCCTCTGAGGACCTGGTCCGCTGCCAGGTGTATCTTTTCTTGAGTATTTGCAGGAGCGCAGATTTGGATGGTTACATGTGATCCAAGGATGTCTTCTCTTCGAGCTGTGATGGATAGCTGGTATTCTTATATTGTGTTGTGGTGTTGTACTCATATTGTATTTGCTCTTATATTCGAGTTGGTAGTGGATTTGTTTCCATCCAACTATCATCCTTAGATACTTCTTATTGAGATCTAGTTTCATATTTATTTATTTCTATATGATTTTGGTGGATGAGATTTAGATTTTACCCTGTGACTTGTATTACATTTTATACCACTTGTGGATTTTATATTCATATTACAGCGTACGTATGGATTTGGTTTTCATATATTGGAGTTGCCATATCCATGCGGCTGGCATGCTTACGTGTCCTAGTCCTACATACTTTTGGGACTGGGGCGTGACAGGTAGCTAACGTACAAGATAGCCAATCCTCCTGTCTTGACTGAGGTCTTGAGCGTATTCTGGACCAAACAGCCTTATCACGCACCAATACAAATATAGCCTGAGTTGGCGTATTTGAGGAGATAGCATACGGCGTACTCCTATGGTTGAAAATAGCCAGGTCGGCGTATTTCAAGGAGGTAGCGTACAGCGTGCTCCTATAGCTGAAAATAGCCTGATGGCGTAATATGCAGAGGTGATAATGTGGACGTATTAGCCGTAATTATGGCTCACCAGTCTTTGAAAATAGAACCAAATCTCGTGCATTAAATGCAGAGATCTGCCCCCATCACGTGCATTAACTGCAGAGACGTGCCTCGAGCTCTGTACGAAGAGCAGCTTTTGACGTGGCGGTTCGTTTTGTCTTCTGCTGAGCGTAAAAGCTCACATCTGCCTGTGTAAAACTAGGCAGCGTATTCCCTTGTATGCGTAAAAGCATTTTGTATCAAGGAAATATCACTAAACGACGGTTTGGGTCCCTGTGCCGAACCATCATTACAGTCGTCGTCTGGATAGTTGTGCAGTACTCTTTGTCAGGAGTCAGGTTCACTGCATGATTTGACAGGTTCATTCGAGGAATACGAAGAGTTCTCTGTACAACTTCCCACTACATTAAAAGCGAGTAGGTTTTACGTCGAGGGGGCGATGTAACAACCTTTTTACGCCGGAGTAGCCTAGAAATACTGCATTACGCGGGCTATTCTGGAGATATATTTTACGCTGTACTAGCGATAAAGCTCTGTTTGTACGCCGGTGGCTCTGAAGTCATGTCTTATGCCATACAGCACTGAAATACTGCGTATAACTCTGCAGCGTATTTTTCATGCTTCTACATTTGTATCCAAATAAAGGAAGAAGAAAAATTACTTTCCCTCCATGATTCTGCGTGGCCTTACAATAATGGTACTAAATCCCAATTAACGATACAAAATTTCAATTAGATGTCCACATGTCAATTGGAGAAAATGTGTTGAGGGAACATATAATCTTTATAGTGTGTACTAAATAACACATTTGATGCATTTCAACTTGATACCATAAACTTTAATATTAGATAACTGTTAGAATAAACGTAGAAGAAGATAGAAGAAAATATGAGAGAAGATCTCATATTAGTGTAATCTCATAGCACAATACAAACAAGCAAGCAAGGAGTACTTGTCTGGCAAGCCAAAATGCGAGAACAACGAATCTGGTCCGGAGCTCTCCACGGGAACGTTACGAATACCTACCAATTTATTACACTAATTAAACTCTTACTATCTAGTAAAAAATTAGGTTATTAGCTAGTTATTAATTCTAAGTTGATTACACATGCAAGTAACTAGCCTCAAAATAATACTAACCGTTAATCATTACCAAAATCCTTTTTAAAGATATTAATTAATAAAAATAATAATTCTGGAATTAATCATAAAAATAGACAAAAATAATAATTTTTCTTCTACAAAGGATTTCTACGAAGGTTGGCAACTAGTCATGATAATATAGGTGCTAAACAAGGTTTTTCCGACATGCAATTCCTCAAAAGAAGAAATCATAAAAATGTTAAATTCTGGGAATAATTTTAAAATATTAGAAAATAATGATTAAATGAGTTCCTATATATATCTTTATCAATTATACTTATTGGCCTTTTTATTTGACAACTACTAGTCTTCTGGCGATAGTATTGGCAAAATTTTGTCATTATAACCCTACTACTATGCTTTGCATAAAATTCTAAAATTATAATTAATTATGAGAAAATAAGTTTTTAATCATAAATAATAGGAAAGACATTTATATATGGCTAAAGAACATGTTACAGTAGATGTGGTGGCCCGTTCTCCCCCATTCGGGGAGCGCGGCTAAGAAATACAAATTGGTATCGTTCGATCGGGATAGATTGAATCAAGATCTTATCCTCGTTATGGATTTGCTTCTTCGAAATCGATTTCCATAATCAGTCAACCGTGCCCCGAGGATGGACTTAGCGGCAGAGTCAAGAGGGACCTCTCCGCTGCAAGTTTTCTTGCCTAGTTTTCGTTGTCGCCTTTGTTGCTTTCGTGCTTTTGAGTTAATTTTTGGATTTACATTTTCTTGAACGATTTTGATGGATTTTATTGCTTTTGTTCGTTGAATTGCATTTTATTCTGAGCTTGGAAAGAGAAAAGAGGTATTAATCAGCTGTTCGTGGCAATGCAGGTGATCGTGCAGTAGACGTCGTGCGAGCAGAGTCTTGAAGCACCTCTTTCCTTTCTTCCCTCCAACCAACTTGTGAGTGGCTATATTCGATTCAGTTGACCCTTCTTCCAAGTCTTTACATCTAAAATCTTGCATTATTGCTTATTCCGATCAAACGATACCATAACAACTAAAAGATGTCAAGATAAAAAGGAATAGACTTGGACTACTTTATGTTTGTCAATCAACTTGTGAACGGTTACCTTATTACATGCTAGTTCGTTTAGAATGTGCTTTATATGCTTTAATTTAGTTAGAATATATATACTTCTTCTATAAATTGTGCTATCGATAGAACACACCTTGCTATGTCATAAACTGATCAGAGAGACTATGCAAAACAACATCATATCTTGTCACTTGTCTCATGCTCATATTGTCTTAGACTGCATAAATTGATAACTTAATATAGACGTCGTTTGGTCATGGATAACTTGTGCACAAGGTTTATGGATCCTACGGACGGTCGCTGGGGAACAGGGACCAATCTGAATAGCCGTATGTTGGAGGAAGAAATGGCACGTAGAGGGGCTCACCACCTGCGTTGCATGCCATTTCCGTCCCGTGATTATAAATTATTCTTTATGGCATCATGCCAGTGACCTCCTTGTGTATTTAAACGTATGCAAGCTAACTTGTGTCTTCGTAGCAGGGAAGGACATGGTAAGTATTGTGTAGGTGATTTAGACAGGTAGGTAAAAGTCACCGAACGGTGGCATATTTATTTTGTAGATTTTTATATCTAATGCTTGCTTGTAAAATAAACTAAGACAAGATAGAAAGATCACAAATAACATGCATGCTTCATATAAATAACTTGTGATTTGGTATAGTTGGGTTAGCTCGCTTTCACCAGTGTATTTCGATGTACTGACCCTCGTTGAAACAGGTTTTCTGGACCAAGGAGACCCTGTGAGGAGCTAAAGCTACTTCCTATTCTAGTCCACCAACTGGCACGCCATGATCGTGCCTTAGTAGAAGCATTTTGAAGACCCAGGAGCTCTTATGCAGCTCCGAGGGAAGGCGATAGCTTCGCCAGAAGGTCTTTAACATTTTGAAGTTCTAGTAAAATTATGTAATATACATGACAGCTATCTCATTTTGAGTCCACTTTTGTAAGTCCGTGCGGCAATTATCTGACTCGTTCAAAAGTTTGTAAAATATGTTCAATATCAATAAAGAAAACTTTTCCATGTTTCAACTTTGTGTTTCAATTGTCTGCATACTCTGAATATGTGCTCGTTATATAAAATATCTTAGACTTGTGCGTTGCGCAACCTAGGCACGCACGACGTCACGTCCGGGGGACGATTATAGATTCCACGAAATCGGGGCGTGATAATAGATTTATATGAAAACTATGTCAACTAGGTGACTTATTGTAAACCCCCTCACCCAAAAATATGTATTTTGTGTATATTTGTATTTCTTGTATTTGTTTTAGATTTTTTAATCAATTAAAACCCAATAATTATATTATGATACTTTACCGTGGTTTGGACATTAATAATATAGGATGGCCCCAAAATCTGTATCTTCCTTCATAGGAAGTAGCCTACACAGGAGACACTACATGTAGGTTCTTTTCGTGGCACAAGAATTCGATCCCTTGGCATTAGTATGACATTAGTGTAACGATCATAGATTCTTATGTAAATATTTAGATATTTAGATATATAATTTAATTGTGGTTATTTTCTATCCCAACTTCCTACAATTAGCATTCCATAATTCTCCATGCCAAATTAGGCGAATTCTTTTTTTGTAAGATTTTATATTATTTACTATTAACATATTTTGTTGGATAACCATTAAATTAATTACTTAGTTAATTAGATAATACAATTATTTGATTTATTATAATTAGATAAATATCTAATTATTAATTATAAAATATTACATAAAGTATTTTGAGTGTGGTATTTTATTAGAGCTTTACAAAGTAATTTTCTAGAATTTATTTTGTGTGCGAATATCATTTTTGGGATTTTTAACATCATCTATAAATGTAAATATATATATGTTAATATATATATATAGTTAGTAATAATAATAATAATAATACTAATAATAATAATAATAATAATAATAATAATGTTAATTAAAAAGAAAAGAAAAAAGAAAAGAAAAAGAAAAAGAAAAGAAATAAAAAGGAAAAAATAATAATAAATAGAATAACTATAAATCCTAACTAAACCCCTAATCTAAAATCCATCCTAATCCCCGTCCCCTCAACTCACAGCAGACCCCTCACCCGATTCCCTCTCTTCCCTTCTCCCTATCTATATATATACACACACATAAACATACAACCAACTCAAAACCAAAACCTAACACTAAACCCTAACCCTAACCCTAACCCGCGCCTCCGACCAACGCCGGCGACCACCCCCGCGCCGACCACCGCCACCCTGGGCCGCCCCGCGCCGCTGCAACCGCCGCAGTCGCCGCGTGCGTAACATCACAGTTCCGGCCCCCTCTTCACGGTATCATATCTCTCTCATTTTTTATTATTTTTGTGAGTTGTTTGTTCGTGTATGTTCATAACCTAACCCTCTAGGATTTTCATTCAAGCGGGACGAGTTTTCATGCCCTATATTGGTCGAAAATTTGACCGGAAAATGGCCGAAAAACTGACCAAAATCAGTCCAGAAACTTCAACCCAAACTCCCATGTTCACGTCCAATTTGCCATCAACCTGTTTAATATTTTCAAAAACTAATTCAAAGATTTTTCTTCTCCATATAACCAAAAAAAATTCTGTTCTTTTAGTTTTTGTTAATTTGTTCTATGTGTAAAATTATTCGACCTCCAAAACGACTAAAAACTTGTTATTTCAAAATTAAAATTTTGTGATACGGAGTACCCCCCGCCAAACGAGACCGCCTCGTCGTATACCAATTGCACCGAAAGAAGTGTATGGTATATCCTGACGTGTGAGCTTTCGCGGAAGCTGATTCGGACGTGTGTTCGCGTCGAAATCGACCGTTATCCGTAAAAAGTTCCAGTGTCATGACTTTTGTAAAACACTCCACCATTTTGTGTACGCTTGTCGGAATGCGACAAAAATTATGCCATTTGATTCTTGGAATCACGCTGGTCCTGTGATGTCACCACCCCATTTTCAGAGCCGGGTATTTTTTTTTAATTTAGTTAATTGTGTATTATTTATAATTAATTGTATTTATAATTAATTATTGATTGTATTATATTTATATTGATTGTTTTAGGATTTTGGCTAGCCTGGACCCATGTCAGACCCTAGTGGACCCATGTCCGACCCAGCCCACACCCTTGTGAGACTTATTTTTGGGTTTAGAATATTTATTATATTTTTAGTGGGTTAGTTGGAGAGAATTGGAGTTAGTTTGAGTGCTTTTGGAACCCCGAAACCCAAAACCTTAGTTATGAGGGCATTTTGGTCATTGGAGAATTAGGGAACCCTTATATTTGCTTGTGGCCGGTTCCCATTGTCCCAGACCCGTGCATTTCCAGCAAGCACAGCAGCTCCCCTTCCCCCCCACTCTTCTTCTTCACTTCTTCTTCTTCTCCACTCATTTTTCTTCTTCCTTTCTCCTTCCTACTTCAAGTAAGTTCACTTTTCTTCCTTCTTTCTTCCATTCCTTCTTCTTTATGTAACCCTAACCCTAGATCTTTTCCCAACCTAGGTGGGTAGAGCCTAGATTTGGTGTTGGAGCTTGAATTTGAGGCTTGGAGCTTGTAGGGGGTGAATTTGGAGAGATTTGGAGACTTTGGCTTGGGATTCCAACTCCCAAGAGGTAAACCCTAACTTTCCCCTTGCTAATTACTTTTATATAGTGTAATTAATATTTTAGAATCTTCCTAGACCCTTAGGCTACCCGTGGGAGGAAGTTGGAACTAGTTGGGTAGTGTTTGGAGACTTTAACACTAGGTTTTGTGTCAGTTTCGGGTAAAATCCGAATTTGGCCCAATTTTGGGTGATGCCCTAGGTTAGATGGACCTAGGTAGACGTTGTCGGGTGTCTTGAGGGTGAGTGCGTGTCTCCGTTCGGACACGGGAAGCCGCGTCGCGGAGAAACGGGCGTTTCGGGCAAAATTGGGGCTTTTCGTCGTCGCCGATTCTAAGTGCGTGTGCGTTTCCGTCACGGGCCTAGAATCGACGCGGGAGCATATTTTCTAAGATCTAGACATCGTGTAGAGCGCGTGGATAAATTTTGGGCCGATTCCGAGTTCGTTTGGTGTGCGTTTCAGGAGGTTTTCCGAGCCGCGCACCACGTGTTCGTCGAAATGACCGAACGGCCATTTCGACTTGGGTTCCTCGTTTCGGGCTTGTGCGTGCGTTGAGTTAGTATCGGGGAGTGTGTGCTAGAATTTTCGGGCTATATTTTATATATTTATAGGTGTTTGGGTGTGTCGGGGTCGTTGGGCGTGCGTTGGTGGGCGTTGTGGGCGTGGTGTGCGTTGTGTTGTGTTTGTTTATATATATGTGTATATATATATTGTGTGTGTATTTTTATATATATATTTATATATATATGTGTGGTTATGTGTTTGTGAGCGTGTTAGGGAGTGCTTGTGTGAGTGTGTAGGTGAGTGTGTGAGTGAGTGCTCGTGTGAGTGTGTAGGTGAGTGTGTGGGTGAGTGCTAGTGTATGTGTGTAGGTGAGTGTGTGTGTGAGTGTGAGTGAGTGTTTAGATATATATATATATGTATATATGAGTTTGAGTTTGAGTTTGTGTGTATATGTATATATATTTATATATATATGTAGGAGTGTTTGTGTGTGTGGTTGTGTGTGTGTGAGAGTGTGTGTGTGAGGGTGTGTGAGTGTGAGTGTGTGTGTGTGTGAGGATATATATATATATGTTTAAGTGTGTGAGTGTATATGTTTAAGTGTGTGAGTGTGTATATGTATATATATATATACATAGATATTAGTGTATATATGTATATAGATATATGTGTGTTTATATATATATATATAGATATGTGTTTGTGTATATGAGTGTGTATGTGTTAATATGTGTTAATATGTGTGTGTATATATATATGTTAGTAGATTGTTAGTGTGTATATATATATATATAGAGTTGTGTGTGTATATATATATATATGTATGTATATATATAGATATATATATGTGTGTATGTATATAGGAGTGTGTGTGTGTGTGTTTGTGAGAAGGAGGGGGGGCTGAACTGAGAACACAGCAGCCAGAGGAGCAGCAGCTGCTGCTGCACTGCAGCAGCAGCACAGCAGCAGCAAGTAGCAGCGCGGCAGCAGCAAAAGCAGTGGCAGCAGCAGCAGATAAGCACAGCAGCAGCAGCAGTTTTTGTAGCTAGCAGCAGCGGCAAATGCGAGGGAGAGGGAGAGGTATATATATATATATAGAAATATAGATAGATGGATGATAGTTAGATAGATATATTAGATAGATAGATAGGTATGTATGGTTAATAGATAAATAGGTATATGGTTAGATAGATTGATGGATATGTGGATATACATAGATAGCTAGATAATAGATAGGTAAATTGACATATAGATATATAGATAGATCAATAGATAGATAGATATATCTAGATAAATAGATAGATACTAGATAGTTAGGTAGATAGTTCCATAGATAGATATAACTATAGATACATAGGTAGATACGTGAATAGATAGATAGATATTGGATATAGATAGATGGATAGGTAGATAGTTAGATATAGTTAGATATCTATATCTATATGCATAGATATATATGTAGATATATATACATAGCTAGATAGATAGTTAGATATCTAGGTATAGATATATATATATGTAAGGTATGTGTAAAGAAAGGTAAGGTAAGGTATTGGGTATAGATACCTAGGTATATGCCTATACGTATTAGATATCTATATTTTAGCTTAGATTATAGCTAGATATATATGTTTATGCATAGTTAGTTAGCTGGAGGGGTAGTCAGGTTGAGTTTAGAGCGGTATCTCAATACCTTGAGATAACCAAGGTATTGAGTTTCAAGCGGGGTTTTTGAGCAATAGCCTAGGAATAGTATTTGAGTGATTTTTATATGCTTATGTGTATATATTTACGCGTGCTAGCATAGGTTTTAGAGGGTATAGGCGGGGTATATAGCCTAGGTTGAGGTATCGGATACCGAGGGTATCCCGGTATCTTAAGGAGGCGAGTTTGTGAGTTTTCTAGCTTAATGACCTAGTTTTGGCCTAGAATTTCAGGAGCACCCTAGTTTGACCTAGACTTGACCGTAGTTGACTCGGTTGACCGCCAAAGTCAACTTTTGACCTAGTTTTGACCCAGAGTTGACTTTTTGGACATAGAGTTGACTTTTTGACCCAGATTTTATCGGTTTGACCCGTTTGACCTAGAACGACCCTAGAAGCCTATTTTTAGTTATTTTATATCTGTTTAACTCATTAGAACCCTGTTTAACCTTGCTTTTCGCATAGGTCCTTGCGACACCAGTTCGGATCGCCAGTTGCTCAGGACATCAGGCGAGTACATTCTCTGATAGTTTTCATTATTTGATGATTATTATGATTCAGCTTCTAGTATAGTATCATCTGATTATTCTGGCACAACACGGGACACTGACTGATATTTCTGGATTCATTTACTTGTGACACGTATATTTCATATTTTTGGCCTCTATTCTGGAATCACTACTGGCATCACCTACAGGCATCACTACAGGCATCATTCATGTTCAGGCTGGACTCATCTTGATTTGCGTGTCGGGTCTTGGATCCACTTGTATTAGTCGGGGCGGAGAAATACTCGAGTAGACATGTAAACATTCCTATCTGGCATCATCAGGAATCACTCCCTCTAGTCTAATCTGGAATGATAGCAGCCGCGCACCCAGTGCGCGGTGAGCCGTACTTACCCCTAGCCGTTTACATGTCGAAACAAGTATTTCAAAGACACCGAGTTCATTCTTTATAGTCTGGACTCTCATGCATTTCTTGACTTGTCTCACTTACATGTTTCTGGACTTGACTCACTACATGTTTTTCATGCTAGACTCACTACACGTTCATGTGCACGGACTTGATCTTAGCTCAGATTTCCTATATCTTGTAGTTATTACTATCTTGCTCTGATATCCATGCATCTTTACCTTTATGCACCAGTGACTTATATATTTTTTGTTTCATACTTGCTTCATTCTTCTTGCTACTTGCTATAACTGTTTTATAGTTTTTATCATTTAAATGGAACTGCTGTTAGAGATGTACTTGCTCCAGTCCTGACTGGACATATTTTTTTCAGAGTATCCGGAGGATTGGTGTCCGACGTTTTATGGACCTGAGCCTGTCGATGGTGCAGACAGGGACCCTCTAGTTTAGGGGTGATTTTTGGGTTGGTAGCCGGGATCACTGGGACCTTGTTGTTGTTTTTATTAGCTTTTAGCACCGGATTTGTCTCCGATTTTGGATTGAGACCTTGTTTGTATATTATTTTGGATATTGTTGTATTATTATTTGATGTTGTGGTTGTTGTAGTAGTTGTTGTTGGTTAGACTTTATAGTTGTTAGATCTCTGTGTTATCTTATCGTGCTTAGATTCGTGATTGAGTATATTGTGATTATCATTTGATATTTGCTCCTCCGTTTGGAGTTGAGATCTTGACAGGTTTATATTGTTTGTGTGGTTGCCCTCCTTTTGGAGAGGTCATGGCCGATTTTTGTGTGAGATTTATTATTTAGTTAGTTGACCTAGACAGCGTTCTACCGCCGATGCTGCGGCGTAGGCTGGACGTACCCACGACTCATGCCCGATTTTCCGGGTGCGGGTCGTGACACGTTTTTGGTGGCGGCCCCATGTAGGTCTCAATTCGCAATTAGTGCGATGTCGTGGTGGTACAACAACTTAGTTGTACTGCTGCGAGCCTGCTATAGGATCTAGGATCTAGGATGAGAGTGTACTCAATCACGACTAGGAACAATTCTGATCTAATTATTCTGAAATTGCTTCTTTTGAAATATTACTGTCCTTCTTTGATGATATCGTATCTTGCGCCGTATTGACTTCTTTTGATCTGTGTTCAGGATGCCTCCGAAGACACGATCCCATCGTACCGTTCCAGCAGTTGCCACTGAGAGGTCTGCTACCTCTCGTCCAGCTCGTATTCAGGCAGCTGCTACCGCTCCACTCACCACTCCTGCGGTTGAGGGAGCATCTGCTTCTCTCGGGGATCCTCCTTCACCTGTCGATCCGAGGACTACCCCAGTCGTTCCGGTGGTTCCTCCACCACTTCCTGCTCCAGTAGATGCCGCGCAGTTGTTTGCGTTCTTCAGGGAGATGATGGACGCGCAGCACCGTCAGGTGGATGTGATGAGGCTGGGCATTGAGAACGCCCACCAGGTGGCCATGACGGCAGTGGATAGGGTGGCACAGATTCAGCCACAAGCAGATCAGATACAGCATCCGAGGCCAGGCAGTATTATCGACTTTCAGAGGATGCGGCCCAAGGAGTTCTGTGGTACAGAAGGTATCCTGTACGCGGATGACTGGATAGAGCAGATTGGGGGCATCTTCAGGCTGGCGCAGATTCCAGACAGCATACAGATAGAGGCAGCGGGCAGTCAGATGTTTGACCTCGCTTTGACATGGTATCGCACAGATACGAGGATTGCAGCACCAGGGCTTACTTGGGAGGCCTTCAAGAGGCTTTTTAAGGAGAAGTTTTTTTCAGATGTGGCGCTCAGTGCTTTGGAGAGCCAGTTCGAGGCACTCGTCCAAGGGAGCATGACGGTGGACGAGTACGCAGCGGAGTTCTGTCGTTTGGGCAGATTTGTAGATGGCTTGAGTGAGGCAGCTAAGGCAGGAAGTTTCGCAAGGGCTTGGTTATGGCGGTCAAGTCCTTGACCAGGAGCGACCGCGAGGCAACTTTTGAGCAGATAGTAGGAGATGCTCAGAGAGCAGAGGATGACTTGGAGCTCAAGTCCAAGAGAGGCAGGGATGATTCAGGCAGTGCGAGTGGCAGTGCGGGACCGGCTAAGCGTCCCTATGTGCAGAAGGCAGCGCAACAGGGTCAGGATCAGAGGGTGCCCACTTGTGCCTACTGCAGGAAGGTAGGACACACCTGGGATGTTTGTAGGAGGAGGCTGAAGGTGTGTTTGTTCTGTGGATCCGCTGCTCACCATATACGAGATTGCCCTACTGCACCTCCATTGGGTGGAGCACAGGATCAGAGAGTTGGAGCTAGGCCATCTGTGGCACAGCATCATGCCCCGCACCAGCAGAGGGATACACCCCAGCAGGGCAGAGCTTATGCGTTGACGGTCGAGGAGGCCGATGCTACGGATGTCGGGTTAGCAGGTCTGTCTCTTGTTTCTTCTTCCTGTCCTTTTCCATTCCTTGTGTGCTTCATTAGTACCTGTTAGATTTTCTTGTGCTGTGGTAGATAGTGTAGTAACCCTGATTGAGACTGTGATAACACGACCAGTAGGACCCTGATCTTGTATGTTGTATAGGTAGAATTTCTTGACTTTGATTGTTGGGGGTTTGACCTAGAGGAGTGTGATTGACCTTAAATTTCGAGGACGAAATTTTCTAAGGAGGATAGGCTTGTCACCACCCCATTTCCAGAGCCGGGTATTTTTTATTTTTATTTTTAATTTAGTTAATTGTGTATTATTTATAATTAATTGTATTTATAATTAATTATTGATTGTATTATATTTATATTGATTGTTTTAGGATTTTGGCTAGCCTGGACCCATGTCAGACCCTAGTGGACCCATGTCCGACCCAGCCCACACCCTTGTGAGACTTATTTTTGGGTTTAGAATATTTATTATATTTTTAGTGGATTAGTTGGAGAGAATTGGAGTTAGTTTGAGTGCTTTTGGAACCCCGAAACCCAAAACCTTAGTTATGAGGGCATTTTGGTCATTGGAGAATTAGGGAACCCTTATATTTGCTTGTGGCCGGTTCCCATTGTCCCAGACCCGTGCATTTCCAGCAAGCACAGCAGCTCCCCTTCCCCCCCACTCTTCTTCTTCTTCTTCACTTCTTCTTCTTCTCCACTCATTTTTCTTCTTCCTTTCTCCTTCCTACTTCAAGTAAGTTCACTTTTCTTCCTTCTTTCTTCCATTCCTTCTTCTTTATGTAACCCTAACCCTAGATCTTTCCCCAACCTAGGTGGGTAGAGCCTAGATTTGGTGTTGGAGCTTGGATTTGAGGCTTGGAGCTTGTAGGAGGTGAATTTGGAGAGATTTGGAGACTTTGGCTTGGGATTCCAACTCCCAAGAGGTAAACCCTAACTTTCCCCTTGCTAATTACTTTTATATAGTGTAATTAATATTTTAGAACCTTCCTAGACCCTTAGGCTACCCGTGGGAGGAAGTTGGAACTAGTTGGGTAGTGTTTGGAGACTTTAACACTAGGTTTTGTGTCAGTTTCGGGTGAAATCCGAATTTGGCCCAATTTTGGGTGATGCTCTAGGTTAGATGGACCTAGGTAGACGTTGTCGGGTGTCTTGAGGGTGAGTGCGTGTCTCCGTTCGGACACGGGAAGCCGCGTCGCGGAGAAACGGGCGTTTCAGGCGAAATTGGGGCTTTTCGTCGTCGCCGATTCTAAGTGCGTGTGCGTTTCCGCCACGGGCCTAGAATCGACGCGGGAGCGCATTTTCTAAGATCTAGACATCGTGTAGAGCGCGTGGGTAAATTTTGGGCCGATTCCGAGTTCGTTTGGTGTGCGTTTCAGGAGGTTTTCCGAGCCGCGCACCACGTGTTCGTCGAAATGACCGAACGGCCATTTCGACTTGGGTTCCTCGTTTCGGGCTTGTGCGCGCGTTGGGTTAGTATCGGGGAGTGTGTGCTAGAATTTTCGGGCTATATTTTATATATTTATAGGTGTTTGGGCGTGTCGGGGTCGTTGGGCGTGCGTTGGTGGGCGTTGTGGGCGTGGTGTGCGTTGTGTTGTGTTTGTTTATATATATGTGTATATATATATTGTGTGTGTGTGTTTTTATATATATATTTATATATATATGTGTGGTTATGTGTTTGTGAGCGTGTTAGGGAGTGCTTGTGTGAGTGTGTAGGTGAGTGTGTGAGTGAGTGCTCGTGTGAGTGTGTAGGTGAGTGTGTGGGTGAGTGCTAGTGTATGTGTGTAGGTGAGTGTGTGTGTGAGTGTGAGTGAGTGTTTAGATATATATATATATATGTATATATGAATTTGAGTTTGAGTTTGTGTGTATATGTATATATATTTATATATATATATGTAGGAGTGTTTGTGTGTGTGGTTGTGTGTGTGTGAGAGTGTGTGTGTGAGGGTGTGTGAGTGTGAGTGTGTGTGTGTGTGAGGATATATATATATATATGTTTAAGTGTGTGAGTGTATATGTTTAAGTGTGTGAGTGTGTATATGTATATATATATACATAGATATTAGTGTATATATGTATATAGATATATGTGTGTTTATATATATATATAGATATGTGTTTGTGTATATGAGTGTGTATGTGTTAATATGTGTTAATATGTGTGTGTATATATATATGTTAGTAGATGTGTTAGTGTGTATATATATATATATAGAGTTGTGTGTGTATATATATATATGTATGTATATATATAGATATATATATGTGTGTATGTATATAGGAGTGTGTGTGTGTGTGTTTGTGAGAAGGAGGGGGGGCTGAACTGAGAACACAGCAGCCAGAGGAGCAGCAGCTGCTGCTGCACTGCAGCAGCAGCACAGCAGCAGCAAGTAGCAGCGCGGCAGCAGCAAAAGCAGTGGCAGCAGCAGCAGATAAGCACAGCAGCAGCAGCAGTTTTTGTAGCTAGCAGCAGCGGCAAATGCGAGGGAGAGGGAGAGGTATATATATATATATAGAAATATAGATAGATGGATGATAGTTAGATAGATATATTAGATAGATAGATAGGTATGTATGGTTAATAGATAAATAGGTATATGGTTAGATAGATTGATGGATATGTGGATATACATAGATAGCTAGATAATAGATAGGTAAATTGACATATAGATATATAGATAGATCAATAGATAGATAGATATATCTAGATAAATAGATAGATACTAGATAGTTAGGTAGATAGTTCCATAGATAGATATAACTATAGATACATAGGTAGATACGTGAATAGATAGATAGATATTGGATATAGATAGATGGATAGGTAGATAGTTAGATATAGTTAGATATCTATATCTATATGCATAGATATATATGTAGATATATATACATAGCTAGATAGATAGTTAGATATCTAGGTATAGATATATATATATGTAAGGTATGTGTAAAGAAAGGTAAGGTAAGGTATTGGGTATAGATACCTAGGTATATGCCTATACGTATTAGATATCTATATTTTAGCTTAGATTATAGCTAGATATATATGTTTATGCATAGTTAGTTAGCTGGAGGGGTAGTCAGGTTGAGTTTAGAGCGGTATCTCAATACCTTGAGATACCGAGGTATCTCAATACCTTGAGATAACCAAGGTATTGAGTTTCAAGCGGAGTTTTTGAGCAATAGCCTAGGAATAGTATTTGAGTGATTTTTATATGCTTATGTGTATATATTTACGCGTGCTAGCATAGGTTTTAGAGGGTATAGGCGGGGTATATAGCCTAGGTTGAGGTATCGGATACCGAGGGTATCCCGGTATCTCAAGGAGGCGAGTTTGTGAGTTTTCTAGCTTAATGACCTAGTTTTGGCCTAGAATTTCAGGAGCACCCTAGTTTGACCTAGACTTGACCGTAGTTGACTCGGTTGACCGCCAAAGTCAACTTTTGACCTAGTTTTGACCCAGAGTTGACTTTTTGGACATAGAGTTGACTTTTTGACCCAGATTTTACCGGTTTGACCCGTTTGACCTAGAACGACCCTAGAAGCCTATTTTTAGTTATTTTATATCTGTTTAACTCATTAGAACCCTGTTTAACCTTGCTTTTCGCATAGGTCCTTGCGACACCAGTTCGGATCGCCAGTTGCTCAGGACATCAAGCGAGTACATTCTTTGATAGTTTTCATTATTTGATGATTATTATGATTCAGCTTCTAGTATAGTATCATCTGATTATTCTGGCACAACACGGGACACTGACTGATATTTCTGGATTCATTTACTTGCGACACGTACATTTCATGTTTCTGGCCTCTATTCTGGAATCACTACTGGCATCACCTACAGGCATCACTACAGGCATCATTCATGTTCAGGCTGGACTCATCTTGATTTGCGTGTCGGGTCTTGGATCCACTTGTATTAGTCGGGGCGGGAAAATACTCGAGTAGACATGTAAACATTCCTATCTGGCATCATCAGGAATCACTCCCTCTGGTCTAATCTGGAATGATAGCAGCCGCGCACCCAGTGCGCGGTGAGCCGTACTTACCCCTAGCCGTTTACATGTCGAAATAAGTATTTCAAAGACACCGAGTTCATTCTTTATAGTCTGGACTCTCATGCATTTCTTGACTTGTCTCACTTACATGTTTTTGGACTTGACTCACTACATGTTTTTCATGCTAGACTCACTACACGTTCATGTGCACGGACTTGATCTTAGCTCAGATTTCCTGTATCTTGTAGTTATTACTATCTTGCTCTGATATCCATGCATCTTTACCTTTATGCACCAGTGACTTATATATTTTTTGTTTCATACTTGCTTCATTCTTCTTGCTACTTGCTATAACTGTTTTATAGTTTTTATCATTTAAATGGAACTGCTGTTAGAGATGTACTTGCTCCAGTCCTGACTGGACATATTTTTTCCAGAGTATCCGGAGGATTGGTGTCCGACGTTTTATGGACCTGAGCCTGTCGATGGTGCAGACAGGGACCCTCTAGTTTAGGGGTGATTTTCGGGTTGGTAGCCGGGATTACTGGGACCTTGTTGTTGTTTTTATTAGCTTTTAGCACCGGATTTGTCTCCGGTTTTGGATTGAGACCTTGTTTGTATATTATTTTGGATATTGTTGTATTATTATTTGATGTTGTGGTTGTTGTAGTAGTTGTTGTTGGTTAGACTTTATAGTTGTTAGATCTCTGTGTTATCTTATCGTGCTTAGATTCGTGATTGAGTATATTGTGATTATCATTTAATATTTGCTCCTCCGTTTGGAGTTGAGATCTTGACAGGTTTATATTGTTTGTGTGGTTGCCCTCCTTTTGGAGAGGTCATGGCCGATTTTTGTGTGAGATTTATTATTTAGTTAGTTGACCTAGACAGCGTTCTACCGCCGATGCTGCGGCGTAGGCTGGACGTACCCACGACTCATGCCCGATTTTCCGGGTGCGGGTCGTGACATGTGACCCAAGTTTCACACGATTCTGAGACAGTTGACCAAGCCGCCTATTTGTGGGCCTCACGGTTGACTTTAAAGGCGAATTTGTGTTCGGCTCACCGGAATCCAAAATTGGACGCACCGTTGAGTCCGTATTGACGTTTAAAATTTGTTTGACCTATAATTTGTCCCATTTAGAGACATTTAACTTTGGCATACATTTTGGTGTAAAGTGGCCCACATGTGGACCCGCTTTGACCCGAAATTATCGTTTTGTCCCTGTGTCCAAATTGGACGAAAGGGCAGGCTTTTCTGACTATCTCGCTTATTTTGGAAACGTTGGTGATATTTATTTCACCATTCGGAGATATTTATTTGGAGGCCATAGTTTCTGATCCTGTGTACTTGATACTTGGACGTTTATATTACGCAGCTTTCTTGCCAGGCAAGTATACCTTGTCATTGTACTATGATTTACATTCCATATGGTGCATTTATTTTATTTCTGTTATTTATTTCATATATTTTAACTACTATATAAACTGCACGTCCAAGAATAACTTGGGTGCAATGACGGTGACGTCGTATTTGTCTTTATTATATATTATGCATGTCGACCTAGTTTTACGAGACCACCACATGATCATGAGGCATTCTTATATTCCATTTGGCTATGACACATTTCTTACACGAGTTGTGAGTCTCATATAGATCACGGACTTACGTATTGACTGATCATCAGTACGTGTGGGACGTGCGATAGGGGATAGTTGCCGATAGAATTTGCATGCTAGAAGACTTGGCAGTTATTAGAGGTATCATCGTATCATGGATATGACATGCTTAGAGCATGGGGTGGGGAGGACAACAAGTAAGGCTTTTGGGCTCCTTTGCACTTTCCTTGTGTAACCCGTACGCTCCATCGGAGATGCACGGTCATGATGACCCCTATATATTACCTAGCGGGCTCTGGCGTTCAAAAGATGACATGCTTTGTAGGCCCCTGATTCTCCGAGAGAATCATGCCAATTCTATTTTAGCCAGATAGCCCACGTGTTGGAAAGTTGTTCTCAAAGTGCATTCACATAGATGGTTAGACGACCCTTAGATGTTTATTTTTCAGTACTTTATTGGTATGCTTCTATGTATTTTGTTACGTCCCTCTGAGGACATGGTCCCTTTCCAGGTGTAGACGATCATGTCTATTTGCAGGAGCACGGATCAGGACTTGCTACTTCATTATCTTTCGAGGAGGTCTTCTCTTCGAGTCTTGTTGTTCATTAGATGATGTACTTATTTTATTTCTCTTATATTCTAGTTGGTAGTAGATTTGTCTCCATCCAACTATTAGTTCTTCTCGACTATTTCATATTTGATTTATTGACATATATGATCATTTATTTTTTTATGATTTATGTGAATGAGATTTAGTTATGCCCTGTGACTTGTAACAAATATGTACCACTTGTGAATTATTGTTCATAATACAACGTACGTATGTGTTGTGGTTTCCATATATTGGAGTCTCCATAGACATACGGCTGGCATACTTACGTATTCCTAGTCCTACGTATTTTGGGACTGGAGCGTAACATATTTTTAGTGGTGGCCCATGCAGGTAGAGAGTATATTATCTCGGTTACGTTATTGTACCGAGCAAGCCTATACCTAGGATTAGAGTTTAGGTCTCATCCATATTTGACTATGACTCACCTTCCTTCCAATCCGTTCTATTTAAATAATTGTATCCTGCTTGATTCATGTACTTTCCTAATAGTTTCTTGAGTATAGCCTTCTCCTAGAATATAGGAATCATTGTTGTTAGGATGATAATTAGGGTAACATTCCTACTAAGAATACAACTAGAATTGGCACATCACTAAGTTTAGAATACCTAATGAACCCTTGCATCCCTTACTTGTAGATTAATTGACCATTATCCCTTGATATATTTATGAAGGATTTGAGAGTGTTATAGACACTAGTAGGGTTAGTTAGAAATTTGACCATATCGTTTGACCCTAACATTGAGGTACCAATATAAATCCAGGGTTGAATATTAGGACTAATCCTAACTTTTATAGCAAGATAGTATTAGAGAACTATAAATTTAGCTTCTTGTCTTGATATTACCAAAACAGTACCTTAAGAAGCCAAGAGGAAAGAATATAACATTTTTCTTGATCATACCTCAAACATAGAGACTAGCATACCACTCCCCCTTAGAAAACCATGATATTATCAAGAGTCTATCTATTTAATTTTATATCTTGTTCCTCCAAAACCTTAACGCTCGTTAATTGTGCGACGACTAAAATTTTCTTCATCTTTCAATTTATGCAACCTAACCCTTCTGATTGTAGGCCAAGTTATTTTATTTTATGTTAGGATATATAGTTTGCTAGGATTATAGTTTGTTAATCTTAAATTTTTGTGCTTAGTAGTTAGAACTTGGCAGGTTGGGTTATTTATTTAGTTTAGAATATGACTTTGTAATTATCCCTAGTTCCAAATCATATAACATTTATTAACATATCTCAATACAGGTTATATCCTCTCTCACTTGAGAGCCAGTAACTTTTCCATTCTTAATATTAACACTTTTGTTCTATAAGCACTATGATTAAGACTTAAGATGACCATTACCTATGGAGTTTTATAATGCGATAGGATACCCTAATAAGTACAAAGATCTTTTTCTCGTGTACCCCAACAAAAGTTTCTACTTTATTTACAAGGACAAGGTTATTTTGTAGAATCCCCTCAAGGTAATTATAATATTAGTTGATTCTTGTAAGTTGGGTAGTATGCCTCACAACCTAGTATCACATAGTCCTTTTGACCCATTAATGAAGTATAATTGAATGATACCAATTATATGCTAGCATAAGATGATAGTGTTTATCCAGACTGTAGAACTCAGAGGCCCATATCCCCATTTGGTCGACTAGAGACTTGGACAAAAAGTTAGTATGGCAACTGTAGAGGCACAACACCGGACGAGTCTTATCTTCTTTGTGAACTTGAATTATTTTGTACCAACTTTCATCATAATCCAGCGTACTTATATTTTCTGTACTATCTCGACTTATGCTGCTATTATAGCCTAATTTTGTAAGCTTATTTTTTTATCGATCTTGTTCATGACATATGTATTATTGGGCCGACACACTAATACAATTGTCTATTTAGAATCGGTGTATTATGGTCTGATCAACCTTAGTGGGCTCGGTTCGCTCTTCGCATGACTACTTTACGTGGATTGAGATATATAGTTGACTAGTAGACGAATATACTTGCCCTTTAGATATGTTCGAGCATATTTTATCGGTTACATAACTGTTCCAATATGAACATGCGAATAAAAATTTACCAAAATAGGTTTTAATCCACAACTGTCTTGGTAACTCCCTTTTGAATTCTTTAATCACTTTGAACCCCGTACTTGTATTCTATCACATTCTCATTGAATTCTTTATTATTGTTCTCCGTCTTCCCCTATTTCGGAAAGACGAACGCTCGTGCTTGGTATAAGTTTGATACACGGATAGTACTAGATATACCCATAGGCCAATCACATTACTTGGTGACTATCTTTTGTAATTAAGGACATATCATATGTGATATATTTGGTGTTAAAACTTTTGAGGATTGAATAACACGATTAAATAATTTGAGATATAGTCTTGTGTGATAGGTGGGTATATTCTAAGTTGGGTAGAAGTTGCATTATCAACTTGAGGTAATTTTTTTAGATTGTGATCAAGTAAGATTAGATTGAGAGATTTAAGTCATTTTAATTTTGAGAAACTTTTAGACGAATGACTAAGATGATGAGGATTTAATGAATTTTGAAATCTTGATATTGCGGACCAAATATTTATACTTTGAGCACATGATTTAAATTTTGAATATTGAAGGTTGAATCAACGATTTAAATTTTGAGGATAAATATAGAATCTTAGACTTGAACAATTGGTGAATTAGATTTAAAATTTTATAATTTGATAATTTAAATTAAAAGTTGAAATTTGATTATTGGATCACCCATTTGAAATGTTGAGGATGAAAATTGAAGTTAAAATTTGAAGAGTACAAAATTCATAAGTTAAAAATAGGAATAAGATTTGATTAGAATTGTTTATTATTTAAAATCTAAAGGAGATTATGATAGTTGGAGACCGTGGTGTAAAATGTGATGTGGGTTATTTAAATCTGGAAGATGATATATAGATTTGACTTAAATTTGGATGTTGATTATTTAAAAACCAAAAAAAGATTACGATTGGTTGAATTTTGAATTAAACAGTGGCTAATCTAATTTTGAAGTAATTGCGATGAATTTGAATAGATTTTGTTATTCAAATTTTTGGAAGAGATTGTGATTGACTTGCCTTATATACGAATGTGAAAGACTTTACAAATTATGCCTTATTTTTAATTTCGAGGACGAAATTCTTTTAAGTTGGGTAGATTGTAAACTCCCTCACCCAAAATAGGTATTTTGTGTGTATTTATATTTCTTGTATTTGTTTTAGATTTTTTAATCAATTAAAATCTAATAATTATATTAGGACACTTCACCGTGGTTTGGACATTAATAATATAGGATGGCCCCAAAATCTGTATCTCCCTTCATAGGAAGTAGCCTACACAGGAGACACTGCCGATAGAATTTTTTCGTGGCACAAGAATTCGATCCCTTGGCATTAGTATGACATTAGTGTAACGACCATAGATTCTTGTATAAATATTTAGATATTTAGATATACAATTTAATTGTGGTTATTTTCTATCCCAACTTCCTACAATTAGCATCACATAATTCTCCATGCCAAATTAGACAAATTCTCTTTTTGTTAGATTTCATATTATTTACTATTAACATATTTTGTTGGATAATCATTAAATTAATTACTTAGTCAATTAGATAATACAATTATTTGATTTATTATAATTAAATAAATATATAATTATTAATTATAAATATTACATAAAATATTTTGAGTGTGGTATTTTATTAGAGCTTTACGAAGTAATTTTCTAGAATTTATTTTGTGTGCGAATATCATTTTTGGAATTTTTAACATCATCTATAAATGTAAATATATATATGTTAATATATATATAGTTAGTAATAATAATAATAATAATAATAATAATAATAATAATAATAATAATGTTGTTAATTAAAAAGAAAAAGAAAGAAAAGAAAAGAAAAAGAAAAAGAAAAAGAAAAAGAAAAAGAAAAAGAAAAAGAAAAAGAAAAAGAAAAGAAATAAAAAGAAAAAGGAAATAAAATAAAATATAATATAATAATAAATATAATAACTATAAATCCTAACTAAACCCCTAATCTAAAACCCATCCTAATCCCCCTTCCCTCAACTCATAGCAGACCCCTCACCCGATTCCCTCTCTTCCCTTCTCCCTATCTATATATATACACACATAAACATACAACCAACTCAAAACCAAACCCTAACTCTAAACCCTAACCATAACCCTAACCCGCACCTCCGACCAACGCCGGTGACTACCACCACGCCGACCGCCGCCGCCCTGGGCCGCCCTGCGCCGCTGCAGCCGCCGCCGCCGTCCGCCCCCGCGCGCACGCGCCGCGTGCGTAACAGCACAGTTCTGCCCCCCTCTTCACGGTATCATATCTCCCTCATTTTTTATTATTTTTTAGAGCTGTTTATTCGTGTATGTTCATAACCTAACCCTCTAGGATTTTCATTCAAGCGGGACGAGTTTTCGTGCCCTACATTGGTCGAAAATTCGACCGGAAAATGGCCGAAAAACTGACCAAAATCAGTCCAGAAACTTCAACTCAAACCTCCCATGTTCATGCCCAATTTGCCATCAACCTGTTTAATATTTTTAAAAACTAATTGAAAGGCTTTTCTTCTCCATATAACCGAGAATTTTTCTGTTCTTTTAGTTTTTGTTAATTTGTTCTATGTGTAAAATTATTCGACCTCCAAAACGACCAAAAACTTGTTATTTTAAAATTAAAATTTTGTGATACGGAGTGCACCACGCCAAACGATACCGCCTTATCGCATACCAATTGTACCAAAAGATGCGTATGGTATATCCTGACGTGTGGACTTTCGCGGAAGCTGATTCGGACGTGTGCGCGCGTCGGAATCGACCCGTATCCGTAAAAAGCCCCCATATCGTGACTTTTGCAAAACATTCCACCATTTTTTGTACGCTCGTCGGAATGGGACAAAACTTACACCATTGGATGTGTGGTATCACGCTGGTCCTGTGACCAAAGTTTTACACGATT
This sequence comes from Iris macrosiphon, assembly GCA_036927795.1. NCBI lineage: Eukaryota > Viridiplantae > Streptophyta > Magnoliopsida > Asparagales > Iridaceae > Iris > Iris macrosiphon. The sequence goes on from JAYESA010000013.1 coordinate 20,574,862, forward strand.
CTGAGACAGTTGACCAAGCCGCCTATTTGTGGGCCCCATGGTTGACTTTAAGGGCGAATTTGTGTACGGCTTACCGGAATCCAAAATTGGACGCACCGTTGAGTTCGTATTGACGTTTAGAATTTGTTTGACCTATAATTTGTCCCATTTAGAGACCTTTACCTCTGGCACGTATTTTGGTACAAAGTGGCCTACATGTGGACCCGCTTTGACTCGAAATTACCGTTTTGCCCCTGTATCCAAATTGGACAAAATGGTAGGCTTTTCTAACTATCTCGCTTATTCTGGAAATGTTGGTGATGTTTATTTCAGCATTCGGAGATGTTTATTTGGAGGTCATAGTTTCTGATCCTGTGTACTTGACACATGGACGTTTATATTACACAGCTTTCTTGCCAGGCAAGTATACCTTGTCATTGTACTGTAATTTATATTCCATATGGTGCATGAATTTTATTTCTGTTATTTAGTTCATATATTTTAACTGCTATATAAACTGCGCGTCCAAGAATGACTTGGGTGCAACGACGGTGGCGTAGTATTTTGTCTTTATTATATATTATACATGTCGACCTAGTTTTACGAGACCACCACATGATCATGAGGCATTCTTATATTTCATTTGGCTATGACACATTTCTTACACGAGTTGTGAGTCTCATATAGATCACAGACTTACGTATTGGCTGATCATCAGTACGTGTGGGACGTGCGATAGGAGATAGCTACCGATAGAATTTGCATGCTAGAAGACTTGGCAGTTATTAGAGGTATCATCGTGTCATGGATATGACATGCTTAGAGCATGGGATAGAGAGGACAACAAGTAAGGCATTTGGGCTCCTTTGTACTTTTCTTGTGTAACTCGTACGCTCCGTCGGAGATGCGTGGTCATGATGACCCCTATATATTACCTGTCAGCCTCTAGCGTTCAAAAGATGACATACTTTGTAGGCCCCTGATTCTCCGAGAGAATCATGCCAATCCCATTTTAGCCAGATAGCCCACGTGTTGAAAAGTTATTCTCAAAGTGCATTCACATAGATGGTTAGACGACCCTTGGATGTTTATTTTTTAGTACTTTATTGGCATGCTTCTATGTATCTTGTTACGTCCCTCTGAGGACCTGGTCCCTTTCCAGGTGTAGACGATCATGGCTATTTGCAGGAGCACGGATCAGGACTTGCTACTTCATTATCTTTCGAGGAGGTCTTCTCTTCGAGTCTTGTTGTTCATTAGATGATGTACTTATTTTATCTCTCTTATATTCTAGTTGGTAGTGGATTTGTCTCCATCCAACTATTAGTTCTTCTCGACTAGTTCATATTTGGTTTATTGACATATATGATCATTTATTTCTTTATGATTTCTGTGGATGAGATTTAGTTATGCCCTGTGACTTGTAACAAATATGTACCACTTGTGAATTATTGTTCATAATACAGCGTACGTATATGTTATGGTTTCCATATATTGGCGTCTCCATAAACATACGGCTGGCATACTTACGAATTCTTAGTCCTACGTATTTTGGGACTGGAACGTGACATATTTTTATGCATAAAAATCCATTTAAATCAAAAATAATATTTCTTGAATTATAAATTAAAAACTGAATTTATATTGGTTAATAACATCAAAATTTAATTATTTACAAATTTTAGAAGGGTTCGATACAGGATTTTGGAGAAAATATAAAACTAGGTTACCATTTTCATTGTACATGTAATTTATTCAAATAATAATAATAATTTAATAATCTGGAATAAACAGTAAAATATGAATACAAATAATTTCAACATCATATTTCTATATTAATAACAAAGTTAGGGTTTAACCTATGGGTGCATACATGCATTCATGTGTTCAATTTTTTACATGCAAATCCTAAATAAAACTCTACTATAAAGAACATGACAATGGGTTACAAATAAATATAAAAATTATTTATTTATATATAACAATAATTATTCATGCAATCATACATATTAGAGAGGGTTTTGAGGAAGAAGGAGACTTACTAAAAGAAGAAGGATGAAGAACTAGGGTTCTTGGATGATGGAGGTGATATTGTCCACGTGAAGGGGGGTCGGCCTTGGTGGTGACGGTGGCGGCTAGGGTTCTTGGAGGAGGAAAAAAATTAGGGTTTTGAAAGAGAATTTTGGTTAGGGTTTTTGGAAGGAAAGATGAGAAAGAGAGTATATGTATATATATAGGTGGAGAGAGAATGAGAGAGAGGGGGTCGCATGGGTTTTGAGGGGGTAGCCGCAGGTATGAGGGTATTAGGGGGATGGATAGGATTAGGTTTAGTTGATAGTTAGTTAGGAGGTTTCATGATTAGTTTGTTAGTTATTTAAAAGTCAACAACTAACCAACTAACCAATTAATGACAAAGAATTAATTTGATTCTATGGAATTTAAAATGGTAATAAAATAGTAATAAATAATTTATTAAATCCTACGAAAGAGATAAGTAGCCTAATTTGGCATGGAGAATTTATGGGTTGCTTAATGAAGAAGGTTGGATTGAAGAATAATTACATATGAATTATATATATATATATATAAATATCTAAATTTTAAACACAATAATCTATGGTTGTTACGTTAGTACCATACTAATGCTAAATGGTCCAATTTTGTGTCACGTGAAGATCCTACGGGTAGTGTCTCCCGTGTAGACTACTTTCTACGAATGACAATATAGATTTTGGGGTCGTCCTATATCATTAATATTCAGACTACAGTGAAGTATCCTAATGCAACAATTAGATTTAAATTGAACTTAAAAATAATCTAAATAAACACAACAAATATAAAATACACACAAAATACCTATTTTTGGGTGAAGGGTTTTACAACCTACCCACCTTAGAAAATTTTGTCTTGAAAATTAAGAATATGGCATGGTTTAGAAAAATAATAATGCGGTATGTAAAGTCCATACCTGAAGACTCGCGTAAGTGAGAAAAATGCTCTAAGAACGAATCCTTCCGCTCCCAAGTCGATTTGTCCGGTGAATGATGCTTTCAAGCAACGCGGACTAGTCGAATGGTCTTTTCCTTTAGCACCTTCTCTTTGCGGTCGAGAATATCAACCGGCTGCTCCTCATACGACAAACTCGATCCTACAGTGATCTTTGAATGATCCAATACATGGCTAGGATCCGCCATATACCTTCTCAATTGTGAGATATGGAACACATCATGGATACCCTCCAAGGTCTGCGATAATGCTAGTCTGTAAGCAACTACTCCAACTCATTCCAATACGCCAAACGGTCCGATGTACCTCGGACTAAGCTTCCCTCTACCTCCAAATTTGATGGTTCCTCTAGTAGGGGAGATCTTTAAGAACACATGATCTCTCTACTTGAACTCTTGGGGTCAACGATAAGTATCTGTCCACTGTTTTTGTCTATCATGTGCTGCTCAAAGGTAACCCTGAATCTTCTTGACCTTCTCTACTGTGTGAGTCACCAACTTCGGTCCAAGTATCAGTCTCTCACCCATATCACTCCAACATACTGGCGATCGACACTTCCTTCCGTATAATTCTTCAAAATGAGCCATCTGAATGCTTGTTTGGTAGCTATTATTGTAAGAGAACTCCACTAAATATAAGTAATCCTCCCAAGATCCTCCAAAGTCAAGCATGAACGCTCTCAACATATCCTCCAACGTCTGAATAGTGCGCTCTGATTGTCCGTTTGTCTACTGGTGATAAGAAGTGCTAAACTTCAATCTAGTTCCTAGGCTCTCCTGCATACTCCTCCAAAAATGTGACGTGAACCTCGAATCTCTGTCGAAAACTATGCAGACTAGTACTCCATGTAGGCATACAATCTCCTTCATGTATATCTTGACCAAAACTTATGTAGATTGTCCAACTCTAAAGGGTAAAAAGTGTGCTGCCTTAGTCAATCTGTCCACAATCACCCAAACTACATCTCGGCCAGCTGGGCTCCTCAAAAAACCCATAATGAAGTCCATAGTGATGTGATCTCATTTCCACTCCGAAATTGGAAGTGGTTGGAGTAGTCTTGATGATCTCTGATGTTCAACCTTAACTTGCTAACACACTAAGCACTTAGGCACAAATCGTACTATCTCTCGCTTTATCCCGTTCCACAAGTAATGATGTCTCAAGTCTCTGTACATCTTCGTACCTCCCGGATGAATAGAGTATGCTGAACTGTGAGCCTCCGACATTAGATCTTGCCGAAGCTCCCCAATAGGAACATAGAGGCGATCCCCATACCTCAAAGTCCCATCTTCATGTATCCTCAGCCCAGTCTGTAACCCAGCCTCAGTCCTTTGTCTAAGACTCTGAAATTTCGTATCAGTCGGCATAGCTTCCTTGATACGCTCCACCAATGATGATTGTACTTGAAGGTTCATCAATCTTGTGACTTCTTCTGGCATAACCACCTCTATGCCCAGCTGATCCAAATCATATAAAATTTACTTCTGCGTTGTCAAGAAGTACGTCACCGGTCTCCTACTCAACGCATTCGCTACTGTATTAGCCTTGCCTGGATGGTACTGCAGCTCAATGTCAAAATCTGCCATCAACTCGAGCCATCGTCTCTATCTCTGATTCAAATCCTTTTAAGTATAGACATACTTTAAACTCTTATGATCTGTATAGATCTCCACAGTCTATTAGTACAAATAGTGCCTCCAAAACTTTAGATCAAATATTGCTGCTGCAAGCTCCAAGTCATAAGTGGGGTAGTTCTTCTCATAGATCCTCAACTACCGAGAACCATAGGCTACCACCTTCCCATGCTGCATCAAGACACAACCTCATCCATTTCCGGAAGCATCGTTATAAATAATAAATTCTCCCGATCTAGTAGGTATGGTCAAGATCAGTATTGTAGTCAGGCATTTCTTCAACTCATCAAACGCCATCTGACACTCCTCTGTCCAAATAAACTTCTGGTCCTTGCGTGTCAACCTTGTCATAGGCTCTACAATCCTCGCAAAATTCTCCACAAACCTTTGGTATTATCTCTTAGCTTTCTCCAAGTCATTGGGTATCAAAACGGCGCCATATCTACTGAGGCGGCTAAACTTTGAGTCTTACTCATCTACCATCTTGTTTCTGTGCTCTAGATGGAGGAACTGATTGTAGAATACATCATTCACAGTGACTAAAAAGTTTTTTTTTCTCAAAGTACTCCAAGAATTGCTCCCAATTCTGGTGTGTATCCCATTGGCGCTCCATCGATTCCCACCAGTGATAAGCGTTCCCTTCTAACTGAGTCATAAAGCCTGTCATTCATAAGTTCGTAGGCAGCTGTGATGCCTCCAAAAGTTTTTTGGTGCTGGTTATCTAAGTTGTGGTCTCCGTTGGACTCTTATTGCCTTTATATAGCTTGGGGTTTATTTCTGTAATGCCCTGCTCCACGTCGATATTATGTATCAAGGTGAGTGGGAAGAACTTCGTTCTCTGATTCTTGCACGCCTTAATAATGAATCTATAATTTTGAATGCTTGTTTTCATAAGAGAATGATAGAACCTGCCTTGCATGCTAATAAACGAACTCACCTAACTTGTCTTTGAAATGATCATGTCTGCTTAACTAAGAATCCTGAAATGCCTGTCTAAGACTAAGTATTTTCATGAACATGTTCCACTATCACCTATGCTCCGAGAGAACCATATCGTGTGCCTGAATGTGTTCAAAGATAAGGCGGCTTGCCCCGCAACAAAGAAATATAGTCTGACGGTTCATCTCGTCTGCATCCTAAAGTTTATTTGATAGTATTTTCATGCATTCGCATCGGTCGAACAATGGCTATTGGTGGAAAGCAACCATGAGTCACGGCTGCTACAGAGATAGTGGAAAGCAACCATGTGTCACGGCTGCCAATAGTATCAGATAAATGAGTCATTGGTTAGCTGGATCAACCGCTACAAATCCTGAGATACTCGGGGACCGTACTGCATATAAGAGAGTTCATTGTCTTGGCTTGGATAGATGGACTGCCCCTAGATATGCATTTGTGTCTAGATGTGCATTTGTCCCTAGAGTCTTTGAGTATAGCTCACGAGACATGCTGCGCACACCCTGAAACAGAATAATCGGCTTGTCTTGCTTGCTTGCTTATATCGAATATGAAAATTTATTTTAAAAGATGTTTCCAAAAGAAAGTAATATGACTCTGCTATCAAACTGCATGAAATAAACATAGGTAAAACTAGAAAGATCATTAGTAATATAATATTTTATAATATGATTACTTAGTGTTGGTTTTAGTGAATGCTTGCTTCTGTTCAGTTGTTTATTCTCACCAGTACTTATAAAAGTGCTGACCCACCAACAGTTTACTTGCTTGCAGGTACTGGATCGTCCAAGGGAGCGATAAGCGTGCCTCATCGCCAAGACCCGAAAATTCTGGTTTTGATTGTCTCGAGTTGCTATCGTATAAAGGGGCATAATGTATGGAACGATGCTTTTAAATTAAAGAGAACCCAGTCCCTCGATTTGCCCCAAATACTCAATTGGCTAAATGCATTATATTGCAACAATGTCCCTCCGCTGCTTACTCGATTGATGCGATGATAGCCAAACTCTAACGATGTTGCCTTGTGCGGGTGCAATCCAGGCTCGCACGGCATCATGTTTCGGTATCAAACGGCCATACGCGCCTCTCGGGAGCCCATTGGGATTGTTGTCCCGGTAGCCAAACTCTAACGATGTTGCCTTGTAGGAAAGGAAAGACTTTGGTATGATAAATTGTGCCCATTGGGATTGTTGATGACCTTTCTCAACATAGTCGATCCTGGATGACCCAATCTGTCATGCTAAAGGATTAGATTCCTTGGATCCTTTAGCCTTTTTCTAGTGATGGGGCGAGATTCCACTACCTTCAGAGTAGTTTGATATATCCCCGAGGAGATTAACTTGCACTTTTCTAATATGAGCTTATTGCTTCCAACATTAGATGTGATACAAAGATACTCTTTGCTATCATCGTTCATGGTTTCAACATGAAATCCGTTCATTCAAATTTCTCTAAAGCTGAGTAGATTTCTATTAGATCCACTAGAGAATAATGCATTTCGAATGACTAAGTGTGCTTCATTTGGCAACACAACATCGACCTTACCATAACCTTCTATAATCTGCATGAGTCCAGCAATGGTGGTCACCTTGGCAGTGTTTGAGGCATATGTTGTGAAAAATTTCATAGTTTTTAATATAGTGTGAGTTGTTGCACTATCTATTAATTAAGCATATGCCATCATCATTGTCCATACCTTTCAAAAACAAAAATTAATAATATATTAATATGCTACTAAATGGTTAAACTTGGCATATTGTTAATTATTACAACATAGTCTAAATCTAAATGAAACTGCTTCAAAGAAAGTAAACTACCTAGACTATTGATCATATAATGATCAATTTGTTCAAAGTGGAAAGTAAATAAACTTAGATAAGCATACAATACCTATTCATTGACTTCGCCTATCATGTCGTTGAACTGGTCTTCTCAAATTGCGTTTACATCCTTATCTTGGAAGAAATCATTAAAATCCATATGTGTTGTACCCTCCATGAGATTAGTATCCATACCTTTTGAGGCTTCATACTCGTCCACTTTCTTTTGTGAGGTACGACATTTTCGCATCCAATGACCAGCTCTTCCAGAACATTTGCAAATATCAGTTGGAGTAGCTGTCATGCCCCGGACCCGCCCGGACCGCCGCACTGCCTTGCCTCGCCCCCGTATAGCCGAATTATCGAACCGGGCACGAATCACCGCGCCTCGGCGCGCCGGACGCGAATCACCGCGCCCGTCCCGCAGGTGCGAAGAAGGGGATGGATGTGGCCCGCACAAGTGTATCGGGGACGTGATGCCGTGAGGGCCTGGGGTTGCGCCCGCACAAGGCCAATCGTTTAAGTTGGTAGTTGGCTATCATCGCATCAACCGAGTAAGCAGCAGAAAGGGACTTGTTGCAATGCAATGCATTTAGCCAACTGAGTATTCGGGACAATCGAGGGACTTGGGTTCCTTTATGAAAAGGCATTCGTTCCATAAATTATGCCCCATTATACGATAATATATTGGGGCACAATCGAAACCAGGATTCTGGGTCTTAGGAACTGTGGCACGCCTATCACTCCCTCGGACGATCCAGTACCTGCAAGCAAGTAAACTGTTGGGTCAGCACTTTTATAAGTACTGGTGAGATAAAACAACTGAACATAAACAAGCATTCACTAAAACCAACACTAAGTAATCATGTTATAAAATATTACATTACTAGTGATCTTTCTAGTTTTACCTATGTTCGTTTCATGCAGCAGAAAAACGGAGTCATATTACATTGTTTTGGAAACATCTTTTAAAACAGAGTTTCATATTGAATATGCAAGCAAGCAAGCCGTTCGTTCTGTTTCAGGGTGTGCGTAGTGTGTCTCGTGGGACTCGAGGGTCAAATGCATCACTAGGCACACATGTACATCTTAGGGGCAGTCCATCTATCCAAGCCAACATAATGACTTAGCTATATGCAGGGTGGTCCCCGAGTATCTCAGGATCGGCAGCTGGTTGTACAGCATACCAATGACTCATTCATCTGATGATATGGCAGCTGTGACCCATGGTTGCTAATGATGCATGCAGTTCATCTCTCCACCATAGCCATTGTCCGACCGCATGCGAATGCATGGAACACTATCAAATAAAATTTAGTATGCAGACGAGACGAACCATCAGAACAGTTATCGTTGTTGCGGGGCAATCCGACTTATCACTTGAACACATTCAGGCACAATATGGTTCTCTCGAAGCATAGACGATAGTGAACATGTTCATGCACTCTAGACAAGCGTTTCAGGATTCTCGTTAGCATACTTATCGTTTCAAAGACAAGCTAGGTGAGTTCGTTCATTAACATGCAAGGCAGGTTCTATCATTCTCTTATGAAAACATTGCAAGCAAAAACTCAGATTATTATTAAGGCGTGCAAGAATCAGAGAACGAAGTTCTGTCCACTCACTTGATACATAATGCCGACGCGGAGCGGGACATTACAGTAGCTGGATTGGGAATTTGGGCATTATCTTCGAGGATTAAATCCCTTATTTTGAACTGTGTATCGTTTCTTGGACCCGGATTGTAGTTATTTCTTTGGCTTCCACGTCGTCCATGCCCTCTACCTCTGTGATTTCCTCGACCCCTAGTATTGTTCATATTTTTTCGAGCACTAGTCGCATTCACTTCAGCTGGAATTGGTGAAGACCCAGTTGGTCTACTAGTGTGGTTTTTGATTAATAACTCATTATTTTTCTCGGCCACGAGTAAAACAACAATGAGTTCGGAATACTTCTTAAAATTTCTCTCCCTATACGTCTGTTGTAGGGTCATATTAGTCGTATGAAATATGGTGAATGTTTTCTCTAGCATGGAATGCTCTATCACTTCTTCACTACATAACTTCAATTGTGAAGTAATCTTGAACATAGCTGAATTATAGGCTGCAACTGTCTTATAATCTTGGAAATATATATTGAGCCATTCATGTAGTGCACCTGGTAGTATGACCATTTTCTGGTGATCTTATCTCTCAGCTAAAGAATTCTATAGCACCAAGGGATCCTTGACTGTTAAGTACTCAGCCTTGAGATCATCATGAATATGATGTCTTAGAAAAATTAAAGCCTTCGCTTTATCTTGTGCAGATATTGGCTTATCAGCCACAATTGCGTCACCTAATCTTTTGGCTTGAAGGTAAAATTCAGCATCCAGTCTCCAGTTGAGAAAGTTTTGGTCTTCTAAGTTTAGAGGCTTGAAATCATGCTTTGTGATGCTCGACATATTGCTGTATAAGATCAATAATAACAAGTTAACATAAGAACTTGGTAAATCATCAAACAATTCATGTTCATGGTGTATGCTTCAAACAATGATGTTTCAGAATTCTATTTATACCAAACAAATCTTGTTCATGGTATGCTTCGAACAATGATGTTCCAAAAGTCGTAGGTAAATACCAAATACTAGATGTTCATGGTATGCTTCGAACAATGATTATGTTCAAGAAGTCTTTCAAAAATACCACATATGGTATGCTTCGAACAATGATGTTCCAGAAGTCTTATATATATATATATAGACCAAACAATTTATGTTCATGGTCATCAGATCTCTGATGGTTTTAATCTGAATGTATTAACATATATAAAATAAATAAATAAATAAATAAATAAATAAAGAATAACTCCAGTATTCTCTCCGAGAGATCTATATGCGATTAACATCGGAGTGCTACCAGAGTTAACTAAAAAAAGTGAGATGAATGGATAAAAAATATTCTTTTTGCCCTAGAGGTACGCCAAGAGATGTATAAACATCAACATCAGGCTGCGCCTAGGGTATGCATATGCAGAAAAAAAATAAACATAAATAATCATACCTATTACCGAAGTGGAGAATCCGCAAATGGCGGCTTCACTGAGATGCTCTCGCTTATTTTCTCCTGTTAGAGCTTCGTGCTGATAACATGTTAGAATAAACGTAGAAGAAGTAAGAAGAAAATAGGAGAGAAGATCTCTTATTAGTGTAATCCCATAGTGAGAGGCAAATGCCTTATTTATATAATCCAATGAAGGTGTAATACTAATCTCTAACCAATGTGGGACAAAAATACAAAGTGAAAATCCAACCCTTCAGTAACCCACGTTATAACAATAACTTAATATCTAACTATAGTTGTACAACTTAGATTTAATTACACTAACCTCTCCAATGTTTTACGTTTATTACACATGGTACTATTATTTTGAAATAAATGACACGAGGTACCCTTATTGTAGAAAAAAATAAGGATCAATAGTGTAATTATCTCTTTACATTATTTTCAAAATAAGGGTACTCGGTATAATAAACCTAAAACATAGGAGATGTTAGTGTAATTAACCCTACAACTTAATATCCTAAGAGTGTTAACGAAAAATCTAAAATGACAAAAATATCCAAATTATTCGTGATCACTTCAAATATCCCCATGAGAGATGCTGGAGGTAATTTGGTTAAAAGATTATTATTTATCTTTGTTGAAACGAAAAAAATTAATTCTGATTGATGGAGGATATTGACTTGACGATACTCAATACTTGAGGGTAGTGATTGTTATGATATTAAAATTTGGGATATCAAATTGAAAAACTTTGAAGTTATCAAGTGTATATAAAAAAGGGATAATTAGAGCTTAGACCCTGGATTTTATACCGACTTAGAGTTTAAGCGTTGAGTTGTCCAATTAGAAAGTTTAGACCATGAATTTTTATTATTTATTTTATTTTTTTCATTATACCCTCCCTTCCATGCTACAATAAATTTTTTCTATATAGACATGGGAGGATAATGGGAAAAATAAAAATAAAAATTTATGATCTAAACTTTTTTGAACATTTAATGACTTAAACTCTAAGCTGGTATAAAATCCAACGTCTAAACTATAGTTAGCCAAAAAAGAAGAAGAAGAACATCAAACCTGTTTTTTCCAACTTCTATCATTTATAAATGAAAGAAATAATACACGTTCCCGTGGTTCGATCCACTGACCTTCTATCACCCAGCCGAAGTCTTATAGCTCTCTTCGGTAACCACAAGAGTCACTTGAGTTCGATAAAAATAAAAATAAGAACAAACCTGTTAAAAACCATCATATTTCGAACAAGAAACCGCATCCGGATCGTTAGACCTGACCCGCTACCAATAATCAAACGGATACTGGATCCAAACCCATTCCAATAAACCAGCTGACTCGACTTCCTCGATAAATCTAGAATTGTACCATCGTCTCTCTCTTTTCCTTCTTCGTCGATCGATCGAGATCTATGGAAGACGTCGGGATCGAGGCGAAGGAGGCCGCAGTCCGCGAGGTGACAAAGCTCCTCCCTCTCCCGGAGCTCCTGGCCTCGATCGCCTCCATCAAGTCTGACTACCTCTCCCGCCAGCAGGTTCTACACTCGATTTTTTTTTCCTTTTTTTTTTTCGATTTTAAACGGCTGAAATCAGCTCGTATTTGGTGTTGATTGTCCGGAATTGCGTTGTTTCGAGGAGAAATGGAAGAAAGACTCGAATTTGAGTGAGATTTGGTGAAGTTTCCAGGGAATATCGATTTTTATTTGGAATTTGGGATTATTAATTCCTCCATCAAATCCATTCTCTCGTCGACAGCTTTTGTACTTGATTTTTGTTCCCCCTCCCCCAATTTTAAACGGTTTGAATAGCCAAAATTTGTGAGTATTTCTTAAATTGAGCTGATTTTGACGAGAACTAGAAGAATGCCTGGGAAAAAAAGGTGAAAACTTGAATTTCAGTGTGCAATATATCTATAGAAATTCAGACTTGACATTTCTGTAGTCAAAATCCCCAACTTTCTTCTGAAGCTGGAAAATGTTATGGGAAAGAGAACGGGAGAAAAAAAAATGTTGGGGTTAGTCCAATCAATAACCCGGGCGCACTCTTTCATGTTAGGACAAACCCCATTTGTGTATTTCAATATTTGGATTTTCATTTATTGAATTATTCACATATGACGTGTTACTCTTAAGTGTTAAGTAGAGTGGGAATTTTGCAGATGGACATGAACCGACTCCAGCAATCTGCAATTGTTTTGTCATCATTTCTTTATATTATTCCTTCCAGCTTAGGATCCAAAGGGGTCTAGTTCGGGGACGGGGTGGGAAATGACTCGGACAATGGTTTTTAGGGTGCAAAGTGACGCTTTGATTGCCCACTTTGCACTTATGCATCACGCACAGACACGTGCGCATCGAGTTCTCATATATAAGGAGAGCACCAACACTTGTAAAAGATACCAAAAGTCAGAAAAGAGAACACTATAGTAGCACCCAGTCCTTTTGCAACAAAACCTCGTGCCTCGATCCGACGATTTCAAGATCTGATAATGTGCGTGCCAAGAAGGAGGGGATACAAAGGAGTGGTCCAGAAGTTCGATTTCTAAGACAGTGCAATCGGAACTTGCTGGTTCTGTGAGCGAATCGCCTACGAGAATGTCAAATCTCGTTTTGAGCAATAGTGGTTCTGACCACCCCCAGCAGCATGTACTCTATCGTATTATCTAATCGTCTCTTTTGTACCAATAAGTTTGACACTTTTGTAAGACTTACATAGAATTTTAATAACAATCTCAAAGCGAGATTCTTGTAACACTCGAAGTTTGTGAGAATCTCCTAACACAACATCATGGAAGCCCACTCAAGTCTCATGATGTAGCCCGCTCAAGTCACAAGGTGGGAAAGTTTGATGGTGAACAATACAATAACTAGAAGCTGAAGATCAACCTCAACCTCCAACTCGTTGATGTAGAGTATGTTTTGACAGAAGGAGAACCAGCAATTCTAGCGACCGACAACATTGAAGCATTTTTTGCAGTGGTGTTGTTTCTGATAGAAAATTCTTTTGTGGAGGTTTCCGGTGCTCCATGACTGACCTCATTCTGATGGGAGTAGTCTTGGAATAATGATGTGGTTGAGCAATAATCCACTCCACCCTAAACCAACCTTTGAGCAACATGCTAGTAAACATTTTATTTTATTGTTATAGTTCTTGTAAGTTCTACATAAGACTCTTATATATCTCTAGACATTCATAATTTGTGCATATTTTCAAATTGTTCTTATATCTTGCAAGGTTTAGAGTATCCGAATCGGTTTGGACCCTTCATATGAGTATTGGTTGGCAGTTCGATTTTCAAATTAGAGTTTCGGTTTCTTTATTTTGGAAAGCCAAAAATGATAAGAAGTATTTTCAAAGCTAAAAATAATATGTGATACATATTTAGACATAGTTTTGTATATTATATGTTGTCTTTTGTTATTTAAATGGAATACCAATCAAGATTGCTAAATTGTTCATCCACAATAGATTTATTGTTTATTTACTTTTTTTTTTGATATGTCCGGCGTAACGCTCGCGACTTTGTGCACGCTGCATTGCATGTCTTTTGGGCCCACTGCCCCCCAACTCCCACCATTTATAAATGGAAGGAATAATACGTCCCAGTGGCTCGATCCACTGATCTTCCGCCATCCAGCCGGGGTCTTATACCTCTCTTCGGTAACCACAAGGGTCATTCGAGTTCGGTTATTGTCTATTTACTTGCCTTTAAACATAGTATAACCACAATAAATAGTTTTGAAGGAAATAATATATATAACTTCGACAAATAATAATGCCGTAATGGTTACAATGTGTCGATTAACATTGTCGATCTTTCACACAACTGAATCATGGTGTTGACATTATTTTTTGGTTCTCTCTGTTTCAAACAAATTTTTTTTTCTGTCGAACTGACTGATTAGGAAAGAGACCCTAACACATCGTTATCGGTCAATATCAGCCGGTACCGGACCGGGGCATGCCAAAATTGTTACGGCCAATATGTATCGGTATCGGCCAATACAGCGAACTATGATATCCAGATGTTAATAATTTTCACTTATTTCATGTGCACAACTCCTCTTTAACGTTCTTACTATCTTTATTCTCAGTACTCTTTGTCATAACCTTGTAGGGTGTGATGAGTATCTTTTTAATACTGTTTTCAGGCGAATGATGCACAACTCAGCACAATGGTTGCAGAGCAGGTAAGCCCATCTTTGTCAACAACTGAACTCTTGTATTCTTTGTCATTCTAGGTCATGGACAATGTCCAGATGCAAGAATATGTATTTGAAGCACTCAATTTCATAATTTTCTGTAACCATGAACAACTGAATTTGTGAATTAACTTATGCTAGTGTCTTTCACTGTTATCCCTTTCTACCAAGTCTCGAAACATTTGATAACACCTAAATATTTGTTATGACTTGCTTTTCAACTTTTTACAGGTTGAGCAAGCACGTTCTGGTATAGACGCACTTAGTTTATCTCAGAAGACAATAAACCAGCTCCGTGAAAATTTCTTGTCCATTGAAAAGTATGTCTGTAGGAAGTATCATGTATTATTCGTTTTCCTATCATATACGTAAAAAACCATTCTACAATGTGAGAAGTTTTCTTTTGCTTTTAATACATGTTAATTTTTGATCTCATGATATATCAGGTTGTGCCAAGAATGCCAAACGTTGATCGAGAATCATGACCAGATAAAACTTCTTAGCAATGCAAGGAACAATTTGAACACTACTCTAAAGGTTGGCTAGACTAACAGCAGACATGCAATGCACTGCCATGCTGTTTTTCGGTTAATGTATTACAGAATCTGAATTTTCATACTTATCTTTGCAGTAGTATTTTTTTGGTTTCTTTTCCTCACAAACAAGAGCGTACCAATCAGTTAATAAAAAAAAAGGAAATACCTGTAGGTTATTTTAATATCCTTGGGCCTGTTTCTGCTAGTTTGTACAACATAAGTGCACATTTGCACTAATTTTCTGCTGTTCCTGTTGATTGTAATAATGCTACTGGCTTTCTTCTGTTAGGATGTAGGGGGTATGATGTCGATTTCAGTTGAAGCAGCTGCAGCACGTGATTCTTTAAGTGATGACAGAGAACTAATACACACATTTGAGGTATTACTATAGACTAAAATGAGTCTGTTGTGACCAATATTCTAGGATTCAGAGGATAAGGATATATTGGTAATGTTTTCTAATGTTTTGTTTTTGTTGTGCTTCTGTTGCGGGTTAGAAATTAACAGCACTTGACGGTAAGAGACGGTTTGCATTAGCAGCTGCAGCATCACATAAGGAAGAGGTTGGCAGGCTAAGGTCAAAACACAAACTTTACTTGTCTTTGTTACTTTTCATGAAACAACTTGCTTTAACAATTGAATCTGCAAACATAGTGGTTGATTTTGGCAAGACACTTGTTTTCTTTGAGTGAAGTTTAGAGAGGAGAGAAAGAGAAAAGGAGAAGAGAGAATATGAGAAAGGAGAGTGCAAGGACTTAAAATTCTAGGTTGTACCTCATGTCTATTTATATTAATGATAAATACACCCACAATTACTTAATTACCCTCATAAGATAAATAACAATAATAACTCTAACGTCCTCCCCCAAGTTTGAGCATATAGAACAGACGTGCCCAGCTTGCCACATAAATCAGAAAATGTACCACGAGCAAGTCGTTTGGTGAGGATATCACCTAACTGATCCTCATGCCGAACATATTGAGTGACAATTTGTTTCTTTAGCAACAAATTACGAACAAAATGACAATCCACCTCGATATGCTTAGTGCGCTCATGAAACACTGGATTACTTGCGATGAAAATTGTCGATTGGTTGCCACAAGACATCTCCATAGGTTTATGAACTATAATTCCCATTTCATGAAGAAGAGACTGCACCCACATCATCTCATAAGCTGTATGAGTCATCGCACGATACTCGGCCTCTGTACTAGAACTAGCCACAACATTATGCTTCTTACTACGCTACGTTACAAGATTGCCATCCACAAATGTACAATGACCAGAAGTAAACCTCCTATCAATGTGACTGCCTGCCCAATCAACATCACTAAACTTCGTTACCGTAAACAATTGAGAAGGTTTGTACACCAAACAATTTTCAGGTATACCTTTCAAGTATCGTATGAGAGAGATAGCCTTCCAATGTGGTTGTCGAGGGACATGCATAAACTGACTAACTACTCCAACTGCATAAGTGATGTCTGATCGTGTAATAGTAAGATATATAAGTTTTTCAACCAACCGTATATAATATCCAACATCTTCAAATAACTCTTTCATGTCTGCATCACGCTTGTCATGACTCATGATAATCCATAGGAGTCTCAACTAGCCGATATTCTAATATCCCAGTCTCTGAGAGTAAGTCTAGAACATACTTGCGTTGCGACAAATACACACCCTTCTTAGATCGAGCAACCTTGATTCCAAAAAAATATTGAAGAAAATCCAAATCATTAGTATGAAACTGACGATTAAGGTAGGCCTTAAAGTCTACAATCCCACCATGATCACTCCCAGATATAAATAATATCATCAAAATAAACAATCAATACGATAATATCATAATATCTGCCGAGAAAGAATGACAAAATACTGAATGATCTGACGTAGTACGCCAAAATCTATACTGAATGAGAACTGAACTGAACTTGCAGCTCAAGGTGACTGTTTCAGCCATATAATGCTTTATTCAATTGACATACGAGTTTTTCACTTTCAGCCACAACTTACTTTGGTGGTTGATCCATGTAAACCTCCTCCTGCAAGTCATAATGCAAGAAAGCATTCTTTATTTTCAGCTGATACACAGGCCATTGGCGATTAATCGCCACAGAGATAAGAATCCGAATTGAATTCAGTCGAACCACTGAAGAGAAAGTCTCCATATAATCCGTACTATATGTTTGAGTATACCCTTTTGCAACCAACCGTGTCTTGATGCGCTCAGCTGAGCCATCCAGATGATACTTAACAGTGAACACCCATCGACAACACACTGTATGCTTTCCAACAGGAAGTGACACAATCTTCCAAGTCTGATTTTGATGTAAAGCACACATCTTCTCATTTATTGCACTTTTTCAATCAGAAGATGACAAGTTTGCTTATAAGTTTTAGGAATGGAAATGAAAGGTAATGGACAACAAATGCATGAAAAGATGAAGAAGTACGATGTAATGAAACATAATTAAAGATGAGATGCTTGTTCTTTGTGGTACAAAAACGTTTACTTTTTCTGAGAGTAATGGAAATATCATCTGTATCTGTGGTGATGAGAGCAAAAACCTTGATTGGTTCATGGTTGAATTCTGCATAACTACTGGCCTGCAACGGTGAAATTCAATGGTGCGAACTACCTTACGTGGTCCAAGTATATCAAAGTAATATTGAGGGCAAAGTAGAAGCTTTTGACGGAAGAACCTCTGCATGAAACGTTTGTTGAGTATGATGATTGGATCAGTGCCAATGCATATGTTATGTTGTGGTTGTGGCATAGTATGGGACCACACATCGCCTCTAATGTTCAGTGGTGTGAATCCTTTAAACAGATTTGGACATCTTTGGAAGAATCATATTCGCAGAAGCAGAACATGGTCCGTATCTATGAGTTGTACAAGTTATTGTTTAATACAGAACGAAATGAGAAGCCTGTGCATGAATATCTGGTTTCAAAGAAGGCTTTGTGAGAGGAATAGTTACAATATCATCCTGTTACTGTTTGAATAAAATAATGACAATATCATCCTGAATTCAGCTTGTTGCACATGTCCAGTCTTTGCAACAAAGTTAAGTCACCATATTCTAAAATTGATGTAAACTCTTCTTTTACATAAATATATACGTAACTTCTGTTCTTTTGCTGTATTGCCCTTAGCTAGTAATCTGGAGTATAACTATATTTAAGGTACAGATACACACATGTTTGGTACACTGTTCAAGTTACAGCATACGGATAACAATTTGCACAAAGAAAAAAGCCAAGATAAGTTTATGCACCTGTACCGTATGGAACTTTGCAAAAATATAACTGAATTCAATATATAAATGTCCGTGCATCTATGTATGTGGTTATGTAAGTACTTAATCATGTATTTTTGTATGTATGGACGTACATATGCAGGTATGTAGGCTGATGTATGCAAGCATGCATGCATGCAAGTTTCAGATCCGTATCAGATACCAGAAGAACAGTCGAAAGTAGAATTAGGACGCGCCAAAAAATTAGCATCATGTATGTATTGCCATGTAAATACTATGTTGTATTCATATCCATGCAAGATAGGTCCACGGGTAGATATAGTAAAAGTAAAAACCTACTATTAGAAGGGAAAATTGTTAAATATTGAGATAAGCTTGCTTAAACGGTGTCCCTTGGAGGCGATGGTAAGGCTTGGTACATCTTGGAGGATGTGGATGCAACTTATAGAAACAGCCTCTCTGTAGATGGTGATAAAATTGTGTTCATTTTGACCTCCCTGGATCTTGCATAAGCTGGAGCTTCATGTTATTATGACACCCTTTATCGAGGAAGTTTTCTTCCGAATTCTGAGATAACCTTTTCTACGTATTTCTAATAGCTCCCTGAATTCATCTTGACCTCCTGGACTTTGCATATGCTGGATCCTTGTGGTATTATTTAGGACACCCATTGTCAAGAAACCTTCCTTCAAAATTCTCTTCATCATCTAGGCCTTCGCCCATCCGACGGGTTGGCCGTGGAGCATAAAAAGTGCCGTAAAAGAACTGAGTTTTTATGTTCGGTTATCGACTCGCTGTCAACCATTTATGCTGGTGCCAAATTCCTAGCTAAGGTAGCTACTAGCATGACGGTGCTAGCCTTAAAACCTAGACGATCAGTTGACGGGTAAGAAAGCCTACCTTTGTCTTCGCCATTTAAACTCATGCATCCAATGACTGCAGGTTCCCTAGACTATAGAGAGCCTAGACAAAGAGGTAAGATGATACAATTTGCTTTAGTGAATTCCATTCATCTCTAGGACATAGAGCCAAAGAGTGAAGAAGGAATGAAATTCCCAAATAGCTTCAGCTGTATAGAGAGTTTCTTCCGAGTTATGAGATTGTTTTTCCCGGATTTCTAATAGTTTCAACATGTGTATCTGAAACATAGATGCCTATCATACAATATATTCTATAGGAATATTTGGTGAAGAACCTTTTATTCCCCATTGGGTTAGCCTTTTCGTGACTTTCATATAAAATTACACTCTCTTCCGTACTTCTAGAAATGTACGGACTAGTGGAAGTTATGAGTTAGTTTAATACATCTTTTACGCGAATAATGAACGTACGATTCTCATATTGAAGTATCGTTCTTGCATCTAAAATCATCTCAACCAGTCTTCTTTAGGATGGCAGTTGATGTGGTGAACATAATTGTTATATAACTTACCCAAATTGGAATGGTTTGAGAGTTGTTAATGTTTTCTTCTAGTGTTATAATATGCATTCTTCTATGCTTAAATATCTCTCAACTTTCTTACTGACCTTTTCAGAGAATACTTTGAAGACGTCGATCGGACGTGGGAGACATTCGAGAAAACATTATGGGGTCATATCTCCAACTTCTATAAACTTGCTGAAGAAAGGTATAACCTTTTGCAAGGAGAACACCTACCAAAAATTTACCTCATATAGTGTTAATCATGTAGGTTTCATGGTTAAAATTCTCCATTTGTTCATGGTTCCCTCACCTGGATGTACTCGTAATCATTTTATAACCCAATTTGGCTCTTGTTATGTTTAAATTAGGTGAAGGTAGATGTATTATTATGTCTAGTCCTTTCTTGTTGCATAACTGTCAAATATTCAGATTCAAAACATCAAAGGATTATATACTCAAATCTTTCAACTGTAAGCCTATAATTTAGTGCAGAGTAATGACAAAATCATAAAATGACTAGTTCTTTCTTGCTTCACCAGTATTTCATTTTGTTCTGTATGCCAATGATAAGACCCTTAATAATTCTGCTATAAGGTTTTGATTTACTTTGCATATATTTAATTACATATGTTAAGTCCAGGGAATTATATGTCACGTTCAGACTTCTCAAATCCTCACATTTCGTTTAAATTAGGAAATATCCTAAAACATGTTTCGCATTGGGTGCATTGAAGTTATCACATGGTAGGTAATGTCTCATTAATGAAGAATTCATGTGCCCTTTGAATATATTTACTGATGTAGGGGTGGGATTTTTGCCCTTTACTTGGGGCTTACCTTTGAATTATGAGTAAGTTGTTTGAATCTTTAGCCTAAGTATTATTTTTAAGTTTTATTCACTATTTTTTGAACGTTGACCATGTAGAAGGATATATTTACATTTTTCCTTTTCTAGATACTTCTAGTGATGTCACCAGTGATGTCACATAGGCTAGCTATTATCTAGTTGTCTTTTTTGTCTTTAGCTTTTTTGTATTTCCTATATATATGCTTGGCCTAGAACCCTAATATAATGATCCCACTATATTCACAATATAGTCTCTAATTTCAGCAGATATGTTCTGGTAAATAGCTTATTTTTTGGATACCATCACTTCCTATAACTAGAGGAGTGGTGTTTTAGGGTAGCTTGAAGTCTACAGTTGTCCATCATCTGTCTTATTTAAGATACAATGTACATGGTACAGCAAGTATGGCATTTTGAAGTAGGATACATGAGATGGAACATGCCATATTGAAGCAGGATTCATATATAAATGCATGCTTTTCGGACATGCTTTGATTTTAGGAGATGATAGAAGGGCATTGTTCAAGTAGGCTATCGTGGCCAATTTTGAAGAGGACATGATTAAAATCTATTGACAGTTCATACATTCAAGCACCATTTCATCATCACATGGGCATCATTTTGTCTTCTTGATGACAATGACATGAAAGTCCACAAGTATCCCATATGTCATGGATATACGGCAGATAAGGAAATTAGTATTTTATAATTTAGAACATAGGAGGTCTATCTGATGTTCGTCATCAAAGGGTCTTGAGTGTTTCAACTCTTTACAGACTTCTAGGAGGCTGTGGGCTAAAAGTAATTTTTCTTCATCTTATATTCTGATGAACATTGAAGAAATCATATAATTATCATCATTGAGCAACCTTGCAATTTACTTGGGGCTTCATACATGTTATTCACTCATTTTTCTTTTCTTACATGATCAGTGCTATACCCAAAAACTGTGCCTGGTATATGGGAGGTTTGTATAGGTGGTGGTGGGTGTACACATGAGTTTATGTTGTCATGGCTATTTATGTTTCATTTAGAAAGTTACTTATTTGGTTAGTTTTCCACTTTTTAGTTTCCCGTTGGATGAAATTAGTAGGGCAAAAAGGTGTATCCATATGGGATCAATGGCGAAGGATATAGCTGCAAATTAATATCTTCTCTGATGTACCTTCGTTCCTCCTGATTTGAATTAGTTGAATAAGGTTTGTTGGATTTGGGTTATAAGTAAAACTGTAAAAATTGCAAGATCTTAAAATGATGATTACAAGGAAAGAGAAACTAAAATGGCATCATGTGTTTGACCTTACATGCATGTCAGTTTATTCAGTTGCATATTATTACTCAGCAGAATAAGTTGAGAGTAACAATATCAAATTGTTGGCAAAACAGTGTATTATATCAATCCAATGCAATTATGATTGAAATAACACTACATAGTTCTAAAGGTAACAATTGATTTGACAGTAATCTTGGTTTATTACTTCTAGTATTTATGTTTGGAACCTTGGAATTCATTTTCTGCAATTTAGGCTCTTTATACTATATGACAAGTATGGAAATTCTGATGCTTGAACTTGAAACTTTGGTGATACTGTGAAAGGTACTTCATTAATGTTCTAAAAGTCCACTTTTGGTATATAGAAACCAGTATATACTCCTAAAGTTCTTCATTTCTGAGGTGGTATTCATCATCTTTCTGAATATTATGGAACACATTCGTTTTTCTAATAAAAAATACCTTACGTTGATTAGTTATTTGGTTGATAATGTAAAAAAGTCGCGAGGATAATCTAATTAGATGGATCAACAATATGGGAAGGGATTAAACTTGTTCTTTTCTTGACGTATTTGATCTAGTCTGTGATTTATGTTATATTCAGATTGTTTGCTCATGAGCTTGCGTGTACCACGTGACCAATGTAATCTCCTTAATTTATTTGTTCATTTTCTATTAAGTGTTTCTAATCTTCCTTGCATGATTATTTTCTTGTTTTGCAGTCCTCAGACTTTGGTGCGAGCTGTAAGGTATGTTTCCTATTTAATCACCGAGCTTATTTGTTGTGCTTTCTTTTTTGTTCATCATTGCCTTATTTTTTGAAATATTGCATAACTTTGTTTGAGACTCATTCTGTCTCACAAACTAATTTACTGATGTACACCAGTGGAAAAGTGATCTTAAGTAACATGCTTGATCCTTGATACTTACATTTGTTTGCATATTTGGATTCATGAATTCTCTGGTATATGTTCCTTTTTCTATCCTTCATTGTTAATGCTTGATCATTGTTAATGCCTCAAGCCATGTTCATGTCGGTTTTAATCTCCTAACTTCCTTGAATTTATCTCTAACTTTTGGAGGGAAGTTCATCATTCAAATATCTGGGGTAGCACACTATTGCAGGCATTCTGATCTTGTATGTCTTGCTTATGTTAGTCTGGATATTAGTACTTGGCATTGAAGTTTTGTCTTTCCTACTAAAGGATAATATTCAAATAAGCGACATTAATTTTCAACAATATTTGCTTATCATATACGTGTAATATATCTAGTTTCTTATGAAGTTAACAAGCTGTTTTTATTTTATTGAATTTCGTATAACATAAAAGGCAATATTACCAGTTCTCAACACTAAAAAATGAAGGTCTGATAAATACAGGTATTTCAGATCAGTTGAGGCCATTCAATAGGTTGCAGTAGTCATGTAAATACTATTTACTAAATAGCATGGTTAGTTAATACAATTTGTGCGGTAGTCATGTTCTGGTTATGCAATATTTGGTACTATACTTTTCTGCAATAAAATAGTGCCTTTGTAATTTTTGCTGAATGTTTATGTGAGAAAAAAAAAGATTTAAATATTGTATGTAACTTATGTTATCCACTTAAGAAACAAATTGATTAGCAATACTATTATTACAACTGTGTTACTCAGTGATATTGACTATTATTTCACTCATTGTTTATTTCTTTATGGCAGGGTGATTGAAATGCAAGAAATCCTAGATCAGCAAGTTGCGGAAGAGGCTGCTGAGGCAGAGGGAGGGGGAGTTATGGCATCAGTTACAAATCCACGTAGATCTGCAAAGTAATGAAAAACTTCCATTGCTTCATGTTTGAGGCCTCGAACATTAATGGACTTGCATATCTACAGACTAACTCAATAGACTTCTTTTTGGTTTTTACACTGGATAATCGAATGCGTCTCCAAATTGACTCTTTTGGTACTAATATCCATTAAATAATGGTCATCCTGTACTATTTGATCTTGTCCGACCGAAATTTGAGTGGCGTGCTAGAATTTTATTCTATGTTTTCTCTGTTTCTCAGTTCCCCTGTGATAATGTTGTTACCACGTTGGAAACATGTTTTATGTTTACATACTACATACCGGCCAACAACCTCAATTTAAGTAGAAAATGAGATGATATTGGAATATTGTGAAATAGTACAGCAGACATATCAATCAGGTCATGCACAATTTGTATAATTTCTAACCACATGTGATATGATCATATGGCATATATTATCTAAAGCTGTTTTAGTTGATTACTTGATTCAAAAATTTAATTGTGGTATCTCCTGCATTACTTGAAATTACTGTTTCGCTAGAATACCATAGTGTAGGATGTGAAATCATAGGATCGTTCTCAACTTCTGCCTGTTTCTATTAGGTTTCAGATGGCAGGAAGTTTTCTTTAGAGTCACCCTCAAGTTCCTCATTTTTCTACTGCCCGCCTCCAAAATATGGTTGCTTTGGACCTTTATGTTTCAAACCACTTATCTTCATTTATTTGTCAAATACCATTATGATCCCTATTTTATTTTAGGGTTATTTACACTAACTACCCCTAAGTTTTGGACTTATTACACGGGATACCCCTACTTTTAAACTAATTACACTGACCACCCCTCCCTTTAGAAAAAAAATTAAAAATAGGGGCAGTTAGTGTTATAACTTTTCATTTTTATCTTAAAGTAGGGGTACCCTGTGTAATAAACATAAAACATAGGGGTGTAATAAACATAAAACATAGGGGTGGTCAGTGTAATTAGTTTAAAAATATGGGTATCCCGTGTAATAAGCCCAAAACTTAGGGGTAGTTAGTGTAAATAACCCTTTATTTTATCCCATATGCAACAAAGATTTACTTAAAGCTAAATTGTTTGTTTTTTGAAGTATTTTTACTTTTCATATCCTTAGATCATATATTAATGCCCTTATATTTAGCAGAAAAGGGACAGGTGCAACAGCCTCTCCCAGAGTTTCTGCTCAAGAGAAGGGAAAGGGTCAAGGAAAGGGCTACAAGGATAAGTGCTATGAGCATATCAGGAAAACTGTTGAGGAACGGTTCAACAGGTTGCTTACAGAGGTAGGTGCTCCCTGCTTCGCGAAGCTTTTTTAAATTGCCTCTTTAGGAAAAAAAAGTTATTCTCATTTTCTCTACTGACCCTGTCTATTGTATTTTGGCTCTTGTAGTTAGTGTTCGAAGATCTAAAAGCTGCTTTAGAGGAAGCTCGAGAGGTAATCCTTTTTAACAAGTTTTAGTTCATGGAGCTACTACAACTATGCCTGAATGAACTTGGGTTGAGGTTATAAAAAAGGTTATGGCTTTTTTAATGTTACGTAGGGCACGGCCCTTGACGGAGTTGATTGGATGCAGATAATTCAAATAGCTGAGCCCAAAATTTTGGGATAAAGGCTTTGTTGTTGTTTGACTTGTAAGCCTATCAATATTAAGACAAAGGGCTTTACAGAGGGACATAATGGCTATATGATTATTGAATTTGTTGTTTTATGATCTTCCTTGATCATTTGATGAGATTTCATTAGTATGGTTGGCTGGAGCATATTTCATTAACCTGAGACATTGTTCAGAAGGTGAGTATGTGTATTTTCTCTATGGTTTGGTGCACACAGATACTCATTTCCTTTCTACTTCTGTTTATTCAATAAAATCTGTATAAAGCTGTTCTCAATTCTCTATTCTCAATTGTATTACATTATTATATTTCCACATTTAAGTTGGTCTACATGTTTAGCGTTTGTACTCATTCAGTCGAGGGTTACATAAATATGTTAACCTTCAAGATCCTTTTTTTCCCCCTCTTCTTTCTGTGAGTAGGTTCGTACTTCTATTGTTTGAGCTAAATCTATTTAGCCTAGTTAATAACTGATACTTATTGATATGCAATTGTTGCAATTTTGTTTTCTAGATTGGTAATGAGCTTGGAAATATTTATGATCACGTGGCTCCTTGTTTCCCATCAAGGTTAGTTGTGACTAATTTCCTTCTTTTCTCTGTCATGCCTAATTTTACAATGAATTCACTTTGTACAAGATTCATGATAAACTGGGACCACCAATCCTACATTTATACTCGACTTTATTTCTTATCATTTCTGTTCTTCATATATTTATGCCTATCTGTAAGCATTGGAAATTTGAATATCGTAGAAGATCGATAAATTAAAGAGTATTTAATTTCTAATTATTTTGACAGAGAATTTTGTCCAACTGTTCTGGCTTGGCTATTTGAAACCTACTTCATCTTTCCTGCTAGCTGCTAATTCTGATTCTTTTCTAATGTAGGGTCGTAGGAATGCTAATAAATGAGCCAACCATTACAATCTGAAATAGATTGCCTATATGGCTATATCCGTGTTGGACTCACTGTAATATGCTTCTTCTTTTTTTTTTTTATGAGCATTAAGAAGGCATTAAGCATGCAAAGGATTGTCTTATTTGGCTATTGCCTGGGATGTATATACATAGTTCAAAGAGTGTGACTATGTTGATAAGCAATATCAATACCATAAGCCTTCACTAAAGGTGTCTGTATATTTGCTCCTGCTTTATACAAGGTTTCACCATAAGGTGTCTGTATATCCGCTCATGCTTTTAATTATTCCACAACATAAATGACTTTAATCTGTATTAGTAATATGCTATTTGCTCGATATTGTGTAAGATATAGATATACTTCAACATGTCTGAATATTCTTTAGATTACTTTCTTCTCAAAGAAATTCTAACTTGGTAACTCCTTTTCTTGGATGCAGATATGAGATATTTCAACTCATGGTTAATCTATATACGGAAAGATTTATTCAAATGCTACGGTTGCTCAGTGATAGAGCTAATACACTCACTAATTTGGAAATATTGAAGGTAGTAAAACTTATTTTAAGGCCATAAAATTGAACTGCTTTGTTGTTACATGGGTTGAATACCATCTCACTAGGACCCATATTGTGGTTTCTTTATAGCGTGTTATTACTTATTATACAACAGAAGCCTCCTAAACTATATAGCAAATTTGTTTTGTAGGTTACAGGTTGGGTAGTTGAATATCAAGATAATCTGATTGGTCTAGGTGTTGATGAGTCTTTAGCTCAAGTTTGCTCTGAGAGTGGTTCAATGGATCCACTTATGAATGCATATGTTGAAAGAATGCAAGCAACAACAAAGGTAATCATTTATTTTGTGCATTAGTTTTTTCAACTTGAATATGTTGACAGGTAAGAAATTAACTTATGTTTCTGTTTTATATAGAAATGGTACACAAATATTCTTGAGGCTGACAAGGTACAACCACCTAAGAAAGCAGAAGATGGTAAACTATATACACCGGCTGCTGTGGATCTATTCAGAATTTTGACGGAACAAGTGCAGATTGTTAGGGATAATAGCACAGATGTCATGTTGTATCGAATCGCTCTTGCAGTAATTCAGGCATGTATTTATGCTTTTCCAGTCTTTGTAACTTCTACAGTAATCCTGTGAATGCTAATTTTATCTCATCTCCATACATTTATAAAGACTTCTTTATGTTTTTCCTTTGTGCGTATGCACACACATGCATGTGCATTTGTGTTCTGTCCACACATAGTTAGATCTTTTTGTCCATGTCCACACTTGTACTTTCTTGTATACTGTATATTCATGGGTTTTCCATGACATATTAACTCATCTAAAATTTAGTTGAAACATTTTTGTTTAATATTTTGTAAATTTTGCATATCCTTATGGAACTTGGCTCTAGTGAAATTTTGCAGATCTTTAAATGGTCTTAAATTGAAAATGTTTGGCAATGAAAGTTGTAGACATTACAGAAGATTTATATGGGAAATCCGACATGCAAGGTCATATTTTTTCCTTGTACCATAATAAGAAACATTTAAAAGAACAAGGCCTAATTCCTTGTTGAATAAGTAGTTGGTGAACTAGGAACATGGGTGGGTATAGTGATTTAAAAAGTTGAAAATTTTGGTAAAGAAACAAAATACTGCTCCGGAGATATTAAAAATGAAGTTTCTTTGACCCATAGATTGACATGTTGTGTCAAGTCGGGTTCTTGGTGAAGGCATCAACCAAGTGATACATTTTGAAGATTTTTAGGAAGGACTCCTAGGATCAATTTTCTTAAGAAAGTTGTGATGTGTGGGCTTAAATTTAGTGTGTGTACCTGTGTCATGTGAGTGACTGTGATACAACTTCATAATGGTATTGAATCAGCAGACATCGCCTCAATAATGAAATTACTCATAATCGTGTGGCAGGAATCGTGATTGACAGTCATTACGATTAAGAAAATACAGGAAAGTAGAATACACTAGCATGTAGCAAGGATTATTATCTCAAGTTGATGGAATATGTAGAGAAATTAATACTTGTGCACTTTAAGAGTTTAGACATCAGCTGGAGTAAAGTTTGTAAGTCTAATAGTTAATCTAAGAATTTAGTAAATGACCAGATCATAGTGGATTGTGGGTTAGTCACACTTCTATTTGTTAGGATTATTGTTGTATTTATAAGCTTGGTTAAAGTATACTAAATTATATTGGTGACTCTGCCTCATATATTTGCCAAGGGAATGATTCTGCAGTGTACTAAATTCCAACTCCTTTGAGCAGTTTATGTGCTTTATTATGACATTTTCATGCAAGATGAAATTGGTGAAAATCAAGACCAACTCTACAATTTCGATCGGGATTGTGGATTTTCGACTCTAAAAAAGATGAATTTATGATAGTACTTTTGTCTACAGTGAAGTATGAGGGGTCAAAAGAACAGATGGCTATCATTCAAAGAAGGCACATCGAGTATGAGAGAGATACAACTATGTGAGTGGTGTTTATTCAAAGGCTCAATAAGACATCAAATTTAGGATTTTGTGAGAAGCTCAATGCAGCCTGGTCTATCCACTGACACTCAATTCTGATTCACATCCTAGCTTAATATCAGAGCATTCATATAGCTGTTGAAAGTTCATGTTACTGACTCTTCCTTGTGAAAGTGTTGCCATCAACATAGCTTGAAATTCTGTATTACATCACATGACTATGTAAAGGTGCTGAAGGAGCTATTACTTCGGTGCATATATACATATATCTGTAGCACACTTGAGATTCTCCATGTAACCTTACTACTGGAACCGAGTGCATCTGAAAATTCATGTATTTGTGCTCTAAGCTTGTTATTTTGACTAAACTGTTACTTTGAAAAGCATCAGAAAATGTGGTAAGCAATCTCTTGCTACTAGATATGCATGTGCATCTTCCATATGTTGGATATCCTACAATTGATCTTGAAAGTGGAACTGAGTGCAGATGATATCTGGTCTGGGAAAACAAGAGGTTAATAAGTTGGAGGAATTGCAAAATAGTATATAGGAAATAATGGGAAATGTAAAACATAGCAGGTGATAGTATGCTCTAACCTTTTTGGAGTTTAGCAGATTGAAAACATCTTGAGATGGAGGATGAAAGAAGAGGTAGGGATCAGAATCATATACTGCCTTCTCCATTGTTAAGTTGGACTTGCGACTGCGTAAATTTAACTACAGGGTTGGGAAGTAACTTGGCCCTAGAATTTCTAGTTTCTTATTTTGTGTGAGAATGAGGCTGCAAAGTGCTTCTCCTCTTGGCTGGATAGCTGCTGCTTTTGATGCAAAAGGTTGCAGGGAAACAAAACCTTAGGATTTTCTTACTCTTTTCTTTACTATCCTTTGAAGGTTGCTAAGTTAAGTATATTAAACATTTATAAGAAGAACTCTTTTTTCCTTGTAAGAAGGCAATATTCTTTCTACTGTTTTGATCCACCAATCATTAGAACCAAATAAACCCTAGTCAGGTCTTGAGAACTCAAAAATAATATTTTGTTTGCATGATCGTGTGTGTGTTCTTAGTTTCTCATATTTAATCTCTCTCATTCTTTGACGTGTCCTCATCCTGCAGGTCATGATCGACTTTCAAGCAGCTGAAAAGCATAGGCTTGAAGAACCAGCTTCTGACATTGGTTTGGAACCTTTATGTGCCATGGTTTGTGTCTCCTGTAGTGTCACCGAACATTGTAACTAATAATTCAAATGAGTTGAATTAACTATTTCTTTGTATCTTCCTACCAGATCAACAACAACCTGCGCTGCTATGATCTTTCTACAGAGCTTAGTAACAGCACAATGGAAGCTCTTCCACAAAATTATGCTGAACAGGTTAGTATGAGCTATAATTTTATGTTTACGTCATTTTCCTACTTATACTTTTGGGTTGGTATGCTTTACTTGTGGGATGCTCTCTAATCTGAGCTGTAATCTTTGATAGTTGCACCTGTACCTCTGCACTTTGAATCTTTATGTAGTCGAGTGAGATGCTAGTAGTGTGATCTCACACTTCTAGCATCTGACAGTAATCCTCTTTGTTCCCTGTTGCATCTGACAGTAATCCTTGTTCGTTCATCAAATCTTCTCTCAGTTCTTTTGTTTTATGCTGCCCACTTTGACTTCTCCATATGTTACATTGAAAAGATTTTGTAACGAGGTCATTCAAATAGACGTGAGGGTTTTTTATGAGAATGCCATTCCTTTTCACTCTTTGGCTTAGTCTGTCATAGAGAAAAATGTAATTCCCGATAGTAAAATATACTATCTTACCCTTTAACATTGACTCTTCATAGTCTAGGGAACTTCGAAAGTGATCCTTAGTTGCATGAGCTTAAACTAAGCCAAAATGGTGGTCTACCTACCTGCCAGCTGGCCTTCTATATGGCATGGTCATTTCATGCTCATAGCTACCTTGGTTAGGAATTTAGCACAAACATAGAGAGTTGAGGACCTTGAGGTCACGTCGACGACAGGTTATAAAACCTTTTTAATTTTTTATAGGGCTTTCTTATGCTCCTTAGCCAATCACAATCTGATGGGAGACTACTTGGATGATGATGCTGATGTGAAGGTTTTATTCCTATTCTATGATATTGGGTTCATTTGTGTTAGATTTTAGTTTACATTAGGCTGATGATTTAAAGCTATCTTGAAACAATTTGATGATTATTTCTGTGGGCGCGGGTTATCTATTAAAATCCAAGGCAGCTGAAAGAGTGGATATTAGCAATGAATAAAAAGCTGTAGCAAATATTTTTGACTTAAGACTGTTGAAATTTGCACCAAGGTTGTGAAAAGTGCTAGGCGGGCGGTACCCGCCACCTAGCGCCTAGCCTGCCTAGGCGGCCGCCTAGATGTAGGTGGTTCAAAAGATATAAAAATAAAATAAAAAACCTAATGAAAATCGTATAAAAAGTGCATAAACCCCATAACATTCATAGTCGGACGTCGGGGGGACTAGGCGGGCGCCTAGGCGGGCATCGGGCGGACACCAGCCACCTAGGCAGACGCCTTTTAGAACAATGATTTGCACCTTGCACTTTTATATATTTCTCTGTACTTTAAGATTTTCGTACAGAGCCTACTAATATTTTACTCTTCCTCTTATCTAAAAATGGTCTTAAATGAATGGTTTTAGTAGTTCTCACTGTCCTTGTTGGGGGGAAATAGATAAAAGAGGTGTTGGATCAATCAATAGGTTTGCCATTTTTCTTGCTTAATGTGTGTATTTTCGAGGCTATGTAAACTTGACCTTCATATCTGTTAAATAAATAAATAAAACTGGAAAAATGGTTTTTAAATATCTTTAGAAAAAATAGGATAAATTTTGTTCTAAATTTAAATCTTTGACATTACATGGTTCCTTTCTTGAAGTGAGAAATAGTCCTTTTAAGCTTGAACATCAGCTTTAATTAATTTTCCCGAGTGTAATGCTCATTCTTCTTTAAAGTATGTGTATTTTGTTGTCATAAACCTTATTTCATTACATGGATATTGCTTCTTTATTGCAGATAAATTTTGAAGATACTTGCAAAGGTTTTCTTGACGTTGCAAAGGTTCGTAAATACTGGAAATAGTGTACAACTCTGTCTTCTGGCATAAAATTCATGCACATTAGTTATCCAGTAGCATTCATCTAGATTACCGAAAACTTGATAGAGCTTATGACCCAAATGAAATTGGCCAGTCTTGGTCCAGGGGTTGATAGAAAATATGGTAATGGAGCTTAATATAAGCCTTCAGACGTGTAACTCTTTTCAATTATTGGACTGGAGATCTTTAGTCACATTTTGTTTGATTGCCATAGCGCTGACTGAAACCTGGTTAGAGTAGTGTGCTGTTGAAGTGTTCTAAGTTTCTGAAGTAGTAAAAATCTCTCAGGCAGATAAATATGTTATAATTATCTGGACTAATATTTGCAGTTAACCAATGATTGATATTTGAAAGTCGTCTTAGATTTTTGTTCATGCAAATGTATCGGTTCATGAATGGTTTCTGCATATGTTAATTTCACTGCACTTTTGGGATAACAGTTCGAATTAACTTCTTTACTATTATTTGGTTGCAATTATGTAATAATGCACATGATTTCAGCTCCAGAGGAACTAATATTTTATATTATGACAGGTTCTTGGGGGAAGACTATTCAAGTAAATGTATTTGTCATATGTTATCTTTCTCCTTTGACGATATAGGCATTAAAACATAACCAAAATATGGTTATACTTATATAAGTAACTTATTTACTACTTACTACTTATTGGTTGCTATCATGTATAATATTGTAGGTCCTGGAGAAGACTTAAGTTCTTTTGGCATTAGGTTCGTTCAAGGTGTGGCTTAATTAAGGTGATGAAAAGATACATCCTTTTGAGATAGAGGATGAGAGGAGAGAATTTTTGTAGTTATGCCAAAACTGCATTAAGTTCATTATTAAGGTAGGGCCTTAAATACTTTTGGAGTAGAGAGAATTGTGTGAGATTCTTGAGAAGACGATCCCTTTGGCATTAGGTTCCTAATTAATGTGGGGCTTAATTAACGTGATTAGAAATATATCCTTTTGAGATGGAAGATGGGAGGAGAGGTCAATTCAAAACTGCCTGAAAAACCATTTCCAAGTACTCACCTATGTTTTACTTTTAGGTAGTTTTTAAAATTAGATAAAAAGTTAAATATTATGCAATTTGGATTCCTAGACGGTCTTTAATCTGGGTGGGGAATGTGGAAAACATAATATCCTTTGTTAGCATAAAAGGCACGACCAAGCTGAAAAGTAGTGACTCGTGGTAAGAATCTGTTGGGTGGTTAGTCCTTTTTAAACCATTTTTAGATTGTAACTAAGGAAATATAATGACTCTGCATTCTAGTGTTTCTGTTGTCTTAATTTCTCTGACAATCGGAAGATGGGCAAGCCATAACCAACAACAACAACAACAACAACAACAACAAATAACAAAGCCTTTATCCCCAAAATTTTGGGATGAAGGCTTTCTTGTTGTAGGAAATTTGAAATGGAGAGGCAGTTAGATTCAAGAAAGAAATATTAAATCACTTAGAAATGCATGATAAAGTAGGCTCAGGCTTAAAAGTGTCATTGCCATGCAAAAATTGGCAACCATGTACACAAACTAAATACTTGCTTTAGAAAAAGTGAGAATTTTTATTGATATAAAATATCTAACTTTTCCCTTGAGTTTATGTAGCCTTTTCATTCTGCAGTGGCTTTATGAAGCCCCTGTATGCAGGTCCGTGCACTCCCCGAGTTTAGAGAAAATCAAAGGAAGCAAAGGCATACACAGGTCCGCTCCCAAGTGACAATAGCCCAAAACAGAATTCACTTCCCAGTCAAATCAGCCCAATACAGAATAAACTCGCCAATATCCACTCATCATCCATATCAGCCACAATAAAATCTGCTCTCTATTCAGCCCGAGCCCCATGCCATTCTCCCAGTCATCCTATATGAAACCTAATAAGGGATAAATACTCCAAGTCTCCTCCACTCTTCTACTTAGGGCCTATTTGATTCGCGGGTTTGGAGCGCGGAAGTGGCTAAAATCCAGATTTGGAACCACTTTACGTGTTTGGTTGGATTATTTGCAGATAAGATTTATTGTAATTTGACATGAACAATAAATCTTGTCTGGCACGAAATCGGAGTTTTGACATCGGAGTTTTTTCCTCTGAAGTGGAGCGCGGAAGTGAAAAATTCCCATTTCCAGTTCGTGCGTTTGGTTGGAGGATCACTTCCTCTCTACTTTAAAAAAAAAAAAGATTTACTATTCATGTCACTTCAACAAAAAAGTTATCACTTTTTCACTTCAACAACCAACCAAATATCAAAATTTAGGATTTTTCACTTTTAACCTCCACTTCTTCAAAGTACCAAAACGAAGGATTTTCTACTTCACTCCACTTCACCACATTGCGTACACAAAATGTCGATTTCTAAATTTTTTACCTCGCCGCACTTCGTTGAACCAAGCCCCTTAATGCAAATGATACCCTCCGGAGAAGGAAGATGCTACGATCAAACTCTCCGGCCACCCGAGCCGCTGTCTACAACCTAAGCATTGTGCTAACTCCTTACTTTGCTCGTGGTGGCCCTGAGCCCTCTCTCTCCTCTCTTCTGAGATTCAAAAGTTTTCTTTTTCTTTTTTAGTATATCATAGATATGGGTTTTCCCTACAAATTAAATTAGGGTAAATTACAGGAAACCCTCAAACCGTTTTCAAGTTTTTTATATGACTCCCACACTGTTAAGTTTTTGCAGGCATACATATCTCATGTCGTCTGTTTTTTGATATAAATTGTTAGTTTTTGTGAGAAATGACCACGTTGCTACGAATTTAATTGATTTCAACTTTAGAACATTTTAATTCAAGCGAACATTTTAATTTTAAGCGATAAATTAATCTTGAAATTAAAAAAAGTTTTTTTTTCCTGCCGACAAGCGCGTACGGGCCAATGCCTCCCTTCCTCCTTCCTCTTCCATGCTCTTTCTCTCCCTCTCACCCTTTATTTCTCTTTCCTTTTCCATGACAACAAGCACGCTGGAGGAGGGAAAAAAGGAGGAGATTTTATGGCCAGTCGGACTGTTGTTGTTATTTCCATCTTCACTTCTCTAACTCCCTTCTCCACTGTGCCATGCTTCTTTAGCTTCCTATCAACCACCCCTTGTGTGAACCCCCTTTCTTGCCTCCCCATGTGCCCCTCTGCTGGCAGAAGCGACCCTCTCCCTCCTCTCCCCATGGCCAGACTATTCCTTTCATCTGCAGGTTTTGCACAAACTCTCCCCGTACCCTCCCATTCTAAGGAGAGGGTTGTCATGATTTGTTGGAGCTGGTGACCACCATCGTTAATTCAAGTGAGGATGGATGTGAGAGACGAGGAAGGGGAGGGTTAATTTATTTATTTTTGATTTATTAATTTTTAGAATGTTTAATATTGTTTGAAACATAATTTAGTTACTAGGGGCATTGTTGACATTTTCCACCTTCAAACTAACGGATTGACCAAAATATAGAAGGGAAAGGGGATTACTGCAAATATCTTAATGGCAGGGGGGGACCCATTAAATGAACTAATACTTTCAATTGTTTCCAATATCTAATATTTTGTTTATTTTCTTGAATTTCTTCTCTTTAGAGTTTAGGCCGGCTCAATATTCTTCATTTCTTTCTTCAACCTTTCACAAATGGAGATGAGAAGTGCACCTACCTCTATCCAACCCTAAGTTCGTGAATTCCTGCAAAAGAGCTTGTGTCTTTGTTTCTTTTCCTTAGTTGATTGTTGTTCTATTTAGTACTGGAATTCTATATTCGTTGTTGTTCTATTTAGTACTGGAATTCTATATTCGTATTAATATAACGATTGCACTCTTTTCATGTTATTACTTGCCTACTAGTTCCATATTGAAGTATATGCTATTTCAAGCAATTTACGCGGAACATGAAAACTATTATGAGGTTTTCTAGGATTGTTCTGGAAGAGTACTTCTAGTTGCAATTTTGATGTTGCGGTTCAATCCCTAATTGACCACTGTTAGATCAAAGTATGATATTCACCTAAAGCAAGCTTCTTAAATCGTTGAACTATACGACTGATCCTATGCTAATAGATGACTTATATAACTTCACCAGAGGAAGATAGTTACTAAGAATTCTCAACCACATGGGTTATGCTGAACCTGTACCCCAACGGTGTAAAGAGAGTGGATATAGTAGTACCATTTTCTTTTCTTTTTCTTACAGTAGATATGTATACAAATAAGCATATAATTCAGAACAAATAAGGATGAAGTATCACTATATAAGACATATTTGGATACCATTTGGATGATGCAGATCTAGAAGTGCTCATACTTGTATCTATATATGGACAAATGGACAGTGAATGGAGCCCTATTTGTTGAAATTAGGATACCGTTGGATTTGGATAATACCATGTATAATTTCTTACATCCTTATCTAATCATTTGTAGTTTTGTACTCCTTATATATTAATATGTCATGATTAGCTAACTTGTGATAACATTTTGTATTTTTGTTCAATTTGTTTTTAGAGCCATCTGTAAAAGTGCTTCATACTTATATATATATATATATATATATATATATATATATATATATATATATATATATATATTCGGGTTGGCAAGTTTTGACTATAACATCTGTCACACATCCTTTTTGATGCTTGTGCAACTGTTGTATGTGCTAAGCATTTTTTTTTTTACTTTTGTTGTACGGATCTAGTCCATGCATAGTTCATTTTTAGTTTCTTCATACTAATATAGTCAAATAGTTACTGTAAATGCTTGTGAGCAAACAGTTTTTCCGTAGACAAAAGATGCATGTGATTGTTTTCTATTATCTACTTATATAGTAATGAATTTTTAGTATAAATAATGTTAAAACCTAAATGTTAGAATGTTCATGATTACAGGAAGCTGTCCGTCAGACCGTTAATGTTATATTTGAAGACCCAGGTGTGCAAGAGTTACTTGCCAAACTTTACCAGAAAGGTAAATATCTTTTATATCTTTCTTTGCTTCTGTGAAAATGAACCAAGTGAAGACCATCTGTAATCTATAATTTGATTTTACTTTGCATCTTTTATGATGCAAAGATCTTATATATTATTTCCATGGCCTCTATGC
Source organism: Iris macrosiphon (assembly GCA_036927795.1). Classification (NCBI taxonomy): domain Eukaryota; kingdom Viridiplantae; phylum Streptophyta; class Magnoliopsida; order Asparagales; family Iridaceae; genus Iris; species Iris macrosiphon. Next base: position 20,611,907 of record JAYESA010000013.1, read on the forward strand.
TGTATAAATTATAATCCATGTAATTTGCAATCTATAACAAATTACCCAACATTATATAGGTTTTAATGAATTTATTTAACATGATAAAGTTCTAAATGTAAATTATATTTTTGTAATCTACTTGTTTTACCAATCTTTTATACCAAGTGGTGTTTGTACTTGAGTTCAATTTAGATGTAGAATATTGCCTAGTAAAAATCATACACCTGGGAACAACATCCTGAGTATGCCTAGTAATTTCATCCATAACTAGGACAAAAAGGTAATGATTTAATGTCACAAAAAGGTAATGGCTTAATGTGGATCCTTGATGTAAGCCAACAACAATGGAGAATGATGCAGTATCCCCTTAGTTGTCTGTCCATTAGTTGCAATACATATCCTTTATAATCTTGATATATCTAATAGAGACTTGTTTCTCCTAAAAAAACCCACCAATTGATTTTTTATTGACATATAAAAACTTTATATATTGATATAGTTGACCTCTAAAAGCGTATAACAAAGTATCTAGGGAGAGATAACTATTTGACTTCTAGTTTCTTAAATTCTAATGTAGAAGCAAGGGAGTTATATGCACCATAATAAGAAGTATTGTGGAGTTATAAAATGTTCATATACATGGTTGGTGCTATACCTGAAGTTTTATAAAATGGAATTACATAATGGCCAAAAGAGTCAAAGACTTAAAGTTTGATAAATTACATTCTTTTTTTTCCTCTTACCAAAGAAAGCAATACTTGCATTAGATCATGTGGGGCCGGTCCTACAACTTTTGTTTTATTCACAATTTTAAAAAATGAAGGACCTATGTCACAAAAGAAGATTTGAAGTTATGTAGCCAGAATAATGTTCAAGCTACTTATGCATGTGTTTTGATTTTCTAAATGTATGTAGATCTATAATCAATTTATACCCCTATAATAACATAATTTGTGGTCAAGTGAATTTGTATGAAAAGCTTAACCGTTCGCTGTCAACTTATTCATCAAAATGATAGTCTCAATGGCTAACTTAAAAGAGGAAACCATGTAGATGTTGATAGGCATGGGCGAAGAACTCAGTTGGGTGATGTGGTTCTATGAATGATAGTTTCAGTGACTACCTTATGAAGAGGCAACCATGTAGATAGGCATGACCAGAGTATTCGGTCAGTGTTGCGGTTCAATGAATGAACATGTTATAGTAATTACGACATGTCATGGCGAAGGCAAAAGTAGTAGTGCTTTATTTACTACTAGTAAGAGAGATCCTTGACAAGTTTAACCTCAGTGAAAAGAGATCCTTAACAAGTTCCGATTTTGTAGAATAATGTAAAATTAGTTGAAATCACATAAACCCAAGTATTTAAAGATTTTAAAATGATAAATTATTGAAAACCTTCTATGTGATCCATAAATAGATGTCCCTCAAGATTTGTTTTTAACCTTTTTCCCGCCATGCCAGTATGAAACACGACTACAATTAACAATATTCCAATGAAGAAAAAAAAAATGAAGAAAAGCCAGTTTCCTACCTCTTTTCATCTCATTGGCAAGAGAGACGATGATGTCAACAGGACGACAACAACATAGGACAAGGCAATAGGGATCCATCCTCTTTTCTCCTTCCCCGGATCCACTCACCCCTACCCGTCAATGAAGTGGTTATTGGTGGTAGTTGGTTATTGTTGTAGGTTGTTGCCCATGACCTCACCTCCCTCTCTACTCCTAGCTCACTCTAGATGTTTAGATATCAAATCTAGACAATGTGAAGGTGGGAGAAGAATTGAAGTGATGTGGGAAAGCGTTCATTGGCAGTATCTATAAGTTGTTGTGAAGGTCACATAGAGGTAGGGCAATGGGGGAGAGAGAATATAGGAAATAGGTTCAGGTGAGTGAAAACAAACAACATCAACATCTAGTGGCCTCTGCTTGTTGTTGTTGAAGGGTGAGGTAGTATAAGAAGGAAATAGAATTGTGAGGGAGAAGTAGGCTTCGTGGCTTGTTGTCACCGCTTGTGTCAAGGAGGGAAAGAGAGGAAAGGAGGACGGGGGTGTGTGTGGGTGGGATGGGGTGAAGTAAAGAGAACACCTTGAGTGTTTTTGTTTGACGTGGTTGTTAGATATTTTTCTTCTATATGGTAGTCTCCTCTAGTCCCACATCGAAGAATGTACTAGTGGTGCCCACTCTTTATCCTAGATATATGTACCTATACCTCAATGACCTCATCAAATAATGAGAAAAGATGGTCAAATTAACCACCAAAGATTGACAGGACTGCAGATCTCTTACTAAGTTTCTTTCTCACCCGTTTTTGAGCTCGAGTGTCTGTAGGAATCGCTGCTACATTTTCCTTACTAGCTTGTGTATCTTCTCTTTTGGAGTACTACTTTATAAGACCCAGAGTGTCTATTGTATCTGCAATCATTTTTTTATTTAGAACTAAGCTATGTGTGTGCAAGTCTACCAAAAACATTAAGCAAATGATTGAGGTTATGTTGTTTGTCAAGAAATGTTACTGTTGTTTGTTCTGTATACGAGTATGTCAAATTTCTTTGTTATAATATAAAGCCCTTCATATGGCCTGTGAGTACAATCTAGTTTTTATAGGTGCTTCATACAAATAGAAGGCAGAATTTTGTTCATGTTGGCAAGAATATGCCAAATCTTAAGTTTGATGAAGTTTGTAAATTATACATTTTATTCATTAGGATCTAATTTATTTTGTGCTATTGTCACTTATGTCTTATCATCTCCCTCCAGAGACATTACTTCGGAATTTTCACTTGGATTTCTAAAATTAGGGATATAATAGATAGGGTTAGCTAGTTTGATCTCCATCTTTCTTTGCGAAATTTAGTTGCATTTAGGAGTAAAGTCATCTGTAAATTTTATTTTTTATGACGATTCCTGTTTGCTATCCCGATATATCCCATGTATTTAATTCTCTGCAAGTAACTCATACTGTCTGCTAAGCTAATTTGTCTCATGATTTCAGATTGGTGTGAAGGATTGGTCACTGAATATCTTGTTGCAACATTTAGTGATTATTTTACTGATGTTAAAATGTAAGATTTTTTTCCTTGCAATAAGAAGAGAATTAGATAGATGAAACTTAACAAAAGTGCTATCTGATTCTTGTTTTATATATTATAGCAAATATGTAATGTTACTCATGTTTACTATTCTTTTTTTGTATATTACTTCTTTCACATGATAGATAGAACTTATATTACTTTATCTATGTTATATATCAAGAAGCCTATTTAATGCTTTCTTCATGTCTACTGCTGTAGTCATTGTTTTCCCTTCTCACTCCTATTTAGACTAACATAAAGACGAGCCTCTCCAACTTCTTTGTGTTCTCATCTATCTTATATTAATTTGTGTACTTCTTTACATAAATCTCCACCAAGTTCTTCATTGCTTATGCTTATCATAAATACGCTCCCCATAACTGTAGCCTTCTGCTAGTACAAATCTTAGCTTCTTCATGGAGATTCTCTAGTTGCAACTGTATAGATTGAAAGGACAATTTTAACTATATAGCATTTTGTGTAGTTGCTACTTTAATTTGCCATATCTATAGAAAGTACCCAAGCTGGTCATTCTAAATTAGCATAGCAATGTTACTAAGCCCTCTAGTTTCAATTGTGCCGATATGTCCAATCATCTGAAAGAATCTAAATCTTTAATCTCAAGACTACAGGATTGAACAATCATGTAAGTGAATTAAAAGCGGTTTAATCTTTTTGGAATTTTAATACTTCCCACTTAACTGAGAGAAAATGGCAGGCTTATCTTTTAAGCTGTTATCATCAAACTTACATAAACTCTCTTCAGGGCACTTATATTTATTGTATCCTTGTAAGTTTCTTATACTAACAGTAAGATTGTCATTACTAGCTCCAATATATGTGGGGCTTTTGCTTCAAAACTTAAAAACCAGTCATGAAATTTGTTACCAATTTCATCCAGGTATATCGAAGAGAGATCATTCAGAAGGTTTGTCGAAGCTTGCCTGGAAGACACTATTGTGGTTTATGTTGATCATCTCCTTATGCTGGTAAGACTGTTCCTTGTAAAAGATAGCATATTGTCAAGCTTCTTAAAGCTTACAACATAATGGCATATATAAACTCTTAACGACTCATGTCTGTGGAGGAAGCTTTATAATTTAATGGTATATGTAAAGTTTTAATGACTCATGTTTGTAGAGGACCTACATTAAAGAAGAAACCATTGAACGGATGAGGCTTGATGAAGATGTATTGGCTGACTTTTTCAGGGAATACATCAATGTAACAGTAAGTATATCATTAATCATCATGGTGTAGTTTCCTACTCTTTGTTAGTATTCTATTTATAATTGTCAAGTCAATTGTTGTTTAATGAACAGCTTTGTATGTATTGAGCTATTTGAAGTATTAATATTTCTTATGTGGTTAATTTAGAATTTCTTTCTCTGTCATCTTTCTCTTCATTAGTCATTATGGTAGTTTTATATGCATTTAAGAGCTATTGCATATTTAGCATTCTTGATCTCTTTCCAACGTATCATGACACACGAATCCAATGCTAACGCATAAGGCCATACTAGAGACAACTTGATGGGAGTTGTGTTATTTGTCTGTGATGGAGAAATGGTTGCAAGAATCATCTTTCTGATTGGAAGGAATGAAGAATGATAAATATCTACTGTCACATGTTTCTGTCCAGTTTGTTCATGAACTTCAGAATTGCAGAGAAAACCATGCGTTTGATCTGGAGATATTTCCCAGACAAAATCACTATTTTCTTGGTGTTAAAACTCTTTCACGTGGCTTTCATCCTGAGAGAATTTGTCACTCACTTTGAAGAGAATTATAAGTTTGCACTCTTATCACTTCCAATAACTGTCAAGTTCATGTTTCTGGAACTTGAATTTGTAGACAGCTTGATTGGAGATATATGCTCTTTAATAACCTCAAGTTCAGTAAAAAAATTCAACCAGTTCTTGTGTCTGGTCACTTTAAATGTTATGAAGTAATTTGATCTTAAATTCCTTGTCTGTTTTTGTTTGGTAAACTTCAACATTCTCAAGAAAGAATCAATATAGATTTAGATTCACTTACTCAAATACTCTTATGTGATTTTCCAGAGCTTGGTTTTTTATGTTTCTTAGTCATGATTCCTGTCTTCTTGCTGCAGAAAGTTGGAGCCCGAGTGAGGATTTTGGGTGATCTAAGAGAGCTAGCTTCAGCTGAGAGCGTAGACAGCTTCACTCTCATCTATACAAATATTCTTGAGCACCAACCTGATTGCCCAGTAATTTCTTGTCACCTAATAAACTTCTTTTTGGGTGTCTTTGAGTGTTATAATCAAATATGTTATTCTTAAATTTCAAAGAAGGATTCAATGATTTGCTAGTTTCTTATTTGCTCGATGCCCAGCTATGAAGTACCCTCATAAATTTCATCCTCCTATGCAGCCTGAGGTTGTTGAGAAACTAGTCGCATTAAGAGAGGGGATACCACGCAAAGATGCGAAGGAGGTAAGTACTGTTATTTATATTCAGTGTTGAGACCATTTCAAACTTATAAGGAAATTTGGGTAAGGGCTCTATAGTATGCTTTGTATATCTGGGTAATGCATGTGAGTTCTACTGCATCAAAGGTATGTTTCATATGTAGGATAGAGTGAAGATATGTTTACTGCATATTATTTGGTAAAGGGTCCTGTTTTCATCTGTCAAATGTTCAACATTTTGTCACATAGTGGGCCAATAAACTTTGGGGTGCTTATAAGTTTGTAAAATTACAAAGTGTGCTTTCTACTTAAGGCTGGGTTTGGGATTGCTTATTTTTATCTGCTTCTGCTTCTGCTTTTTCTTTTTCTTTTATTGAAAAGCGTTCCAAGGCTGTTTGGTAACAGCAGCTTATCAAAAAAAACTTTTGATCGGTCAATTCAATTTTGGGGATGCTTTTGACAGCAGACTCCCACTGCTGTCAAAAGCAGCTTCTGCTGGCCAGTTTTTGAAAAGTTGCAGCAATCCCAAACCAACCCTTAAAAAAGGCTTCTTAAGAAATTAAAAATTCTTTCAATCCTCGTGTCTCTGATAAGGATTAGGTGAGGCATGAAAATGAGTAGTCGATACCTTGGAAGAGAGAGACACCTTGGAAGAGAGAGACCTTGGAAGAGAGAGATCAGCTTTCAAAATTACCCAGATGGATCAAAATGTAGGGTTCTGTGCGATAGATGCTAGTGACACTGTTGTATATTCCTAGGCATTAAACCACTAAAACAACAAAGATAGTGTCATTCCATTTTCAAAAAGCAAGACTTTTCTATAAAAAAATGTTTCAACTAGGGTGTTGCCTCTGGAAAATATAAATATTAAACCTGCAACCCTCATCACGCCTCTAGGGCTTTGGTGCAGTGGCAGTAACTTTAGCATGGTATCAAGAAGATTCAAATTTCCATTGGTATGTTGGAAAAGTATAAATAGTTAACTCTCAACCCTTATCACAACTCTGAAGTTTTGGTGCAGTGTGCAAGGGACTTTAACAACCTCAATTGAATGTCTGGTTAATAATTTATATTAAACTACTGAGAGTTTGGTCTTAGATGATTATTCATTAAATATATTGTTAAGGTAATAGTTGGTTCCTGCTTCTGGTTTTTGAGAGTTCTTTTTTGTCAATTTCAAATTTTGTCACTGTTGTGCATTAGTTTTTTTTTCTATAGATAACTATCATAATTGTTCAGGCATGCTCAATTAGTTGGCTTGGCTTTTGTCTCCTCACTTTTAAGTCGACCAGTGCCTTTTAAGACAAGTGTGAAGAGAAGAAGAGGCAGAACCAATCTAGATCACAATTGAGATTGTCAAATATAAAAAGAGAAAATTTGAGTCGCAACCCACATTATTTATCTATATTCAAGGTGCACCCCAGTGTTTTACCATAATTTACAAAGTCTCCCATTTTTAACGAAAACCGTCTCCAATTAACAGTCAATGCAACAGCCAATGCATTTGACCATATTTTTAAGACAAAAATGTTCTTTTTGTCTTCCCATCCCCATCTCAACCGGGGGATCCCCCCCTCCGGCATCGGAGAAAGAGCGCCGCCTCACCCCGGCGAGCTCTCCGTCGCAATGCTCCACCCCTTTGCCCCCCCCCCCCCCCCAACACCCCCACGTCGAGCACCTCCGACGATCTCTCCCCCTCCACAACGTCGCCTCACCCCGGCGAGCTCCCTGCCGCAGCGCTCCCCACCACGTCGAGCACCCCTGACGAGCTCCCCACCTACACCCCGACGAGCTTCCCCCCTACACGCCGCGCGAGCGACCCCCCTCTGTCCCACCCCTGCGCGGAGGAGGAGGAGGAGAGGAGGAGGAGGAGAAGCGGCCGAGAAGGAGAGGAGGGGGTCGTCTGCCCGCGGGGGACGGCCGGACGGACGAGGAGGAGGAGGAGGAGGGGGGAAGGGGGGGGGGGTGAGAGGGAGGAAATGATATTTTCGTCCGAATTTATGGGTCAAAGATGCTGACCGTTAATAATGGATACTTTCCGTCAAAAGTGGGAGGGTTTGTGCATTATGATAAAGCACTGGGGTGCACCTTAAAATATGTTAAATAATGTAGGGTGCGATTCAAATTTTCTCATAAAAAAAAATATATTATGTCAAAGGGTATGATTCTTAATTAATTGACATATGGCTCTTTTGTCCTTTTGATCAGGTGGCCCAAGATTGCAAAGAAATATATGAGAATTCCCTTGTTGATGGCAAACCTCCAAAAACGGGCTTCGTCTTTGGAAGAGTAAAGTCACTGGCTCCCAAGTCTATGTGGAGGAAGCTTACATAGTGAGATCTGTGTATAAGCCATCATCATTCGAGGAGTCAAAATGGGCTGAAAATTTTGCTGGTCATCTGTGAACTCAATTAAACTTATGGGAGTTTTGTTGTTATTCCATTAACATAGCCTTTGTGCAGCATCTTTGTTCAACATGTTATTCTTTGGTGTACCCACATCAGATCAGACCTTTTTTTAGTTATTTTGTAAAGTGAGCATCTTGCAAGATGTTACCCATTCTTTCGGATAAAGAACAAATAGTAGTTGGCCTTGTTTGTTGAGTTTGCTTAGGAGGATAGTGTACAAAATTACATAAGAGCCTCGGGCTATATAAAAGGGTTCTATGTACATTTTTGTGTTGATCAATATCGTGCTGGTACTGCCATGGCATTATGTGCTGAAATTAGTGACAATTCTTCTGTCGCTAAGTGCAAAAACATTTTGGCCTCCATTTTAACATTTCCATTCCATATATGCATCTCTCATGTCCCTCCCACCCCCCCCCCCCCCCCCCCCCCCTCTTTTTCCAAAAAGGTTCAAAAGTGAGCCGTCTAAGTCGTTTGTAAATTTTCAACCATTTATTTTAAAAATTAATATTAGGTAAAAAAAATTGTTGAATTTTTTTTTTTTATTATAAATAACGTCATGAGGAATTAAACTTGACCAAGGTTTCCTCTAACCTTAACCACATAAGATAGAAGAGCTGTTTAGTTATAGTTATATAATATTGTGTAGTTAAACAATTAGTTAATTTTTTTATATTTTTAATTACATGAGGATATACGTACAGCTTAGACGGTTAGTTTTTTAATATTTTTTTATAATGTGTAGAAATATATCCATAACAAATATAATTAAAATATATTTAAATTATTTTATAATAATATTAGAATTTTTTTTTTACGTGGAACGTGCGTGCATTTACTTGTTGATGTATATACAAGGACAAGGCAGTGTATATACGGACTAGTGGTAAAAGATAGTGTATTTGTATATTTTCCATGTATTGTAGATATATGGGACTGTATTATGTAGGGGCGAGATAGCTCTACCAATTAAGTACAGATAAGGAGCTTCTCTTTCTGGAAGGACTTGTAGAATCCCTTTTTGCTATCGAAACAGTATGTTCTTAGCCATCGTTTCTTTTCCAAGCTGTCTATAGTGTTTGTTCCTTACTCCTTTAGTCCTAGGGCGCAGTCAAAGAGTGTATTTTAATGTCCTTGTTGATCTTTGAGACAAAAACATAAAAAAGAATAACTTTTTTGTTTTGGAAAGTGTAAAACAAAAATTAATAAAATAATTTTCAAAATAATCATATGAATAATTTATTATTTATTGAGTTTAGATCACAATTTGTAAAGCAAAAAATTATATATTAATTATCCTTAATATGTGTTCTTAACAAAACATTTTTACTTTAAGGATTATAGTTTTTGTATTTCATAATAAATATTAAATGACCAATTGAATCAATATGCTACAACGTTAGGATAATAGTTGACTTGTAAAACTTTGCTACAAATGGTTGTATCAAAATTTTGATACAACCATTGTATGATAAGTGGGTCCCACCTCAAAGTATATATATATGTATATATATGCTTTACGAAAAAAAGGGACCCACTTGTCATACATTTGCTGTATCAACCATATGTATCAAAGTTTTATTCATAGTTGATTGCAATTTTTTTTACTTCCCATGCTATTGTGTGTAATTGACCAATTGCCATGTATTGCTACACTAATTGTTAGTTTCCAGACATTTAAATACGACATAACTAATCAGCATCAACTTAATGGCTGAATACTATTTTCCGGGGAGAAACAAATTATGGTTATAGAAGCGCTTCCTAGAGAATATTTGTTGAAATATAAACAAAAAGTCCGTTAAGGAAACAAATAGGCATATATGTTTCATCAGAAGTTCAGAACTACCAACAGTAGTATTGTTAACAAAAACTTTACCAAGGGATACTTGGTAGCATTACTAATATCAAAAGAAGTCTCCATTGTTACAAGCTGAATTTCATTTGGAAAGTATTGAGAGTTAAAATTGCACCTACTGAGATAAGGAGAACATGACTTAAAAATAGTTTGCAGTATTGGCCAATACCGATACAGTTTGGTATGTTCCGATCCGATACTGACATTGGGGGTAGCTTTTTCGGTCGATTCAAAAAAATCCAATCAACTACGGTGTAAAAGTATAATAAAGTTATAAAACGTGTAAAAGAAAAAAATATTATCTACTACATTGCATATAAACCAATCGACAAGAGTGACTAGTATTTCATTCAATTTCAAAACTATTAAGAAACAACACTTGAAATACTCAAAATTATACCTAAATTCTAAAATATATATTTTTAAAAGTTAATATTGATTAATAATTATTTGTTTTCTTACACCCTAAAATCGATCCGAAACCGCCGATACCGATACTCTATAGGAATGGTCTGTATCGGAATTTGTATCGGATACTGATTCCGATACAGATACTGTGAACCTAGTTAAGAGTTGACAATGTCTACCAATTTCTTGACATGCTGATAAGAAAGCTCTTTCTTGTAGATGTTCGAATGATAGCCACATTATTCATTAACAGTTAAGATGGAATGAAAATTTAATCTTTGGTAAATTCCTAGTGGGGAAGTGCATTACCATATTTAAGCAACATATTTGTCAAGCAACTCATACCAGCAATAGTTTCTAATTTGAATATCTTTTTTTCTTCTTCATGACACAGGTTGGAATCATAGGGATATGTAGACAGTCAGTATCCCCTGTCTCTCATTTTTAATTGCCTTTTGGAGCACATCAGTCTGTAGCCCAGTTCGTTGATGATGGAGATGACCTATTTTCTGCTCTTTCCATATGGAAATGAAGGCTAATTTGCAACTTCTCCTCAACTTTCTATGTTATTCAACTTAATACTCTAAACATTTTTATTCAACAATACCATCGAACTTCTAAATCTTTTTAACTTCATACAAAAAAAAAAAAAAAAAACTACCCTCCCTTCTTCTTGCTCCGTGCAGGATCACCTTTGACCTGCCCTGACCTTGCTACCATCCTATCGTCTGCCTGCCACTACGCTTGCTCCAAGGAAGATGAGGCGCAAGTGGGCGGACGGCAGAAAGAGGAGGGGCCGCAGGGGTGTAGTGGTGTGGGCGGAGGGGAGAGAGGAATATTTTTTTCAGGATATCAAGTTGACTATCAAGTTAAAATTTAGCCGGAAATGAATGCTCTCAAGGTTACTCTATTCTGAATCTAATGAACCGAGAAGAGGGTCAACTTACTGCTTAGCATGTTATAAAGAAATCCATTCCACCAATTTCAGTATGAAAATGCCTCCAATGAAACTAATTATCTATTTGCTTGAAATTTTCTTGAGCTGTATATCCCTTTATTTCTATATGTTTAAATACTCAATTTCTTCGATTTAGGCATTGCCATGTATGGGAGAAAGAAGCTTCTATGCTGAATGTTGAACTTGGGGAAAGAAGCTTCTATGCTTGAATCTTCAGGAGTGGTGATGTTTTGATTTTGTGGGTGTCAAATTTCCACTTTGAATCGAATTCTAAAGTTCCATATTTTCTTTTGTACAGGTTAAATACCAGAAAAGAAGATCATGTCTGACATCACCAGACCTGAAATAGTTTTGTATTATCTGGTACTCCTTAATAAAGACGTTTTTATCACGCTAATTTTGTGTTCAGTTAAAATGTTCTCAGTTAAAACGTCTTTAGCGCTCGTATTCCAATGTTTTAAAAACAGGACCGATGAGCGAACCAAAATTTCATCAATCAGGTCGGATCCTGATCGAACTGATAGAACCAATATTTATAATATATTTTCTATTAATATGATGAAAAAATACTTAGAAAACTGTATAAACAATGTGATATTGTTCACTATATATGATGTTCCAAAATATGAATTGGTTAATATTTTAGCATATATAAATGATACTGACCACAAAACAATGATGTCGATAGATTGCGTGACATGAAAGAATGAGTTGAACCGGTACAGACCTATCGGTTCATGTGATCTTGACGGTTGAACAGTTTTTTTCTTCTTCTAAAACCGTCTGTTCTTAAAAAAGATCGGTTCAATTTGAACCGAACCGAATTAAAAATATTCAATATTTCGGTTCGATCCGATTAAACCGTATGTCCGGTCCGGTTTTAATAACATTGTTATATTCTTTCCGTATAAAATTTTTAAACTATTTTTCTTTGTGAAATTTCTGAACTTTAATACTTTTGGAATCAATATCTAAGTTTCCAGTAGTAGGCCAGTTGGTGTGATTCCAGAGTGTTCTCTGGTATGCTTCTTCTTGTCTTTTCTTGGTTTTGAGAATAGGGTTTGGATTCTCTGACCTGGGACGTACTTCTTTGGGCTCAGACAGCTTAAGAGTGGATGTCTTTGCTATCATTTCCATATGACCTATAAGAGAATCCAGGTCAGAGCCCAAAGAAGTACTTCTTTGGGACGTTGAATAAAGTTATTTTGAAGTCCATTATCTAGATCTAGACAACCAATTTTACATTATCCTTGTCATGGCATTGTCATGTCAACTTCACATTTGCATTGGAGAATAATTTTTGAAATAAGAAGTTGTGATTCCTATGTGGCAACTATTTTTTCCAAACTCACAATATGGTTGGAGATGCTCTAAGGATTGGGCCTTCAAATTGTTAGATTCTAGATTGTAGGAACTCATTTTGTAGAATAGTAAGTCTCAAATTGGAGCCAAATTTTTTAGATTCTAGATTTACATTTTTTTTTCACATCAATTTTTTGACCACACAATCTTTGTGACCGGAGCCCACTTTATCAATTCCTACTATTCTCGTACAAACCCAACTCATTCTACATTTACTTTTTTTTTTTTAAATTTGGGCCCCAAATTGAAGTGAAGAGTCCCAACTACTAATGATGCTCTAACAAAAGAAAATGTGCTATGGAGGTTTTACAGTATTTTGTCAAAGTCTAGACCCAGTCGGAAGTGGGTTGGGGTGGGTTTACCTTCCTGAAACCTTCCCCGGTCAAGGATCTATCCCTCTAGATTAAAAAAAAAGGATTGTAATATTCAAAATCGTCCGCTTGAAAAAAAATGATTGATAGTAGTGTGATCCTTTGATTAAATTTAACATGATTTTTTTATTTGATCTTCCATGAGGTAACATTTTTTGGATATAAGTTGGAATACTTATGTTAGCAATCAAACCTCTGCTGCGATCGTATCATCGTAAGAATTTGGTTGAAAGGATTGGGTATTGACTAATAAAATAGATTGAGTTTTGATGGTTCAAAATTTTCTATTATTTGACGAAAGATTATAGGTGAGATGGATATATGTTTCTAATATGTTTGCAAGCTAGCTATGAACTGAGATTGACCTTGGGAATTAATTGATGATGATTTTATATCTTGATTGAAATTGAATGATGTTAACAGGATTGAGAAATTCTGGAGAGATATAACATGAATTGATTCAATGGTAAATTCTGAGATAGTGAAATTTTTCTATATATAATAGAGCATGGTTGTATAAATGTAATTGAGACTTTGACGTTGTTAGATTTGGCAATTTGGTGGATTATTGAATTTGCTCTCTTGAGAAAAGTTTGGATTATGTATGGTGCAACACGAGTTTAGACGGAGATATCAGATGGGTTTAGTATTAAGTGTATTGATATTAGTTGGATAAGTCTAAATGGTATAATAAGTTTCTTAAAATGCTTATAAGAATTTGAGATATATTGATTAATATTGATGGATAAAATTACAATATGGATGGTTCTAGGAAAATTGGATCTAGTTGGTTTTGGCTATCTCATTTTGTTCATAATTAAATATATTATAGTGCTTGGGTAGATCTGTCTTAGTCTTGATTTATTTCCTTGATGCTTCTAGGTTTGCTAGTAATATCTTGCTGAGTGAGTTTAAGAAGAATGGTTCTATGTGAGATGTGCTACTGATGGAGGCAGAGAATGTTGGTAAAGTTTTAAAAATGGCTGGATCAAACTTGGTAGTATAAGTTGTTCGATGAATTTGGCTAAGTCGTGAGTGAACTTGTATTTATTAAGAAATGATAGAAAGTTGTGCTAGAGTCACCTTTAAATTTGTTCGCGACGTATTCAAAGTGGGATAAGAAGAAAGAGGCTTTGTGGAGGTCATTGAGTGCATATGTTTGAGTATTTTGGTACAACTATGGATTAAAATAGTATGTATATGCATAAGAGGAGAGAGTTGCTACAAGTGTATTTATCGTGTGCTGAAGGATTTGCTCAAGTATTGATCAAAATTAGAAGATATTTTGTAATTGTTTTGGGCATTGATCTGCATGCTTTAGCGGTCAATTAATCGTAGAATCGACATTGGAGTTTGAATCAAAGATGAGTAATGAGTTTTCTTCTTTTGGTCTATTGATATAGAGGAGTATATTATTTTAAGTTTCGATAATAAATTTGTTTCTGAGTGATGTATTATATAATATTCTGCTCCGTACTGTACATTAGGCTGGTTTGTTGGCTCGACTTGTGCCTGGTTGGACTTGAATTTATGCGAAGGAATCATTGAAAGTCTTTTTGATCGGGATGAAAGATAATTCGTCAAATGGTGGGTGGTTTTGATCCTTCTCTCCTCTACCTTCACACTTAAATAAAAAAAATTCTTAGACTTTGTTTCTATATTCAATATGACTGTTAATTGTCACGTCTCAGTACCTAAATACGGAGAACGGATGTATGACTTGGCCAGCTACGCATTACTAAATACAAGGGCATCCCGCAATAAGCTTAAAGCTGTCTAGAGACAAGAAGGTGCATACTACAATCAAGTCTCCTATGGTCTCTTAGAGAAATCTATGTCTCAATCAATCAACCAACAAGCAACAAGCAACAAGCAACAAGAATGAGCATGTAAGATAAAGCAGTAAGGGTCGAAGCGGGTCGGGTCGGCTAACGGGCCCGGATCCGACCCGCTAGGGTTGGGCCCGATTCAGCTAGTCCGGTTCGGGTTGGTTTGGGTCACAAATAAACCGGGTTTATTTAGGATTTATTTTGGTTTAATAATTAATTAGTTTTTAGGACTTTAAAAATATTTTCGGGGTCCAATAAATTTCAGAAAAATTATCCTATGTCTAATATTTAATAAAAACATATAAATTTATTTAATTCCAAATTACCTTGATTTTAATTAGTTAAAAAATTCCAGAAAATTCCAGAAAAATTGTGAAAATTAATTTTAAAAATCCTGAAAAATCAGGGGGTTTACAGAGAGAGGGGGAGGGAGAGAGAGAGAGAGAGAGAGAGAGAGAGAGAGAGGTTTAGGGTTAACCTAGAGGTGGCCGGAGCTGTGGAGAGGTCGTTGGAGGGGCGGAGTTATGCCGAGGGGGGTGCTCGGGGGGGGGGGGGAGCTGTGCCGGAGGGGGACAGCCGTGCGAGGGGAGGGGGCCGGAGGGGGACGCTCGGGGGAAGGGGAGCTGTGCCGGAGGGGGGCATCCACGCGAGGGGAGGGGAGCTCGGTTCAAAATTTTGGGTGATCGAATGGAGAAAAATGAGAAGGCCAAACCCTATATTAAACAAATTAGCGACGTCCAAAATATACGTCGCTAAACGTCGTAGATAAATAAAAACTTAGCGACGAAATAAATGTCGCTCAATGTCGCAGATAAATAAAAAATGTAGCGACGAAATAAATGTCGTAAAACGTCGCTATAAAATAAAAAAATTAGTGACGTTCAGCGACCTTTGCCGACGTATATTTTTTTACAATGAAATGATGTCGCTGAATGTCGTAAAAACGTCGTTATATATTGAAACTTTAGCGATGTTCAGCAACATATACCGACGTATATTTTTACAATAGAATTGTTGTCGCCGAACGTCGCTAAATGTCGCAACTAGCGACGTTTAGCGACACGTTTTATTGTAGTCGCTAATATTACAAAAATTAGCGACGTAAATATCTGGAGTCGCTAAAAAAGTCGCTAATAGCACATATTTTGGTAGTGGTGGTTGAGATTAAAAGGTGTAGATTCCACCACATTTTAATCTCAACCACCCAATCTCAATCCAACCCATGTAACATAGGGTGGTTCCATAATATGAAATCATCCGAATAGTTCTATAGCACTCGTGTATGTGTATATATATATATATATATATATATATATATATATATATATATATATAATCAAACACCTCATCATTCTTCCAGACTGGATGGATCTCATGGGGAAGCCCTAACCATTAATAATTGAGATTTAATATCCTTAAGTCAGGCTCCCATGGATTACTGAGGAGAAACTAGCCCACTAACGTACATTAAAATTATCTCTTCAAATAATAATAATAATAATATTTATTATTATTATTATGTATATATGTTAGTTTATTTTTCCATACATGAAACATGTCCTATTTTTAATAAAAAATTGTCTACTCGTGGACTATCTTGGACCGGCCAAGACCTAGTCCGGGTTCTATCCGGGTCGTAGGTCAGGGATGAGTTTGGATATTTTGATCAAAACCCGGTCCGACCCCAAAATAGTCAAATCTGGACAAATTCAATTCAGGTCAGTTCGCCCCGGCCCTCCACACATCTTGACACACATCAGAATTAACTTTTAATAGCAGGTGTGAAACTCACGTGAAAAAAGTGTCAAAAATATGAACTGTTTTTTTCAAAAAATAATAATAATAATAGTAATAGTAATAGGCTGTTGTTATTAAATAGTTGGACTAATAAAAACAAACAAACAAACAAACAAAAACAGTAGCCATCTAACAAATCTCAAATTCAGTCTTAAATGTTGAACCTGTAGTAGGTCGATATTGATATTTCTGGAAATCATATGATTGTTTTCTCATATTATTTTCCATTAGTGTCTCACTTATGCACTCAAATGATTTATATCTTTTAATATATTAATGTCACATTTTCTGGAATCTGGACATGTTATTTGAAAGAAATCAGATCAAGGTGTGTAAAAGGACGGATGATTCGAAAATCGGCTCGGATCCAGTTCGGTCAAATTCGGTCTGCGCCAACTCGGACTCGGTCAACGGACCGGTCCGCTCCGGCCCACTCTCCCCACGGGTCCGGACTGGATCGGAGGATCAGACAAGCAAGTCCGGCCCGTTCTCGTCTTTGTTCGGATCGGATCCAATTCGGTCGAGCCGGTCAACCGGGTCCGGACCGGTTGAGTTTATTATTATTTTTGAATATATCCGTTTGGGGGTATTTTTACCAATATATTCTCATTTTAGTGACTATTTTTTTACCGTTTTAGGAATATTTTGGTCATTTTGCTAAAATATGATCAAAATATTCATTATAACAACTCTTTTTTAAGGGTATTTTGGATCATTTGAGCCCATAAAATTTCTATAAATATCCCATAATTGATTAAAAATAAACATAACACAATTTTTTCCTCTTACCAAATTTTCTCTCTCTCTCTCTCTTACAAAATTTAGAAGCAATCAAGTATAAAGAGACTATATACTATCATTGAAAATGAACAACCACAACAACAACTTATCATGAAAAATGAGCAGCCACAACAACAACCGGAAGATCATCAACTTCAACCCGCACCGCAACCTCAACCAGCACCGCAAGCTCAACCGGCACTGCAACTAGAGTTTGAATCGAAAATTTGGCATCATTTTAGTGGAGTTTATAATGAGCACGATTCGGAAAGAAGATCTTCGAATAGAGTTCTTGTTGAATGCTTGCATTGTAGAAAACGATTCAAATGTGACCATAACTGTGGTACAAGGAAGCTATGCATACATCTGAAAATGTGTTTGGATATCTAGTAATGTTGTATTTTCTTTAAAAAATGTATCAATTTTAATATATTTTATTATTGTTACATAAGTCATAGGTATATTTAAACATAATTGCAACTTATGTTTGAGTCTTAACTTTCAGTCTCTCAACAAAGTTTATTTACAGTATTACAAATAAATTTTGAAGAGAGGTTGAGAAGCTAAGACACAAATATTTATACGTATTAAGATTTATACTTATAAAGATTATAATTATAAAGATTTAAAAAAGTTATACAAAGTTATAAAGATTTTTACTTATATTTATTTATACTTAAAAAGTTATATAAAAATTTATATAAAGATTTATTCTTATAAAGATTTATATTTATAAAAAAAGTTATAAATTTTTTAAAAAAAATTCAACTTATAAATATTTAGATTTTAGTTTATACTTAAAGATATATAAATATTGACATAGAGAAATCAAATAAAAAAAAAATAATGTTAATATAAATTATACATCTTGAATTCAAATAAAGAAATCAACTTATAAATCTTTATAAGGAAGCTACGGATATAATTTTTAAATAATCAAATAAAATTTTCTTACTTAATGTTTATATAATTTTTTACATTAATTATAAAAGAAAATTCTAAAAAGTAACATAAAATTTTTAAATTATACAAAAATAACCTAGAAACAAAACGCACACATATATATATATATATATATATATATATATATATATATATATATATATATAAACGAAAAAGAAAAAAAATTGGGCCAGTCCGGACCAAGATCAGTTCGGCCCGGTCCACCGCGGACCGGATCACAGGTCCGAACTGGGTCGGATGTCAATTCGACCGAACCGGATCTGTCCGGCCCGCTCTCTGCACCGGATTGGATCCGGACCGACCAAAATTCGGTCAAATTCGGTCTAATCGAATCTCGGACCGAATCGGACCGGACCATTATACAGAAAATCAGAACAAAGCCTTTGTACGTGATATCATCTTGAGTGTATTAATGCACTTTCATTAAACTGAGATACAATCATGTGAAAGATGAATAATAATATCATTGACATATTTTGAAGGTGTTTTAATGCAGTTGGTGAAGTTTCAGGATGTTCCTTTTAGTATGGAAGTTATTGTTTGTCCACTATGAGCATGTCCATGTGGGTCTCTAATTTTATGCACATTCTGCAGAGGAGTAGGTAGACAGCTCAACACTATCCATTACTACTGCAAAACGGATTTTAATATTTCTTCGCTGGTTACATTCTCCTTCGTCACCGAACAAATTCTAATATTTTTTCGCTGGTACGTTCACAATCCTACCCTCTTTAATCACATTCAAGTATTTTAATTTTAAACGGATTATTTTAAGAGATAATCGAATCAAAAGTTGGACGAAAACTCATTTTTCTAAACTGTCAAATTTCAGTCCAACTACCCTTGTTCACATCCAGTTTTCTACGAACTCGATTATTGTTTTACAAATCCACTTAAATAGACTTTTAGAAAACATAACCAAGTTTAAAACTCATCTTTTAGTTTATTTTTATTTGCCCCCAATTTCTGTAAAATCAACTTCCAAAATCAAGAAAAATCTGTTTTTAAAACTCCAAAAAATTTCGATACGGGGTGCGTCCTGTCAAAAGAGGCGACTTCGTCGCGTGAGGATTACACCGGAAGACGCGTATCGTAAACGCGGACGTGTGAGATTTCATGAAACTTGATTTGGATGTGCGTGCACACCGGAGTCAACGCGTATCCGTCGAAAAATACCGTATCGACATGTTCCGACACTTGTCATAACTTCGTGTGTGCTTGTCGTTTTGCAACAAAATTTGCGCCATCGGATTCGCAGCGTTACGTTGGTCTTGTGACCCAAGTTTGGTTCGATTCTGAGAACGTTGACGAAACATCGTTTAGAGGACAAAAAATACTAGTTTTTTTTTTTCCTTATTTAGTTTTTTTTTCTTATCAAACATTGCAAAAAGAAAAATTTTCTTTACAATTTTCTAAAAAAAACAAGCCGTTTCTTTTTTTATAAAATTTTTTTCTAAATTTTTCTTTACAATTAATTTATTTAAATTATATTGCGTTAAAGTAAATTTTCTTAAAACCAATTTTCAAAACTAAACTAAATCAAAAAACTAAATAAAAAAAATCAAAATCCAAAACTAAACTAAATAGAAAAAAACAAAAACAAAAAAAACCAAAACATAACATAACTAATTAAAAAAAACTCTTTAAACAAACCAAACCAAACCAAACCACCCCAACCCAACCCGCGGGTCACACTGTCCAAAATCGCCAACTTAGTTGGTTGATTTTGTGCAAGCACTTGGCAGATTTTGGGCAGTAGGTCCAGATTGGGGCCCACGTTTGCTTTTTGCTGGCCACGTGTCGGCTGCGGTGTTCTCCGCCAACTGAATTGGCGGACTGTGTCTTTATTTTTAATTTAGATAAACTTATTTCGTTTGCATAAATTTAATATAATTTAATTGTGCTACATTAAATTTTCTGATATTTCTATTAGCATATTTATCAATACATATTTTAAGTGAAATATGTATTGATAAATATAAATATGCTGGTAAAATATCCATCTAAAATATATATTTATTAATGTATTAATATATGTCTTATGGCACATGTTAACAAAACTCTAAATTTTAAAAAAGGATTTAAAAATACTCTGAAGAACTATCTAAACTTTTTATTCTAGGGACTATCCAAGTGATTCTCTAATTTTAGGGACTTCTAAAAACATCTCAAGTGGGTCATATTGATATAAAATTAAAAAATTAAAAATTAGTTTGTATTTCTCACACAAATTAATTTTAAGATATTTGGTAGGTAACTCCTAATTTCATGGAACCAATGGGTAATGGTAAAATTTGTGGATAATAGAAGAATAACAACTATATTTTATCATTCAATGGTTATTTAAAAACAAATTTTATAACAGCTATATTTTCTCCTATATATTGGATGGCCAATTTAGACAAAATGCAAACATATATCCCTCAAAATTAGAAATTTCAAGCATTCTCAACTCTACTCAACAAATTTAAGGTATGTCCTCAATTATTTTACACATTTAATTTCGTCATTATATTTGTAAAGTTATGAACACTTTCATTTTTTTTCCCAAATGATTTAATCATTATTAGGCTATAGTAATGTGAAACTACATTTTGTGTAGATGGAATATGCTGATCCATACTTTACAAATTTACTCAACAGTTATACATTTTCGTGTAGATGGAATATATTGATCCATAGTTTACGAATTTTACTCAGGTTCGACCTGAACATGTTCATCTGGAACGACCGAACATGACCCTCTATATTAGAGGGTCTTTAATTTTAGAAGTTCGTTGTTATAATATTTTTATAATGAATAGCTATCATAACCTTACATATCTACTTTATTAAAAAATATTTAAAAATAGCTTTTATATCCAAAAACCTCTAACCTCCACTAGGAACAAAAATACACTTTTATATCATAAAACTTCTCGCCGCTATTAGAAAAAAAAACATGTTTCAATAAATAATTTGATATATTGTTGAACAAAATTTTAATTAGCAAGTAAAACACAAGTTATTTGTGATAAAATGTTGTTTTAAAATTGTTCGATGCGTATTATTTCAATTTGTTTTGTTAAAATAGGTATACAGTTGGAATGCGGAAAATAAATATAAGATTGGAACTTGAAAAAAAATAACTTGGTATATTTTTGAACATAATCATAATAAGTAAATCCCGAGTTTTTGAAAAATAAAAGTTGTTTCAAAACAAAATGCTTTCGAATTAAATTTTTTTTATTACTAGTATAAATATTGAACATTTTGATCAACATGTTTCGTCTTCTCTTTGCTAGCGAGCTTCTTCTGTAAATGAACTTATGTAGATTTTGTAAATTTTAGTAGTATTTTTCTAATATTTAGACGTTATAGTCGTCGGATCAATACAATTCTTATCATACATGAAAGTTAAACGATGTTTTTTATTAATTTTTATTTATACACATGGTTCATTTTTTAAGAAAAAAATAAATTAAACTTAGCGTCATTAATATATGATATTGATTTTTTTTTTTTACATAAAATAGTTTCTTATATTCAATTTTTGAATATAACCTTCTAAATATCAGGACCGGCCCGAATTTACTCAACAGTTAATATTCATTTTGATGATCAAAATGATGAATATCCTCAGCCCCAGCTTACCGATAGGATACTCTTGTTGAAAATGTATTAAAAAAGAAAAGTTGAAATCCAAATTACATTGTTGAAGAGGATCTCATAGTTATATCTATCCTAGTCAAACAAATAAGCAAATTATTCCATAATCACCTCATCATTTTTTTTCTATAAAAATATTCTATTATAGAGATTAATTTTTTAAAGAAATTAAGACCTTATAATTTATTTTGTGCTCATCAATTATATATATTTACATGTACTTGGAATTATTTTCAACTTTGTTTTATGCTCATCAATCCTTGCAAAGGTTTGGAGTTGTTTTCAATTTTATCTTATTGTATATAAGATTTATTCTTGTTTTAAATGAAATTATGGTGGTAGTTCTAATTAGACTTTATTTTATGACTGAAATGATGGTCGTTTAAATATGACAGTTAGAATATTACTATAAAGTAATAAAAAATTATTATTTAAAATTTAAATATGGTTAATGTTATATTTTGTGAATAATATAATTATTATTAATCTTTGATCATGGTTGAGTTCCAATTACTATATATAATATATAACATTTAAATAATACGAGTTTGAAATTTAAGTAGTAATTAACTAATTTTTTAATTAATATTATATATATATATATATATATATATATATATATATATATATATATATATATAAGTGATTCTCTAAATATATAAAATACTTTAAACGTCTATCTAACGTAGATAATCTCCAAAGTAGGTCAGGGAGATGCTCTAATAGTCTGCAATCCCTATTTCATTGTTAATTACAATCAAAGAGCTAAAGAGCCTATTTTATATTTTTATTATAATTTGAGTAATATATCATATTTACGCAACTTCTTCTTGTCTAGTGAACACTCTTCAGCGATGAACTTCTAACAAGTTATACAGATCTTTATGTTACTCATATATTCAATTATATTACTCTGCATGAGTGAGTTGGTCAAGTACAAGTAGTTTAATCAGTATAGAAAAAAAAAAAGTTTCAATTAATGCATTTTTGAAATAGTTACACTTGTCAGTCATAAATAAAACTATAAGATGTAGTATAATATCAATAATGCTAAATTCAAATGTTTATAATCTTCTTACCATTCTCTCTTTCTTGTGCTATGTGGATCACATCCGACTCCACCTTTTTACAACCCTCTCTTCCTCCTGCTATCACTACAATCAAATGTCTATAACCCTCTTACAACCGCCACGTGACGATAATTCATTGAAAAACGAGGGAGATGTGGGATCCGGTAACTGCTCGGATGGTCGTCACGTGACCGAAATGTCACGTGGCAGTCTTTTATTTGAGGAGAGGTGGAGCTGAAGGTAACCCACATAGCAGAGAAGATAAAAGGATTATAAAAAGCTTATAAGCATTTGGTAGTAAACTTAGTATTATTGTATAATATACGTAGGACTAGATCACGAAAGAGAGGTATAATTTTTAAGATTGATGGATGGCACTGGCAGTGGCAAAGCCTCACGTAGGTGACCTTTCAATTTTTCTGTTAACCTTAATTTTTTTAATAATTTACAGTTTAATTTGTAAATACTTAATAATATATAATTTATAGTTTAGATCTATTTTAATTAATGTGGCATCGTTTTCCCGGCCCCCTCTAATAATGTGCTGATTATGTTGGCTGAAAAGTCTCCAGCCACCCATGGAGTAGTTAATCTTATTACAGTAGTTGAATATTGATGTCACCTGCATTAACTAATGGCCGGAGTAGACGAGTCTTGGTCCATGCATGTGGTGATCAAATGCCATTTTAGATGCTAGTCATTACGAGTCTTATTTTTTCTCATCCACAAAAAATAGTTAAAATATTTATCTCCAATAAAAAAATTGACATACGATAAATTAAAGATAAAATTCACTTTAAAAGATGAATAAAATCACTTAGAACATCTCCAACACTGTTGTGAGTTTGAAAAAAATGGTTGTCACATAAGAATCATAATTTTTTATTTCAATTTTTTTTTTCAATGTAATAAATTGTGAAGTTGACATAACAATGACATGTCAAAGACAATGTGAAGTTTGTTGTCTAAATTTAAACAATAGACTTCACAATGCTTTATTTCAACATCATCAATTATGAATAAAAAATATTTATAAAAAAAAGGAAGAAGTGAAAAAGTTGTCTTGGAAGTTAGAAAAAAATAATTTTTATTTAGTTCTCAATATTTTTGCATTGGAGAATAATTTTTTATCTCATTGTCCTGTGTGAATATAATCTTGACACATAGGAAAGACATTGTCTTGTGTCTCATGCCACATAGGAATCATAACACAAAACAAGACAATAGGATCGGAGATGCTCTTACAAAGTGGTTTGTGTGGGATAAAAATACCGCACGTTAATTTTTTACTGGGGGTAAATATTTCACTTAGTTTTGGTGGATGAACAAAAATGGGCTCCTTTCCACCATGACCTTCCTTCTCTCTCTCTCTCTCTCTCTCTCTCTCTCTCTCTCATAAATCAACAAATAAATAAAGGGTCATTAGTCAAGTGTCTAAATGGACGGGGCGGCTCGAAACCCGTCACGGGTCCGATCCGGTCAAACCCGGTCGAGACCGGTCCGGTCCCGGTCAACGACTCGGACCGGCTTGGCCCACCTCCTCCGCGGGTCCGGGCTGGGTCGGTAGAATCGGCCCGTAAGCCCGGGCCAGTCCGGCCTTGTGTGCAACTTTGCGGGTCCGAACCGGTTCCGGGTTGGACCGAACCGGACCCATTTTTTATTTGCTTTAATATATATATATATATATATATATATATATATATATATATATATATATATATATATATATAATTTTTTTGGAAATGATAACTTGATATTTTTTTATATATATATTAAAGTAAATAAAAAAACTGAACCGGACCGAGATATATATATATATATATATATATATATATATATATATATATATATATTCCGTGGATCGACCCGGAACCTAACCGGTTTAGTCCGGTCCTACTCTGACCGGATCATGGATCCAGACTGAATCGAATTCTTTGTTAACCTGACCGGACCGGAACGGACCGACCTGTCGCTCTCTTCGTATTAAATCCGGTCTGAACTGGATTCAGTCAAACCCGGACCGCGGACCAGTCGGCCAATACACACCTTGAGTCATTAGTGTCTTAATTGCAAGTGAGTTACAGTCCAACGACCTCCCTCCCTTGTCATTAAATTGCGAGACAGACAAGTTATCAAGGCTAGCACATTGATACAGGTTGAGAGGAGGTGTTGTTTTTGTTGGTGGTGGTGGTTTAAGAGGTGGGAGAGAGAGAGAGAGAGAGAGAGAGAGAGATGGATAGAGAAATGGAAAAAGAAGAAGAACAAGGCTCCCATGACAAAGAGAGCACTCCTACTTATGATCTCCACCCATGCCATTTGCTCCAATGTTTAGTGAGATCTTTCCTTGGCTTCTTTGGCTTCCCAACCCCTACTCAAGACCATCACCATCATGATCCCAAGGATCCTCCTCAACCAGAAGAAGAGAATGGCAAGAGCTCAATTGTAAGAATATATTCTTCTCTCTCTTAATTTCATCTTTTTCAAATTTGTGTCATGATGCCTGCTTAGTTAGAGCTTGTTTTTTGTACATGTAGCAACAAGAAGGATCATCAACTGGCCTCTTCATTTTCCTTGTGAGAAGGCCTCCCAGGAAAGACCTAAATGAAGGGAAAGGGCCACAGATTAACTATTCTCCCACTTAAGTTAGAGCTCCTTTTTGTAATTTCTTTTAGGAATATGTTATCAAATGTCTCCGTTCTAGCATATATTTTTATTTTATTTTTTAAATTATCGAATATTTTCAATCTTTTGTACGAAATAATTAAAATTTTAAGAAATATCCTCACTATTTCAATCGATTTTTTGACTATTTTGAAAAAAAATGGAAACATTTGATAGATTTAAAAAAAGAGTAGAAATATATACTGATTTCTATAATTTGAATGAAGATATTTGTTAAAATATTCCATGGCCAGCAAATGTTTACTTACATAACACTTCTGAGTACGTTTTCTTTCAAGACTGTAAAAATTTGTTCAGTTTGTGTTTCAAAGGAAAAAAAAAAAAGAATTGTTCGTGGGAAACAAAACATGTGAAAATGAATACGGAGGATACTTACATAAACTTATTGTATGATTCTAACTAAATCTCACTCTTGTGATCCTTAGTGTTTGATGCTGGTCTTATGCGGACATATTCTCATGTAATCCCATTATAGAATTAGTTAGATAGAATTCTGGACATGATCCAAAAATTTGATTAAAAAACATTTTATCTGTTTAATATATCTCTATCTCGGAAAAAAAAAAAAAAAAAATTATTCACACAGAAAAACAAAGAGAAAACAACTTAGAACTAAAAACTCTCCATATCTCCACCTCCGTCCATCTCCTTTTTTCGGACAAGACTGTGAACATGTTGTATTGAAAATATATAATTCGCCACCGGATGCATGATGTCGCGGATCGCATGGATTCATTTGTATCTCGGAAATAAATTGTCAGGAACATGTTGTATTGTTCGTGGGAAACAAAAATCTATTCTAAAGACATTGCTTGTAACGTGTCTCGAATTCTTTACTTTTAATTTTTATTTTTTCTGTATATTTTCTAATTGTATGTTTTAGGAATATTTTTCAACAGTAATAACTAATCATGAATAAGGCATGTGAAAATGACTACGGAGGATGCGAGACAAGGTGATTAACAAGTCGTAGCAGATCCTGCACTAACTTGCTCATCATCATCATCATCAACCTGTACATCTTGGCTAAACTTACATTGAAGCTTGTACTCGCTACCAACTTCACTATTTTGATAGGATGGAGATTAACCATTGACTTGTAAATGCTAACGTGTTCATAAACTCGGTATTATTCTAATGGCTGCTTATTATAACCACACCATTATAATAAATGTATCATATAAGTTTTTTTTTTTTTATCTTACCATTTTATTAATAACAAACGACAAAACAAATTTAGATTAGGAAAGAAAGATTACTCCTATAACAAAACTGAAACAAATAATTCCTTGCACATTACCAACCTAGAAACTACCAAAATAACATGACCATATATATTCTTGGTTACGAAATGAATGATTCAACAAAATTGAGTCTCAACTTGGGCTTGTGCGAACAGTTGGCAATCAACACGGAGGCATATCTGGTGGTGGAGGCAGCATTCGAGAATCTGGGCTCGTACCATCTTTCACTATGAACACAGTGGCCATTCCCCAGGTGCTGTGGCGTTCCAGATGGCAATGCAAGAACCAGACACCTGAACAAGTAGTAGTAGCCTCATGAGGAAATTATTATCCATAAATCAAAACAAGCACTCAAGATATGATTCAATAGTTTTGATGTAACTCTTGATAACGAACATATAGCTAAACTTGAAAACAATGTTTTAAAAACCGGTCCGATGATTGAACCACCGAAAATCTTTGGTATAGGTCAGGAACAAAAATCAATTAGCTGATAATTAACACAATATGATGAAATGAACTCTCACCAGGATTTGTAGCTCTGAACCTGATAGCCGCCCATCCGCTCTTGGGAACCCCTACAGTATTCTCCAGCGGAGGATCCACGAGATTATACTCCAAGGGGTCCTTCCTCTCGTCGAAGTTCCCGAACCCTCTGCCAACCACGTAGAAGCTATATCCATGCAAATGCATCGGATGGTTCTCGGCAGCGATCACATTGGTCCCCTGCAGCACCACCTCCACGTCCTCCCCGTGCTCCAAAACCCTGACCTCCGTCGCCTTCCTCGACGCCCGCAGGCTCCTCGGCAGGCCCTCGCCCGTGAAGTCGAACGCGTTAGGCGGCCGGGCGGGGAACCCGGTCCCGAACACCCCCTCGATCTTCTCCTCGTAGGACCGGAGGACGTCGATCGACGAAGGGGTCACGAAGCTCACGTTGTTGAGGCTGGCGGAAACCCTGCACGGGCTGTTGCTGGGACAGACTGCGCCCATTGCGATCGCGATTACTATGCGCCGGTCGATGCGGCCCGGTACGTCCACGGGGTGGTCCCTGCTCGCCAGGGACCGGAGGCGGTCGGTAAATGCGGTGGCGGCGACGGTGTCGTTGAAGAGTGGAAGCTGAGTTGGTGATGAAGGGGGGGTGGCGTTCGACGTTTTGTGGTATTGTAAGACGGCTGTGGTGGCGGTATTGTCGAAAGGGAGGCCGTCGGCGGTGGAGTAAGGCCTCGCGGCCATGTAGTAGCGGCCGTTGGCGACCGTCGGCACGGCTTCGAGGAGGAGGTCCATGGTCTGGCCGGGAGTGATCATGATGTAGTCGGTGGTGAAAGGTTTGGTGTAGCCTCCGTCGGTGCCGACCATGGTCAGTTGGTGTCCGGCGACGGCGAAGAAGAGCTCGTCCGCTAAGGCGGCGTTAATTACCCGGAGAAGGTAGGTCTTGCCATGCTCCACATCAAGATTGAAGGTCCCTGTAGTAGTAGAAGGAAAAGGGTGAGATTCTTGGTAAAAATATTTGAATTCATTATATGCTTGTTATCATAATCGAATCGAATAAAAATAATATATTTTTTTTATTTGATTCAATTACAATTACGATTACAATGCAGTGAACAAACGGATCCTAATGTGTTTGGTTTGGTTTGGTTTGGTCGGACCGATCTAGTTCGATTTTGACATCGGGTTTGGGTTCGATTTGGACCTAGCTAGCTTGGTCAAATATCCTGGGTTGGACTTGCTGGGCTGAGCCGGACTTCACTGTGATATCCAAATCCAGTCCGGACTCACAAGTGGGGTAGGCAAAAACCGCTGTGATATTGTGAGTTTGAAATCGACTGCGGTACATGTTTGAAGAATCATGTTTGACTATTACTCGAAAAGTTAGATGTGACATCAATTAGACACAAGATCTAATTTTCTCTTTTCAATAAATAGTTGACATTTATACCATGTAGAAGATGATCCAACAGTAATGATAAGATATTACTTAATGGAGCCGTATGATTAAAGTTGTCGTATGACTAAAAGTTATAAGCACATAATAAAATGAAAGGAGAGAATACAAAAAATTTCTGATAAATATTTGTTTATTGTTGCAGTCCTCTCCAAAGGAAAGTTGGAGAGCCCCTTCTTTCTCAGTGTCGAATATTAAATTTTTGGTAATTTGGAGAGCCCACTTGCTGAGTTCCCGCAATCCCGTTTCGGCAGCGTAGGAGCAGACGAGAATAAAATGGTAATATAGTGGAATGCGTTTAGAATTTTGATAATTTTAAATTAGTTAAGTTTGGATGTATTTAGAAATTGGGTGTGTTAAGCAGAGGGTGGGATATGTATAGTCGACCCAAAATAAAATTACAACTTGTTCCAAAAGAAAAAAAAACACGCATTCAGATAGATTGATAACGACGTAAGGATAGAGGAGATTGAGAACGTTAGACTATTAGAACGACGAAAGTGGAGAAACTTTTGACAACGGCTACACCAAATTCTTCTGTATGTCTGATTTAATTGGCTTTTCTCTTCATATTCTAATATATAACGTTTAAATATCTTATAAAAAAAATTTAATGCTGACCAAAAGAATTGGAATAAATATATTAGATTTTTGTTCAGAATTAAATTTACAATCTTACATACATTAAATAATATATAAAAAATTAATATCCTCTAAAATTTTGGAACTGAGGTGGCCGTCTCATGCATGTTGTATTAAGTCCCCCTGTCCTTCCTTTCCACAAGAAAATGACAAGAAAGCGAGTGTTCGTCTATACCTGGCTTGGAGCATGGGTAAAGATGGCCCGGTTGGCCGTTGATGGTGTGAGCATCGGAGATGGGGGCGTCGCCGCCGGTAAGGAGTATCTCTTCCAGGATGCCTTGCACGTCACGGTTCCACCATTCGCCTGCATTTAACTCAGAATATACATGGCATTCACCGGGGCTGAAATTTATAGTGTTTGGAATGTATATATAAGCGCAGGTTTGTCAAATGCCAAAACCGCCTGTCCAAAGTGGTCAGCAAGGAGACGATAGAGAAATATATGCGTAGTTCTCTGCCAAATGACACAAACTCCACGTATGTTCCGAATTAAGGAAGGAGGAGAGTAGTTTTACCTAGCAATATGGGAACCTCTTTGTACGGAGTAGGGAAAGGAAAGGTGTTGCCACGCTTCGGGTGAATAACGATAGCTCCGTAGACTGTCGACCGGCTCCAGTCGCTGTGGGCGTGCCACCATAGAGTGCCTTCCTCTTTGGACAACAAGATCCTGTAGGTGAAGTTAGCACCGGGCTTCACCGGACACTGCGTGATGTACTCGGGTCCGTCGGACCACGGGTTCCTTGGTTGGTCCACTCCATGCCTAGTTAAGTACAGATTCAACATAGATATATATTCATTAACCTTGTAGTTGATAACGGAAAACAAATATTGATCATATATATTTATATATATATATATATGTACCAGTGGAGTGTGATGTTGTGTCCACCTTGGTTGTGGACTCGAACTATCACAGTGTCGCCTCTGCGAGCTTTGATCGTTGGGCCCGGGAACTGGCCATTCACAGTCAATATGTTCTTCGTGTGGCAGAGTCGAGTATAGGGAACTTCTTTCACCTTTATATAACACGCAAATTAAAGGGGGTTACCTCTAGAAAATCTTACAATCTAAGAACCTATCCAACTTCAATCAATCGTGCTATTTGACACGCACGCGTGCACCAGACGCGGGGGGTAAGGCGGAGCAGTAACTAAGGGAGGGGGAGGCGTCGGCGAGAGGTGGCAACAGCTCCGATCTGGTCTGTCGTGTGCAAAAACCAAAATATCATTTTCGATACGGCGTGACCCAAATCAAAGTTGGCTAATGAGATACAATATTGGATTAGGATCATATGTCTTAAAAGAGAATTTTTTTGTAAGACCTAAATCAATTCAAATTATCTATACCTTATGATCCTACTTCTTATCCGATACGGGACTAAACTATCAACTTCATTGTTACCACAGAAAACGAAATACAATCCAACATAACTTTTCTTACGAGATTGCAGTACTTTCTCTCTTTCAAGTAATAACAAAAAAAAAAAAAAAAAAAAAAAAAGTACCATAAGAATAAGCAAGCAATTTTTTGTAAGATAATAACTTACAGTGAAGTCATAGTGACGAACATAGGCTGACACCTGCAGACCGTCTAGGAGTACCGCAAAGAATAGTACTCCGAACCTCATCAACTGCAAGGCTGAAACCCCGTGCATGGCCATTTTCTGGGAAAGGAAAGACAAATATATATATATATATATATATATATATATATATATATATATATAGATGTCCTAATAATTTGTTTTCTTAAAAAGTGAGAAATAAATCAATAACATTATCGGCGCAATAGATGTATGGAACATACCTGTACTGTCAAAATGAAGATTATAGAGAGGGGGAGAGAAAGAGAGAGAGAGATCAAGTTACAGGTTTTCAACAACGGCAAGCGGAACATGCACATATATATAATCTTGGCAGCTACTCTAGACGGCAGTTGGAATCAGTAGAATGATATTAATTAACAAAAACAAAGATAAAAGTAAAAGAAGTAAGTTATACAAAGCCATAAGTTTAAATTAGAAAAAAAAAAAAAATTATAACAGATAACCTTCTGTCGGCCAGGGAAACATTGCAACAGAAACATTCTAAACAAATAAGTTATATATGTTATAGTCTAAAAAGATTGTGTAATCTTTGTTTATTAATATGATCTAGTAATCATAGAATATGTATATATATACTACGTGTAACGTACTAGCCTTATATAGAGTTATTAATTATATGAACCAGTTATATATATGTATTATAAGCGACATATATCAGTATTCAACAATGATCAACATCAATCTTCAGAGTTGGTTTATTGATATCAGCTTCCAGTAGATTAATGCGAGTTTGTGACGATATACATAGATAGGCGATCTGTCATGCTCCAGAACCACGATACTAAAGAGCGGGAGCGATACTAGGCTAGCTACTTACATAAAAGTACTCTGGTACTTCAAGATACGATCACGGCTGTAATAAGATATGGGTGTTACTCTACAATCCATGCATTAGTCAATAGGAGGTCAAACAATCTTAGGTGTTCAATCACTCGCAAGTAAGTAAATGACAAGATGTATGATCATCAAACATATAGTAGTAAAACGTCTCAAATTATATATCTAGATGATCATGAAGCTAGTAATACAAAATAAATAAATAAATAAATAAATAGCAAGAGTATACAATCATACATAATCATCTCTAGATGCAGTCTAGAATATTATAAAATCATGTTGGCACTCTCAGGCAAGAACATGATCCCAGAATACGAGCAAACATTTGCTCGGTGGCTTAAACATCTCAAAAAAATATACATAATATGTCACGCCCCAATCTCCCGCAAGCTCCATAGTCCCCGCTGAACGTGAATCACCACGTTGCAGCTCTCCCGCAGGACAATCGATCTCATCGGGACGTGATGCCGTACGAGCCTGGAGTTGCGCTCGTACAAGGCGATGTTGTCAAACACCAAGGTTATCATCGAAACGACCAAGTTGCAGCAGAAGTCAAGTATTGTGTACCAAGTACACATCAGAGTAATACGCAGTGAAGCTCTCGATAGGGTCCAAATGAAATGCCACAAAGGCGATTGCCTCAAAGGCGATGAAATACTCTTGCTCTTTTCTCTAGCCCACAAAGGTACTTACAGTTCATACATCATGTCCCGTATATCCAAGCAGCGCCACTACACCTGCGTACCTGAAATAATGCCCACAAACGTGAGTCAGTACATAGCCGTACTGGTGAGCGGGGTAACCCACTCGTCTAAGCCGACACTAAGTAAAATAGTGAATGCAAACAGTTATATGGTGATCTTTCTAGTTGAATCCTAGATTCATTTCATGGCATAGGGATGACATGTTAAGGAAAGCTGTAAAGCAGTTTAAGCATGCAAGCATTCAACTCAAACCAATCGACAAGCAATATAATCCAACCGAAGGAAACTAGCATGCAACCGTCTTGCTCAAGTCCAAGCAACACGATAACATATCGAACCATCATCCAAGCCTCAATATCCATCCTCAACCAACACTTACAATCCAAATTCCAAAGTGCACACTCTTGCCGAGGCAAGGTGGCCGCGCCTACACGAAGCCAAACCAACAAAAGAAAAGCAAGCCAACACTAGTCTATATGAAGTCACTGGCCAAGCCATAAAGGACTTTGATCGGACTGATCAAATGTGGTTCTCTTCGAAACAGCGCTAAGTAGCTAACCCACCTGGATCGATTCCAACCGCTGGCACCGCGCCCAAGGCACGTTACCAAGTTGTCTCCTCCATGGCCGAACGGTCCCGGTGCCCCGAAGCCTTCCCGTTCGAGGAGATCAAACCCCGTGCAACACAGGTTGTCCGTGACATGCAGACACCAAGTAGGTATGACGAGAGTATCGAACATTCTCGCCCCACCAAGCGATCCTAGACTCGTTCAACCAGATATCCAACCAAAGCATCCATAACCATTCTTCCAACATATTGCCCAAGGCACCATCACAAGTGATTCCATAGGCACAATGCCTCTTCTCAGCACAGTGTTCCACATTGGGTGCAACATCCCAACTCAGAACAATCCCATGGCACAATGTCCCAACAGTGGCACAATGCCCTGGCCGATGTAATTGTTCGGTTTCGAACCACAACTGCTCGCTTTGCAAGACAAAGCGACCAAGTGATACTCATGCACAGATGCACGCTCGCTCGCCCAAATTCCCGATATTCCAACCAACATATTCCATCTGTCCAAGCACAATCCCAATCATTCAACCAACTGCCTCAAATGCAATATTCCATCTCTAGCTCCAACTATCCAACGCGCAAACCAATCAAGCCACAATCCTATCCAAGCAACGACGTACACTCTATGCACGCCTCAGTATAGTGATTCCCAATGTTTCAGTCCAAGTGTTCAAGCATTTACGTATTTTCTATATTATTAGGCATGAAGGAGTAGAGGAGAAGGAAAATAGCCCACTCACAATGTTTGATCCCGTTAAGCATCATGTCCTGCCGATACGGCCGATCCCTTGAACCCGTGGTCCGATGCAAAGCGCGATCTACTCAACTGGTATGACCGTGCGAGCAGGCCGTGCTCTACAAATCATCCGACCGATCGGACTAAGGAAGATGGCATTATCATTCCAACCCAGCTATCTCAGTACTGCTCTGAGCGAACACCTGATTTCCATCGAACCCGCTAGCCATCTGCACATGAAACAACTCAATCAATACTTCTTCCCAAAATCCAACAAATCAAATGTAACCAGCATTTGTTTCATTCAATCCGACTCAGCGTAACGCACCGTGCGGTGGCGGGCGTTACATAATATACCACTTAGAATCATGTTCGTCCACGAACCGTGCTGGTACTCATTCCTATCACATGTTGCTGATCCAATCCAAATTTATAACTTCGCTCTATGCAACCCACATTATCCTGATCATGACTCAGCATCTCGCTCTGCTGAACGCTCGTACAAATTTTATATTCCCACATCCTCCTTGCAGCTCAATACGAATTCCTCGTATCGCTTAGTTTTGGATCGTACACATATTTAAGGCGTCCCTAAAATACATGCATTTCAGCCGAGCTTTACGATAGTGAATTTGGACAAGTTACAAGGGTATCTTTATGTCCGAGGCATCCATTTGCTTTACTCCCAATCGAACCAAATCATGATTTCCATTCCAACATATTCGCTTGAGCACTATTCTCAAATATGATGATTTTCCACCGACTCAATCAGTTCGTGCTCCAATTCAATCCATCCAACTATTTCTGAATCAGCACAAGCAACATCTCCAAATATATATCACTTGCACCGAACGATCATCTCAACTGATACTACCCCAACTAGGCGATTTACCCAAATATCAAACTTGTGCTTAGATCAGTTCTACCAAACACCTCTTCCTCAATCTCAATACCAATACTTCACTGGGTGAACGTCTATATTGAGGTTCGTGTGATCCACGAAGATCTCGCCGCCACGCCAAAGGGATAGTGTCGCCACAGTTTCAACGTGGACACACTCGCCATAATTCCTAGGTTGCGCATGGAATAGTTCTTCGTGCTGCTTCCACTGCCTCGAAGCATAGGATATCACCTTTGCCTTTCGAACGAGCACGCTTCCCAGACTAAGTTTCGATGTATCTTGTAAATCTGAGGCACATCTGTCCCTTCCAGTATTTGCAAGAATTTGATCTGAACGAGCCGCCACAGTCGTCCATTCATATAAATGCTATTCCCTTTCAGGGCACGATGAGTCAGAGGAGATGCCATCTACAAAAATCTGTGACTCTGAATCTCATCAGTTGACTTAGGCCAATCCCACCATCGCTTCGATCTTCTGGCTGCATCTTCAGCTGAAGGCTATCCCAAGGGTCTCTCAAATCCAACACTCAGTCAATAGGCCAAATCTCCAATACACACTACTCACATCTGCCCTCGACGCATTCCCAAATGCGCCGCCTCAAGGGTCGTTCTATGGGTCTACAATATTCATCTCCGATTTGCGGTTAAGTCGCTAGGGTCAGCTGTCCCGAAGCTACGCTCGATAATTGTAAGTCATCACGATGGACAGTTACTACGAACCATGCTATATCTCCTCTGCGAATCCGAGCCATAATCCAACCATTTCATCCGAACGAACTTCCGAATCCGAGCACTTCATGCACTACCTCTGTTGATCTGTCAACCAATGCCGCTTAACCACCTTAGAGTCTTGCTATCTATCCAAGCCATAATTCGAGAACTGTGCTCGAAACCGTCTACCATCAATCCGCCGTTCTGCCCTAAATCCATCAAATTTTCCGAACTGCCATGTTCGACTTCTCGCACTACCACTTGCAATTATTCCTGAGACCAAAGACTTGCTCCCAAATTCTTATCCGTTTGCCGCGTCCCACAATGCACGTCCAACTTGCTCAAACAGCACAGTGATTTGCTCAATTGTTGCTCCCACATTTAGCTATCTTCAAAAGTCTGTCCGCCATAATCTTTGCCTTCAGTTGCTGCCTCAGTCCGTCCACGTCTTCCGAAGAATCCATTTACCATCATTGCACCATTTCGCAAAATTCCACTTTCGCTAAACTTGAGTCGACTTCTCGAGCGGCAATATTCAAAATCCTTCAAGCCCGTTCAAATCTATCGTATTTCTCCTCTAAACCAAGATCGTGTTTCATTGCTCAACCAACATCTCAAATGTGTTGCCCAAAATCATAGTCCGTGCTCGCTATCCTTCAAATTTCCAAACACTCAATCCCATTGCATGTTTTGATCTTGCCTATCACCCAAGTCCAACGATACTTCCATTTGCACAAGTCCGTTCTCGATAGCTCAACTCAATATTCGCTTGCTCTATTTTTCAGTCCTTCCAACTCAACCGATGTGCAACAACCAACTTATATTCCCGTTACCCAAGTTCGTTCAGGCAATTACCATCGATGTCCATCCAAAATATTTCAATGCCTTGCTCACTATATGGTATCCCATATACCACTTCGAATCAAGTCGCTACTCGCATTACGATTCCATGAACTGATCCAAGATTCGTTCGAACCATCCCTCATGTGTGATCCTGCCTTGCCCAACTCAAGTCTGACAAGAAACTCAGCCAACAAGTGAACCATCTTACTCTTTTCATCAGTCTCGCTAGGCAACTTGTGCTATGTTCCATTCTCAATGCTTCCAGCTATTCTCAAACCGTTTGATACTTTCGCAACACGAGCAATCCATGCGATGATTTCTTCCAAGTAATCCAACACAAAACCTAATACCCAACTGTTCCAC
This sequence comes from Iris macrosiphon, assembly GCA_036927795.1. NCBI lineage: Eukaryota > Viridiplantae > Streptophyta > Magnoliopsida > Asparagales > Iridaceae > Iris > Iris macrosiphon. The sequence goes on from JAYESA010000013.1 coordinate 20,648,637, forward strand.
ACATTTGTTGTATGAGCAACTCGTGCAACACTATCCTGATATTCCCAAGCCAACTCAAATCTGCTCAACTAATGCTTTATGTGATATACCCAGCCAAAGTTCAAACTTTCATCCAACACATTCGCTACACGAGTAACTCGTGCAACGATCCATTCTCAAATCCAATGCTTCTACTCACAACATGCTGCATAACCAATCTTGTCAGCCAACCAACTGATCCACTGATGCAATCAGAAACTTCCGAACGACAAGCCAAGCCAAGCCAACAACAGCTCTCAACTTATTGCACAAATGCAACAACGCCACCCAACTTGCTGCACGAATGCAACAACGCCTAACGAGGCTAAGCGATCTAACGAAAACCAACCAAAGCAACACAACGAAGCACAACATGCAGCCACAACCAGCAATATATAGACTTATTGCATGAAACATCCTATGCGGCACCGAGTAGAGCCAAGAGCTAAACGACACACGGAAGCTATTTAGAGTTTGTGATGAAGCGAAGGACCAAGTCCGAGAAAATGAACCAGGCGCTCTGATACCAATTTGTCACGTCCCAATCTCCCGTAAGCTCCATAGTCCCCGCTGAACGTGAATCACCACGTTGCAGCTCTCCCGCAGGATAATCGATCTCATCGGGACGTGATGCCGTACGAGCCTGGAGTTGCGCTCGTACAAGGCGATGTTGTCAAACACCAAGGTTATCATCGAAACGACCAAGTTGCAGCAGAAGTCAAGTATTGTGTACCAAGTACACATCAGAGTAATACGCAGCGAAGCTCTCGATAGGGTCCAAATGAAATGCCACAAAGGCGATTGCCTCAAAGGCGATGAAATACTCTTGCTCTTTTCTCTAGCCCACAGAGGTACTTACAGTTCATACATCATGTCCCGTATATCCAAGCAGCGCCACTACACCTGCGTACCTGAAATAATGCCCACAAACGTGGGTCAGTACACAGCCGTACTGGTGAGTGGGGTAACCCACTCGTCTAAGCCGACACTAAGTAAAATAGTGAATGCAAACAGTTATATGGTGATCTTTCTAGTTGAATCCTAGATTCATTTTATGGTATAGGGATAACATGTTAAGGAAAGCTGTAAAGCAGTTTAAGCATGCAAGCATTCAACTCAAACCAATCGACAAGCAATATAATCCAACCGAAGAAAACTAGCATGCAACCGTCTTGCTCAAGTCCAAGCAACACGATAACATATTGAACCATCATCCAAGCCTCAATATCCATCCTCAACCAACACTTACAATCCAAATCCCAAAGTGCACACTCTTGCCGAGGCAAGGTGGCCGCGCCTACACGAAGCCAAACCAACAAAAGAAAAGCAAGCCAACACTAGTCTATATGAAGTCACTGGCCAAGCCATAAAGGACTTTGATCGGACTGATCAAATACGGTTCTCTTCGAAACAGCGCTAAGTAGCTAACCCACCTGGATCGATTCCAACCGCTGGCACCGCGCCCAAGGCACGTTACCAAGTTGTCTCCTCCATGGCCGAACGGTCCCGGTGCCCCGGAGCCTTCCCGTTCGAGGAGACCAAACCCCGTGCAACACAGGTTGTCCGTGACATGCAGACACCAAGTAGGTATGACGAGAGGATCGAACATTCTCGCCCCACCAAGCAATCCTAGACTCGTTCAACCAGATATCCAACCAAAGCATCCATAACCATTCTTCCAACATATTGCCCAAGGCACCATCACAAGTGATTCCATAGGCACAATGCCTCTTCTCAGCACAGTGTTCCACATTGGGTGCAATACCCCAACTCAGAACAATCCCATGGCACAATGTCCCAACAGTGGCACAATGCCCTCGCCGATGCAATTGTTCGGTTTTGAACCACAACTGCTCGCTTTGCAAGACAAAGCGACCAAGTGATACTCATGCACGGATGCACGCTCGCTCGCCCAAATTCCCGATATTCTAACCAACATATTCCATCTGTCCAAGCATAATCACAATCATTCAACCAACTGCCTCAAATGCAATATTCCATCTCTAGCTCCAACTATCCAACGCACAAACCAATCAAGCCACAATCCTATCCAAGCAACGACGTACACTCTATGCACGCCTCAGTGTAGTGATTCCCAATGTTTCAGTCCAAGTGTTCAAGCCTTTACGTGTTTTCTATATTATTAGGCATGAAGGAGTAGAGGAGAAGGGAAATAGCCCACTCACAATGTTTGATCCCGTTAAACATCATGTCCTGCCGATATGGCCGATCCCTTGAACCCGTGGTCCGATGCAAAGCGCGATCTACTCAACTGGTATGACCGTGCGAGCAGGCCGTGCTCTACAAATCATCCGACCGATCGGACTAAGGAAGATGGCATTATCATTCCAAGCCAGCTATCTCAATACTGCTCTGAGCGAACACCTGATTTCCATCGAACCCGCTAGCCATCTGCACATGAAACAACTCAATCAATACTTCTTCCCAAAATCTAACAAATCAAATGTAACCAGCATTTGTTTCATTCAATCCGACTCAGCGTAACGCACCGTGCGGTGGCGGGCGTTACATAATAAACAGTGGAAGATAAGATAGAAATTCACTCAGGCACTCGACTGGTGGTCCTCATGGTGCTGACAATCGAGCGATTGGTACAGAAGGTCCTCAAACTCCCATCAAGTCCATGGTCCGACGTAGACTGGATTTGACCACGTACTCGTATCCCAAGAGTGGAAACTTATCATGACAGTTCTTTAGAGAGAAAAAATCCTTCTTCACGGCTAAGAACATGAAAAATTATATATATATATATATATATATATATATATATATATATATATATATATATATATATATATACTTGTAATGTTTAAGGATTATTGCATGATCATGAACTTTTATATGTTGATAACGTGTTATATATTCGACTATAGAACTCTTAGGGTTTGTTTGGATTGAGGAGAAAAAATTAACAGAGGCTAAGTGTAGGAAAGTTAAGTGAGGGGGAGGAGAGTCAATACATATAACCTTGCTTGGATTAGAGAGAGAGTTAGGTAGGGTGTGTTCAATAACTCTTACTTAGAGTTGAGATTTTTAGTGGTAGGAGGATTAATAAAAATATAATAGTTATCATAATATTATTATTACATATGATATAACGTCAGATTTGAATGAATTTTTAACTAAAATTTGTCAAAATATTTTTACAAATCTTATACATATATAAAAAATAATTAAAATTCAAACACAATAAAATTAAGTAATTAACATGAGCAATAAGCTTCTATCATTTAGAAATAAGCCAAATATATGTGGTCATGCTCAACAGATGCATCAAAAATATAGCCGTCGATTTTATTTTTCTTATAATTTTTATCGATGAGTAATAAGAGAAAGTGAGAAAAGACGACGCACGTGGACGATATTGGATTGAAAGGTAGGAAGGCGGAGTAACAAGTTGAAAGCATAAAAAAATTGAAAAAAAAATGTCACGATATTTTATAGGACAAACAAGGGATATTTATGACTTTTTAAACATAACTCTTCACTTTTTCTTGTTAACCCTCCAATTTAGGAGGTTAAAAAAATGGACGTCAAAAGAAGGCTAAACAAACCCTCACTTGACCCTCTATGACTATCCCTCCTAAATCTTTACCCTTAAACCAAGCATAATTTTTTTTCTCACTTAACTTTTCCTCCAATTAATTATCTTCACCCTTAATCCAAGCAGACCTTTAGGGTCTGTTTGCTAATTGTTGGGGTAGCGGTTATAAGATGTCTTTAGAGTATCCATTGTGAACTGTTATGAGGGGTCCAATTTTTGGTGGTTTTAATTAGCGACTTTTAAACTAGTTCAATTCATGCTTTGTCATTAACGAGTGGTTCTGGAAAAATAATTACAAGAATAAAATAACCTATATGCACATATATAAACAAAAGGGTCTGTTTGTTAATTGTTGGGGTAGCGGTTATAAGATGTCTTTAGAGTATCCATTGTGAACTGTTATGAGGGGTCCAATTTTTGGTGGTTTTAATTAATGACTTTTAAACTAGTTCAATTCATACTTTGTCATTAACGAGTGGTTCTGGAAAAATAATTACAAGAATAAAATAACCTATATGCACATATATAAACAAAAGTTCTATCAAAGTTTCATTTCTGATATTGAAGTCTGCTTGATGCAAGATTCTTGAAATATCTTTATAGGTGTATATAATACAGTGTTCGACTTTGGCAATAACCACATAAGATATGTGAAGGCTGCATGAAGAGGAAGTTTTCGTGCTTCGTCTCCATTGTTTAATTATATTTTTTGTGAGAATATAAATAAAATAAAATAATAAAAATTCTCAACTATTTGAAGTGTTTATAAATAGATACAAAATTATACTACATCGATTTTGGAAATATTTTTTTTAGCCAACCAAAATCAGTATCTCAAAAAAATATCAAGCAGAATTTTTTAAACGCTTCATAAACGGTCGGCTCAAAAACTTTTCAAAACCGATAAAAATATTGTTGCCAAGTAGACCCTTATAGGAGAATTATGTAAGAAAGAATTAGAAAGAAAAAGCAAAAAAAAGAAGAAGAGAGAAATCTCTATTTTGTTATAAAATGTAACTAACCCTATATATATATATATATATATATATATATATATATATATATAATACGACTCAGAAACAGCTCAAAATTTAATATATTTAATATTTAAATTATATTTAAACTAACTAAATAATGTTGTCTAACCAAATGCATATCCAAAATTCTAAAAATATATTTATAATAAATTATAATTACATATATATATTTAAAATATTTTAATATAACTTAAATTTCTATCAAAATTTTCAATTATATTATTGTTTTATCTCGTCACGTGCATTGCACGTGAAAGTATATATATATATATATATATATATATATATATATATATATATATATATATATATATATAATTAGGGCTTAAAAGTGAGCCGTCTAAGTCGTAAGTAAATAGTCAATCTATTTTATTTTATTTTTAAAAACTACGAAGATAAATAAAAATTAAAACTAACTTCCTTCTTCGTCCAAGCCGTAACTAAATACTCAACAAATATTTTTTTTTTTTAAACTTACGGAAGATAAATAATTTTTATAAATAGTAGAGATATATCCATAACAAATTATAATTAAAATATAATTTAATCTATAATAAATCATAATATATATATATATATATATATATATATATATATATATATATATATAATGAGGCTTCAAAATGACTCAAAAGTGAGCTGTCTAAGCAGTAAGTAAATATTCAACCAATTTACTTTTTTTTTAAACCTACGGAGATAAATAAAAATATTAAAACTAACTTTCTTCTTCGTCCAAGCCGTAACTAAATACTTAACAAATTTAATTTTTAAAAAAAGCTTACTGAAGATTTAAAAAAAAAATCTAAAACCGTAAGTAAATACTCAACCAATTAATTTTTTTTTAAAAACTTACGGAAGATAAATAATTTTTACAAATAGTAGAGATATATCCAAAACAAATTATAATTAATCTATAATAAATCATATATATATATATATATATATATATATATATATATATATATATATATATATATATATATATATAAACTATTTTATAATAATATTAGAAAAAAATTATTTTACATGCAACACACGTACATTTACTAGTATATATATTGATGGCTTATAACAATATTATATCATGATCTTAATAGATTTTAAAAAAATAATAATACTATCTATATAATTGGCACAATCATGTCGTAATTAGTTACTCTTAGCTCATCCTCCCTCTATTCGTTCATCGATGTTGTGGACTTAAAAAGAGTCTAAAGAGACATAAGAAATTTGTCAATACTTATTTTAGTTTTGTGAATTTTATATATTTGAAGATTTGTTGGGTTATTTAAATAAATTTGTTGATGGATTTTGGTTCAAGGAATTCGTCAAACAAGACTTTGATCATAGCGACAGCTGACAGGTTCTAGCTACAAACAACTCATCGCATTTTTTTTTAAATTAACCATATATATGCCGGCTATTGATATGCGATGAGTTTGTATTTTTGAGATCTTTCGGCCTTTTGTTTTTTGGGCTTCTACCATTCTTTATTTTGTTAAATATCATTACAATGGAACGCGGAGGAAATAAACATTATTCAGAATGTCTTTTAAGTGATTGGTTTGGTGGTGGGTGCAGGAGACTGGTTCGATGTGCGGTGCCATCCGGATGCGGCTGCAGCTGCGTGAGACCTTCGGAGCGAGATGTATTTGGATTGAGAGGTAGTACCTTTGAATCGGAATGTAGCCTTAGGACTCGGGATTGTATATATCGACCTTCGGACTGGATTGGTTGTAAGCATTCGGACTGAATTGTAACCTCTCGAAAGGATCTGAATAAAATATACCTTCTCCGAAAATAAATAAATAAAATAAATATCTATCACTAAAACACCTTTGCATTTGGTACAGTTCACTTAAATAGTTTCAGTTTAATAGTATGTTTATTGAAACTATACTTTTAGTTTGAGACAAAGCTCATGAGTTGAACAAACAAGCTGATCGCAAGCTTAATTTTGTCTATATAAATATACAATTCAGGTTCATCGGTCAAAATTTCGACTTTAAAAGAACATCTCTCTTAAGTCGAGCTTGTGAATATATTATAGATAGTCAAATTTGAAGGACGGATTCAGATATAGCATGGAATGGGCTTAGTCCACTCCAATTTTTTTTTTCCAAATAATAAATTTTTTTTTTTTCTAATCCACTTTATCCTATTCTAATTTATATTTCTGGATCTGCCTCTGACTAACATGAAGTTGTTGTAGTCTATTTCGCGAGATCGAGTTCTTCGTGAAAGAGAGTTCAAACGTGAATGCTGGCAAAGTTACAACAATCGGGCTAATTTATGGTCTGTTTCTACTACTTGAATGACTGAAGAGAAGAGTCTGTTACTTGAACAACTGGAAAATATTTGCTAAGGTCGCCTTTAGTTTGAAGGAAAACAAAAACAAAAAAATATTTTTTTCTTTCTATGTCATTTTCGACTTTGTTCTAATCGAAACAATTGAATTATTTGGCCTTTCTGATCTTATTTGTCAAGAAAAAGTCAAACTTCAAATGTCTTTTTTTTTTTTCTTTTTTTACTATTTCATGTGTCAATATATATTTGTCTTTCGACTCATTCTATTGTTTGATTGATAAAATAAATTGAACAGAAAATAAAAAGAGAAAAAAGTGAAAAAGTTTAGCAAAGAGAGGATAAAAAGATGGGGCATGTATGATATGGAGAGGTTTTGTGGGGAACAAAATAGGGATCAAATCTATTTTGAAAAAAAAAAGAAAAAGAAAAAAGAGATATAATAGTTGAGATTGGTAAGAGAGAAAAATGGAACTGTGTAAGTAAAAAATTGAAAAAAGGAAAAATGAAAGAAAATGATGTATTTTTTAAGATAAAAGTGGAGGAATTATATTTTCCAACTAATCTAAGAAATTCAAAATATTTTTTCTTTTGTTTTTTATTTTGTTTGTAGTGAGAGAGGTCCGGGTTGGAGACAAAATAGGAATAAATCTATTTTGAAAAGAAAACGACGTATAATAATTAAAATTATTTTTTTTTCTTTTGCCTTCAATTTTTTTTTTTTTTTCTTAACCTCTTTTGTCTTTTTTTTTTTTTTTTTTTCTTTCTCGGGAATCAAACAAATGAAACAAATTGTAAGGCACTTGTTCTTTCTTGCCAGTCATTGACAGGCGCAGCTCAATGAAAGAAGAGTAAGGCTCATAAACAAATTATAAACATTATTCAGAATGTCCTCTTCTTCTTTTTCTCTCTCTCGTTTTTTATTCAAATAGACCTCTAAATCAAGCTTATTACATAATCTAATAGAGTCCGGTTGACACCGTCCCCATTTAGTATTCCTTAATTTTTTTATACATACCATACAAAAGAAATTGGCGTACAATTCAGTACTATACAAGATAAATAACAATCGTTTCCGCAAACTTTTGTCCAATATTTAAAGGACTATACGATACTGATAAAGGAAGTCAAATTCATCATATTTGTCATATTAAATTTAGGGATATCTCTACTAATATAATGAGGCTTTGAAACGGTTCAAGTTTGAGTCGTCTAAGTCGTTTGTAAATCTTCGACCATTTATTTAAAAAAAAATATTACATAAAAAATTGTTCAAAAAAACTAATTTGTCTAAATAACATGATTCGAACCCAACTAACCAAGAAGAATGTCTTCCACCTTAAACACATGAGTTAAAAGGGATGGTTGTTTATAATTATATAATATTACATAGTTAAATAATTAATTAAATTTTATTTATTTTTTTATTTTCTTAATTACGTGAGGATATACACTTAGACGACTAGCCATTTTCAAAACTCTTTATGAAGGATAGAGATATAGCCATAACAAATTAAAATTAAAATTAAATAAAAAACAAATTCTAATAAAAAATATAAACACATATATAACAAATCTTAATTCGCATATATTTAAATAATTTTATTGTAATATCGGAAAATAATTATTTTGCGTTGTACATTTACTAGTTTTAATAAATACTCTCATTCAAAATATAGAAACTAGCATATATATATCTTCACTTTTTTAAAAAAAATAGCAAATATTTTTATTCCCTTTTATGGAACAATTAAAAAATTTAAGATATAGTTCCACTATTTTAAACAACAATTTGGCTAAATAGTGAGAGTATATGTTAATTTTTATATTTTAAATGATGACATTTGTTAAAATATACCTTAAATTTATCAAATTTGTCATATTTTATGGATATGATTGAACAGTGAAAATAATTTGTAGTCCTATAAGCTTACAAAAAAACACATCGTTTATCTGACTTGAAAAGCCCATGCACATGACCGAAATTCGAAGGACTGGGTTAAGGCTTTAGGTTTTGTATAAATAGAACCTGGCCAGGCCGAAATTTTTTTGCCATAAGTATTTAGAACAGAATTTTGGTATTGTCCAACCCGACTTGGCCCATTATCATCTTTAGTTGGAGGTACATTTTATAAATATTTGTACAAGGATCTATAATGAAACATTGACAAAGTCTAGTTTTGTTGGTCTAGTTATTTATGACAAATGATAAGGACAATAAAAAATAATAATAATAAGGGGTTATTGCAATTTTTGACAGTCTTAGAATTGTCTAATAATCCTCAGGGCTGGCTCCAGCATTTTGGAGGCCCTAGACAAGTCCCGAAAATGAGGCCCCCATTCCTCTATATAATTTTTTTTACTGATCCAAAATTCAGCAAATCCAAAATACAATATAGTTAGTCCTTGAATACATATAAATTATCACAAAGATCCAATAAATTAAACAACTCCAAGTTCTAAATTTATATACATTAAATGAAATCAAATAACACTAAACTAAATTTAAGAAGAAAAAGTTCATGCTCTTCTGCTTTTTTTATGTGCAAAATTGTCCTTTAAATCGTTGTGATCAAGTTTATCTGTCATTTTTTTCTCAATACATGGCCAAACCGTTCAATCTATCTTGTGACATACTTGATCGGAGTTAGTTTTTTTATCAACTTTAGCTTGAGAAACTTCTTTCGGCAATAGCTACTGTAGTGTCCCGTTCCCCCTATTCGAGGAGCACGGTTAAGAAAAATTTGGTATCGTTTGATCGGGACAGATTGAATTAAGATTATTTTCTGGTTATGTATTGGTTTCTTCGAAATCAAGTCCCACATTCAATAGATCGTGACTCGAGGAATGACTCAGCGGCAGAGTTGCGAGGGACCTTTCCGTTGCGTTGGTTTTCGTTGCTCGTTTTCGATGCCGCTTGGTTGTTTTCTTGTTGGTTTTATGACTTATGTTTTCTTGAACAGTTTTGATGGATTTTATTGTCTTCGTTCTTCGAACTCCGTATTTCGTATCGAACTCTGGAAAACTGAGACAAGGAGATATTTATCATCTATTGATACATGCAGGTGATCAAGTAGGCGATGCGCGAGCGGAGTCCTGAAGATCTCTCATTTCTCTTTCCTGATTCACCAACTTGTGAGTGGTCTTACCTTCGATTAGCTGGCCCTTCTTCCAAGTCTTCACTCTTAATAATCTGACTTTGTGTTCTGATCAACGATACCATAATAATAATAACTGAGTCAAGATAATAAGAAGTAAACTAGGAACACTTGATATTTGTCACACAAAATCATCAAACGATCATATTGTTGCGTGCTTATCCGCTATGCATGTATCTATTTTATATTTCAGTTGTAGCTAGAACTTATTCAGGAGCAGAAGCCGCGCGCTAAGGATGAGATGCCTCGCCCGCTGATTGCACCCAAACGCTGCATTGGTAGAGCACGGACGCTCTTTCACATTAGCTCGGTCTTTACGTTTATTTGTCCATGTCATAGCTGGTCCTGAAAACGCAAGGTCAAAGTACCCTGCCCAAGCCCATGCAAGAAGGCCCACTGGATCTGTCAAAATTCAAAGCCCATCAAAGACTCTCCTACATGAAAGGATCTGAGTCCATCCAAATAGCCCACAAAATGACAGCCATAAAAAAAGGCCTAAGCCCATATAGCCTCAGCCCATCCAAATGATATTCAGCAAAGTCCTATTCTTTCTTCAAGCGGCAAAATTTTCTCCCCCTATAACTATGCAATGAGCAGTACATAATTTGAAATGTGATCACTTGAGCAGGTAGACTATGTCATTCCACTGTGCTAAAGTAATTATGTTCATTCTGATGTCTTGAAATACTTTATATGTTAACTTAGTGTTGAGATATCGTATGGTCATGGTCAACTTGTGCATAAGATTTTGTTCTTACGGACAATCGTTGGGGGCAATGAGACCGATTCATCCCAAGCCGAATAACAATATAGAGGTGCTTGAGAGCTAGCCCGTGTGAGGCAGGAGCTTGTAGCGGGGATCGCTACCTGCACTACAACCATACCCGTCTACCCATACTATAGTCCACAATGGCTTGTGGTGCCAGTGACCCAATCTGTTGCATTAACTGTTCAAGATAACGATGTCTTCTTGGCAGGAAAGAATATGGTAAGTCTTGTGCAGGTGGATGCATCGACCACATGTAAATGTCACCGAACGGTGGCATATTTATTTCAGTCATTTTACTTCTGTCATATTGCTTGTAACTTAGACTAAGACAAGATAGAAAGATCACCTAATAAACTTGCATGCTTCACATGAATACTGTATCGATTTGGTGAGTTGGGTTAGCTCACCCTCACCGGTACATTTTGATGTACTGACCCTCGTTGCAGCAGGTTCTCCGAGTCGATGCAACGTTGCGAGGTGCTGAGTCAAATCACTAGCAAAATATGATAAAATAGCGATATTTTAGCGACGTCGTCTGTTAATGTCACTAATTTTAAAGAATTTAATGACGCAATAAATAAATGTCGATGTACGTCGCTGTTTGCGACGAATAGCGATCATACTTGGTTTTTTGAAAGATAGTCGCTATATTTTTTTTAACGTTGCTAAACGTCGCTAAAGTTTTTAATTTAGCGACGTTTGGCGACGTCTTTACCGGCGTTATTTTTTAATTAGAGACATTTATAAACGTAGTAAATCGTCGCTAAAAATTTTCAACTGCGACGTTCAGCGACGTCTGGATTCGACGTCGCTAATTTATTTTCAATATTGTGGTTGGATTTTTCTTTTCCCCCATTCTCACTCAAAATTTTCCCAAAGTTTTTCCTTTCCCCCCCAACTCGCCGACGACCCCCTCCGACTGTGCTCCATCGAACTCCTCCTCCTCCTCCTCTCCGGGCTCTACTGCCGATGATCCCCCTCCTCCTCCTCTACCGAGCTCCTTCTCCTCCTCTTTGGACCTCCACCGAGGTCCTCATCCTCCTCTCTGGGCTCCACTGCAGACGATCCCCCCGCCTCCTCCTCTCCGGGATCTTCCCCTTCGGGCTCCTCCTTCTCTCGGCCATCCCCTTCCTCGGTCAACCCCCAAGATCAGGTAAACCCTAACCCTAGCTATTTGACATAAAAATAACACAAACACAGACATAGACACAATATGGAATCGATCGTCTCCCGCATGGACACGACACAGACACAAATCCTTCTCTGGGCTCCTCCTCCTCCTCTCGGCTATCTTCAGTAGGAATCGACCGTCCCCGCTGGACGCAAATCACCATGCCAGCGCTCCCACATGATGACTATTCCCATCTGGACGTGATGTCGCACGAGCTCAAGCTGCACCCGTACAAGGCCATGATCCGAACAGACGGTAAAATGACTAAGCCACATAGTCGTACAGATAGTCTGAATGCAGCAGAATAAGAAATGAACAAGCGATTGGTAACAAGTTCACAGAGTCGTCTATAGCGAAAGCAATGAATAACTATGGAAGTAAAATAAGCACTTTATTGATATTGCACAAGTATTACAAGCGGTGCTAGGCCGAGATTATAAGTCGCTCAAGTCCCTCTCTCGAAAAAATAAAAGCGTGGAAAGTGGCTACAATTTATGGAATAATACATAGGCGAGGTTCCAACATTATGTCTTGTATATGCGCTTTAGCTCTGGATGTATCGTTACAAGGCTCCAGAGAAAACTCTATGCCTTAGCACGCACGAAGGGGTTTTCGCACCAAATGAGGTTCTCCCGTACCCTGCAAGCAATCTGGTGGGTTATCAGTACATGAATGCACTGGTGTGGAGGCTTCTCGCCCGCTCGATAAATCCAAACATGTTATATAGGTTTCGTGTACCATCTATTAAGTTATCTTTCTAGTCTTGCCTTAGGATCAGTTTTATGGCATAATGAAAAGCCGTATCACGTATAGCAGTACACCGTGTGATATAAGAGTAACACGGTAAGACTTACCAACTTACCATTCGTCCTTTCATGTCCAAGAAAAACCAAGTTAAACCAAGCACGTGTGTATATATATGAAATCCAAGTCAAATTGCATAAGCAAACAGGAGTGTCACGAGCGAGGTTCTGTTTCTGGTGTATAAGTTACATGGATTATCTAGAAGTGTTACAGAAGATTGTTCAAGTGTTCAATTATATAATACTTATATCCGTTTCGGTGTTTCAGATTACTAGGCCCGATGCAATGACTCGCACGCGGATTATCGATAAGCGAGGATGACTTATCTATATGAACAAGAGTCAATAGCATAGCCATAAAAGATGGGTTATAGTCTCGGGGCGATATTAGATACGTGAGGTATGAGTCGCTACACGCAACCTTCGTATGGGATGGTATGGGGTGCAACGCAAGACCAAGGGGACATTTCACTCCATGCCGCTCACTATCATTCAACTATCGTAAAGTTTCGTCCGGATTGGATCGGCCCCGGTGTAGTGCCCCGCTCCGCGTTGACACTATGTACAAAAGAGATCAATTTGCTGACTCAAAAAGAAAACCTTCTTGAAGATCTCCTTGTTGCACCGGAAGATGACTAATCTAGGTGAGTGGGCAGAACTTCATTCTCTGATTCTTGCATATCTTAATAATTAATCTGAGTTTTTGAAATGCTTTTTTGCTTAATAAGATAATGTTCGCATTAAGAATAATAGAATGAGAATATGCTAGCCTAAAAAGAGATAGAACCATTGCCATACTAAGTATAGAAAAGAAATATTGCATGCTAGTTATACTGACACAGCTATCGAACGAACCTTGCCATGCTAAAGAAAAAGTAAAACTGTATACTAACTTGAAGAGATAAATAGACCCGTACCATACTTTCTTAAATTAAAGATCGGTCATATGTTTGCTTGTCGTCGTGTATATAATTGCTTGTCTTGGATGCAAAAGCTAGATTGAATGTATGCTTATTTTGTTATAAGAATAAATAGCTTGTCTTGTTAGAGAAGAGACTAGTAGCCCACCCTGATGTTCCGGTCTTACGAGATATAGGAGGGTGTGACTATTAGGTAAGAGATAGATGGATTGAAAGCTTATATTGTCACGTTGTGTTATGATTGTGATATTCTTGTTATCGAGGAGCTTGCGAGGGATGGAGGCTAAACGACAAGTTTGGAGACTAATAGTGCATCACAATGTTCCAGTCCTACGGGATCTAGGGGGCGTGGCTATTAGAATGGTGGATGGAGATTGATGGGGCGAGACTAATAGTGCGTCCTGATGTTCTGGTCCTACGGGATCTACGGGGACGTGGCTATTAGATAGGTGGCGGTGCTTCTGTTGGAAAGAGTTTGAGTTAGAGAAGTTAGCTTGTTCATGGAGATAGCTGCATTCAGGTAGTTAGGGAGCGTGCTAGGCTAGCCTTCTTGCTGTCACGCCACAGTCCCAAAATACGTAGGACTAGGAACACGTAAGCATGTCAGCCACATGTATATGGCAACTCCAATATATGGAAACCATAACACATGCGTATGCTGTATTATGAACAATAATTCACAAGTGGTATAAACTATAATAAGACACAGGACATAACTAAATCTCATCCACAAAAATCATAAATAAATAAATAACAAATAACTATGTAACTAAATCTCGATATGAAGTATCAAAGGATGATAGTCGGGTGGAAACAAATCCACTAGCAAACTAGAATATAAGATAAACAAAATAATATAAGTACATCAACTAACAATCAATGAAACTCGAAGAGAAGACCTCCTCGAAATATAAGTAGCAAGTCCAGATTTGCGCTCCTGTTAAGTCATGAACATCTACACTTGGAAAGAAACCAGGTCCTCAGAGGAACATAACAAGATACATAGAAGTATGCTAATAAAGTACTGAAATAAACATCCAATGGGTCGCCTAACCATCTATGTGAATGCAGTTTGAGAACAACTTTCTAACAAGTGGGCTATCTGGCCATAAATGGGATTGGCGTGATTCTCTCGGAGAATCAGGGGCCTACAAAGCATGTCATCTTTTGAACGCCAGAGGCCGCCAGTAATATAGGGGTCATCACCGCCATATATCTCCGGCAGAGCATACGAGTTACAGAAAGAAAAGTATAAAGGAGCCCAAATGTCGTACTTATTGTTCTCCCCACCCCATGCTCTAAGCATATCACATCCATGACACGATAATACCTCTAATAACTGCCAAGTCTTCTAGCATACAAAGTTTCTATCGGCAGTTATCCATATCCGTCGTACGACCTAAACGTACAGGAGGCCAACCTGTCACGCAAGTCCGTGTCCTACATGAGACTCACACTCGTGTAATAGCTGTGTCACGACCAATGAAACCTAATGATGCCTCATGATAATGGGGTGGTCTCATAAACTAGGTCAACATGCATATACATAATAAAAACAGAATACGACGACACCGTCGTTGCACCCAAGTTTCCTTGGACGTGCAGTTTATATAGCAGTTACAAAATATATGAACTAATGGACATAAATAACATGCATGCATCATATGGAATATAAATTACAGTACAATGGCAAGGTATACTTGCATGGCAAGAAAACTGCGTAGTACCAGTAACCTGCTCCTGAAGTCGCACAGATCAATCCAATGGGTCCTATATACATATAATATAATACAATACGACATCAGCCATTATACTAGCACATACACAACCATAAATACACTGGGCTCAGAGGGTACGCTAGGGGTGACACTGGTCAACTAACAAGGTCAATTGTGCGTCTAATTACGCGGGTGTCATGTCCTTACTGTTGTATAAAATTAAACAGTCAACTCACTATCATGTCTAGGCCAGTACGTCAGTATACATAAGCTAGACAATTTTCTTATATTCAGGTCACAAGGTCAAAGTAAATATGCGGGAAAAATCTATGGTGTCCTAGGGTCGTACAACAAATAAACACATATATAGCCATAATTATTATTAGCATCTAATTACCTACTTATATATATATATATATCCATATATTTATATAACAATATGATTATATTACTCATACGCGTACGTATACGCATACGAGTTTGGGTTCACCGACACGGTCTGAAATCAACCAACTAAACTGAGCCACTATGCTAAAACCCTACACTATTCACACAATCCTGTCTGCTCTCCGGCCTCTGTCCTTTCCTTTAATCTTCTGAATCTAGCGTCTGTAGGTAATGCTGCCTTGATTCTCTCTACTAGTGATGATTGTATTTGCAAGTTGGCTAGTGTCCCGTCTGCTCCGGGAAATATTACTTCAACGCCAAGACTTTGCACGTCTTTCAATAATTCCTTTTTGTTGTCAAGAAGTAAGCTACTGGTTTCTGGCTTAACGCGTCTGCTACAATGTTAGCCTTGCCTGGGTGATAATGTAGCTCTATCTCAAAATCTTTCATCAACTCGAGCCATCGACGTTGCCTCATATTTAACTCTTTCTGTGTGAAGACATACTTGAGGCTTTTGTGGTCTGTATATATTTTTACTCGTTCCCCATATAAGTAATGTCTCCATAACTTTAGAGCAAATACAACGGCTGCAAGTTCCAAGTTATGAGTTGGATAATTCTTCTTATGTACTCGTAATTGCCTAGATGCATATGCAATCACCTTGCCATGCTGCATCAATACGCATTCCAAGCCTTTTCCTGATGCGTCACTGTAGATTACATAGCCTCCGGATCCTGATGGAATAGTTAATACTGGTGCTGAAGTTAGCCGTTTCTTCAATTCCTCGAAAGCGTCTTGACACTCGTAGGTCCATATGAACTCTTGATCTTTGCAAGTCAACCGAGTCATAGGTGTAAGCCCCTGATTTTTTTTCAAAAATATTAAACTTGGATTTTTCACAATTTTTTGGAATTTTCTGGGAATTTTTCTGTAATTAAAATCAGGGGTTTTATTATTAAATGATTTTTAATTGTTAATAAATAATATTAAAATATTATGAAAATAATATTTTTGGGTGTAAAATGAAAAATTGGACTTAGGGTAATTTTTCTGGAATTTATTGGACCCGGACCTATTTTTAATTACCTAAAAATATTTATTTAATTAATTAATTATTATTTATTTACTTATTTATTTAAATTAATCAACCGGCCCAGCCCGCGAGCCCGGCCCAAACTCTCGAACCGGCCCACCCGCCTAGCGGGTCGGGTCGGGTCCACCCGCACCCGACCCGCAACCCGCACCCCTCTCCCCTGACCCAGTCCCCGCCCCCGCGTTTTCCGCCACCTGCGCCGCCTGCGCCGCCCCGCCCGGCCACGCGGCGCCCCGCCCGGCCACGCAGCCCGCCTCCTCGCCACGACCCCCCGCTCTCTCCTCCGCCTTCTCCGCCTAACGCCACCACCTCCCAGCCCTATAAAACCCCTCCTCTTCTCCTCTCCGGCCGCCGTCGACTCCTCTCTCCTCCGCCCGTGCCACCTCGTCGCCACCCGAGCCACCACCGGCTCCGTCTCCTCCTCCTCCCTCTCCCCTCGCCGTGCCCAGCCCGCCGTCGACCTCCCTCGACAGCACCCGACCTCGCAGCGGCCGTCCCCGCCAGCCCCCGGCGCCATCCAACCGCCGTGCCTCCGCCCGCCTCCGCCAGCGCCGTCTCCGGCCTCCCCCACAGTGGCGCCGCCCTCCTCCGGCCGGCCTTCCCTCGTCGGAGCTCGAACCCTAACCCTAACCCTAATTCTGGGTTTTACGACGCTGTCGGACACAACGAGGACACAGTAAATTCTGGGTTTTTGGACCCTGTTCAGGTGCGTGTAACTTTCTCCTCGCTGTCCCATTTCCAATTTCGTAATTGGCGTTGCGAAGCCTGTATGACCCTCTCGGTGTTCGGACAAACCGCTCGGGGCATCACGTCCTGTGGTGATCGTGCACCGC
Source organism: Iris macrosiphon (assembly GCA_036927795.1). Classification (NCBI taxonomy): domain Eukaryota; kingdom Viridiplantae; phylum Streptophyta; class Magnoliopsida; order Asparagales; family Iridaceae; genus Iris; species Iris macrosiphon. The sequence continues at coordinate 20,666,413 of JAYESA010000013.1, forward strand.
GATCCAAAAACAGGAAAAATAACGACCCGATTCACCCCGGAACTGGGTACGCCCCGCCAAACGGGACGACTTGGTCGCGCGCAGTCTTCACAGATACGTGTGCAGCGTTGATACGGACGTGTGGATTTCGCAGAAGTCGATTCGGGTGTGCGTGCACACCGGGATCAACGCGTATCCGCGGACACCGCCCCGTATCCGCCTTTCCTTAATCTAGCCCTAACTTTCTGTATACACGCCGGATCAAAACGAAACTTGCGCCATCGGACTCGTAGCGATACGCTGGTCCTGTGACCCAAGTTTGGTTCGATTCTAAGAACGTTGACGAAATCGCGTGTCGTGGGCTCCATAGGCCCCGCTCGACGGGCGATTTTGTGATCGGCTCATCGGAATCCAATTCTGGAATTTCTGTTGGGTTCGTATCATCGTTCCTGACCTGTTGACACTAAGTTTGGTAAATTTGGAGATCTTTGAACCCTGACACATTTTTCGGTGCAAAGCGGGCCCACATGCGGACCCCGTTTTGACCCGAAACTGCCGTTTCTGTCCTTGTCTCCAAATTGGACTCAAGGACAAGCATTTCTAGCTATTTGATATCTTCTGAGCATGATGGTAACATTTATTTCAGCATCTGGACTCATTTCTAGAATTTTCCCCGAGAACAGAACTCTAGTTGGGATCCAAACATCAGGCAAGTACCTGCACTTCAAGTTTAATCTTTATATTGTGATAATTAATTCCTTGATCTACTAGTAACATTAATGATTGCACGTAGTGTTAGAATATTGGATTTTATGTCTTGCTTGTCGGGTGGGAGAATACTAGGAGGCATGTGGTTTACCCTTCCCCCTGTCATGTCTGATAGCTTTTGGTACGCGACTGTACCATCAGCCTGATACTCGATTATTCATGTCTGATAGCCATCTATGACGGCCTGATTAGCCTTATAACCCCCTATATGCCAACTATGTATTCTAAATACACAAGTTCACACACACAATAGTTCTTGTCTTGTTGCAGTTCCTGTTGTCTTGTTACAGTTACATTTTCTTGTCTCACTATATTCCTGTTTTACTCATGTCCCTGGTTTATAGCAATTAATCCTGTTTTACTTATAGTCCTGATTTATAGCATTTAATTCTCAGTTAATTTTTACTACTTATTATGCATATTCTGATCGTGATACTTAGTCAGTCTTTTCACTACTTGTCATAAATATTTAGTTTAATCTTGTTGTGTATTGGTACTTTGCTCCTTTCCTGACTGGATCCGTTGACATATTAGGCGATGATGAGGACTTTACCCCCACCTATTATGATCCCTATAAGGTAGCAGGTGATCCTGTTGAGGAGCCGGCTCCCACCCAGGAGACTGCTTCTGAGGAGTAGTTAGCAGTTAGTTATTATTTTCCTTCATCTTAGTAATCGGGTTTGTCCCCGATTTAACTTCTGGTTATGTAATAAAACTCTGGATCTGTTGTCACATTTTGATTATGAAATCTTAGCGTTCCTTTTCCTGTTATTTTCCTTGCCTATTTAATTATTGTGAATGAGCTAGATTTTATTTAACTGTAGATATGACCTAGACAGCGTACTACCGCCGACACTGCGGCGTAGGCTGGACGTACCCACGTACTCGTGCCCGAATATCCGGGTGCGAGTCGTGACACATTTTTGTGGTGGCCCATGCAGGTCAACGACTAAATTATTCGGTTTTAACTTAGGGACCGAACAGGCCTGCAATAAGATTGAGGATTTTAGGAAAAGCTCATTCACAGAATATGATCTTTTATTTTAAATCTCGATATCGTTCCTAGTAAAATTTTCCTATCGCCCTTAATTTCCAAGTAATCTATTCTAATCTTCCTATCCCTTAATCTTTCAGAATGGTTCAGACAAGGAATACCGTAGGGGGCACATCTGAACCCGCTGAGCAGACTGTGCCTGAAACTCTTGCGCTCCCTCCGCCTCCAACTACTCCGACAGTTACTATGGATGGGGCACAGCTACTCGGAGTGTTCCAGGGACTCATAGAATCCCAGAAGGAACAGACTGCCCTGCTACGAACTAGCCTTTCGGATGCTCTTCGGTCCCAGGAGTCACCACAAAAGAGGCCAGGAAGTGCCAAGGACTTCAAGAACCTTAAACCCCTGGAATTCTATGGGACTGAAGGTATTCTCTATGCCGATGAATGGATAGAGAATGTGGAGCGACTCCTGAAGACTGCTCGGGTCCCTGATGATCTTAAAGTGGAATCTGCAAGCCTGCAACTATTTGACATAGCTCGGACTTGGTTTAGAGATAAACCTCAACTATCTGCTCCTGATCTCACTTGGGAGGACTTCAAGAGACTGTTCAAGGAGAAATTCTATCTCGAAGTGGCTCGGGAAGCTCTCGAAAGTCAATTCGAGAGGCTGGAACAAGAAAATCTTTCTGTTGATGAGTACACTGCTGAATTTAGCAGACTGAGCCACTTTGCAGAATATATGGCTCGTACCCCTGAGGATAGAGCCCGTAGATTCAAGAAGGGGTTGTCTCCTGATATTCATCTTGCTGTCACCACTAGCCGAGCTCGTACATATGAAGAAATCTTGAGCGTGGCATAAGGTTTTGAGAGAGACATGGGACATAGACTAAAGCGAAAAAGAGATACTGGAAGTATGGGACCCCACAAACGCCCATTCCAACAACAACCACATCAGAGGGCCCCGCAGCAAACCCAGCATCCTCTCCCTCGAGCCACAGCACCCCAACACCAAGCTCAAGGACAGAACCAACAAGCTCTCACTTGTGGCTTCTGTCATAAACAAGGTCACATTTGGCGAGTTTGTAGAAAGAGGCTAGGTGTATGTCTATATTGTGGATCAACAGCACATCAAGTGAGGGACTGTCCTGCTACTCAAGGACGCGGACAAGCTTACGTGATGACCGTGGAGAACGCGCAGACTCTGGGAGCAGCTAATGCGCGTAAGTGATTCATAGATACCTTTTCTAGTATTGTTTAGCTCGTGCCTATTGGTTCGTGACCTCAGCCCCAACCTAGTAATTTTGAACTTGCTAATAACCTGGTATGCTTTTAAATTGATAACTATAGAGATTTTAGAGTCTTTTGCTATTGTGCTTATTGTGTGTTATTTTGTGAACTTAAATGTTTGTACCTCCTTTCATCATCATCTAGCGCACTTAATTTTGCTATACTTGACTTATGCTGCTATTTTATAGCCTAGTTTTGCAAGCTTACTCTTTATCAGGCTTGTTCATGACACATGTGTTATTGAGGCCTGATCAACCCCACTAATACAAGTGTCTATTCAGAATCAGTGTACTACGGTCTGATCAACCTTAGTGCATTTTGATTCGCCCTTCGAAATAATACTTTACGTGGATTGAGATATATAGTTGACTAGTATACTTGCCCCTAATATGTCCGAGCATATCGTATCAGTTACATAATCGTACTAATATGAGCATGCGAACAAATGATTACCAGAATAGAATTTCAATCCATAACTGCTTGACAATTCCCATTAGAATTCTTTAAACGCCTTGATTCCTATACCTCTGTTCTACCACCTCGCCCTTGAACTCTTTATTATTGATCCTCGTCTTCCCTTATTTCGGAGAGACAAAATATTGTGCTTGGTATAAGTTTGATATATAGATAGTACTAGATATATCCCTCAGACTGGTCGAATTGATGATGACCCTTTATGATTAAGGGAATACCATAGGTGATGTGTTGGTGTTAAAGACTTAAAGATTCAATACCATGATTAAATAAGTTGGGACATAGCTTTACTAGTTGTATAGCCTTAGAGGATAGATGGGTAAATTCTAAGTTGGGTAGCGACCGCAATGCTCACTTGAGAGGAATCCTTTAGACTGTAATCAAGTAGGATGGGATAGAGGGAACCCTACCATATTTTAAATTTTGAGGACAAAATTTCTATAAGTTGGGTAGATTGTAAGCCCGTGATTTTTTTTAAAAAATATTAAACTTGGATTTTTCACAATTTTCTGGAATTTTCTGGAAATTTTTCTGTAATTAAAATCAGAGTTTTTATTATTAAATAATTTTTAATTGTTAATAAATAATATTAAAATATTATGAAAATAATATTTTTGGGTGTAAAATAAAAAATTAGACTTAGGGTAATTTTTCTGAAATTTATTGGACCCCGGACCTATTTTTAATTACCCAAAAATATTTATTTATTTAATTACTTAATTAATTGATTATTATTTATTTATTTATTTATTTACTTCTTTATTTAAATTAATCAACCGGCCCAGCCCGCGAGCCCGGCCCAAACTCTCGAACCGGCCCACCCGCCTAGCGGGTCGGGTCGGGTCGGGTCCACCCGCACCCGACCCGCAACCCGCACCCCTCTCCCCTGACCCAGTCCCCGCCCCCGCATTTTTCGCCGCCCGGCCACGCAGCCCGCCTCCTCGCCACGACCCCCCGCTCTCTCCTCCGCCTTCTCCGCCTAACGCCACCGCCTCCCAGCCCTATAAAACCCCTCCCCTCCTCTTCTCCTCTCCGGCCGCCGTCGACTCCTCTCTCTTCCGCCCGTGCTACCTCGCCGCCACCCGAGCCACCACCGGCTCCGTCTCCTCCTCCTCCCTCTCCCCTCGCCGTGCCCAGCCCGCCGTCGACCTCCCTCGACAGCACCCGACCTCGCAGCGGCCGTCCCCGCCAGCCCCCGGCGCCGCCCGACCGCCGTGCCTCCGCCCGCCTCCGCCAGCGCCGTCTCCGGCCTCCCCCACAGCGGCGCCGCCCTCCTCCGGCCGACCTCCCCTCGCCGGAGCTCGAAACCCTAACCCTAACCCTAATTCTCCCCCCCTGTGTCGACTCGTGTCGGACACAACGAGGACACAGTAAATTCCGGGTTTTTGGACCTTGTTCAGGTGCGTGTAACTTTCTCCTCGCTGCCCCATTTTCAATTCCATAAATTGCGTTGTGAAGCCTGTATGACCCTCTCGGTGTCCGGACAAACCGCTCGGGGCATCGCGTCCTGTGGTGATCGTACACCGCAATCCAAAAATAGAAAAAATAATGACCCGATTCACCCCGGAACTGGGTACGCCCCGCCAAACGGGACGACTTGGTCGCGCGCGGTCTTCGCAGATACGTGCACAGCATTGATACGGACGTGTGGGATTTTACAGAAGTCGATTCGGGTGTGCGTGCACACCGGGATCAACGCGTATCCGCAGATACCGCCCCGTATCCACCTTTCCTGAATCTAGCCTTAACTTTCTGTATACACGTCGGATCAAAATGAAACTTATGCCATCGGACTCGTAGCAATACGCTGGTCCTGTGACCCAAGTTTGGTTCGATTCTGAGAACGTTGACGAAATCGCGTGTCGTGGGCCCCACAAGCCCCGCTCGACGGACGATTTTGTGATCGACTCATCGGAATCCAATTCTAGAAGTTCTGTTGGGTTTGTATCATCGTTCCTGACCTGTTGACACTAAGTTTGGTGAATTTGGAGACCTTTGACCCTGACACGTTTTTCGGTGCAAAGCGGGCCCATATACGGACCCCATTTTGACCCGAAACTGTCGTTTCTGCCCTTGTCTCCAAATTGGACTCAAGGACAGGCATTTCTAGCTATTTGATATCTTTTGAGCATGATGGTAATGTTTATTTCAGCATCTGGACTCATTTTTGGAATTTTCTCCGAGAACAGAACTCTAGTTGGGATCCAAACATCAGGCAAGTACCTGCACTTCAAGTTTAATCTTTATATTGTGATAATTAATTCCTTGATCTACTAGTAACATTGATGATTGCACGTAGTGTTAGAATATTAGATTTCATGTCTTGCTTGTCGGGTGGGAGAATACTAGGAGACATGTGGTTTACCCTTCCCCCTGTCATGTCTGATAGCTTTTGGTACGCGACTGTACCATCAGCCTGATACTCGATTATTCATGTCTGATAGCCGTCTATGACGGCCTGATTAGCCTTGTAACCCCCTACATGCCAACTATGTATTCTAAATACACAAGTTCACACACACAATAGTTCTTGTCTTGTTGCAGTTCCTGTTATCTTGTTACAGTTACATTTTCTTGTCTCACTATATTCATGTTTTACTCATGTCCCTGGTTTATAGCAATTAATCCTGTTTTACTTATAGTCCTAATTTATAGCATTTAATTCTCAGTTAATTTTTACTACTTATTATGCATGTTCTGATCATGATACTTAGTCAGTCTTTTTACTACTTGTCATAAATATTTAGTTTAATCTTGTTGTGTATTGGTACTTTGCTCCTTTCCTGACTGGATCCGTTGACATATTAGGCGATGATGAGGACTTTGCCCCCACCTATTATGATCCCTATGAGGTAGCAGGTGATCCTGTTGAGGAGCCGGTTCCCACCCAGGAGACTGCTTCTGAGGAGTAGTTAGCAGTTAGTTATTATTTTCCTTCATCTTAGTAATCGGGTTTGTCCCCGATTTAACTTCTGGTTATGTAATAAAACTCTGGATCTGTTGTCACATTTTGATTATGAAATCTTAGCGTTCCTTTTCCTGTTATTTTCCTTGCCTATTTAATTATTGTGAATGAGCTAGATTTTATTTAACTGTGGATATGACCTAGACAGCGTACTACCGCCGACACTGCGGCGTAGGCTGGACGTACCCACGTACTTGTGCTCGAATATCCGGGTGTGGGTCGTAACAATAGGTGTTGCTATTCTTGAGAAGTTCTCCACGAATCGTCGGTAATATCCCGCAAGTCCAAGGAAACTTCTCACCTCTGCTGTTGATTTAGGAACAGGCCATGTCTCGACTGCCGAGATCTTTTCTGGATCAACAGAAATTCCATCTCCTGTAATAACATGTCAAAGAAATAAAACTATGTCCAAGAAGAACTCATATTTACTGAGTTTTGCATATAACTGTTCTCTTCTCAAGGTCTCTAGGATAATTTGCAGGTGTTTCTCGTGCTTCTCGTAGCTCTTTGAATAGACAAGCATATCATCTATGAAGACGACCACGAACTGGTCCAAATACTGATGGAAGACTCGATTTATTAAGTCCATAAAGATAGATGGAGCATTGGTCAATCCAAATGGCATGACCAAGAACTCGTAGTGCCCATATCTTGTCCGAAAAGCGGTCTTCGAAATGTCCTTCTTTCGTACCTTCGCCTGGTGATATCCCGATCTCAAATCTATTTTTGAGAACATCTTGGCTTCACTAAGTTGATTGAATAAGTCATCAATGCGTGGCAGTGGATATTTATTCTTCACTGTTACTACATTTAAGGCTCTGTAGTCAATGCACATACGCACTGACCCATCCTTCTTTGGTACAAATAATACTGGCGCTCCCCAGGGTGATGCACTTAGTCGGATGAAACATTTCTCTTCTAGTTCCTTCAATTGTGTCTTCAGCTCATCCATCTCCTTCTTTGCTAATCTATAAACATGGGATGCTATGGGTGCTACTCCCGGTGTCAATTCAATTGAGAATTCTATATCTCTATCTGGGGGTAATCCTGGTAATTCTTCTGGAAAAACGTCTTGGAATTCTGAAATAATGGGATGATAGACAACATCGTCCATTGCGAGTTGCATACCATCAAGAAATTCGGTGGATCCTCGTGTAAACTCAAGTTCAGGCTGACCGGGTACCTTAAAAAGAATGCTTCCTCCAAAGCAATCAAAGAAAACATGATACTTGCTTAGCCAGTCCATTCCAAGCACAATATCAAAAGTCGATATAGGAATGACTAAGAGTCGGGCATTCATCTCTCTGCCACGTATCACTATAGGACATGATCTACAAATTCTACTAATAGGTATAACTCCTCCTCCGGTGAGAATTCTAATACAACTAGGTAGAGGTGTAGAGGCAATATTGTGTTTGGCAATAAAACTAGATGATATGAATGAGTGGGTGGCTCCCGTATCAAACAATGTCATAGCAGGAAAAGTAAAAGCAAGAGTGATACCTGCTATGACATTAATCTCCTGATCCATGTCATCCACTTCCATTGCAAAGGCTTGTCCGTTCCTCCGGGGTTGTCCCTGTCTGACCCTCGCGAACTGATCCTCCTGTGTAGGTAGTGGTGGTCCTCGCTGAAATTCTCCTGCTGCTGGAGGTTGAGGTGCTGGAAGTGCTAGTCTATGTACTGGCGGCGGAAGTGTCTGCTGCTTTGGACAATTTCTTGCCTGGTGCTGTCCAGAACCACATCTCATACACTGTCCCAAACGGGCCCGACAGTCTCTTGAGATGTGCCCGCGTCTCCCGCAATAGTTATATTGGAACTTATCTGGAACCTGGTATGGTTCTGCTCTATACTGATACTGTTGTTGCTGAGCTAAAGGACGTCTGATAGGTCCTCCATGTTGTGTTCTCGCTGGTCCTTGTTGTGTCCTCAACTGACCTCCCTTTCCTCTGCTGATGGTTTCTTGCAATCTGGCTTCTGTCAGTAACTCGGCATAAGAGATCCGGGACTGGAAGCTAGTGTAGTATTGTAGCTCCTGAGTTAGTCCACGATGAAATCTCTTGGCCTTGGCCAAGTCATCTGGTATCAAGGCTGCACCATATTTACTGAGGCGACTAAACTCAGCATCATACTCATCCACCATTCTGTTCCCCTGCTCTAGGTGGAGAAACTGATCGTACAATGCATCTCTGACGATGTCCGGGAAGTACTTCCTTTTAAAGCACTCCAGGAACTGCTCCCAAGTCTGGTATATACCCAACTGACGCTCCATGGATTCCCACCAGTGATGAGCATTACCATCTAGAAGCGTCCTTACACCCGTCATCCACAGGTCTGCAGGTAGCTGTGATGCCTCTAATAATTTCTGAGTGTGCGTAATCCAGTTAGTAGTTTCCTCTGGGCTCTTAATGCCTTTGTACGGCCTCGAACCCATCTGTATAAAGTCTTTTACTGAACCAACTTTAGCTCAAGGTACTGGAGCTAATGCTTGAGCTGGTACAGTAGTCCTTGCAGCCATCCTTTCAAGTGCTGCTAGGAACTCTTGTCTTTGTTCTGCTGCTTGCTGTCTCTGTTCTTGTATCATCATCTGGAAAAATTAGAACAGTTGAGCCTGGCCATCCTGCGGTGTTGATGAGACTGGAAGGTTCCCATTAGGTGGAACAGGAAGGTCAGATGAAACTGGATTGTGAATCTGTCCATCTGGTCCTGGAAATCTAGGAGTTGGTGAGGTCTCTCCTTGAGTCTGACCATTGACTCCAGGAGTTGTGTCATCATCAGTACATTCCTTCTGCATATCCATCTCTCTGCAGGTGATGTACACAATGATTTAGAAGAAAGTACAAGAAGGATGCAAGCATTAGATTGAATGTAGAAGCATAAAAGATGATGGGGAATGGTCTGCTTATTTTACAGTCAAAAATCCCCAATCATACATGAAGTTTCTCCCTGCGTAAAACAGGACTTCAAGGTAGTTGGCGTAAAACAGGTTAATAAGCTTCCTGCGTAATGCAGTGCTTCAAGATAATTCGGCGTAAAGTAAGCTTCAGAGTGGTCCGCGTAAAGCAGAGGAGCATAAAGTAAGGATTCAGAAATATCCGCGTAAAATAGATATTCGAGACTGGTGGCGTAAAACAGTTTCAAAGTTAACCGCGTAAAAAGTCTGCTATACTTTTCTGCGCGTAAAAGTCTACGTAAAAATCTGCGCGTAAAATATATATGTTGCGTAAAGTCTTACGTAAAATATCTCCTGCATAAAAGTCTACGTAAAAGGTTTCTTGCGTAAAGAGATCTATAAAATCTGAAATACGTTGCAGCGTAAAGTTGTACGAGAAACTCTTCATATTCCTCGGATGAATTTGTCAGATAATTCAGTGAACCTGACATCTGACAAAAGTACCGCACGATAATCGAGAGAACGGCTGTGATGATGGTTTGCACAGAGACACAGGTTGTCATTTAGTAACATATTTGTTACAAGTCGGTTTTTACGCATCAAAGGAAGAGAATGAAGCCTATGGACAGAAATAAGTTTTTACGCTCAAGACTGAGGTGAGTTTTTACACTCAAGATAAGACAAAATCAGACGCCACGTCAAAAGCTGTTTCTTGCACAAGGCTTGAGGCATATCTCTACATTAAATGCACAAGATTTGGTCATGGCTAGGGAAGCTAAGACTATGCCAAAATACGCTCACATCACTTATCCTTACATTTTATGCCTAATTGCTGCTCTACGCTGGTTATTTATTATCAAGTTTACACTGGAATAGTTTACTTACATGGCTTGCATGACGTCATATAGATTAAGAAGACTAAAGAAACGTAGTTTAGCAGTTGTCATAACCGCAGCGTAAAGTAAACAATCTTCTGCATAGTTTGGCTTTTACCCCAACAAATTGGTTACTCTACATAAAATAGAGGTCCCTGGTCTCAGCGTAAAGGGTTCATGTCGTAAAACTTAAGGAAGAATGAGATTTCAGTCAAGTATGGATGAGATCCTTATACTCTATTCCTATACGCAGGCTTGCTTGGTACAGTTACGTAACCAAGACAATATATTCAAGAGACCTGCATGGGCCACCACCAAAAATATGTCACGTCCCAGTCCCAAAATACGTAGGACTAGGAATACGTAACACGCCCAACCGTATGTATACGAACTCCAATATATGGAAATCATATACACACGTACACTGTAAATGAATATGCAATCCACCAGTGATAATATACTGTCACAACAAGTCACACACAATCTATATCTCATCCATAGCACAAATAATAAGTAGGGACAAAGATCTGAATAACAACTAAATATCCAAGATAAGTATCAAGTCTGATAGTCGGGTGAAAACAAATCCACTACAAAAATGACTATACCGAAGTAGTAACAAAATCTCAAAACAGTAGAAACAAGTCATAGCTACTCGGAGGGTAAGACCTCCTCAGTCTGGTATGTAGAGTCAGGTCCAGGTCCGTACTCCTGTGGGTACTCCTGCTCGTCCATATCTGGAAAGAAACCAGGTCCTCAGAGGGACGTAACAAGATACATAATAATATGCCAATAAGTACTGAAATATAAACATCCACTGGGTCACCTAATCGTCTAAGTGCATGCAATTTGAGAACAACTTTCCCAACGCGTAGGCTATCTGGCTATAATGGGATTGGCATGATTCTCTCGGAGAATCAGGGGCCTACAAGCGTACCGTCTTTTGAACGGCAAAGGCCGCCTGCAATATATATAGGATCACAACCACCCGTTTCTCCAGCGGAGAATCCGTACGAACTAGGGAAACTGTAAAGGAACCCAAACGCCTTACTTGTTGTTCTCCCCACCCCATGCTCTAAGCATGCCATATCCATGACACGATAAAACCTCTAAATAACTGCCAGGTCTACTAGCATACAAAGTTTCTATCAGCAGTCATCCCTAACGCACGGCTAATACGTACAGGAGGCCAGACCTGTCACGCAGTCCGTGATCTATATGAGACTCACAACTCGTGTAACAACTGTGTCACAGTCAATGAATCTAATGATGCTCCAATAATCCTAGGGTGGTCTCATAAAATAGGTCCAAAATCTACATAAATAAACATCTTATATAAGCTGAATTAAACATGCATGTCTTGGCTGGAATATAAATAACAGAACAATGGCAAGGTATACTTGCCGAGCAAAGTCCTGAAGAGTGCAACGTCCAACAGTGTTTTAGTTCGTTGTAAGAAGAAGTGGGTTTTAGGGTTTGAAAGAGTTTGTAATAATACACATATATATAGTGATAAGGGGCGGTGGAAGTTACTTAATGCTTAAGGAATTACTGCTGCTGCTATTTTCTTTTCATTGGTTTAGATCTCGGTTGAGGGGTGTTTAGTAATAATAGTGTTTAATGAGTGGTGGAATGAGAAGCTTACACGTGTGGGAAAGCAAGGCAAAGTAAAATTGGGTTTTGCTTCTGCTGTTGATATTTTCTTCTCTCAATGGGTTGTGGTTTGGGTTTTACGTGCGGTGAAAGAAAGAGTTTACGCGGGTGTGAACTGCTGCTGCTGAGAAGTTTTACGCGCGGTGAAAAATAGGCGGTGGTTTTGTTACTGCGGCTGCAAATAATTACGCGCGGTGAAATATACGCGGTTGCTGCTGATTAACTCCTTACTTTACGCGGGAAGGGTGGTTAACAGTTTGCGGGTTTTGGGTTTGATCCACTAGGAAATTATATTTCTCTATTTAGCTCATAATTACTATAAATAAATTACATAATTAATAATAATAATAGAAATACGGTTTTTGTAAACCCCCTGATTTTCAAGGATTTTTAATTTGGAATTTTCCTCAATTTTTTGTATTTTCTGGAATTTTTCTCTAATTAAACTAAGGTGTTTTAATAATTAAATGATTTTTAATTAAGGTTAAATAATATGAAAATATTATGAAATTAATATTTTATGGTGTAGAATTAAAAACTAGATATAGGGTAATTTTCCGGGAACTTATTGGGCCCCGGACATATTTTAAAACACCTAAAAACTATTTATTTAATTATTTACTTATTTATTTATTTAATTATTTATTTAATAAAATAGCCCGGCCCAATCCCTCAGCAGCCCAACCCGCTCGCCTTATCGGGTCGGGTCGGGTCTGCCCGAACCCGACCCGCCGCACCCGCTAACCCGAAACTTCATCTCTCCCAATCAGCCGCCGACCCCGACTCTTCCCCTTCCGCCGCCGGCTACCGGCCGCCCGCTCGCCTCCCTGCGTCGCCTCCGCTCCCCTCACCGGATGACCCCTCCGCTCCGGCTTCCCCCACCGGACGACCCTCGACCTCCTCCCTCTCTCCTATAAAACCCTAGCACCGCCCTAGCCTTCCGCCTCTCTCCTCCGTCACCCGACCATCGGCAGCCCACTGACCCACCGTCCTCCGAGCTCCCCGTCGACCAGTCCCCAGCCGCCCCGACTCCTCTTCCTCTCCCCCACCTCTGCCCGACCTTCCTGAGCCACCGCTGCCCTAGGTCGATCCCCTCTCCGATCTGCCACCAGAACCTCCGCCTCGCCGTCGTCTTCTTCAGCCGCCCTCGACCCGCCGTCCTTCGCAGAACCCCGCACCACTCGACGCCGGCCTCCCTCCGCCCTCGTCCAGCCTCTGCTCCTCCAGTTCCGTCCCTGAGGCATCCCCGAGCTCGCAGCTAGTCCACCAGAGCCCCCGCCTAGCCGCTCCGGCTCCGGCCGACTCAGCCGAACGCCGCTCTGCCTCCTCGAGACCTCGCCGGCCTCTCACCGCCCTGAGCCGCCTCCACCGTGTCCGCCAACAGAAGACACGAACACAGGAACCCTAGCCCTTTGAAACTGAATAGTGGACACGGCTAGACGCATGTCGGACACAGTGTCAAATTGACACGAGGACACGAGAAAACCAGTTTGCGAAGCCATGTTCAGGTACTCCTAACTTCTTGCTCGTAGCTCTGATTTCGAATCCGTAAATTGTATCGCGTAGCCTGTATGACCCTCTCGGTGTCCGAACAAACCGCTCGAGGCATCACGTCCTGTGGTGATCGCACACCGCGATCCAAAAATAGGAAAAATAACGCCCTGTTCCACCCCGGAAATGAGTACGCCCCGCCAAACGGGATGACTTGGTTGCGTGCGATCTTCACAGATACGTGCACGTCGTTGATACGGACGTGCAGGATTTTGCAGAAGCTGAATCGGATGTGTGTGCACACCGGAATCAGTGCGTATCCGCGGACACCGCCCCGTATCCGACTTTTCTGGATCTCGCTGTAACTTAGTGTACACACGTCGGATCGAGACGAAACTTATGCCATCGGACTCATAGCAATACGCTGGTCCTGTGAGCCAAGTTTGGTTCGATTCTGAGAACGTTGACAAAATCGTGTGTCGTGGGCCCCACAGGCTCCACTCGACGGGCGATTTTGAGAATGGCTCATCGGAATTCAATTCTGGAAGTTCCGTTGGGTTCGTGTAATCGTTCCTAATCTGTTGACACTAAGTTGGACTATTTTGGACACCTTTGACCCTGACTCATTTTTCGGTGCAAAGCGGCCCACATTTGGACCCCGCCTTGACCCAAAAATGACGTTTTTGCCCTTGTCTCTGTAAACCCTCTGATTTTTCAAAATTTTCAAAACTGGATTTTTTACAATTTTCTAAAATTTTCTGGGAATTTTCTGTAATTTAAAAATAGGGTTTTAAATATTAAATGATTTTTAATTGATAATAAACAATGTTAAAATATTATGAAAATAATATTTTTGGATGTAAAATGAAAAACTGGACTTAGGGTAATTTTTCTGGAATTTATTGGACCCCGGACCTATTTTAAAACACCTAAAGAGTATTTATTAATTATTTTATTATTATTATTATTACTATATATTTTAGCCGGCCCGGCCCACGAGCCCAGCCCCACCCGGCCCAAGACCCTGGCCTAACGGGTCGGGTCGGATCCGCCAAGACCCGACCCGCACCCGCTAGCCCGCTTCCCTCTCACCCGTTCACCCAGTCGCCCCCGCGCCCGGTTCTTCCGCCGCCCTCCGCCGCTTTCGGCCACGTCGTCGTTTCCCCCGCACCGGCCGCCATGACCCCGCCATTTCCGGCCGACCCCCTCTCTCCCCCCCTATTTAATCCCCGCGCCACCGCCTCCCTAAACCCTAGCTCCCCTCCCCCGGCCATCTCCTCCCCTCCGGCACCCCGCAGCGCCGTCCCCGGCCGCTGCCTCCCCGCCACTCGACGCCGCCGTGCCCTCCGCCAGCGCCCACCCTCCCTCACCGCTGCAGCCCCCGGTCCTCTCCTTCCTCCTCTTCTCCGGAAGCGCAGCCGCCCGGCCCTCCTCCTCCGTCAGCCGCCAAGCCCCGAGCCTCCCGACCACCGCAGCGCATCCGTCCGGCCTCTCCCCCCCCCCCGCCGTGAGCCGCACCGAGCCGCCGTAGCTCGGCCAGCAAGCCCTAACCCTAAATCTCCTTTGCGTCGGACACGGACACGGGACACAGTGTCCATGTCGTGTCGGACACGATTTTGACCCCGATTTTTGGGTCCCGTTCAGGTGCGTGTATCTTTTTGCTCGTAGCTCTGTTTTCGATTCCGTAAATTGCGTTACGAAGCCTGTATGACCCTCTCGGTGCCCGGATAAACCGCTCGGGGCATCGCGTCCTGTGGTGATCGCACACCGCAATCCAAAAACAGGAAAAATAATGACCTGTTTCACCCCGGAACTGGGTACGCCCCGCCAAATGGGACGACTTGGTCGCGCGCGGTCTTCACAGATACGTGTGCGTCGTTGATACGGATGTGCAGAATTTCACAGAAGTCGATTCGGGTGTGCGTGCACACCGGAATCAACGCGTATCCGCGGACATCGCTCCGTATCCGTACTTTCTGGAACGTGCCCTAACTTTGTGTACACACGTCGGATCGAAACGAAACTTGCACCATCGAACTCATAGCGATACGCTGGTCCTGTGACCCAAGTTTGGTTCGATTCTGAGAACGTTGGCGAAATCGCGTGTCGTGGGCCCCACAGGCCCCGCTCGACGGGCGATTTTGTGATCGGCTCATCGAAATCCAATTCTGGAAGTTTCGTTGGGTTCGTATCATCGTTCCTGACCTGTTGACACTAAGTTTGGTGAAATTTGGATACCTTTGACCCGAACACGTTTTTCGGTACAAAGCGAACCCGCATGTGGACCCCGTTTTGACCCGAAACTGTCGTTTTTGCCCTTGTCTCCAAATTGGACCCAAGGACAGGTGTTTCTAGCTGATTGATATTTTCTGGATCTGATGGTGATGTTTGGTTCAGCAACCGGAGTACCGCCTGCCATTCCAACTGAAGTCAGAGCCGAAATCAGAGCCGGAACCACAGACAAGTGTACCTTGCCAAACCCTGCAGTCTGCTATTTATTTCCTTGGCTTAATTTAGCATCAGTGGGCAAGTAAAGCTCGTCAATTCTCAGTAGTTCCTGTGATAATATTTTGCTGGAGTTCTTGTAGAAATTCATATAAACTTGTTATAACTGCTTAACCTAGGAAACGTGTGACGTACTTAGTGTCCGATCATAGTCGGGTGCCAACACCGTACGCGGCGTTGGGTACATCATTAGTGATGGACATTCGATACCCTTACTCTTGGTACTTGTCTTATCAAGTACTCCAGAACCCAGGACACTTGACACTATTCATGGACAGAATCTTCCTGAGATACTCGTGGTGATTCTGTATAGGATACAGGACTTGACAGAGATATTTATTTATAGACAGTATGACTTGTTGCATTAGTTATAATCCCGCTGACATGTACATGAGATGTTATGGTCATGATATGCGTGATTACATCGGGTGGGGAGACACACACAGGCTACAGGTTGATTTTATATTATGCCGGCGTCTTAGTCTCCCATCGTGAGCTAGACAACTACATGATATCACTGCTACCGGCTCCCCGACACCGAGCTTGTAGTAGTTTCAGCCTGGGTTCTTGTACTGCTCTCATGATGCATTTCACTTAGCTGGTTACATAGTTTACCCTATTGCTTATTTGTTTCTGCACTGCTTATATTTGGCTTGTATTATCTGTACCTTGCTATGTCCCCTGAGGACCTGGAATGGATGATGTCCCCAGATATAGCCGAGGAGATCCATCCAGAGATACCCCGTACAGGAGCACTTCCAGGAGCTGTACCAGGACCTGAGGCCGAGATCGTACCAGAGGACTTCTCCTGAGCATTGGCCGTATGTAGTCAGTTATTTCTATTTCCAGTTGATTATTTCCTGTCTATTTGCATTATTGTACCAGACATATTCTCGAATTATTTCCCGAGGAATTTATTGAGATTTGACAGTTATTTCTATTTGCATTACTCTGTCTTTTAATCTGTGATTATCTGTTGTGGATGAGAATAGAATAACCCGTGACTTGTAACAATTGCCCTAATTCCTGTTAGACTACAGCTTAAGCATGCCCTGATGGATCCATTAAATTGTGTTGTCCATCGGTGCGTGCTGCTGGCCATTGCCACGTGCCCTGTCCCTCGTCATTTTGGGACTGGGGCGTGACAGTCTCCAAATTGGACTCAAGGATAGGCGTTTCTAGCTGATTAATATTTTCTGAATCTGATAGTGATATTTATTTCAGCAAGAGCTACAATTGGAGCTGGAAACTCAGGCAAGTGTACCTTACCAACTTGCAGTCTTTGTTACATATTTCTTGGCTTATATATGAATATTTTTGCATGCTTGACCTAGGACCGTGTGACTTACTTAGCGTCCGATTATAGTCGGGTGCCAACACCGTACGCGGGTTGTGTAAAGTCCAATAGAAATGGATACCGAAACCCTTTGTATTCTCGTACTTGCATTATCAAGTACGTATACCCAGGACACTTGACACTATACATGTTGACATAATCTTCCTGAGATATTCAAGGTAATTCTGTGTAGGATACATGATGGACATAGACATTATATTATTAGATTATGACTTGTTGCATTAGCTCTGATCTCACGTGACATGGACATAAGACGTTATGAACATGAGACGTGCGATTACATTGGGTGGGGAGAGACACATAGGCTACAGGCTGATCATATATATATAAATCCCTATTATTGCGGTGCTCAAGACTCTAAGCCCGAGCTTGGCCCACTACTAGTTATTTACTGCTACCGGCTCCCCGACACAGAGCTTGTAGCAGTCTCAGCCTGAGTACTAGTGATGCTCTCAATTGTATTTTCATATAGATGGTTATGTAGTTACCCTGCTTATTTTATTTACTATTCTACTGTATTATTTTGGCTTGTATTATTTGTACCTTGCTATGTCCCCTGAGGACCTGGAATGGATTATGTCCCCAGGTTTAGCAGAGAAGATCCACTTTGAGGTTTACAGGACAGGTGCTTTAGCAGGAGCAGAAGCAGGTTCAGGAGCAGGCACTGGAGCAGAACCAGGAACCAAGGACTAGGTGATTGCCATGTATTTCTCTGAGTATATGTTCTTCCATACTTAGTCAGTGATGTTATTTACTTTCTTGTTTAAAGAACAATTGTATCAGACTTGATTATCGGGTTGTTCCCCGAATACTCTATTTGTGACTTGATGTTGATGACTTATTTCCTTTTGTTGATTTGCTTTATTCTTCTATGGATGAGATTAGTTTTAACATATTGTTTTAGTAGACCCAGACTGTTGTAATACAGCTTAAGCATGCCCCGATGGATCCATTAAAATTGGGTTTGTCCATCGGTGTGTGCTGCTGGCCATTGCCACGTGTCCGGTCCCTTGATATTTTGGGACTGGGGCGTGACATGGTTTTTGTGGTGGCCTATGCAGGTCAACGACAAAATTGTTTGGTTTCAACTTAGGGACCGAACAGGCCTGCAATAAGAATAGGATAAAGTTTTTAGGATCTCATCCACTTGCTTGAAAACGTTCTTCATATCTATATCGGATTCGAATTAAAATTCTTGACTTGCATCCTGCCTTGATTCTTGTGTACGTGCTTCTTATAGTTTATTTTGGTTGCAGAATTATGGATCCACAAGCCAGCAACGAGACTCATCCAGCAGCACCACAAGATGTTGTGGTTAACCACGAAGATGAAGTGATACTAGTGGATGAAGGTCAAACATCACAACAACTCAGTCCAGCAAGACAGAATGCCTCGAGAATCCCAGAAGATGACGATCCACCATCAACGCAGCTTGCTCCTCCGATGCCTACTGTTCCACAAGGGCAGGCTATAGACGAACAACAACTGTTCCGAATGTTCTATGCGATGATGCAATCCCATCAGAAGGTTCAACAAGAAGATCAGCAAAATCAAGTGGAGAAGTTCATTGACAGATTTAGCTCGGAGTTACGGAGATTAATCAGTTCAAATGCACCTACCTTAGACGTGAACATTCTTGCTACAACACGACCCATGGAGTGCAACACAAGGATCGAGTCCAGCCAGAAGCGGCCATATGCAACAGCACCAGACCAAGCACAACAAGAAAGAGTTACAAAGCGACCACAGTTGAATCCACCACTTGCACTAGTCCTCCCTACTTGTCACTACTGTAGCAAGGTAGGCCATTTCGCTAAAGAATGCCGGCGCAGACTGGGACGATATTTAGCTTGCGGATCCAAAAAGCATCCGGTAAGGGATTGCCCTGAACGTCGAGAGAAAGCCGTGATGATTCAACAACCAGCCCCATCAGCACCAGCCGGAGTACCACATGAAGAAATTACAAAGAAGTCACACATGCACCAACCTCCAGAAGCATCTCCGCAAGTACTGCCTATCTGTCAAAACTGTCGCAAGATAGGCCACATTGAGTACGAGTGTAGACGTAAATTGGGATTATGCTTGATTTGCGCGTCCAACCAACACTTAGCCAAAGATTGTCCTCAGCATCGAAAGAGAGCACTGATGATAAACAGACAAGCACTACCAGCACCGAGGCCAGCCTCTCCAGTATTAGAAATACTGGAAACAGAAACTGAAGGAGTTCTACCACATGCCCCAGGAGAAAATCAGCCGAGGCCACCCTTGGCACCACAAGCAGCACTCTTCCAACAAGCCCAACAGCAGCCGAGGAATCATCTGCGAGGACGCGGACAAGCTCCAGTGATGAATTTGGAGGATGCGCAGATTCATGGAATAGC
The DNA here is from genome assembly GCA_036927795.1 of Iris macrosiphon. NCBI lineage: Eukaryota > Viridiplantae > Streptophyta > Magnoliopsida > Asparagales > Iridaceae > Iris > Iris macrosiphon. The sequence continues at coordinate 20,686,037 of JAYESA010000013.1, forward strand.
TATTACGAGTAAGTTTTTATAGTTTCCTGCTTCTAGATTTGCTTTAGTTTGTGTCTGCTGGTTCGTAACCCTAGACTTGACCTGACAGTTTTAAACTGCTAATAATAGATAACCCAGTAATTTTGAACTTGCTAAATAACCTAGAGTGTTAATCTAATATGTTTTATAAAGGATAGCCTAGTGTTAACCTAGTAATTTATTCTGAGCTTGCCAATAAATGTAGAATGTTTATAAATGATAACCTGATAAGTTTTTCAAAAGATAAAAATGGTTTTCTAAAACTGTAAATTCTAGATTTCCTTCAACTGGGAAATTTTATAACTTCTTTTTTTTTTGGAAAATGATGTTTTCATTTCCTATGTGTTTTAAACCTCATCTTTTGATTCTCCTGAAACATAATTCTTGACAGTAATGTGCTTCGAATAATATTTTGTAACCGTGTCATTTCTGTTGACCGGTTATTCTTTGATTGCGAGGACGCAATCCTCTTAAGGGGGGTAGATTGTAAATCCCCTGATTTTTAAGGATTTTTAATTTGGAATTTTTCTCAATTTTCTGTATTTTCTGAAATTTTTCTATAATTAAACTAAGGTGTTTTAATAATTAAATAATTTTTAATTAAGTTTAAATAATATTAAAATATTATGAAATTAATATTTTATGGTGTAGAATTAAAAACTAGATATAGGGTAATTTTCCGGAAATTTATTGGGCCCCAGACATATTTTAAAACACCTAAAAACTATTTATTTAATTATTTACTTATTTATTTATTTAATTATTTATTTAATAAAATAGCCCGGCCCAATCCCTCAGCAGCCCAACCCGCTCGCCCTATCGGGTCGGGTCGGGTCGGGTCTGCCCGAACCCGACCCGCCGCACCCGCTAACCCGAAACTTCATCTCTCCTAATCAGCCGCCGACCCCGACTCTTCCCCTTCCGCCGCCGGCTACCGGCCGCCCGCTCGCCTCCCTGCGTCGCCTCCGCTCCCCTCACCGGACGACCCCTCCGCTCCGGCTTCCCCCACAGGACGACCCTCGACCTCCTCCCTCTCTCCTATAAAACTCTAGCACCGCCCTAGCCTTCCGCCTCTCTCCTCCGTCACCCGACCATCGGCAGCCCACTGACCCACCGTCCTCCGAGCTCCCCGCCGACCAGTCCCCAGCCGCCCCGACTCCTCTTCCTCTCCCCCACCTCTGCCCGACCTTCCCGAGCCACCGCTGCCCTAGGTCGATCCCCTCTCCGATCTGCCACCAGAACCTCCGCCTCGCCGTCGTCTTCTTCAGCCGTCCTCGACCCGCCGTCCTTCGCAGAACCCCGCACCACTCGACGCCGGCCTCCCTCCGCCCTCGTCCAGCCTCTGCTCCTCCAGTTCCGTCCCGGAGGCGTCCCCGAGCTCGCAGCTCGTCCACCAGAGCCCCCGCCTAGCCCCTCCGGCTCCGGCCGACTCAGCCGAACGCCGCTCTGCCTCCTCGAGACCTCGCCGGCCCCTCACCGCCCTGAGCCGCCTCCGCCGTGTCCGCCAACAGAAGACACGGATACAGGAACCCTAGCCCTTTGAAACTGAACAGTGGACACGGCTAGACGCGTGTCGGACACAGTGTCAAATTGACACGAGGACACGAGAAAACCAGTTTGCGAAGCCCTGTTCAGGTACTCCTAACTTCTTGCTCGTAGCACTGATTTCGAATTCGTAAATTGTATCGCGTAGCCTGTATGACCCTCTCGGCGCCCGGACAAACCGCTCGGGGCATCGCGTCCTGTGGTGATCGCACACCGTGATCCAAAAACAGAAAAAATAACGCCATGTTCCACCCCGGAACTGAGTACGCCCCGCCAAACGGGACGACTTGGTCGCATGCGGTCTTCACAGATACGTGCGCGTCGTTGATACGGACGTGCGGGATTTTGCAGAAACTGATTCGGATGTGCGTGCACACCGGAATCAGTGCGTATCTGCGGACACCGCCCCGTATCCGACTTTTCTGGATCTTGCTGTAACTTAGTGTACACACGTCGGATCGAGACGAAACTTACGCCATCGGACTCGTAGCAATACGCTGGTCCTGTGAGCCAAGTTTGGTTCGATTCTGATAACGTTGACAAAATCGTGTGTCGTGGGCCCCACAGGCTCTACTCGACGGGCGATTTTGAGAACGGCTCATCGGAATCCAATTCTGGAAGTTCCGTTGGGTTCGTATAATCGTTCTTGACCTGTTGACACTAAGTTGGACTATTTTGGAGACCTTTGACCCTGACTCATTTTTCGGTACAAAGCGGCCCACATTTGGACCCCGCCTTGACCCGAAAATGACGTTTTTGCCCTTATCTCCAAATTGGACTCAAGGACAGGCGTTTCTAGCTGATTAATATTTTTTGAATCTGATAGTGATATTTATTTCAGCAACCGGTGTACTGCTTGCAAGTCCTGCTACTGACAGAGCTACAATTGGAGCTGGAAACTCAGGCAAGTGTACCTTGCCAACTTGCAGTCTTTGTTACATATTCCTTGGCTTATATATGAATATTTCTGCATGCTTGACCTAGGACCGTGTGACTTACTTAGCGTCCGATTATAGTCGGGTGCCAACACCGTACGCGGGTTGTGTAAAGTCCAATAGAAATGGATACCGAAACTCTTTGTATTCTCGTACTTGCATTATCAAGTACGTATACCCAGGACACTTGACACTATACATGTTGACAGAATCTTCCTGAGATATTCAAGGTGATTCTGTGTAGGATAAAGGATGGACATAGACATTATATTCTTAGATTATGACTTGTTGTATTAGCTCTGATCTCACGTGACATGGACATAAGACGTTATGAACATGAGACGTACGATTACATTGGGTGGGGAGAGACACACAGGCTACAGGCTGATCATATATATATAAACCCCTATTTATTGCGGTGCTCAAGACTCTAAGCCCGAGCTTGGCCCACTACTAGTTATTTACTGCTACCGGATCCCCGACACAGAGCTTGTAGCAGTCTCAGCCTGAGTACTAGTGATGCTCTCAATTGTATTTTTACATAGATGGTTATGTAGTTACCCTGCTTATTTCATTTACTATTCCACTGCATTATTTTGGCTTGTATTATTTGTACCTTGCTATGTCCCCTGAGGACCTGGAATGGATTATGTCCCCAGGTTTAGCAGAGAAGATCCACTTTGAGGTTTACAGGACAGGTGCTTTAGCAGGAGCAAAAGCAGGTTCAGGAGCAGGCACTGGAGCAGAACCAGGAACCAAGGACTAGGTGATTGCCATGTATTTCTCTGAGTATATGTTATTCCATACTCAGTCAGTGATGTTATTTACTTTCTTGTTTAAAGAACAATTGTATCAGACTTGATTATCGGGTTGTTCCCGAATACTCTATTTGTGACTTGATGTTGATGACTTATTTCCTTTTGTTGATTTGCTTTATTCTTCTATGGATGAGATTAGTTTTAACATGTTGTTTTAGTAGACCCGGACTGTTGTAATACAGCTTAAGCATGCCCCGATGGATCCATTAAAATTGGGTTTGTCTATCGGTGTGTGCTGCTGGCCATTGCCACGTGTCCGGTCCCTTGATATTTTGGGACTGGGGCATGACAGTTTTCAGAATTAGGGTTCTTACATTATGTGTATTGGCCCATTCTTGGGTCTTTGATGTATTTATTTCATACTTTTTATTACATTCTGAGATGCATGTGACACTAATTTTAAATTCATTTATCTACTTCTTGGGGCATATTTAGTGTAATGTAACTTTATAGATTTTTTTTCTATGTGAGTTTAGTTTATTATTCATATTAACTGTACACCAAATTTATCGGTGTTGAGTGTTCCATCAAAGGGGTCGACGAACCCAGGGAATTCAACGGAGGGTTGCTCCAGGTCTATTTATATAAACTATTATTTTATAACTACAGGTGGAGTTTTGTTGGAAAATATTTTACAAACTGCATTCTGTTTTTTTTAATTTAGCGACGTGTTGCGACGTATTGCGACATTCCGTGACGTATATTTACGTCGCTAAAAAGTATCGGAACGTGGCTACCTGATACCAAGGACGTCGCTAGTATGTTGCTAAACATCGCTAACATGCTGACATGGCAAAACTTGTCATGTCAGCATTGTTTAGCAAAGCGTCGCTCATAATCTCGCTAATGTAGAGACATTTTGGGACCAAATAGTACGTCGCCATTTAACGACGACACGTCGCTAATCGTCGTATATTCTGCGATGTCGTGTCATCGCAAATATACGTCGCTACAGCGACGACTAGCAACATTTTTGTTGTCAGCGACCATGAAATACGCGATACCATAAAAATGTCGTTAATTATGTCGCTAAATTAATTTAACGACGTTAGTTTATCTATTAGCGACATTTTTAGGCGTCACTAATATGTGTTATTCTGAAAGTGAATCTCCAACCAACCCATTTCTTGATGCACTCGTATTCGTGACTTTTGAAGCGCGTACCATTCCCGGAGCACGCACATGCACCTTTTGAAGCTCCAAGGCGATGGTGCAAACCCGCACACAAGTTGTTTGGTCTTTTGAATTTTAGTAAGGGATGTAATGTATTGATCGACTATCTCATTTTGCATCCATCTTGTAAGCCCGCGCCACACCCCTTTCTTTACTTTGAGTCAAGAGTTTGTAACCCAGATGTTTATTATCAATAAAGAGAACTTTTCTTTGTCCAATGCATGTTATTCAATTTGCGTACTCTGTTGCATGTATTTCAAATTATATCATTATGCCTAGGCCTTGTGCGTAGTGCGTCTTACGCTCGTACGACATCATGTCCGGGAGACAATTATCGATTTTGTGGAATCGGGACGTGACAGCTACCGTAACTGGTATAATCAATATTATTCTATAAGCTACCCAAGCATTAGAAAAACCAAGACGCAAATTTTTGATATAATCCAACACTTCAATTGGTTTGGTTAACCTCTTCGGTAATGCTTTTCTCAACAACTGCTATTTTGAAAATAATTCAAGCACATCAATATCAGAATCATCTCCATGTTTAAAAAAATTCTCAAGGGTAGCACATAAACACTTAAAACTCGCATCTTTTGCAGCTTTCAACTTTCTAAAGTTAAATAAAAATTCAGAAGTGTATTCATATTTTTGAAACTGCTCAAATCTTGCCTTGAGTGAATAAATACCAATATCAATTATTATTATAAATATAATTAACCCGAAAAAGATTTCTCTTTCGCTTGTATTAGTTCATCCCTTGCATTCTCATCAAAAAAACTTCTTTTTTTGACGAACACAAGTTTCACGAAAAGTGAGTTCAACCTCCATTTCCAAAGCAATTTTTCAGCTTCACTCTTCGCAATTTCAAATTCGGTATTTCTGTACTCTTCTAAAAAAGAATGAGACAATGCAAGAGATTTATGCACTCCTCGATATATTTTTTCTCAGGATTTTTATTTAATTCTTCTCTTCAGTCCAAGCTACATATACAAGGTATAATTGGTTACAATAGATATCCATATTATCTCTAAGAGGTAGACATTAGTTGGAACAATCATATCTAGTAGTTACATATAACTAACTATAACAATTAAAAATTTATATGAGGATAGTAGTATCATTGTTATTCAATAATCAATGTTTATATCAGCAAGGATCCATTTCAAGAGTTCCGGTGGGATAAAGCCCGAACCCGTTTCCGTGTTGGGCTGGCCAAGCCCAGCCCATGTATCAGTTCTACGCAAACAGGTTACAACAAAAAATGACCACAAGACCCGACCCGATAAAGGCCACACACATCATATAAATTCCTAACTAGAGCGCGCCGACTCATCATTCGCCAAACCCTAACCCTAGAAATCTCTCTCTCTCTCTCTCTCTCTCTCTCTCTCTCTCTCTTTCTTTCCAATGGCGTCGGCGGCGGTTGCTATTCCTGTTACGGTGGAGGCGACGAACAACGACGTGAAGCTCTTCAACCGCTGGGCCTTCGATGATGTGAACGTACGTATACGCAATCGATAAGAAAATGTTCAATTTTTCAACGATTTTTACGGTTTTGATTTGGTTTTCCTCTCTTTACAGAGGAGATCTGGTCCTTAGTGTTATGCATTTCTTTTAGATTTATTACTTATGCCTACATAGTGTTAAATCATATGCAGATGAGTAATTTTTTATGATTCTAAGAAGACGAACAAGTGAAATCATGTAAAGATCACATCAATACTTATTCGATTCACCAGAAATCGAATGATTTATAGTTAAAAGTTACTTGTTCAAGTGCAGTAGATGGGATTGATACTTTTTTTTTACCATATTTTAATTTGTATTATATAGATCATCCGATGCTGTTATGAATTTGAGTTTTACATTATTAACATAAATCTTTTTGGATTCTCGAACGGTTCATGATTGTGTAGTAAATAAGCTAAAATGTTGCAACTTTAATATAAAAGAAACCATTAGGGTCTGTTTGGTAAAAATGTTTACCCCAGTTTTGGGGTGTTTTTGAACCGGCTGTTTATGAAAACCCCTGCACGTTAATTTGTTTGAGGCACTGGTTTTGGTCGGCTCAAAAATCTTTCAAAACTGGTGTAATATAATTTTGGGTGGCTTTATAAACACCAATAGGTGGGTTTTGAGTGCTTTACTATTTTATTTCATTTATATCCTCACCAAAAAAATATTATTATAACTATTAATATCCTATCCTATATATTTTTTCTCATTTGTGTTTTTCTTCTTCTTAAAAACTATGATTACTTTTTCGGTAAGTTTTTAAAATCTTTCTTTCCTACCTTTATCTAGATGTTTCTATTATTTCATATGTTTCTATTATTTTGATCAAATATGGACTTCATTCTGATCGATGCGTGGACTGGATCACAGTTCTGTGCCTGAGACTATTATGTTTATATATGGGCATATTTATAATTTGATTCGTGTAATTTTTTTAGAATCGCTCATTAATGAATTACCGAGCATGAGTCGGATTGGTTTAAAAGTCGATACTTAAAACCAACTAAAACCGGACCTCTCGTAACCGCTTATAACCGGTACTCTAAAAATACCTCATAACCGCTACCCCTACAATTGCCAAGTAGACCCTAGTTTATTTAGTTATAATCTAGCGCAATTTGTTAAGATCATCATTTTTATTCTTCCCGTGTCTGTATATAAATCAATATACTGTAACCATTCTTGTGACAGTTGTATTTTCCTTCAAAACTTTTTGGTCGCAACCCACATGTGTATGCTCGAAATATCTCCCAAAATATGGCAATGTAAGATATAGAAGAAATTTGAAGTGGCTATCGAACTTTCAAACATTTTATCCTACAGAAGGCATAAAGATGGTGTTGTGAGCTATGTTTCTTTTTGACGGTTTTAAAAATCAAATGCTGCAACACTGATGAAAGAATTTATTTGAGACGAATTTCCTGGGTGCGTATCATGTAATAAAACATTTGATTCTCCTCGAGTCTATTAAAGAAGGTTCTTTGGTGACCAGTTTCATCAATGCGTGGCATCAAGCCTTTTGATTTCATTGTAACTTGTTCTTAAGGCAACAGCTGCCAGATCTGTATTTGAGGTCAAGTGTACGTGTACTGGTGGTATTCTGGATAATTATTATGATAACAGTGTGACTTAAATTTTCTTTCATATGCTTCTTTGAATTTTGATGATGCAATCCGACTTTCTAATTTATAGAAAAATAGGGTGCGTGGTGTCTGTGAAACATATTGAGTTGACATCCTGGCGCTGTTTAATACTTTTTTGGGAAGTTTATACATGGCCATAACTTTTAAAATGATTTGGCGAAATGTTCATTCAAAAACCATTTTGTTTTTTGACCTAAATTTTATTTCAAATGGAAGTTCTAATGTACTGAAGGGTGTATAATGGTAAATATAATTATAAATTTCTTGTTTCTTTTTGGCTTGATACATGCATATAGCATTTCATTTCTGGTTATGATGTTCACGATTCTTATGGATGTAATATATACACTTCTGCTTTAACATTTTACTAGTCACCTTCACGTCCGTTGCACGTTTGGTACTGTTGAAAAATAGTTTAAATTAAGATTTGTTATAGATATGATTTGAATATATTTTAATTAGGATTTGTTATTGATATGTTTATATTTTAATTATGATTTGTTACAGACGTGCAAGTAGTTAGATAATATCAGGTAATGAAGCCTTCATTTAGGATTTATTTTTGTTCTTAATTTTTAACTACGTGAGGATATTCATACTTAAGGCTCAATTTGAGCCTTTTTCAAGCCTCTGTATTATAGTAGAGATTTTGTGCATAATATAGAGATGGAATAAATGTTCTTCAAATGCTTGTTTAACATGTTAGTCAGAAGAATCCATAATGATTACCAAGTCCCAAAGGATCTGTAGGACAGCAAATCAAGTCTTATTTTCAAGCTTCATTGAAGCAACCCTTGTTGATTTGAAGTGGTTTAATAGCATAGTAGGTGGTGCCGTGAGAAACATTGATAAAAGAATATAGCCAAGCATGTATATCTGTTTGTATCCTAGCTTATATTTAACTTGTGGTATTATATTATTACTTGTCATATTGTTTGATTCTTGATCTGGTTAAATTGGTATACTTGTCCTTTTTGGGATTCATCGACTATTAACTAATTTTTTCATTAGGTGATCCTTTGCTTCATCATACTTGCTAAATTGGCCTATAACTTAAAGTCATCAATAACTGAACCCTCTCCCTCTCCCTCTCTATAAGTGTTTGTGTGTGCTTGTGGAAAGGGTTGGAATCTGCAATATTTATTGTAGAAATTTATGCGCACATGGAAAAGGACATGGTCTGCCATATAAAAATTGGCTCTCTTGACAGTTCATGTGATCCGCATGTTCCAAAACCCTAGGAAACCATTGGTTATGTGTTTTGAAGACTTACTATCTGGAAATTAGTGACGCACAAAGTGCATGGATTTTTTGCTGTGTTTGATTTGTGAGAAATTGGTGAAAAGGAAGAGAAAAAGAAAGAGAGGAAAAAGAACAAAAAATGATTGCTTGGTTGATAGAAAGTTGAGATGAAAAAATTGTAAGAAAGAGAGGGGAGAAGCAATTTGGAGGAGAGACATTTTCTCTCTTAACCAAACATGGCAACAATGCTCTCTTTAATTTTCTTTTTCCTCAAACCAAACACATCAGATAGTCTTCACAACCACTCGACATTTGGCCCATTTTGATTTTTTATATTATTTGACTTGTAATTTTTACTTAACATGGTCCATGTATGTTTTTTGGTTTTGAAGTGTGTTAAATCTTACAACACATGCTTATTGATGTATTCACGTAAGCATCTTCTTATGGTACTAGATACAATTAGCTAAATGTATGTCAACAGGGGACGACTCTAATCTTCATGCTAAAGGCGAACAGATAGTTGCTTTATATTCCAATTAATTATATCCTATCGTTATTGATTGTGAATCACATCTAATGTTAGAAATTGGATACAGGTGAGTGATATCTCACTTTCAGATTATATTGGTGTTAGTGGGAAGCATGCTACTTTTCTCCCACATACTGCTGGTCGATACTCTGCTAAAAGGTTCCGTAAAGCTCAATGTCCCATAGTTGAGAGATTAACAAATTCTTTGATGATGCACGGTCGCAACAATGGCAAGAAGCTGATGGCAGTTCGCATTGTGAAACATGCAATGGAGCTCATTCATCTCCTTACAGATTTGAACCCAATCCAAGTAATTGTTGATGCTGTCATTAACAGGTAAGTGCCCACGATGACTTGTGAACAAATTGACTTTTGTATTATTTATGTTAGATGTTTTTTGTCATTCAAGGATTATACCTTACATTTGAATTGAGTGATTACTTCAATCATAAAAGCTTTATTATATAAAATTCTTAATTCTTTTTTGTGAAGAGTTTTTTGCAACTTTCTTTTGAATATGTAGTAATTTGGAAATGTTTCATTTGATTTGTTACTGGAGTAAAGTTTACATATGGTGTGTTAGGATCTAGTGTGATGAGGAAAAACAAAAAAGATGCTGGTTGGTTAAGGTTTAGGGATGAGTGAGGAAGATGGGGATGAGTAACAAATCAAATGAAACGATGAAAAAATTGTAAGAAAGAGAGGGGAGAAGCAATTTGGAGAGGAGAGACATTTTCTCTCTTAACCAAACATGGCAACAATGCTCTCTTTAATTTTCTTTTCCTTACCCTCGCTCTTCCTCAAACCAAACACATCAGGTAGTCTTGACAACCACTCGACATTTGGCCCCTTTTGATTTTTTTAATATTATTTGACTTGTAATTTTTAGGTATGGAGGAAGAAGAAAATGCTAATGAGGAAGAACAAAAAAGATGCAGGTTGGTTAAGGTTTAGGGATGAGTGAGGAAGATGGGGATGAGCGAGTGGGAAGAAGATGGTGGTTATGGTATTAGAAGTTTTTTAGGTATGGAGGAAGAAGAAAATGCTGGTGGGTGGGTACGAGGGATATGAATTATAATGGCAATGAAACGATAAAAAGTATAGTAGCAATGCTGAACAAAAAAGAAGTTGTGGACATGGAATGTTTTTAAGGTATTTTGGTAAAAGCTACCTATATCTAATCTTCGTGATTTAAGTATTGACATTGAGATACAAGGAAGTTCTTAAATATGTCACTTTCACACATATTAGTTGCGAGCTATGACTATTTACAATTTATTTTTTTTAAATTGATGGAACGTCTTTACAAATATACTTTGGTAAAAGCCTGTGAAAAAAATGGGGCCAATTCTGTATACATCTGGACCTTTTTCTCAAGTTCAATTTCACTGGATTTCCTTATCTTTATGAGCATCAAAGTGGAAGAGAACACATGATTGATTGTTCCATTCATGTTATGCCAGTGACATCAAAAAGCAATTTAGAACTTCACAATTCGACTGTATGTGGTGATACGCATCATTATTTTCCTTTGGTTGTGGAAATATACTAAGAGATATACAGTTTTAATGAAAACTAAGTGTTATTGATGGCCATAATAAAACTATTATAAGACAGTCTCTTCACTAATGTTTTTCATCTTCGATTGTATTAGTGGGCCAAGGGAAGATGCGACTAGGATCGGGTCTGCTGGTGTGGTTAGACGTCAAGCTGTTGACATCTCCCCCTTGAGGAGGGTAAACCAGGCACTTTACCTTCTTACTACTGGTGCTCGGGAGAGCTCTTTCAGGAACATCAAGACCATTGCCGAGTGCCTTGCTGATGAGCTCATTAATGCAGCAAAGGGTTCTTCTAACAGGTATGTGCTATTTTTGCTGACCAGTCATGGCATTTTTTGACAATACTTTCAGCTGCAGTAGTTTTTTCTTGTGTTCTGTTATCTGAAGGTTGGTATACTAATTTGTTGCAGCTATGCTATCAAGAAGAAGGATGAGATCGAACGAGTTGCCAAGGCAAACCGTTAAGAGCCACCATTAAAGTTAATATCTCGGTTGTCGAACTTGGTTTCAGTTTTTGATGTAGTTTGTCGAAACCGTTAAGAGCCTCCATTAATATCTCGGTTGTGGAACTTGGTTTCAGTTTTTGATGTAGTTTGTCGAACCAATTTGGCTTTTATGTTTGTCTATTGGCAATACTAAGACTTGTAAGGCATTTTAGATTCGATGTTGCTATGAATGCTGTTTTTGCATATCATTAGGATTTCTGTGTTCTTTGCTTGCAATAGTGCTTTCTATCTGTTGTCAACCCTTCTGATCTCCTTGTGGCAACATGTAACTGTGGTTGCATTACTGTTGTTAGATCTACATGATTGCCCAGTAGGCCAAGATAAGTATACAAGGGGCATAACTGTGCTAATAGGTGCTGTGCTATTAGTAGGTTAATATTCGTCACCTTTATGCCTGCTCAAAAGGGTTGCATGTGGTCGCATATCATTGGGTTAATTGACCTTTTGTACAATTGCTTTATAGGCCACTTGATCAATTTAAACTTATTTTTGCTGCAGCTATAACCTAAATCGAATATAGAGTTTAAACTGAGATACTTTTGATATTTGCTCGTTTCAGGTCTCCTCCTGTATCGATAAGAAAAACTGATTCTGGTGGACACTTGATTTTGATGTTATAACTTTAGAAACCTGCGATTGTTTTTGGCTTCTTCTGTAATTTGCTTCTCGTTACGGTCTAGATTTTGCTCTCAAAAATCATTGAGTGCTCGAAGGAGTTGTTCATGTTGTGATCTATTGGCCTACTACTCAAAACTCCATGAAGTATATATGTATATGTATATGGCTCGGGATTCCTGTATTTGTGCATCCCTGAAGCATCCTCATTATCACGTAATTTGGCGACTATATTAAGTGGAATTATGCAACTTCATGCAAGTTGTTGTGACATGATATGATATTTCATTGTAACTGTTTCATTTTTTTTTATTTCTCAAAGAAATTAAGAGAAATTCCATTGGAGTGATTATGCTCTCGATTTTTTTAATTATCACCTATATTTTTATGTTGTCATCAAAACAAAATAGTTTGAAACTCCTCATAAGTGGAGAACTTCTATTCTCCTGACAAACAAGCCTAAAACTGAGCATTAGTTTAAAATTTAGTTTTGGCAGCAAATATTCTTTTTTTCCTCGCTTTATGTAGGCAATATATCTCTTTTGTATATTATGATTTTTGCCTTTTAAGATAAGTTATATTAGATTAAACTAGATTAATATTTAAATTTTCTTTGCTTTTAAAATTATAGCTAGACTGAATAAAAACTATGGATTTAATTAGGTAAATTTTGAATTTGATTAGATTTTAAATTATGTTTCAGATTGAGATCACATTTTTAGTTCTAGATTTGATTAGAATTATGCTTTGGAATAGTACATTCATAATTTAAATAGAAATTTGTGTATATAGTAATATATTTTAGATTAAATAGCTTTACAGATTGGAAAATTTGAAAGAAAGCAAGTATGACACACACACACACACACACACACACACACATATATATATATATATATATATATATATATATATATATATATATATATATATATCCGTTTTCGGAGTCCCGTCGAAGTTCCGTCTCCCACGCGTGGGCACCCCGTGATCCAACGGTTGGGAGCGACGGGGCTCCCGCGGGGCTCCGGAAGTGGAGCTCCGAATCCGCTCCATATATATATATATATATATCGAAGGTAAATTTTATTCAGGCCCCTTCGAGAGGCTACAACTCAGCCTGAAGGCTTACAACCAATCAAGTCCGAAAGTTTACAACAAATCCAGCCCGAAGACATATATATATACAATTCCTAGTCCGAATGTCCCATCCCATCCCGAAGGATACATCCTGGCCCGAAGGCTCCATCCGGCCCGGAGGCCTCATGCAGCCGAAGCCGCACCAGCTCCCACTAGCACCGCACCTACACTACACCCAACCACCACCCGCCACTTTAATTCCCCTTGGCTCCCCCAAGGGCTCGAACCCACAACCTCCTGGGGGGGGGGGGGGGGGGGGGGGGGAGTGCATCGATTTTAACCGTTAGGCCGTTTGGCTAGACTTCATTTGCATATATATATATATATATATATATATATATATATATATATATATATATATATATATATATACCACCCGCCACTTTAATTCCCCTTGGCTCCCCAAGGGCTCGAACCCGCAACCTCCTGGGGGGAGTGCATCGATTTTAACCGTTTGGCTAGACTTCATTTGCATATATATATATATATATATATATATATATATATATATAATGCGACTTAGAAACGGTTCAAAAATGAGCCGTCTAAGTCGTATGTATATTATCAATCATTTATTAATATATAACAATTTAAAATATTTTTAACTACCGCGTATGTTATTTTATCACGTAGTTTATGACCTGCGTTAAAAATTAAAAATCACCTGAACATATCACCGATCTTAAAATCTATTCAAAATTTTAATTATATTTAAACTAACTACATGGTATTATCTAATTAGACACATATCCAAAACTAAAAAATATATAACAAATCATAATTAAAATATATTAAAATCATATTTAAATATTATAATATAATTATTTATTTTTTTAATAATATTATAGATTTTTTTTATACGTGCAACGGACGTGATCGTTACTATATATATATATATATATATATATATATATATATATATATATATATATATATATATATATATATATATTGGATTGCACACATGTATGCGTGTACGATGTCTGGTGAGAGAATTGTGAGACTCTGTCTCACAGTATCTATATTGGTATATGGATACGTATTTTATACTACATGTTTTGTTTTCTGAATTTTCGTAGGATTTTAAACTTGGGATTTTGAAATTTTCTCCCTGACCGGATTACTCCGGTATGCCGCGACATACCGACGAAAAATCCGATCGTCCGATATTACTTTTACTTTTGAAATATTTTCTTGAGATATTTTGATAAATAGTATTTAGATATTTTCGTGAATAGTGTTGACTCACCATATTACCTAATGGTTTCTTGGTTTTGTTTTAAACGGCCGAGATCAATTTAAATCGAGACGTGGCAGATCCAACGGTCACGATTAATTCTCACCCTCTATATATACAACTTAATTTTCTCTCTCCTCTCTCTTTTCTTTCACTCTTATAGAAGCATAAAAAATCTGGATCCATGCTCTCAACAAACATGCGTCCCACAGTCAACTCAGAAGAAATCAGGCCGCAGGATGACCATGCAGCCAAGAAAAAGCAGCATCCATGCTCCCCCAAATATTGGCCGCATAAAGGTCTGACATCAAGATTATGTCAGACAGAGAATCCTGACACAAATAATTTTCTAAACGCCTCAAAATATTTGAGCACACTAAGCGACAAGAAGCTCTCGTCAGATTAATAATAACTTCTAACAAGCGTGCAACGCCACGTGTACGAGGTCTCATTCGTCCCAGACTCCATACGACCCTGGCCCTATACGTTTCAGACTCCATGCATTCCATGCGTCTCTGGTCCCATACGTTCCAGATTTCATGCGTCCCATGTGCCTTTGGTCCCATGCGTTCGAGACGCCATGCGTCTCATGCGTCTTAGACTCCAAACATCTAACGTGGCAAGGTTCCCTGAGACAAAATTTTTATGTTACGATTCTTTCCAACTAAATACGGACCACGTGTCAAGCTAACCAAGTCACGCAAATAGAAAACGAGAACCGCCATAATCTCCAGTAAACAACAAATTCCAACAAAACGTCCATGTGGCAGCTTGTCATGGACTCAACCCATACTATGCGCCCACAGTTACAACTGTATTCTGTTGAATGAGCCCCCATGCAGCCACCAAACAGAGGGACATGCGACACCTATAGCCCATCAACATGATGGCTAAAAATAGATGCAGCTTGGACATCCCAAGGGCTGGCTTTTTTCTGCTTCAGAGAGACCATACCCCTCCAGGTGAGCTACATATGTGCACACAAGCTCAGGAGAGAGAAGAGACCATCCCGCATTCACTCGTCGGACCGTCAATGGAGTAAAAGAGTCATTGCAGTACTCGATCTCCATTGTCACACTACCCAGATAAAAAATATTGTACCTAGAATTTCTTCGTACTTGTATGTTCGTTGTTGGGAAAAAAGTTCATTCACAACTTGTAATGGCGAACAAGATGTCGACTCTGCTGGGGACTTCTCCTCTTATGAGAAGGTCGTGACGCAGTCTGTCATGACCCGCACCCGGATATTCGGGCACGAGTACGTGGGTACGTCTAGCCTACGCCGCAGCATCGATGGTAGAACGCTGTCTGGGTCAACTCAAACTAACTAAACATCTCAACAATATATATATATATATATATATATATATATATATATATATATATATATATATATATATATATATGGTACCTATCAATCATCTCAACTCCAAAAGGAGGAACAATATGGTATCTCATAAATATAACTATACTCAATCACAATGCAAACTAAGGAAGATAGAGCACGAATGTAATAACGAAGAAAAGAATCATAATACAATCCACAAGACTGAAATAATATATATGCCATGAATCTCAATAACAGTGTAATACAAATCCACCAAAATAAACTAAACCTCCTCAGGCTCTAGAACTAAGTCCTCTTAGTCTATAGGAGTATCCTCTAATGGTATGCCCTCCTACGGTCCGTAGAATCTAGGGCACTGATCTATGAGCTAATCATGTGGAAAAATATATCCAGTCAGGATTAGAGCGAACTACATACCTCTGAAAGCAGTTTCAAATACATAATCGAGCATATAAAACAGATAATAGAAAAGAATACAAGATAACTAAACAACATAATGAAATAAACTAGAATAAACAGGTAATGTACTGGAATGAAGAACATGTAATAGAATATCTGTAATAATAGGAATACCTGAAATCTAACTAATGTGCCATGGAATACAAGTTCATTATGTGATCGGTTTAGGTTGAACACGAATACAATATGGTAACTCGATTACAAGTGTGGTATGTAATCGACATATACACGAATATACTGGAACTTGATCACATAATCAACTCCTACTCCCCTATTCCCAACTAATCCCAATGGATCCAATCATGACACGTTACGAACACGAATATGGACACACTGAACACGAGCTGTGTGTATACATGAATATAAGCACACTAAACACGAGCAGTGTGTGAACACAAAGTACACTAAATCAATACCCGATACACACGATGAAATATATGTGAAGGAGTACCCGCTGAACACGGTAGAGGATAAAATCTCCTAACATGATCCATGTAGTAACAGTTCGTGAAACCACTATGTTAGAATCAAATATATAGTTCTTAAACATGAGATATATACACTATTATGAAATAAAAACTAACAGAAAAATGTACTCGCCTGAGGTCCTGAGCAAGGTGTGTCTCTCGATGTCCAAGATAGTGTCACACAAACCTATATATGGTATATCGAATCAATACAAGATTTTGGAATGAAAATAAGTTAAACTAGTTCAATTCTAGGTCAAAAAGCCATTTCTAAGTCATAATAGTCAAACTAGGTCAATTCTAGGTCAAACTAGTCAAACTTAGTCAAACTAGCTATTTCTAGGTTGTATGAGTCCATCTCTAGGATATTGGGTCCATACACTATGTAACTAGGCTATACTAGCTATATAGGATACTAGGATGCTAACAAAAATACCGTTATCATAAGATACGCAAGTTATTAGATATGAAAATACTATAATATATATATACAAGACAAAATATATAGTACCCCTAGCTAAACTAATGCTAAGTGGATACCTTGGATTTGAACCAACTGCGGTATCACACCACATACACACCATCTTGATATACAAACTCAATACCTTGAGTATAAACCAATACCTTGACATTACCTTGGTATCACAAGGTAATCAAATATCTATCATATAACTAACTACCCATACACCTAACTATACACTAACATGTATTTAAACTTATAACAATACTATACTAAACTATCATACTAATATACCCAATGGATATTCAATACCCATACCCAAGATACCTCAACTCTCAATACCTTCGTAATCCTGAAGATCTTCTGCTTCACACAGTCTCTATTCCCCATAATAGTCTTCATATTGACCGAATAATGTTCGATCGGTGTATCCAAAAATTACCACCTTTTAAGTACCTGTCTTTCATCCACCTAGCCCATAACGAATCTTGTGACAGAAATTACCTACATTTTAAGTACCTCTCTCTCTCTCTCTCTCTCTCTCTATATATATATATATATATATATATATATATATATATATATATATATATATATATATATATAACGAAATATGAATCATAGTGCTCATTTTCCTACATGAGCCATGCACATGTGGAACCCATGTGCACTAGTACACTATATTCCTATTGGTCCCCATATGCATGGCTCATGTAGAAAAATGAGCACTATGGCTCATATCTCGTTTACCCATATATAATGAGCACTATGACTCATATCCCGTTTACCATATATATATATATATATATATATATATATATATATATATATATATATATATAATTTTGCTAGAGGAATATTTTTTTCTTTTCAACTTTTTCAACAAATTTCTTATACAAAGCACTATTATTATTATTATACATGTCCAAACACTTTACTGTCAAAAATGTGTTTAACAAAGCTCCATTGTAGCTGAACTCGAATAACCCTAGTGGTTACATAGGAGAGGCATAAGAATCTTGACTGTATGGCGGAAGACCGGTGGATCGAACCACGGTAGCACATTATTTTTTTCATTTATAACTGATAGAAGATAAGAACAATGGATCCAAAAAACATGTAACATAATGTACACAAAGTCTTAAACATTACGGACATTTGGAAAAAAAAAAAGCTCCATTGTCAAAACTCAGTTTCCAAAATAAATCTTAAACGAATAATGATATTTAAAACAGTGTTATTTGATGGGTGATCCTGATGCCAGCTACCTTATGTGTGGGTGACCCTGATGTAGGGGTGAGAAACGGTTCGGTTCGGTTCAAACCGAACCGAATATTCAAAAACCGACTGAACCGAAAACCGTTTTTTTGCAAAATCGAAAACCGAACCTGTAAACTCCCTCGACCAGATTTCAGTATTTTAATATTATTTCTAGTTAATTAGAATTAGTGTAACTTTTTAAAAATTTATTTATTAATATATTCTATTGATTGTGCACCTGTTTGTTACACAATAAATTAGGGCACCACACTAGCTGTTAACCCTAAACTAATTTCTCATCCCTGCCCTAGACTTGCTAGACTACATTTTCCGTATTTTTAACAACTCCCAGAAATCTCGTTTTGTGCTTCGTTTTAGTCGCACAAATATCGTTACAAACGTACGTATTTAATTCCTATTTAATTTTCTGCTCTTTACCAACCTCTGTACCCTAGAGATTTGAGGACCAGTAGGCACCTGTTTTGCCCAACCAAAAATACGATAATATTCTACACTAAATGTATTACAATTATCGTATTGACACCGTAGAAAAATAATGACCCTAACTGCCCCTGAATAATTAGTGAACACCGTGCGCAGTATTTATTAAATAATAAATACGGTGACCCGTATCACCTGCAGAATCAGACCCTGACCCTGCCCAGGCTCATCCCCACAGCCCAGGACAATTCCCCAGCATTTTTCCCTCAATTCTGTGAATTTTAGTAATTTTTAGAACCAGGTGATTTTTCAGACAAATTTCATAATTGCGCAATTTCCCAATTTTTGGACTTTTATGCAATTTATGAAAAGTCAGGGGTTTTTATGCAAAAATTCCCATGTGAGGTGGCATCACCTCATTGGTTATTGAATAGGTGGATTGGGACCCACAAAATATCAGATAAATATCCTTAATTATCTGAATTAGATATTTATTAATTAATTTACCAAAATACCCCCAAAGTTCCATTTATTTACAAAATTGCCATTGCCCCTAATCCTATATAAACCCTAAACACCCCCCCTCTCTCATTACCGGACCCCTCACAGCCACCACCGGCCACCGCCTCCGACCCAACTCCGGCCAGCCCTCCGCCCTGACCCCCTCTCCCCTCCGGCCAAGCCACGCCGCCTGAGCCGCCCTGCTCCGCCGTGGCGAGCCACCGCAGCGACCTCCCCTTCACTGCACCACAGCGGCTCCCCGACCTCCGACCGCCCACCACCGCCTCCCTAGCTGTCGCCGACCACCGCCACCACCCCCACTCGCTTCGCCGGGACTTCCTCTCTCCAACCACCACCGCCCCGTCCCTCCACGACCACCACAGCCTCCGCCATCACCCCCGCAGCGCCACCACAGCCTCTCCCTGCCCACTGCTCGAGCCACCTCCGACCGTCCCCCATCGCCACTCCGGCCACCCCCGACCTCCGCCACCCACCCCGACATGTTCGCCACCTCCTCCTCCACCACCTCGACAGCCTGCACCGCCGCCCCAGCCACCGCACGCGGCGCTGCAGCTGCCGCAAGCTGCTGCTGCTGCTGCTACTGCTAGCAGCTACTGCTACTGCCGTTGCTTCTCCGGCCGGCCGACGACGACTCCGCCGCCGTCCTCCCGCCGTCGACTCGCCGTGGACCCCCTGTCACCTTCCCTTAGGTATAATACCTGTATATACATGTATATATGTATATATTTATGTATGTATGTATATATATATATATATATATGTATATATATATGTGTATAACTACATATATATATGTTTATATATATATAATAAAATATATTATATTAACTATACTGTATATACAGTATACAGTATATATATTATTATTAATATTTTATATATATGTATTTAATATATGTATAAATTATGTATATACTTATATCTATAAATACTTATAAGTATATGTATATGTATATATATGTATATATATGTATATATATATGTATATTAATATATATATGTGTTTATTTATATATTATATATACTATATAATACTATAAATACAGTATATTATATGCATTATTATTATTATTATTATTATTATTATTGTTATTATTATATGTATATATTTTATATATATGTATAATAATTTCTATGTATATATATATATATATACCATATATATATGTTATCATATATATATTCAGTATTTACTAAAAATAGTATATATATATGTATTTTGTAAATATACATATGCATTTTTCTTTTTTATATATATATATATAAATCTATATAGATATATATATTATGTGTTGTATAATTATATATATATATTATATGCTTTTCATTTTTATTCATTTCCTACACTTTTCTTTTCCTTTATATATATGTATACATATATATATCTAAATATATATAGTATCTATATATTGTATATATATTACCTATATATACAATATATTATATATATTATATTATATAATATTGCTGGACATTACAGCTTATATTTATACTATATATATATGTATTTCCAATTCTTGCACTGTCTTTAAATTTGTTATATAATATTTATCAGTGGTCACATATAGACCATAATAATATTATTATAAATACTGTACATAAACAGTGGTCACCTATAGACCCTGATATTAGTGCTGGATATTACAGCACTTATATTTATATTTAAAATTCCTGCAATGTCATTTTTATTATCTATATATATATATACTATATAGTACTATATAATACAGTACATAGATATATACGTATTTAATTTCTGCCTGTCATTTTAATTTATTTAATCAGTGGATACACCCTGATAATATTATTATATCATAATATTTATGACAGTGGAAATACCCTGCTATTATATAAATTTACATTCCTGCATTCTCTTTTTCTGTATATATATGCTATATATATACTACTACTACATACTATATCTATAAGTATATATATATACTATATATCTATATATATGTGGGTGCGTATCCTATATATATTATACATAGGTAAATATATATACTTTTATATACCCTGATAATTCACGAACCTGTATATTTTTAACAGAGAATATCTCCAGCACAACCAGTGACCCCTGTCACAAGCAACTACAAACCTGACTGTGAGATCAGGTTACCAAACACTATCAGGGAGTAGGCAAGTATACCTTGCCAAGTACTGTTTAAATTCTCAATATTGTTATATGCTCTTATTTCTGTATTTCATATACCATGATTACCTGAGACTGCCTTGGGTACAGTCAGTTGATTTGTTGACATTTAACATAATATTACAGACTCACCAACAATTATGAGAGGATATCCTGATATTCTCCTAAACCCTATCACGGGAACACGCAACATGGTTGCAATGCATATTGGGATGCGAGCTGCGTAGTTGACTAGCTACCAGTACGTGTGACCGCATCACGGATTAGAATAATTCAGGAATTATACGACTTGACATTTAGTTACATTGGGAGGGGAGAACAACTAAAATACGTATGGGACACCCACCTCTTTACCATGTGCCGCACTCGACGGAGTGATACGGATGATATAGATATGTATTCATGTAACCATTCTCATCGTAGATGGAAAATTGTATAGTGCCCTTGAACGGGGGCATATGTGGCATATACTAGCCTGTCACTACAGATTGGTGAATTACGTCAGCATATGTCTAGCCACACATTTCCCATACGTATTAGGTTGTCTCAATTTGCATTCACTTAGATGGTTAGCACCCTTTATTTATTTTATTTTATTCAGTAGTTTAATTCAGTATTTACATACTTGGCATGTTATTTTCTTGTATCTTGTTACGTCCTTCTGAGGACCTGATTCCCTGCCAGGTTTAGTTGAGACACTCTACCACCCCACAGTATCTGGACCTGGACAGGAGTCTGGACATGCTCTGGAGATGGAGTTAGAGGAGATGCCGTCAGAGTCTACCTGAGTACCCCTGGAGATGGAGCTACATATTTTGAGGATGTTGTGCTAGTTTATCTTATTTCACTTCTGCCACTTTTTGTAGTGGGATTGTTCCCACCTGACTTTATCTGGATTGTATATGACATTTCAGTTTTAGCATCTATATATACTCAGCACTTTCCCTGTTATTCTTGTGGATGAGATAGATTTACCTGAATTTAGACTTGTAGTATTTAGGACAGCGTAGCACATCACTTTGGGTCCGTTAAATTGGGTATTCCCTTAGTGACGTGTCAGCTGGCCAATGCCACGTGGCCTAGTTCCGTATATTTTTGGGACTGGGGCGTGACACGGTTTTAGTGGTGGCCCATGCAGGTCGAGTTAATTGCTAATAACATGATATCATGTTCAGCAAACCTGCAATAGGATAGGAATACTAGGTCTCATCCACACTGACTCCATCCATAAATTTTGCATCCTGCTTGATTATCATCTATTAAGTCCTTCGTACTTTTCTAAATTTTTCAATTCTTTTCAGAAATATGGACATACCCGGGGAAACTGCGATTGATGGAACTGACCAAGCAACAGACCTCTCGCCAGATGTCCAAGGGACACCAATCCCGAGAGACCAATCTCCGAAAAGGATGCTGGTCAATCCAACAACCTCGTACCTACACCAGGATCCGACCCAAGAAGCAACACCAGTCCAGCAAGAAGGGCAAACTTCTCAGGCACCAACACTGCAGGCCGAGATACCTTTGTCTCCACCTCCAGTTCTCGCAGCCCTGATGCCACAACTTGAGGAACAATCTCAGATGTTCCAAGCCATATTGCAGGCTAAGTGGCAACAGAATGAAGTCCTGAGACAATGCCTAATGACGGTTCTGGAGAAGACAACTGCCCCAGTACCAGCCCCTGTCCAACCAGCTAGCACTGTTCGAGGCTTTAGCCGGATGAGCCCGAGAACCTTTAAGGGCAATGAAACTCCGGAAGAGATCTTAGACTGGGTCTCTAACACGGAAATATTGCTAGAAGGTTCCCAGCTTTCCCCTGATCTATGGATAACCGCAGTAAAGACCCTACTCCTCGGCAACGCCCATCACTGGTGGGAATCTATCGAGCGCAGCACGGGCAAGAACCATACTTGGGAGGAATTTCTGGAATATTTTAATGCAAAATATTTCCCAGCCACGGTCAGAGATGATCTGTATTCCCAGTTCCTGCATTTGGAACAAGGAAATTTGACCGTCGACGCCTATGATGCAGAATTCAGTCGACTAAGTCAATTCGGTGCCATCTTAATACCTAATGAGCTGAAGAAGGCCATGAAGTTCCATCACGGTCTTACCCCCGAACTTCAAGGGTATACTACGGCACAGTCGAGGATTTCATACGAAGAAGTTCTTTCAGAGGCAAGGATACAAGAAGCCATTGGCCGAGAAGCAAGATGCTCAAATCCAACCATATCAGCCATAGACCAGACAGGAGCAGGAGGACCAATCCGTCACCTGGGAAATCAGGCACAACACAAGACAGGGCCATATCAATACAAGGAACTTCCGACTTGTCACTATTGTGGCAGGAAAGGACATTATGCCAAAAACTGCCGAAGGAAGTATAGACTATGCTTGATATGTGGAGATAATCAACATAGGGCCTGAGACTGCCCACAACACAGAGAAGCAACACTTCGGACTGGGCAAGGACCAGCAGCACCAGCCCAGAGAATGCAACCCCCTACTAGAGGTCAGCATTCCCCAGCATCTGGAAGATTTCAGAGGGGACCACCCTTAGCCACCCAAGACATGCAGTACTACCTAGCCAGACAACAAACCATTAGACGAAGGCACGAGCAGGCCTTTGCACTGGCTGCAGTTGCAGAAGAACCGAAAGGTGAAACCATCTCAGGTACCCTTATAGTTGCATTATTACCAGCAAACCGCATATTTGATTCTAGAGCTACACTGTCTTTCACATCTAGTAGTTTTGTACCCATGCAAATAGCCAGGTTTACCGGAAGAGGCATTGTTCCAGTTACCAACATTACTAAAGCATGCTAGTAGTCATGTATAGTAGCGTAATGAGAACGCGATTCCTGGTACTTTCAATACCAAACTTCGACGTTGTCTTAGACATGGACTGGCTAAGCCAAGTACACATACTATCCTAGACTACGGGAAGAGAAGCATCATCCTTAGACCATCAAGTTACCATTTAGAAATAGATAGTACCTAAGATAGCAAATCATAGTGGTTAACCCTAGATACCTGATGACTTGTAGTATCCGACCTAAATTATTTTTCCACCCTTAGAAAATGATCAGGACTAAGCAAACACATATAGAGTAGAATAGGAGGACATGTGTTTTCACCTACCCTAGAAACTATCAGACTTGGAAGAAGAGAAAAACTAAGCTCAAGGTACGTCATACCCTTCGATGTGTTGGAACGCATCAAAGAAGTTATTTGCAAGATAGCATTACCTCAGACATTAGAAGAAGTACATGACATCTTCCACATATTCCAATTAAAGAGGTACGCTCTGGATACAAGTCATGTGCTTAAATGCAGACAACCTATAGTGTATATTAAGGTTGTAGAACATAGAAAACCATACCTCTTTTAGGTCAACTAGTAACCTAGACAAGAAGTTAGAATAATGACAGTACAGATTATAGAATCTTGTAAAAATTGAATTGTTGGTACTTTTCACATCATAATCTAGCGTACTTATATACTACCTTAATTTATGCTCTGCTATTATAGCCTAGTTTTGCAAGCTTATTCTTTATCAAGCTTGTTCATTAATTATGTATTATTGGAGTACTACACTAATACATTTCAGAATCAGTGTATTACGGTCTGATCAACCATAATGCACTTGGTTCGCCTTCGCATAACTACTTTAAGTGGATTGAGATATATAGTGATTAGTAGACAGATGTACTTATCTCTGCGCATATCGTATCAGCTACATAACTAGGCTAATACAAATATGTGAATAGGGAGTACCAGAATAGCATTTCCATCCACAACTGCCTTGACAATTCCCATTGAATTCTTAAACGCCTTGAATCTCCATACTTCTAATCCATTATCCCCTTGAACTCTTGATTACTGTTTTCCGTCTTTCCTTATTTCGGAAAGAAGAAACCTCGTACTTAGTATAAATACAAAGTGTATTGTTTCTGTAGTTATTTTTATTATTTCTTGGGGAATTACCAAACCCTATTATTAGATTAGATTGCAGTTTAAAACTGTTCTTTTAGAATGACTTTCGCTACCTACCATACGTTGTATTACGTTCCTCTAGTTCATATTACATGAAGACATCATGCACCAGGAACGGGAAGAGGATATTCGATAATGTTTCCCCCATCTATTTCCAGATCAGGGTATGTCCAATATTTCAAACTTAATCTTTCTTAATCTTTATATCAATCTTTCGTTCTCATTATATGTGTATTTTTATTTCGAGGACGAAATATTCTAAGGAGGGTAGATTGTAAACTCCCTCGACCAGATTTCAGTATTTTAATATTATTTCTAGTTAATTAGAATTAGTGTAACTTTTTAAAAATTTATTTATTAATATATTCTATTGATTGTGCACCTGTTTGTTACACAATAAATTAGGGCACCACACTAGCTGTTAACCCTAAACTAATTTCTCATCCCTGCCCTAGACTTGCTAGACTACATTTTCCGTATTTTTAACAACTCCCAGAAACCTCGTTTTGTGCTTCGTTTTAGTCGCACAAATATCGTTACAAACGTACGTATTTAATTCCTATTTAATTTTCTGCTCTTTACCAACCTCTGTACCCTAGAGATTTGAGGACCAGTAGGCACCTGTTTTGCCCAACCAAAAATATGATAATATTCTACACTAAATGTATTACAATTATCGTATTGACACCGTAGAAAAATTATGACCCTAACTGCCCCTGAATAATTAGTGAACACCGTGCGCAGTATTTATTAAATAATAAATACGGTGACCCGTATCACCTGCAGAATCAGACCCTGACCCTGCCCAGGCTCATCCCCACAGCCCAGGACAATTCCCCAGCATTTTTCCCTCAATTCTGTGAATTTTAGTAATTTTTAGAACCAGGTGATTTTCCAGACAAATTTCATAATTGCGCAATTTCCCAATTTTTGGACTTTTATGCAATTTATGAAAAGTCAGGGGTTTTTATGCAAAAATTCCCATGTGAGGTGGCATCACCTCATTGGTTATTGAATAGGTGGATTGGGACCCACAAAATATCAGATAAATATCCTTAATTATCTGAATTAGATATTTATTAATTAATTTACCAAAATACCCCCAAAGTTCCATTTATTTACAAAATTGCCATTGCCCCTAATCCTATATAAACCCTAAACACCCCCCCTCTCTCATTACCGGACCCCTCACAGCCACCACCGGCCACCGCCTCCGACCCAACTCCGGCCAGCCCTCCGCCCTGACCCCCTCTCCCCTCCGGCCAAGCCACGCCGCCTGAGCCGCCCTGCTCCGCCGTGGCGAGCCACCGCAGCGACCTCCCCTTCACTGCACCACAGCGGCTCCCCGACCTCCGACCGCCCACCACCGCCTCCCTAGCTGTCGCCGACCACCGCCACCACCCCCACTCGCTTCGCCGGGACTTCCTCTCTCCAACCACCACCGCCCCGTCCCTCCACGACCACCACAGCCTCCGCCATCACCCCCGCAGCGCCACCACAGCCTCTCCCTGCCCACTGCTCGAGCCACCTCCGACCGTCCCCCATCGCCACTCCGGCCACTCCCCGACCTCCGCCACCCACCCCGACATGTTCGCCACCTCCTCCTCCACCACCTCGACAGCCTGCACCGCCGCCCCAGCCACCGCACGCGGCGCTGCAGCTGCCGCAAGCTGCTGCTGCTGCTGCTACTGCTAGCAGCTACTGCTACTGCCGTTGCTTCTCCGGCCGGCCGACGACGACTCCGCCGCCGTCCTCCCGCCGTCGACTCGCCGTGGACCCCCTGTCACCTTCCCTTAGGTATAATACCTGTATATACATGTATATATGTATATATTTATGTATGTATGTATATATATATATATATATGTATATATATATGTGTATAACTACATATATATATGTTTATATATATATAATAAAATATATTATATTAACTATACTGTATATACAGTATACAGTATATATATTATTATTAATATTTTATATATATGTATTTAATATATGTATAAATTATGTATATACTTATATCTATAAATACTTATAAGTATATGTATATGTATATATATGTATATATATGTATATATGTATGTATATTAATATATATATGTGTTTATTTATATATTATATATACTATATAATACTATAAATACAGTATATTATATGCATTATTATTATTATTATTATTATTATTATTGTTATTATTATATGTATATATTTTATATATATGTATAATAATTTCTATGTATATATATATATATATATATACCATATATATATGTTATCATATATATATTCAGTATTTACTAAAAATAGTATATATATATGTATTTTGTAAATATACATATGCATTTTTCTTTTTTATATATATATATATATAAATCTATATAGATATATATATTATGTGTTGTATAATTATATATATATATTATATGCTTTTCATTTTTATTCATTTCCTACACTTTTCTTTTCCTTTATATATATGTATACATATATATATCTAAATATATATAGTATCTATATATTGTATATATATTACCTATATATACAATATATTATATATATTATATTATATAATATTGCTGGACATTACAGCTTATATTTATACTATATATATATGTATTTCCAATTCTTGCACTGTCTTTAAATTTGTTATATAATATTTATCAGTGGTCACATATAGACCCTAATAATATTATTATAAATACTGTACATAAACAGTGGTCACCTATAGACCCTGATATTAGTGCTGGATATTACAGCACTTATATTTATATTTAAAATTCCTGCAATGTCATTTTTATTATCTATATATATATATACTATATAGTACTATATAATACAGTACATAGATATATACGTATTTAATTTCTGCCTGTCATTTTAATTTATTTAATCAGTGGATACACCCTGATAATATTATTATATCATAATATTTATGACAGTGGAAATACCCTGCTATTATATAAATTTACATTCCTGCATTCTCTTTTTCTGTATATATATGCTATATATATACTACTACTACATACTATATCTATAAGTATATATATATACTATATATCTATATATATGTGGGTGTGTATCCTATATATATTATACATAGGTAAATATATATACTTTTATATACCCTGATAATTCACGAACCTGTATATTTTTAACAGAGAATATCTCCAGCACAACCAGTGACCCCTGTCACAAGCAACTACAAACCTGACTGTGAGATCAGGTTACCAAACACTATCAGGGAGTAGGCAAGTATACCTTGCCAAGTACTGTTTAAATTCTCAATATTGTTATATGCTCTTATTTCTGTATTTCATATACCATGATTACCTGAGACTGCCTTGGGTACAGTCAGTTGATTTGTTGACATTTAACATAATATTACAGACTCACCAACAATTATGAGAGGATATCCTGATATTCTCCTAAACCCTATCACGGGAACACGCAACATGGTTGCAATGCATATTGGGATGCGAGCTGCGTAGTTGACTAGCTACCAGTACGTGTGACCGCATCACGGATTAGAATAATTCAGGAATTATACGACTTGACATTTAGTTACATTGGGAGGGGAGAACAACTAAAATACGTATGGGACACCCACCTCTTTACCATGTGCCGCACTCGACGGAGTGATACGGATGATATAGATATGTATTCATGTAACCATTCTCATCGTAGATGGAAAATTGTATAGTGCCCTTGAACGGGGGCATATGTGGCATATACTAGCCTGTCACTACAGATTGGTGAATTACGTCAGCATATGTCTAGCCACACATTTCCCATACGTATTAGGTTGTCTCAATTTGCATTCACTTAGATGGTTAGCACCCTTTATTTATTTTATTTTATTCAGTAGTTTAATTCAGTATTTACATACTTGGCATGTTATTTTCTTGTATCTTGTTACGTCCTTCTGAGGACCTGGTTCCCTGCCAGGTTTAGTTGAGACACTCTACCACCCCACAGTATCTGGACCTGGACAGGAGTCTGGACATGCTCTGGAGATGGAGTTAGAGGAGATGCCGTCAGAGTCTACCTGAGTACCCCTGGAGATGGAGCTACATATTTTGAGGATGTTGTGCTAGTTTATCTTATTTCACTTCTGCCACTTTTTGTAGTGGGATTGTTCCCACCTGACTTTATCTGGATTGTATATGACATTTCAGTTTTAGCATCTATATATACTCAGCACTTTCCCTGTTATTCTTGTGGATGAGATAGATTTACCTGAATTTAGACTTGTAGTATTTAGGACAGCGTAGCACATCACTTTGGGTCCATTAAATTGGGTATTCCCTTAGTGACGTGTCAGCTGGCCAATGCCACGTGGCCTAGTTCCGTATATTTTTGGGACTGGGACGTGACAGAACCGAATTTGTAAAGACCGAAAAAATCGAACCGAATTAAATCGGTTCGGTTCTCGGTCGGTTTGGTTTTTTAGGTCCAAGTGGTGAGTGTATACCAAATTCATAAAAACCGAAAAAAAACCAAATCTAGCTGAGAAAAACCAAAATTGTGTACCAAAAATAACAATAAACTAATTTTATACCAAGTGGTGAGTATATACCAAATTCATAAAAACCGGTTTTTTTCTTTTATAATATAGTGATTCGGTTTTCGGTTCGGGTTTCGGAATCCAAAACCGAAAACCGATCCGATAATCGAAATTAATCAAATGATAAAACCGAAATCCGAATCGGTTGATTAAAAACCGAATCGAATTTCAATTTCGGTCCGGTTCGATTCGGTTTTCGGTTAAAAACCGAGAATTGCTCACCCCTACCCTAATGTCTGGAATAAAGAAGAGTGAGTTGATGTTGGTAACTGTCATACGTTGATTACAGCCGGATCCTACATTAAACAATACCGGATCCTACATAAAAAATACAAACCGCATAGATGATAAGACGATTGATAGTAGTGTATATTTATTTCTCTCTCCCACCATTGTCTAGGTCGTATGTGATCACGTAATTAAAAAATAATAATAATAATCTTAAAGTTATTTATAACTATCGTATACGTATATTCTCATATAATTAATTTTTTTTAATTTTTTTTCTAACTACATGAACATTAAGAACAAAAACAAAAAACAAAAAAACAAACTACGTAAACATATATCAAAAATCTATTAACATATCTACAAAATAAATTATAATTAAAATATATTCAATATTTAAATTATATTTAAATTATATTTATCCAAAATTTTAAAAATATGTCCATAACAAAGTTTAATTAAAATATATTTAAACTATTTTAATATAATTTAATTTTTTAATAATATCATATCAATTTTTTTTGATTATTTATACCAACATTTCTATATTTTATGTTTATTATATGGACAAGGCCGGCCCAGGACAGGCAAGACGACCGTCTAGGATCCCATAGGTCAGGAGGGTCCAATTTTTTTTGTTTAAATATATAAATAATTTTGTACCGAAAATAGAACTAGTATATACTATGGACTCTTCTCATTTAAAAGTAATTGTGTTGTAGTGGTAATTATGTTAGACTTGCATATAAGAGATTCTTAGTTCAAATCTTGGTGGAGATACTTTTCTTATTTTACTTTTGTTTAATTTTTTTTACATTATGTATGGGGACCCCATTTTGAAAGTTCGTCCCGGGCCCCCATGAACTCAGGGCCGGCCCTGTATATGGATCTCCCTTAACTTGAAAATAATTACACGAAATTTCTCTGTATTTTATATTTTATTTTCAAAATAAGGATGGCTAGTGTAATAAATTTTTATATAAAATATAATAGAAAATATTCATTTAATTATTTTTAAAACAAAAAGAATTGTACAATAAACATAAAATATATGAGATGTTAGTGCAAATAATAAATTTATTTTGATATCTCCCGACACCAGTATCATTTACAACACTACTACTATGTTGTCCGTCCCTGGAAGGTGACCGTGCCGGCCCGCGGTCACATGGCGGTCAACTATTGGCTCCTCCAGTCCGGGTGGGTCCGAGCTAGTGGGGGACCAATGGCTGCAGGCCACGTGGACAGATAATCCCTGGGAGGGACAAAATATCATTTTCGTATAAGAGCATCTCCAACCTTTTTGTGAGTTTGGAAAAAAGTTGTTGTCATGTAAGAATGACATGTTTTTATTTAAAAAGTTTTTTTTCAATGCAAATGTTAAATAAATTGTGAATGTGACATGGCATGACATGACATGACAAAGACATTGTAAAGTTGGTTGTCTTATTTTAGACAATGCACTTCACAATGGCTTTACATCGACATCATCAATTATGAATAAATTTTTTTATAAAAAATAAAAAAGAGAAAAGTTGTCTTGGAAGTTGAAAAAAATATAATTTTTATTGTCTTCTCAATATTTTTGTATTGGAGAATATTTTTCTATTACATATAGATCCAAACAGAATTTGAAAATAGATATGGAGATGAATGATGAACATATAATAGAGAAAAGAGGAGGACAGAGTCGAACAGAATAAGAAAAGAATAACAGATTTGTTCTATAATTTTTACCAATATAAAAGACATTCGTTTGTGCCTCGTAACAAATAGGAATCACAATACCAATACGGTTGGAGATGCTCTCATTTAAGCGCTCCGAATAAAGATCACGAGATGAATGGAGGGCGCACAAAAACAAGATGATGATGATGTGAACTTTAGGCGTGGACAGTGTTGTTAAAGCCGAAATTTAGGGGTTTGGAATCGTAATGTGCCACGTCAAAGTTATGGTCTACCAATCCGATAAAAAGAAGGCGGTTAAAGTTTACAAATCCTCCTCTCTTGTCAACTCTATATTATGTCATGTAAACCTTTATTTTTCTCTTTCCTTTGAATACCTACTTCTTAACGTTTCTCATCGCCAAACTTAATTCATTCCTCTCTCTCTCTCTCTCTCCCTTCACTCCAATATGATCAACATCCTTAAGGTATGCTCTCTCTCTCTCTCTCTCTCTCTCTCTCTCTCGAATTGCTTGCTTGTTGTTAATGGTTGGGCTTGGATGGAAATATAATCCTAATTTTATTTGCGGGAATGGATTTCCAAGTACAATAATAGATTACTCAAATATAACAAGAATACATACTCCAACAAAACTTGAACCAGAAACAGATCTACATGAAAACGAGTGGTGGCAGTTCTTCCTACTCAATTTTTACTTCACAATATATATATATATATATATATATATATATATATATATATATATATATATATATATATATATATATTTTGGAGTCATCCGAGTGATTTTATATTATGAAACTATTCTATGTTATATGGATTCAATTTGGATTGGGTGGTTGAGATTAAAAGAGATAGATTCTACCACTTTTTAATCTCAACCATAAAATTTCAATCCAACCCATATAATATAGGATGGTTCTATATCAATCCCCTATATGAGAAGGGATATAGTACCAAAGTTTATTGTGACATTATTGAACCATTTAATCACAACCGTATAAGTCATATGGTCATAAGACATAATGACATATATCCCAAAAGTTACTGCCATATCATCATGTTTTATAATCACATGGTCACATGACTTATTCAGTTGTGATTAATTTGTACAATAATGATATAATAAGTCTTGGTGTTATATATAAATAAAATTTTGATGTATCGAACTTGAGGTTGACTTTTCTCTCTTAGATTCCTGTGTAACTCTGTCGGACGAGTTCTCTATGGATTAATTTTACATAATATAAAATTTCTTCTAGCTTTTGTGGAAACTAGTTGGCTCCTGGATTTACTGGTATTTTTCTTCTGATCTTCATCTATTCTTCGAGTGACTTGTACATGTTGTTGGAACCAGTTATATATTGTCATCAAACAACTATGAACAGGTTTTCTTATCATACCACGTTTAGTTTTTTTTTTTTTTTTTTACTTTCCAGGCGGAGTGAAGAGGAGGAAGCAAAGATGCAGAGAAGAAGAATATGCACTAATTTGAAGCTAATATTCGTGTTGGCAGTGCTTGTCTTTGTGCCATCGAATGTTAGTGCATCAACCAAGAGGCAGCGTAGTAAGAATACATTTTCAACAACATATTACCATGATTTCGTTGTGAGTATATTTCTACTCTTCCTGTTAATTATGTTATTTATTTGATTAATTGTCTGTTATGTATACAACAATGATATAGCATATTACAAGCTTGACATTCTTCTCTGTTCTCTCTAAGTTTTCCCTGCCCTCTTTTATTTGGTTTTTCTCTTCATCCAACTAAAATTGAGTAGCTTTTTCCATGCTTTTGTTTCGAAAAATTTATGCTACTAAGATGCTTAGGTCACTTTTGGTTCGCGGAATCATGGTCTTGACTTTCTTTGGATGCTAAAAGAAAGTAGCAGGACCTTGTTTGGTTCGGATAAATGAAAGAAAAGAAAATGAATTCTACGCTCTTTTAAATTGCAAAATTATAATTTTTATTAGTTTTTCTTTTCGGTGTTTATAAAGGTCCGAGAAATTAGAAGGTAAAGTGAATAATTTGGGATAGAAAAATGAATCCATGCAATGAGTGGAGACATTATTTTCCTTACTATCTTTCTTTCCTTAGGAATCAATTTTCTTTTTTGTTCATTTCTAATTAATCCAAACACAGATCCTGAGGCCTAAAGAAATTTTTTTTTTTTTTTTTTCTTTCTGCTAAAGAAACGAGGCATAAGAATAATTAAATACATGATTTTATTTTTTTGTATTTTGCAGGTGAAATCTACTCCTTTGAGTAGACTTTGCGAGAAAAAGAACATCCTCAGCGTGAATGGGCAGTTTCCAGGTCCTACACTTCATGCTCACAGATGGGACACCCTTATTGTCAATGTCCACAATCAAGCTCAGCACAA
Organism: Iris macrosiphon; assembly: GCA_036927795.1. Classification (NCBI taxonomy): domain Eukaryota; kingdom Viridiplantae; phylum Streptophyta; class Magnoliopsida; order Asparagales; family Iridaceae; genus Iris; species Iris macrosiphon. Next base: position 20,720,486 of record JAYESA010000013.1, read on the forward strand.
TATAACCATCCACTGGTCTGCTTCTCTCCCATTTATTTGTACTGTTTCAGTTGCCACTTCTCAAAAGTTGTTCCATTTTCTTAGTGGCTCGACTGTTGAGTAGGACTCAGTAGCATTTTGACTGTTTGTGTTCAAGAAAACTTCAGTTATTTGTTTTTTGAAACAAAAAGCAACTTAAGAAGAAAACTGGGGGCTCAATTAAGGTTTCGTATACTAAATGTTACAAGGATGCGGATACGACACAAGCATAAAATCTATTTTTGTTTGTTCTAGTGTATTTTGAAATGTTTGTATTGGTCCAAAATGTGCTTGACACGATATGACCACGCTTTTGGAGTGTTCGTGCTTCTTACCATATACTTTATAGCTAGGTTTACAGTATAAGTATCGATATTAGACCATTCATATGAGTATCGAGATCGGCGATACCGATAGCGGTTTAGGATCCGGATTTTTTGATACGGAAAAACAAATAGTCATTAATAAATGATTTATATTTTAGATTTTTTTTTAATATACATTTAGGTACAATTTTAAGTATTGTTTCTTAGTAGTTTTGAAATTGAATGAAATATTAGTCACCCTTGCCAATTGGTTTACTTCTTTTAAATGCTTTTACAGAATGAAATATTAGTCACACTTGCCAATTGGTTTACTTCTTTTAAATGCTTTTACAACCTTACTATCTTACTATGTTTTTACACATTTCTTCTTTTACATGCTTACTACGTTTTTATATACATCCTTGTTTAGTGATATATTTCGTTCAATTTTTTTTATCGAATTGACTGGAAAATAGACTCTCAATATCGGTCACTGTTGAGTATCGGTTAGTATCGGATCGGGGCATGCCAAACCATATCGGTATCTTTCGTATCGAATATCGGTTTCAGCCGATAGTGCAAGATATGCTTTATAGTACACATTTGGAGTTTTTTTCTCCAAAGTTTATACAAGTTTCTCGCATCATTTTCAGGCACGGAGTGAGGCAGCTACGGGACCCGTGGTCAGACGGCGCGTCATACATCACGCAATGTCCCATACGGCCGGGCCAAAACTTCACATACACTGTTACCCTCACCGAGGAAGAAGGAACAATGTGGTGGCACGCACACGATCATGCAGCACGAGCGACTGTTCACGGAGCCATCGTCGTCTTTCCGAGACATGGGACGACATATCCTTTCCCAAAACCTCATGAGGAGGTACCAATTATACTAGGTAACTTCAAGAAACACACGGCATGTGTAAATTACAAGGTTACTCTCAGAAGAAAATACATTAGATAAGTTCAAGGAACACACGATATATGTAAATTATAATGTTACTCTCAGAAGAAATTATATTAGGTAAGTTCAAGAAACACGGTATTTGTAAATTACAAGGTTACTCTCAGAAAAAAATTATATTATATTAGGTAAGTTTATGGAACACATGATATATGTAAATTACAAGGTTACTCTCAGAAAAAATTATATTAGGTAAGTTCAAGGAACACGGTATTTGTAAATTACAAGGTTTCTCTCAGAAGAAATTATATTACATTAGGTAAGTTCATGGAATACACTATATATGTAAATTACAAGGTTACTCTCAGAAGAAATTATATTAGGTAAGTTCATGGAACAACTGATATATGTAAATTACAAGGTTATTCTCAGAAGAAAAGAAAACTGGGACTCTATCCAACTATGACTGAACAACTATAGTTGAGATCATAATATTATACTAATTATCATATATGACTAAACTATTTTTTTCTCCATATAGATTGCTGTTACTGGATCTTTTGCAAATCTTGCGACGATTGCATTACTGTTTTTGATTGAAAAATCTTGCAAGTATTTTTTTTTCTTGAATGAAAGCTTTGAACTAACTCTTAAAGTTGTCAAGGAGTTGAATCCTACTCATAAATTTGGTCCATTCATTTGGTGGAAATGAATAATTTGTCATGCTCCACAACCATATCATTGGTGGCGGAAGAATATGACATCTCCTTTAGCACTATAATATTTAATTGTCTTTGGGTTATAAAAAGGAAAAATGCCCCCTTTTGTTAATTCTTGAGATTAATGTATAAAATAGTGTTTTGTAAAACTTTGAGGTAACGCTAGCCTGGTCACATAGCAATGATAAACTTTGGATAATTTCTTCAAGAACAAATCTTCGTTTTGAAAGACAGAAAGTTCGCAAACAATATTCAGTTTCAACTTCACACAAATAATCAAATGGCGCTGACATCGACATAATGAATATACGTGTATTAGCTTTCCAGAAATTGTGGTACATTTATTTTTTCAAATTTCTTTCCATGCATTTCACAGGAGAATGGTGGGAGATGGATGTGCTCGACATATACAAAGCAGCAGAAGAGACGGGGGAAGAACCAAAGCATTCTGACGCCTACACCATCAATGGTCAGCCAGGTTACCTCTACTCATGCTCCAAGCCAGGTAGAGAGAAAATAACCTTCACTCTCTTTAAAACATCTAAAGTTTCCGATTAGAACATCATTAGTAGTTGGGACACTCCAATACAATTTGGGATCTAAAATTAAAAAAAAGAAGAAGAAGGTAAATGTAGATTGGGCTGGATTGGATTTGTATGGAAATAGTAGAAAATGATAAAAGTAAATTCGGTTTCAAAAATTGTGTGGTCAAAATTTGATGTGAGAAAAAAATATCGTAAAATCTAGAATCTAAAAATTTGGGTTCCAAATTGTGACTTACTATTCTACAAAATAAATTTTTACACTCTAGAATATAGAAATTTGGAGGCACAACCCTTAGAACCTCTGGGTGGAATAGAACCGAAAATTTAGAAATTGGAACCAGAGATGAGATTTACTTGCCAACCGGGTTTATAATGTTAGATTCAGAGTCCAAATTTTTTTTTTTTATAAAATTTTATTATGCTTCACAAGAAATTTCCATTTTGATGGTAGAAGACTTTGGAGGGAATATCAACTATTTTCCGCTAGGGGTGATCGTTCGGTTTACTCGATTTCAACCGAATCAAAATAGTCAAAATCGAATAAATCAAAATTTTAAAATTTCAAAACCGAAGAAATCAACTAATCGATTAGGTTTATTCAGTTTATTTGATCGGTATATTTCTATTGTTTAATGGACCGAATCCAAAGATTTGTTGTAATCAAAGTTACGAGCCAGAATAGATTTTTTTTATAGTATTTTTAAAATCAAAATTAAAAAAAAAAAAAAATTCCAAACCAAATAGAACTAAATCTCTTATTTGAATCCGTTAAATTTTCGGTCCAAAATCGAATAATGCTCCCCCCTGTTTTCCGAAACCAAATTCCACACTGCAGAAGAGAGCTTCAAGGTGCAGGTAGAGCAAGGCAAGAGGTACCTCCTACGAGTGATCAACGCAGCGATGGAGGAGCAGCTCTTCTTCGGCGTCGCCGGACACCGGCTGACGCTGGTCGGGACCGACGGCAGCTACACCGAGCCCCTCGCCACCGACTACATCATGATCTCTCCCGGCCAGACCATGGACCTCCTCCTCGAAGCCGACCAGCCACCGGGCGATTACGCGATAGCCGCGAGCCCCTTCGACAACGGAATGGGCTCAATGGAGGACCACACCAGCGGCATGGGCGCAATGCCGCCAATGGCCGGTACTAACAACGCGACCACCGGCTTGCTTCGTTACGCCGGCTCCGACCGCCACTCCTCCGCCCCTATGTTCCCTTCCCTCCCTTCCTACAACGACTCCCGCTCCGCAAACAGCTTCACCAGCCGCACCCGGGGCCTCCGAGCCACGGGCCGCGACAGGACGACCCTGGACCGCGACGTCGACGAGCGCATGTTCGTCGTGCTCTCGCTCTCGATGAGCACGATGGACCGGACGAACGCGGTTAGCGACGCCGACGCGACTGGGAAATCGGCCAGCATGAACAACGTAAGCTTCGTCGAGCCTCGAGCGCTCGACGTGCTCGAGGCGTACTACCGCAACGTCTCTGGCGTCTACGAGGACGACTTCCCGATGGAGCCGGCGAGGAGGTTCGACTACACGGGGATCGGGCCGACGGAGGAGATGTGGCCGCCGGAGCCGGGGACGAAGGCGAAGGCGGTGGAGTACGGGAAGAGGGTGGAGGTCGTGTTCCAAGGGACGAGTGTGATGGGGAGGGAGAGCCACCCCATGCACTTCCATGGCCATAGCTTCTTCGTCGTCGGCTCGGGCTTCGGGAACTTCGATCCCGAGAAGGATCCTCTCGGCTACAACCTCGTCAACCCGCCCAAGCAGTCTACATTTACGGTGCCCAGGGCTGGCTGGGCTGTGATCAGATTCAGAGCAGACAACCCTGGTAAGTCTTTTGTTTCGTCAAAATCTCTGTGCGCCACCCTCACCGCGTGGCGTGGCAGTAGCGAGACATTGTTCTCCTCCATTAGCACGGAAAGAGCAAACACCATGTCACTACAAACGTGGTGAGTCATGCTGCTACTGGAAGAGAACAAGGTATCGCCACTGTCACGTGATGAGGCCATCGACAAAGGCACTGTAAAACGTCACTATACTTTTGTCAATCCTAATTCATTGGAGGATTGCTAAAATTTTGACATTATTTACTATTTTCGGACTAACCAAAATTTTGGTAGTCCTGATTTAATATAGACAGTCAAAATTTTAATATTCCTCGATATGGAGAGAACTATTAAAAAAAAAAAAATTAAATGCCACAATTTTGACAATCCTATGATGTCCTATAACAAATTCTGTAGTACTTTCTGAATTTGCAAACAAGGAAGTGTAGGCTATGGTTCGATACTTTGAAACATTCAAACTGTTTCGATATCAGTTAGCAGCATTAAAATACCAAAACTTTGGCTGGGCTGTCATCAGACTCAGAGCAGACAACCCTGGTAACTCTTTGGTGGCTTCATAAAAATGTCGAAAAATTATTCAGTGGGTCGAAGAACTTGGTGAGACGATATTGCTCTCCTCCAATTGCAGTATAACATTTTATGAAAAGAGCAAGCAGCATGACACTACAAACATGATGTATCATGTTGTTATTGGAGGAGAACAACTGCCACGTGGTGAGGCCAGCCACTGAATAATTTCTCTAAAATGTCATCAAATTTTCTTATCATTTCTTCAAGGCCATCGATAAAGGCACTACAAAACGTCACTATACTTTTGTCAGTTCCACTTATTGGAGGAATGTCAAAATTTTGACAGTATTTATTATTTTAGGACTAACCAAAATTTTGGTTATCGTGATTTTGTATAGACAGTCAAAATGTTGACAGTCCGAAATATGCAGAGAACTCTCAAAAAAAATTTAGGCCACATAACTGCCATAATTTTGACAATCCTTTGCCTACCAAAAACTTTGATAACCACTGACAAATTATGTAGGTCTTTCTTGTATTTGCAAACAATGAAGTGTAGGCTATGATTCACTTGGTAGTTTAATAAACAAGTTAGGGTTAGCGACGATTTTATTTTTTCGTCACTAATCCTACTTCTTTTTTAGTGAAAATGGTGATATTCTTCGAATAGGATGTTATTTTTTATTTTTTTTATTTTTCTGAATACATCTTTCCTTCAACATTGGCAGGTGTATGGCTTCTGCATTGCCACTTTGAGCATCACCAGTTCAAGGGCATGAGCATGGTCTTTATAGTTAAAGACGGGCAACATCTTCACACCCGACTGCGCCATCCGCCAAAAAATCTTCCTACTTGTTGAATTATATATCGTATTTTAATCATTTTTATTTGTTATATGTTTACGCCATTATGGGGCATTTAGAAGTTCAAATGTTAGTATTTGAATCCAATACATTAGTATGAGTTGAGATTACTCAATAAAATTAATGGACCTCTTAAGTATATCAATCATTACTCGATAAATTGTGAACATTATACATGGTATTACATGGATTTCGAATATTTAATAGGTATTGCAAGTTATTATAGTATACCAGAAAATATCCTACAACGTCAAAGCCCGAAAGTTTGGTAAATGACATGATATAGGAGTGTTACATGTTGATTCAAATTCTACAATCAAATGGAAAAATAATGGCAGGACTTGGGAGTGTCGGACAATTGTCGTTATAGTTCTTTTTTCGCCTGAGCAACGTGGAGGCTTACTTGTGATATATCTATTTGTGACGCATTTTATTTGGCAATTTTCTGATGAGTCATTTTTATCGGCATCAAAAACACATTATGATAACACTCGAGTTGAAGGATGAAGATCAATTCTAATTTTGGTGAGTAAACAAAAATGAACTCTTGAACGAGAATACAGATTCTTGGAAAATAAGCCAATAATGGTGACTGGAAGACGGGGCTTTTAAAAGAGTGCCAAAGAAGCAACAATTGAATCAGAATTGGCCTCAATTAGCCAAAAGGAAAAAAGAAAAGGAAATGTGATTGTGCAACAGTAGAAGAAAAGCTGTTACTAGGGGTGTAATGTAAATGAGCTTTACCTATAAAAGAGCAGTATATATGAAACAGAGGAACTGCTTTATTATAGCAACTTAATAACCAAAGTCGACATAAATTGAAATCTATGAGAGAAAGCAACTGATGACATCCTGTCGTAAGCCTACCACACAATAAGCAACATTTCGAAACCTTGTTATAACATAAATCATGAATATAATTTTGCGTCAAATGGATGCTTAATTGAACTGCCTCAAATTCAGACGTCCATGCCTCAAATTCAGACTCCATTCTGATGTTCAACTCTGATGTTCGACAAGAGTTGATGTAAGAATAGATATAAACAAGCAACTTATTTTTGAAGGAAAGTAATAAAGTACATGAATCAATTCCATTCCATAAGAGATCTCAAGATTTATTTAAGCAACACAGTGATTTCAGAAATTGGCAAAGGCATTGAACAGCTAAGAAAATAGTCTTCAAATATATGCATTAGCAAACTGCAAACAGATGAAATAATGCTACCAGACATCTTATGAGAACCTTTATTCAGCAAGAATACAAGGCTGTGAAAGCTTCGAGACTTAAGAAGCTTTCACTACAATTACAACAATAAAATTCATCATCCCAAATACATAAGCACAAGATAAATGTTTAAAGAACAAACAGACCAGACCAATTCACACCCAATAGAGTACAACATTGAACCTAAATTATATGTATATGGGTAAACGGAATATGAGCCATAGTGCTCATATTCCTACATGAGTCATGCACATGATGTAGACCAATAGGATGGCTCATTCCATTTACCCTATGTATATATTATAGGGTAACACTACTAACCCTTCCCTTCGCACCTCATATTGACAATAAATTTAAGTGTGAAGAGAAAAGAGTTCAAATTATTGAATATCCATGAAATTCTTCATATTTCCTCCGAGCAATGACATCAATCCACCTCCATGTACCCTTCCCTCCGGTATCACTAATCCATACCCCTTCTCCTGCACATCTGCCTTCATCTCAGTTGGAACCAGCACCTGAGGAGGTATGAATAGGTTCCGCCTCCCTGCAATATCTGCAGACTGGGCACAATCTGACACGGCACTCAGATCGGATGACAAGTGGTCGCTGCTCCCTGCGGTTGTAGTCGTCGTCATTGCCGCTGATGCCGATGATACGATCCCTCTGAAAAGCCCTGAACCAATCATTCCCCCACTGCCCTCCTTCGATACTGTCATCATGCTGGCATGGGCTGCACACAGCCCGCTCCTCCCCCTTGCAAACTTCTCGCACCCTCCCCAACTGCAGCGTTTGCCCCCGCCATGCGCCTTGCAAAAGTCCGTACTACCCTGAGCACTCTTTCCGCACCCCTCCGATTTGCACCTCTTCCCTCCTCCGTGGCGCACGCAGCAATCGGTCCTTCCCCTTGCGCTCTTTGTACACCCTGGCACCACACAACGCTTGCCACCTCCATGTGCCACGCAGTAGTTGGTCCCACCATGGACACTCTTCGGGCACACTCCACCCCCTTCAAAGAGGCATCTCTTACCTCCACCATGACCCTTGCACAACAGCGTGCTCCCCTCTGCCCCTTTAGTGCATCCCTCAAACACACACCGTTTTCCACCGCCATGGGCCTTGCAGTGCATGGTACCTCCCTGGGCACCTTTGTTGCATCCTGGAAACTGGCATCGGCGGCCCCCGCCATGGGAGATGCACAATCCAGCCTGACCCTCAGCACTCCGAGTGCAACCCTCAACAGAGCAGCGCTTCCCACCACCGTGCCGGATGCAGAGTCCAGACTTGCCCCGTGCTGCCTTGGTGCACCCTAGGTGGTTGCATCGCCGCCCACCGCCATGGGCAATGCAAAAGTCAGTCCTCCCCTCTGCACTCTTGGTGCACCCGAGCTGATGGCAGCGGCGGCCGCCACCATGGGCCTTGCAGTATGCTGTTCTGCTCTCGGCACCCTTGTTGCAACCGGGCTTCTGGCACCGTTGTCCGCCACCATGTGCAATGCAAAGACCAGAAGCGCCCCTTGCTCCTTTCGCGCATCCCTTGAAACGGCACTTTTTTGGATGATGGTGGTTGACCTGGTGTTGATCAGATGCACCACCGACGGAACAATCAGTAGTGGCTGAGGGTTCAGGACTGAATTGATGCTTCTGACGGTGAACACTGCTGTCGCTCCCAAGGTCTAATAGGTCATGAGTCCCTGGCTGGCTCACACTTTCTTCTGCCCTTGGGGCGAACAAGAGGGATGGCATGTAGCCACCCGACATCCTTTTGGCTGAAGTAGAACTCTCATCCACAATCGAGGTGCCAAGCACAAGCTGTAACATACTAGAATCAGCTCCAGAAGGCATACTGACGGATTCTTTGCTCTTGGTGACCCCTGATGGGAAATCAGCACAGTATGAAGTCGGAGTCGGACCCAATCCAAGTACCAACTTACAGCCATCATCTTGTTCAGAGGAAGGATCACAGCTGCCTTGAGGAAATATCATTCCAAGAGTATTATTAGCCTCAAAGCCTTGGCAATCCATACGCAATGCAGTGTCACCCAAGCTGTCATTCTTGTCCCATGTCAGAATATAGTCTGTTCCATTTATTGAAGAGTTCATCGATGTTTCATTTCCATGAAACAATAGATGGGTAATGTTCCGATCCATTTGCTTTTGGTGCAGAAGTTGGATTGAATTTGTTCAATGAGGGGTAGATGAACTTCTATATTCTAAATACCCTTCCTAATGCTTTATCCTTGACAGAAACTAGTATAAATGAAGTAGATGGGTAGATGGAACTTCTATATTCTAAAATACCCTTCCTAATACTTTATCCTTGAGAGAAAAACTGGTATAAATGAAGTAGAAATACATGTGAAACTTTAACATATAACCTCCACTCACGAAGCCTGAAGTATCTGCCCTGTCCATAATGAAGAGGAGTTGCAGTGAACTTGGATCAAAAGGCTACAGAGCCCTTAGCATATCTGTATCACTTTTGAAGGAAGACCATGGAAATTTAAGATTGGATGACAAGAAAACCCAAACAGCTATTCATTCAGAAGAAGCGTTGAACTTCATGAATCCTACAAAAAAGAAAGTCCAACAGATTCTCATCAAAAAGACTAATTCAACATATACATATATAATATTTTGCACATTTAGTACTAGACCACAAGATAAAGACAGGTAAAACAAAGCATGTCTGCTGAACATCATCAGCTGGAGATTTACTCAATCAAATGCACAATAAGGTGAAATTTCTACAGCCTTTACCAACAGTACATAACGACAAGCCACCTATGCAGTTAAGGCGGGGACTAGTCGACAGGTGTTGTAGCAATGCCTGGTTTTTTTACAAAAATCGGGTAAGAAAATCGGCCCTTGAAAAGCACCGACTAGTTGCCGATTTTGTCGCTTTTTAACCGATTTTACCAATTTTTACCGCTTTTGGATATTATTATGAAGAATTAGTGTATTCGTTTTTTTTATGTATAATTGAAAATTGTCAAATCAATACTAATGGAAATATATTCAAATCAACGTCAAGGATTGGGGACTCAGGAACCTTGGGACTCCGGAACCTTGTGATGTATGTGGTATTGATAATACAATATTAGGTTAATTACATCCATCTCATACTTTAAAATAGGGAAATACCCCTCGACAACTAAGAATTCTTTTCGCAAATGATTTTTTTTTTGTCATGAAACGTGTTGTTCTTTTCCTGTGAAAATTTAATGAAGCAATCTGATAGGTTTTTACTACTTTCTTGGAAATATAATCCGAAGTCCTACTTAATTTATGAATATATTTGAGATTTATTAAGAGTTCTATTTGATAGGTTCTAGTCTTAATAAAGTAGAGTCATATTTGAATCCAAGTAGCTAGGTTTCATATATGGATGAGTGTTAGTCGGCTTTTAGCAAAATATAGAAAGTGTAACAAAGTCGGTGCTATATACTTTGACAAAGTCGATTGCGCTCCCTATAAAAGAAACTGTTGGGATAAGCATGAAGAGAATAAATTATAGAGAAAGTAAAGTTGTAGAGGAAGAGAATAAATTATAGAGGGGGAGAGAGGTCATTGGATATTATTACGTAGAATTAGTACTAATTCTATTAAAAATAATATGATCCGTTTTTTACCGCTTTTTGACAACTAGTCCTGACTAGTCAAAAAGCGATATCGGTCGCTTTGCTACCACTTTAAGTGCATAGCAGGCTGCTAATATTATTTATTCTTTTACGATGACCAGGAAAAAAAACATTTAGACAATAAATAATAGAATTTGGCTTGCCATTTTTCATCATTAGGATAGTCCACCTCACTGTGAAAGTAATAAATAACTTGTAAATAGTCGTTAGATGCCACCACCAGGACATCAGCATTTCTAATGCAACACAGGTGTCTTAGATATTAGTCACATGTTAAGTATGAAACAAAGTATTTAAAAAATATTAATGCTGGTGTATGATGAAAATAAGGTGATATCAACTCCCGATAAATCAAAAGACAATTATCAGTGTATCACTATATAGATTCATAGTTAACACGAGAAATTATAGAGCGTCCATTGATAGTTTTACGTGCCTAGCCAAACAAAACCAATACCAAAATGCCCTTACTGGTCACAAGTCACAACAAGGCAACTATGCATGCCTGTGTTCCCTAATCTTGTCTAAGATGGGCCCTACATATGCAAGAGTGATTGTGGAGAGAGGGAAGAAGAAATGGGAATATCAGGCATGGAAGACATCAATACATGAAGTACTTATATCAATAATATGCCATGTTTATAAATTTAACCCATGTAAAAAATGACAAGTGAAATGAATATAGAGGATTTTAGTATATAATTCCAGATACAGATTAAGAAATGCAGTTATTCATTACTACATCCCTGTATATATCTCCTTGCTAGAACAAACAGCTTATTTCCACTTATTCCACAAACTTTCCTACAGATCAAGAAGAATACTAGTGACTCGAAGGTTGTTAAGCCACGTTATACGGACAGGAGAAAATGGTGCCCGTGCCCGTGCCCGTACTCGTATTTGTGTAACATAGGTTGTTAAACTGAACCTACTTGAAAATGCCCATAATTTCGTACATGTATCAGTGTCCTTATCCCTATCCGTGTCCGTACTTGTGCAACATAGTTGTTAAGGCAGCCATTTCCATGTAACATAACCAAGCCATGCTCTGTCCCTTAGACTAGGACCTTTTCCTTCTGCTAACATATAAAAAGATGTGAACAGCTAAAATTACACAATTATTTGGACATTCTAGTTCAAGAGTTGCAATACAATCAGTTAGAGAACTAAATGCAATCCTTGATTCAAACATATTATTTTAAAGACACCTACTTTTGACATCAACATATAAAACAAGCAAATAAGAATTTATCTTCACTTTAGCGGATTGTTCAACTCCAATGAGTTACAGTCAGGATGCAATTCCAATATATAAATACATCATATATCCCACAACTCTAATCTAGGTCCATGGTTGTTATGGTGCAAGGCATGTGTTCTCCAATTTTAAAACATCTATGACTCTATACTTCTAAAGATAGATCAGAAAAAAACTCATTACTTTTAGACACAAACCAATTCCAATATTATGACTTCACCAAAAACATATATTCAATATAAGTCAAAAGGATAACTGTTGAAATTAGTTGATGATTTTATTGATTGTCTCATTGGCATTATATAGCCTCCTCCACACCAGCACTAGATATCGCCTAATAGGGATGCCTAGATCTGGAAAAAGGGGGGACATGTTCGGATCTAGGAGCGGACGACGAGGACGAGCGTGAGTCGTGGAGCGGACGTGACGTGATTGGATAGACGAAGCATCGATGGAGGAGATCATCAAGAAGCTAGATTCTGCAGAGGTGGCGACGTTGATGAAGTTGTTGACGATGTCGGCTTGTGAGAACACGACACGAACGTCGCCGGAGTTGAAGCTTCCCTCCATCGATCTGAAATTAGATGGACCAGCCACCTATCTGAGTTGGTCACGGCGGGTGAGAAGAACCCTCGCAGGAAAAAACATGGAGGGGTTCCTGACGGGCGAGACGACAGAGCCGGACGAGGGCTCGACAGGACGCGATGAGTGGAAGTCCACTCATATGGTGATCTACATCTGGCTTCTCAACTCCTTAGTCCAATCTATTGCCGCCACAGTATACGGTATTGAGATGGTGAAAGATGTGTGGGAGAAGTTGAGAAGGACCTATGATGGTGTGGGGAACAACTTACGGGTCTTCCAGATAAAGGGGGAGATTGATGACACCGTACAGGGAGAGAAGACGGTGCAGGAGTATGCCACGGAGTTGGAGCGTCTGTGGTTGGATTATGATCACTCCTCAGATCGGGCGAGCTGCGGGGACCCTAAGTGTAAGGAGAGACAGGTGTGTCTGCAGGAGAGGACGATGAAGTTTCTCAAAGGGCTGACTGCAGCTTTCGCACAGAGGACGGCCCTACTTCTAGCCCAACCAAAGATCCCTAGCCTTGAGGAGGCTATCTCAGCCATGATCCAGGAGGAGACACGCATCAGACTGCAAGCAGGGACATATGGTCCCCCCGAAGCAAAGTCAGCACTAGCGATCACCAGCTCAGGTAACACACGATCTAAGGGAGAACCCTGGCAGGATAACCGGCAGTGCTACAACTGTGGGGAGATGGGTCATCATCGATATGCTTGTACCAAACCACCTAGGGAGGGAGACTCAGGTGGTGCACGAGGACCGTTCGGCGGACGAGGATATAATGGAGGACGTGGTCGTGGTCGAGGGGGTAGACGAGGCGGCCGAGGAGGTTATCGAGCAAACCTCCTGATATCAGAAGGGAACGGAGAAGCTGATGGCACCATTACTGTGGAGGACCAGGCACTGGGAGACATGAGGAGTAGAACAGAGGAGGCGTCCACCTCATTCTTTGTTAGGGGCAACGCTGCCATATATGCCCATCCATCAGAAGGTACTGACGAATCACTTGCCCTTGCGTCTATCTCTTCCCTTAAATCATCAGACTGGATTATCGACTCGGGAGCATCTCGACATGTGACTGGGAATGCTAGTGAGTTTTCTTCCTACACTCACCTAGCATCAGCAGACAGCATTCAGACAGCTGATGGCACTTTCCAGCCAGTGGTCGGTAAGGGTACTGTTAATTGTACAGGTTCAGTAAGATTATCCAATGTTTTACATGCTCCATCCTTTCCAGTCAGTCTCTTGTCCATTAGTTCTATAATTCTCCAACTTAAATGCATTGTTTCTTTTGATATTCCTAAGGTGACCTTCCAGGAGAAAGGGACAGGACGAAGACTTGAGACTGGCACTTGGCATGAGGGACTGTGGTACCTAGATCGAGAAGGACTGGACTCAGCATTGGTATCTATGGCAGAGAAGGCTGGCATGGAAGGACTGCAGCAGAGGACTGAGGATACCTTGATGCTCCATCATCGGAGGATGGGACATTCTTCCTTTGATACTCTAAGTAAGTTATATCCAGAGATTTATGCAAAAACAAAAAAAGAAAAATTAGTATGTGATGCGTGCGAGTTAGGAAAACTTACTAGGAGCTCATATGTTAGCACGGGTCATAGGAGCACTTTTGCTTTTGAGGTAGTACATTCTGATGTCTGGGGTCCATGTGCTACTAACACTATGAATGGTTATAAGTACTTTGTTTCTTTCATTGAGTGTGCCTCTCGTGTTACCTGGTTATATTTGATGAAAAATAAGAATGATGTACCTGCTTGTTTTCGGGATTTCCATAAGCATGTCCAGACTCAGTACAAAGCAGTTGTGAAGGTACTGAGGTCTGACAATGGAACGGAGTATACCAACAGGACGCTTGCAGAATACTTGTCAGCACACGGAATACAGCATCAGACCACCTGTGCATACACACCAGCACAAAATGGAGTTGCAGAAAGGAAAAACAGACACCTTCTGGAGGTCGCAAGAAGTATGATGATCGACATGAATGTCCCACAGAGTCTGTGGGGGCATGCAGTGTTGACAGCAGCTCAACTCATCAACAGGATGCCCTCGAAGGTCCTCGGATGGAAGTCCCCATGTGAGGTATTGCAAGGCAATAATAGTGGGATACTCCCACTGAAGGTGTTTGGGTGTGTGTGTTTTGTGAAGGACAACAGGCCTTCAGTTGGGAAACTTGACCCTAGAGCGGTCAAATGCATCTTCGTAGGCTACTCGGCGACCCAGAAGGGGTATGTGTGCTGGAGTCCAGTAGAGAAGAAGAAGTTTGTCAGTATGGATGTCCACTTTCGGGAGCATGAGCCATACTACCACCAGGACGGAACTTCACACAACACGCCTAATACTGCCAGTATTAGGCGAGAGGGGGAGATGGAGAACTTTGTGGTAACCGATTTAGAAGTTTGGCATGGAGGCACGGAGAAGGGACAAGAAGGTGAAGGTGTTAGGCCTACGGCTCAGGGAGAGTTACTTACCTACAGCAGGAGAGAGAAGCAAACTGCAGGACCAGTACCGACAGTGTCAGTGCCAAGTCCTTTGCCTGCGTTCGTCCCAACTCCTGAGGCACCGACACCAACCCTCCTTCAGGTGATACCCCCTCCTTCACAAAATATCATTCCTCCTACTTCTACTCCTCCCACACCACTATCTGTACGGAGGACCACTCGCAGCAATGCAGGAAATCCTCCAAACAGATATGGTTGGGATATTGCTCAGTTTGTTTCTTATGACCATATCTCTTCTTCTCATGGAGCATTTATAGCATCTTTGGATAGTATTACTGTACCTAACAATTGGCAGGTTGCCAAGAACGATCCAAAGTGGAAAGCGGCAATGCACGAGGAGTTGGGAGCTCTGGAGAAGAACCACACTTGGGAGCTTGTGAGATTGCCAGAGGGGAAGAGAGCAGTTGGATGCAAGTGGGTCTTTACCGTGAAGCAGAACCCAGATGGACAGGTTGAGCGCTACAAAGCTCGACTAGTAGCCAAAGGATACAGTCAGACGTACGGCATCGACTATGACGAGACCTTTGCACCAGTTGCAAAGATGAGCACTGTCAGGACTCTGATTTCTCTGGCAGCGAATGGTGGATGGAAGCTACACCAACTGGATGTGAAGAATGCGTTTCTTCACGGAGATCTAGTGGAGGAGGTGTACATGGAGATACCACCAGGATTTGGCACCAATCAGACAGTAGGCAAGGTCTGCAGGTTGAAGAAGTCCATCTATGGACTGAAGCAGTCTCCTCGAGCGTGGTTTGACAGATTCAGAAGAGCGATGATAGGGATGGGATATCAGCAGATCAATGCGGATCATACTGTGTTCTTCCGTCGGAGTGGAGGCCACATCACCATGCTTGCGGTATATGTGGACGATATGATTATCACAGGAGATGATGAGCAGGAGATCGCCCAACTCAAAGGAAAGCTTGGCAAGGAATTCGAGGTGAAGGATCTCGGCCTTCTTCGGTACTTCCTTGGGATTGAGATTGCTCGAGAAGCAGAGGGGATTGTTCTCTCTCAAAGGAAGTATGCACTGGACCTTCTCACAGAAACTGGGATGTTGGGGTGCAAACCTGCAGCGACACCAATAGATCAGAGGTTCAAGATTGATGCTGAGGCTGGAGAACCAGTTGATCGGGACAGATACCAGAGACTGGTTGGCAAGTTGATCTATTTGAGCCACACACGTCCTGATATCTGCTTTGCAGTAAGTGTGGTGAGCCGCTACATGCATGACCCACGGAAGGGTCATATGGATGCAGTGTACCAGATTCTGAGGTACCTGAAAGGTGCTCCCGGGAAGGGACTAATATTCAGGAAGAACAATCACGTGAGCATCGAGGGCTACTGTGATTCTGACTGGGCTAGTTGTGCTGATGACAGGAGGTCTACCTCAGGATATTGCATATTTGTAGGAGGTAACTTGGTCTCTTGGAGGAGTAAGAAGCAGTCTGTGGTGGCCAGATCGACAGCTGAAGCAGAGTACAGAGCTATGGCCTTGGGAGTTGCAGAGCTGCTATGGTTGAAGAATATGCTGGTGGAGCTGAAGCTGGATCAAGGAGCCAAGATGAAGCTGTGGTGTGACAATCAGTCAGCTATTAGTATCGCCAACAATCCAGTACAGCATGACAGGACCAAACACATCGAGATTGATAGATTCTTCATCAAAGAGAAGTTGGATAGTGGATTACTGGAGTTGGCCATGTTCCAACCAGGGATCAAGTAGCAGATGGACTAACCAAGGGACTCGCCTCAGTGAGCATGATTAGAGGATGTGACAAGATGGGCTTAGTGAATATCTTTCACCCATCTTGAGGGGGAGTGTTGATATGGTATGTTGGGTGTCATATTTAAGTATAGTATAAGCACATGGGAATATCCTGAGGACATATTTGGGATGCCAGAATATGTCACAGGATATTCCATTATGAGATTATTGTCATAATGATTGAGATCATTGTATTAATGACTGTAAGGCTATATAATGCCAATGAGACAATCAATATGACAATAATCTCATAATGGAATATCCTGTGACATATTCTGGCATCCCAAATATGTCCTCAGGATATTCCCATGTGCTTATACTATACTTAAATATGACACCCAACATACCATATCAACAATAACTCATATCAGTCCATCCATGAGTTTATTATATTTCTAGCAAAGTATGACCCTGCTATATATTTCTAGCCAAAGAATGAAATATAGTAATATGAACTTGGCCTTACTAAAATATAATTTTCACCAAAACCATATCTCCAATATGAAGTCAAACCTGACTTTCACGTTGTCATGCATCTGATCTTATGAAAGAAAGAAAGAAAGAAAAGTAATCTAATTAACTAAGAAGCAAAAGTTGCAGGAGTTTCATGCAATTTACCAAGGAACACCAAAATGATATAATTTCTGGGGAGAAATCAATCCTAGATTCCTTACAGAAAACACAACACATTCAAACTGTAACCGCAACTTCTTTTTTTTTGATGATTGACTTTGTTCTTTTTTTGTTTAAACTGTAACTCTTATTTTTCTGTTATGTGTATGGGTTAAATTGTGGTTTATTCATTATCATTTGGTGAAATCCGTTGATAGGTTAATCTACAACTCCCGTATGAGTTGAGTAAATATTAATCCTGAGTAAATATTAATTTAATTATTTTTTCAAGATAATGCTTCAGTATATAATATTTATGAAAGTTGGAAATATTAATTCTAATATGAGATTTTGCATTTTGATTTTTTTCATTAGTTAAATCTTTATACATTACTGCATTATCTCTAGCCATAAAAATATAAGTATAAAATAAACTAAATTTTTAATTTATATATTATGATTGTGAAGATTTGAGAGAGTAAAGGGCTAAATAGTAATTTGATCTATGTCTCACAAACAAACAAAAAAGTAACTTTTTGCACTTTTTTTTTGTCTACTTTTTGGTCATCCAAACTAGGAGAGTTAAAATTAATTTTCCTTCGCCTCTTCCACAAAATTCCCAAACATAGTGGCAGGAAGCATTTCGGAATGGAGTTTTGGGGTTTGGTGGAGTTAGGCCTCCAGGCTCCAACCTCCAAATTGCTCAACTCCAGTGCATTTGGGACATCATGTTGCAGAACATAATGTTTCACCACTAACAAGCAAAGTAAGGGTACAAAGGTCAGAGCAAGAACATCATTTTGTAGAAAGAGAGCACAATTCCCAATATCCACAATGACAAACTTTTTCGTGTCTGTGTAGTTTGGAATGTCTGTTGTGTCTGATACGTGTCTGAAGGGACATGGACACAAGCACTGCTTTTTAGAGTGTGCATGCTTACTTAGACTAAGACAAATAATTTTCAACAATTAACATAATTATCAATATAATCCTTTTTTTTAATTCATGGTCACTGAAACAAAAACAAAATATACCATAAAGAGTGCAAGGTCCAAATTTTCAAACATAATCTAGGAACCACCGACAATCCATAAATCGTTGCACGCATGCCAGACACGTAAGGGACACGACACAGTTAAAAATAAACTAGAACATCCCAAAACCGGTGCTGTGTCCGTATCGTGTCCTTCCAACATAAGCCTGTAAAATAAAAAAAAATAAAAAACAAGGACAATCGCAGCAATATTCAATCTAAAAGAGCATTTCTTCTAGCATGAAATTTAAAACATGACAAAAGAAATTTAAAAAATACACGAGTTCTTGTGCGAAACACTAGCAAAATTCATAAATCTAATCACAAATCATGAACTCGTTTTCCTAAGTTCCCAAAAAATATATACAAAAAGGTGAAGAAACGAAACAAAGATCAAATCTTTAAATACCAGTAAAAATAATTTATCGAAACAATACCAAGATCCAACCTTTAAATTGAGATTGAAACTATAAAAGCTTAAAACAAAAATAGCTTAGTTATGTTAAAAAAAATAGACTAATCCTAATCGCGTACAATTTTTTTTTTTAATCTATAAGGCATAATTAAATCAAGAAAGGAAGAAAAAAGGAGCAGAAAAGTCTTAATCTCCAATTCTACAAATTAAGCAAATGGAGAACAAATTTACTCGAAACGAACCCTAAGGTAGCACAAAAAGTTTCCCATTATTAACATAAAAAAACACAAATTTTAACAAAATCTGAGAAATTGAGCATCAACCAACCTCGCGCTGTGAGATCGCCGAATAATAGCGGATTTATTGGAGGAAAGAGAGAAAGTGAGAGTTAGGGTTTCTATTTTTTCGCCTCTCCTTTGGCTGCTGCTATTGCTATTGCTACTGCTCTGCTGTTGTTCTCGTTTTGGAGGTTTTTAGTTAGGGTTCCGTACTGCCAGATGACGGTGGCAACCAGGGGAATGTTTCGTCTAACGGGTCGTGGCGGCGAGCTGTTGAGTTTAAGGCGGCTGGCTCAATGGTGATAGTGTTGCATTTAAACACCATAAGTCTCCATATTATTACTTTAACTGTCACAAACTTTGTTCTTTTTGTCCGAATGATCCCATAATTATTATTATTTTTCCCACTTTGGTACCATTAACTTTAGGATATGTTACAGTCAAAAGTGAGAAAAAATTGAAGGAAATTTTTTTTTTGGAGGATGAGTAAAATGAATATAAAGTTAATTTTTTCTTCATCTATGCATGTCACAATGCGGTGATTCCAATATTCCAGACCAAGTGTTCAAGATGCACGTGTATTTCATTTATTAGGCATCAAGGAATAGAAGAGAAGGGACAGAGCCCACTCACCAAGTTGAACCTGCTCGATGATCTGCCTAGCACTCTGCCTTGTCGATACGGTCGATTCATTGAATCTGTGGTCCGATGCGTAGAACGATCTACTCAATTGGTATGATCGTGCGAGTAGGTCGTGCTCTCCAAATCATCCAACCCGATCGGACTAACCAAGACGGCATTATCGCTCGAATTCTACTATATCTGCACTGTCCTGAACGAACACTGATTCCATTGCACGACGTCCATGCCTCAGCACAAGGAAACCAACTTGACCTGAACTCTTATTGCACTGAACTCTGTACACCATCTACACAAGGAAACCAACTTGATCAACTTCAATTCCAAATCTCAGCGTAATGCACCGAGCGGTTGTGAGACATTACAAGTGTGAAGGTAAATGAGATAAGGATGAAAAACACCTACCATTAAACGAACTATCTTTCGTTCCAATCATAAAGACTTTGAATGCTTCATCTGCATTAATCAAAGTCCAACTAAGTCCGCCTAGCCATTAGGCCATCACAATGCACCATATAGAACAGGATATTAGAAAAGCAATAAGAATGATAATCATATGGAAAGTACGAATTGTTATGCCCAAATTTTGTTGAGTCAATAAGTCGTCGTCGGACGTGATGTCGTACAAGTCTAAATCATACTTTTACAGGACAAAAAACGTGCACATGTAGTAAAATATTTAAAAATAGGGTTAAACCATCAACATAAGCAGGAAGTTGAAGCACACTATATGAAGAAAAATTATTTTTATTCAATGATGTTGAAATGAAATACATAATGTCTCTTGATCAACTAAAACTGTTAACTTGGCTTATAATTCACAAAATTGGCAAACTGACATCAAATAACATCTTTCCATATAACATGTTCTTTTATTACATTGAAAACATATATAAGACACCTTAAAACTTGAAAGAAAACTTCAAAATATTTCAGAAAAGAGCTTTGAATGCTTTGCGAGACTAGTACCGCCTTTGAATGTCCATATTATTTCCAAAATCAGTGGAGGAGGGGCCAAGTTTGTAGTGCACCGCTTCGCGATGGCACTATATAGTTCGAGATATCAGTTCGTTGGCTCGATAGGAAGCCTTCGCGAAGAGCTCCCTTGTTGGGACAGACACGATAGATCATGGTGAGTGGGCAAGACTTCACATGATTCTTTCACGACTAATAAAGAATCCAAAGATTGTATGTGTGCTTGTTGCTAAAGAATAAAATCGCAATCACTAAGAATGATAGCACCTGACTCTATATGCTTTAAGAGAAATTACATGATTGCTTAATAGAAAGAAGAACCCTTGCTATGCTAAATCAAGATAAGAAGATTGCATGTTAAAGTAGACTGTCACTACAATTATCCGTTTTGGATGAACAAAAAGTAAGAGAATGAAAAGTTTAAAATAATTTTTTTTTTGCATGTATAAAGATATAATTACTATCTAATCCTTGGTATTCTCAAATCATAATTTTTACTTACCTTGTTTGACAGGTAGTTGGATAATTCTTCCAAAAAAAATTCATCTCTTTCATTTTTCACACTTTTAGAAGAAATTTTTTTAGTGCACTACCAAAATAAGTCAAATTAGCAACGTCTGGAAACGTCGCTAAATGGCATAAAATATCGCTAATAAAATTTAGCGATGTTTCATTGAAGCCGCGTTTAAGCTAGTCGTTGACAGGAAAAATATCGCAAAACTTCGTTATAGCGACGTTTACTAGCGACGTATCTGAGTAGCTAATATTTTTCAGATTAGTGACGTTTAGCGATGCAACGTAGCTAAATTAGCGACATGTCGTGTGCCGCTAAATGTCGCTAATTTTTTTTTATTTAGCGATATTTTGCAACACATTTAGCGACGTTCTGCTGTAAACCCCCTAATTTTTTCAAAATTTTCAAAACTGGATTTTTCACAATTTTCTGGAATTTTCTGGGAATTTTCTGTAATTTAAAAACAGGGTTTTAATTATTAAATAATTTTTAATTGATAATAAATAATATTAAAATATTATGGAAATAATATTTTTGGGTGTAAAATGAAAAACTGGACTTAGGACAATTTTTCTGGAATTTATCGGACCCCGGACCTATTTTTAAATGCCTAAAAAGTATTTACCTATTAATTAATTAATTATTAAATTAATTACTGATTTTATTATATTATTATTATTTTTATTATTATTATTAATTACCCTCAGCCCGCGGCCCATTACCTAGGCCCAGCCCAGCCTAACCCGGCCCGTGGGCTACCGGGTCGGGTCGGGTCGGTCAGACCCGAACCCGCACCCGCCCGACCCGCAAACCCACGAACCCAGCCCCCACTCGCCCGCGTCGTACGCCGCCCCGCCCGGCGCGCCGCCCGCTCCGGCCGGCCCCTCACCGCCACGACCGCCCTCACCCCGCCTCTCTCGGCCCGCCTCGCGCCGCTGCCACCCTATTTAATCCCCCGCCGTCTCCAGTTCCACGAACCGCCACCGCCACCACCCGCTCAGCCGCCTCGCCGCCGTGCCCAGCCCGCCGGACCTCCCCGCCGCGTCCACCGCCTGCACGACAGCCCCCACCTCCTTCTTCCTCCTCCCCGCCCGTCGAACAGCCGTCGACGACAGCCGCCCGCAGCTCGCAGCAACTCGAGCAGCCCGCGCCGCCTCCAGCGCCGCCGCCTCCGCCCGAGCGACGCGCCGCCCTCCGCCGCAGCTCCCCCGGCCGGCCTCCCCCGCCCTGGGCCGCCGTAGAGCCGCCGGAGCTCAGCCGAGTTCCCAAACCCTAACCCTAAATTGAATTCCTGTGTCCGACCGTGTCGGACACGTGTCGGACACGATCGAGTTCGGGTTTTTCGGGTCCCCTTCAGGTGCGAGTAACTTTTTGCTCCTAGCTCCGTTTTTGATTCCGCAAATTGCGTTGCGAAGCCTGTATGACCCTCTCGGTGTCCGGACAAACTGTTCGGGGCATCGCGTCCTGTGGCGATCGCACACCGCGATCCAAAAACAGAAAAAACCAGACCCTGTTTCACCCCGGAACTGAGTGCGCTCCGCCAAACAGGACGACTTGGTCGCGTGCGGTCTTCACAGACACGAGCGCCTCATCGATACAGACGTGTGGGATTTCGCAGAAGCTGATTCGGGTGTGCGTGCACACCGGAATCAACGCGTATCCGCGGACATCGCCCCGTATCCGACTTTTCTGTAATTCGACCTAACTTTGTGTACACACGTCGGATCGAGACGAAACTTACGCCATTGGACTCGTAGCGATACGCTGGTCCTGTGGGTCAAGTTTGGTTCGATTCTGAGAACGTTGACGAAATTGCGTGACGTGGGCCCCACAGGCCCCGCTCGACGGGCAATTTTGTGATCGGCTCATCGGAATCCAATTCTGGAAGTTCCGTTGGGTTCGTATCATCGTTCCTGACTTGTTGACACTAAGTTTGGTGAATTTGGAGACCGTTGACCCGGACGCATTTTTCGGTGCAAAGCGGGCCCACCGGTGGACCCCGTTTTGGCCCGAAACTGCCGTTTCTGCCCTTGTCTCCAAATTGGACCCAAGGACAGGCATTTCTAGCTGATTGATATTTTCTGGATCTGATGGTGATGTTTGTTTCAGCAACCGGAGTACCGCCTGCAAATCCAACCGAAGTCAGAACCGCAAACATAGCCGGAACCACAGGCAAGTGTACCTTGCCAAACGCTGCAGCTTGCTATATATTTTTCTTGGTTAATTTTGCATCAGTGAGAACATAGAGCTTGTAAATTCTCAGTAATTTCTGTTATAGTATTTTACTTGAATTCTGGTAGATCCATATGTAACTTGTTTTAACTGCTTAACCTAGGAAACGTGTGACGTGCTTAGTGTCCGATCATAGTCGGGTGCCAACCCCGTACGCGGTGTTGGGTACGTCATTAGAGATGGACAATCGATACCCTTATGCTCGTACTTGTCTTATCAAGTACTTCAGAACCCAGGACACTTGACACTATTTCATGAGACAGAGTCTTCCTGAGACATTCAAGGTGATTCTGTATAGGATGCATGTTTTATGACATAGACTTTACATTCTTAGACAATTGATTCATAGCTATCAGACTTGCTGCATTAGTTATAATCGTGCGTGACATGGACATGAGTCATCGTGGACATGAGACGTGGGATTACATTGGGTGGGGAGAGACACACAAACGACAGGCTGATATTATATATAAAACATAGTATATATCATAGTGTAATTCATAGTTATTGCCGCTACCGGCTCCCCGACACAGAGCTTGTAGTGGCTTCAGCCTGAGTTCTAGTGCTGCTCTCATATTGCATATCACATAGTTGGTTACTTAGTTTACCCTGATGATTATTTTATCTGCTGCACTGTATTATTTTGGCTTGTATTTTCTGTACCTTGCTGTCCCCTGAGGACCTGAATCCGGATTATGTCCCCAGGTACAGCTGAAGAGAACTACCCAGAGGTGTACGGTACCGGAGCACTCCTTGGAGCAGAACAAGAAACAGAGGACGAAGTAGTGGCCGAAGATTTCACCTGAGCACCGGCTTCAGCTACACAGTATTTACATTTTCAGCATTTCAATTCCTGTCTTTTTTCCTTAAATGTAACAGAATATTTCTCGGATTTGTTTCCCGAGACAACCTTATTTGTTATTGCATATTTATTTCCATTGCATTATTTCTGGCAATTAATCTGTGTTATTCTGTGGATGAGATTAGTAATACCTGAGACTTGTACTTAGTCCTGCTAGACTACAGCTTAAGCATGCCCTGATGGATCCATTAAATTGGGTTGTCCATCGGTGCGTGCTGCTGGCCATTGCTCACGTGCTCAGTCCCTCGGCATTTTGGGACTGGGGCATGACATGGTTTTTGTGGTGGCCCATGCAGGTCTTCGACTAAATTGTTCGATTTCAACTTAGGGACCGAACAGGCCTGCAATAAAGAATAGGATAAGTTTTTAGGATCTCATCCACTTGCTTGAATCGTTCTTGATCTCTATTCGAATAAATTTATTTGACTTGCATCTTGCCTTGATTCCTGTACGCCTCTTACTGGGTATTTTGGATGCAGGAAAATGGACCCACAAGAATGCAACGAGACTCCCGTCGTAACACCACAAGCTACAGGTGTCACCTATGACGACGAAGTGACATCAGTCGGAGGAGTTCCCTCAACTCAACAAAGCCAGCAGGTAGGTCAACCTACCTCCCGATTCCGACGCGATGACATTCCACCTCCGCCGCAGTTTGTCCCACCAACGCCCGTGCTCCCACAAGGACAGCCAATTGACGGGCAGCAGATATTCCAAATGATCTACGCGATGATGCAAGCTCAGCAACAAGTCCAACACGAGGCTCAGCGTCGCGAAGCTAACTTCTGGAGGGACAGCATCGTAACTGTACTGGAGCAGGCCAACCTACCAGCTCGACGGCCATCTACAGGCTCAATCACTGACTTCCGCCAACTGAAGCCCCGCACTTTTTCTGGAAAAGAGGAGCCCACAGAAGTTCATGAGTGGCTCACCAACATACGACATCAACTTGAAGCAGCCGAGCTTCGCCGGGAACGCTGGATGACTGCCGTCCGAATGCAGTTGACAGGCAACGCGCACCACTGGTGGTTGTCTGAGGAGACGCGACTCGGACCAGACCGAGTCACTTGGGAAGAGTTTTCCAGACTCTTCCAAGAGATGTACATTCCGGCTATCGCTCGATCAGAACTGCGGGACAAATTCAATCACCTCACCCAGGACTCTATGACGGTGGAAGAATACAACGCAGAATTTATTCGTCTGAGCCGCTTAGCCCCCACCCTGATCCCGACAGAGGAAGAAAAGGCCGAGAAATTCTTCGACGGACTGAACTTCGAGCTACAGAGACTCATCGGATCCATCGCACCTACCTCCTACTCGGACGTTCTCGCTGCAGCCCGACGCATGGAACGCGTCACTAGGAGAGAGTCTCGCCTCAAGCGGCCAATCACCTCAGCACCAGACAGATCATCACCGGGAGAATCTGCAAAGAGATCTCACACGCACCAGCCACCGAGGATAGCTTCGCAGACCCTTTCTACCTGTCACTACTGCGGCAAGATAGGCCATGTCGAGAAAGACTGCAGACGCAAGTTGGGATTATGCTTGATTTGCGGCACCAATCAACACATAGCCAAGGACTGTCCCCAGCATCGAGATGGAGCACCAAGGGCAAACCAACCAGCTTTGCCAGCACCGAGGCCACCTCTGGCACCTCAGGCGACACTTTTCCAGCAAGCCCAACAACAGCAGAGGAATCCACCACAAGGACGAGGGCAAGCTTATGCGCTGACGGTGCAGGACGCTGATGCGAGTAAGTGATTCGTAGTTATCCGTTTTAGTCTTGTGTAGTTCGTGCCCGTTGGTTCGTGACCTCAGCCCCAACCTAGTAATTTGCAACTTGTTAATAACAACCTGATTTTCATAAAAGTTGTAGATCTTTTGTTTTAACTAGGTTTTCTGGAAGTGCATAACTTTTATTTTTAGGGAAACAGTATTTTCCTAAGTATCTTGTGATGTGTTTTCAAACGATGCTTGCGACCACGTCATCTCTGTTGATCGGTTATTCTTTTGATTGCGAGGACGCAATCCTCTTAAGGGGGGTAGATTGTAAACCCCCTAATTTTTTCAAAATTTTCAAAACTGGATTTTTCACAATTTTCTGGAATTTTCTGGGAATTTTCTGTAATTTAAAAACAGGGTTTTAATTATTAAATAATTTTTAATTGATAATAAATGATATTAAAATATTATAGAAATAATTTTTTGGGTGTAAAATGAAAAACTGGACTTAGGACAATTTTTCTGGAATTTATCGGACCCCGGACCTATTTTTAAATGCCTAAAAAGTATTTACCGATTAATTAATTAATTATTAAATTAATTACAGATTTTATTATATTATTATTATTATTTTTATTATTATTATTAATTACCCTCAGCCCGCGGCCCATTACCTAGGCCCAGCCCAGCCTAACCCGGCCCGTGGGCTACCGGGTCGGGTCGGGTCGGTCAGACCCGAACCCGTACCCGCCCGACCCGCAAACCCACGAACCCAGCCCCCACTCGCCCGCGTCGTACGCCGCCCCGCCCGGCGCGCCGCCCGCTCCGGCCGGCCCCTCACCGCCACGACCGCCCTCGCCCCGCCTCTCTCGGCCCGCCTCGCGCCGCTGCCACCCTATTTAATCCCCCGCCGTCTCCAGTTCCACGAACCGCCACCGCCACCACCCGCTCAGCCGCCTCGCCGCCGTGCCCAGCCCGCCGGACCTCCCCGCCGCGTCCACCGCCTGCACGACAGCCCCCTCCTCCTTCTTCCTCCTCCCCGCCCGTGGAACAGCCGTCGACGACAGCCGCCCGCAGCTCGCAGCAACTCGAGCAGCCCGCGCCGCCTCCAGCGCCGCCGCCTCCGCCCGAGCGACGCGCCGCCCTCCGCCGCAGCTCCCCCGGCCGGCCTCCCCCGCCCTGGGCCGCCGCAGAGCCGTCGGAGCTCAGCCGAGTTCCCAAACCCTAACCCTAAATTGAATTCCTGTGTCCGACCGTGTCGGACACGTGTCGGACACGATCGAGTTCGGGTTTTTCGGGTCCCCTTCAGGTGCGAGTAACTTTTTGCTCCTAGCTCCGTTTTTGATTCCGTAAATTGCGTTGCGAAGCCTGTATGACCCTCTCGGTGTCCGGACAAACTGTTCGGGGCATCGCGTCCTGTGGCGATCGCACACCGCGATCCAAAAACAGGAAAAACCAGACCCTGTTTTACCCCGGAACTGAGTGCGCCCCGCCAAACGGGACGACTTGGTCGCGCGCGGTCTTCACAGACACGAGCGCCTCATCGATACAGACGTGTGGGATTTCGCAGAAGCTGATTCGGGTGTGCGTGCACACCGGAATCAACGCGTATCCGCGAACATCGCCCCGTATCCGACTTTTCTGTAATTCGACCTAACTTTGTGTACACACGTCGGATCGAGACGAAACTTACGCCATTGGACTCGTAGCGATACGCTGGTCCTGTGGGTCAAGTTTGGTTCGATTCTGAGAACGTTGACGAAATTGCGTGACGTGGGCCCCACAGGCCCCGCTCGACGGGCGATTTTGTGATCGGCTCATCGGAATCCAATTCTGGAAGTTCCGTTGGGTTCGTATCATCGTTCCTGACCTGTTGACACTAAGTTTGGTGAATTTGGAGACCGTTGACCCGGACGCATTTTTCGGTGCAAAGCGGGCCCACCGGTGGACCCCGTTTTGGCCCGAAACTGCCGTTTCTGCCCTTGTCTCCAAATTGGACCCAAGGACAGGCATTTCTAGCTGATTGATATTTTCTGGATCTGATGGTGATGTTTGTTTCAGCAACCGGAGTACCGCCTGCAAATCCAACCGAAGTCAGAACCGCAAACATAGCCGGAACCACAGGCAAGTGTACCTTGCCAAACGCTGCAGCTTGCTATATATTTTTCTTGGTTAATTTTGCATCAGTGAGAACATAGAGCTTGTAAATTCTCAGTAATTTCTGTTATAGTATTTTACTTGAATTCTGGTAGATCCATATGTAACTTGTTTTAACTGCTTAACCTAGGAAACGTGTGACGTGCTTAGTGTCCGATCATAGTCGGGTGCCAACCCCGTACGCGGTGTTGGGTACGTCATTAGAGATGGACAATCGATACCCTTATGCTCGTACTTGTCTTATCAAGTACTTCAGAACCCAGGACACTTGACACTATTTCATGAGACAGAGTCTTCCTGAGACATTCAAGGTGATTCTGTATAGGATGCATGTTTTATGACATAGACTTTACATTCTTAGACAATTGATTCATAGCTATCAGACTTGCTGCATTAGTTATAATCGTGCGTGACATGGACATGAGTCATCGTGGACATGAGACGTGGGATTACATTGGGTGGGGAGAGACACACAAACGACAGGCTGATATTATATATAAAACATAGTATATATCATAGTGTAATTCATAGTTATTGCCGCTACCGGCTCCCCGACACAGAGCTTGTAGTGGCTTCAGCCTGAGTTCTAGTGCTGCTCTCATATTGCATATCACATAGTTGGTTACTTAGTTTACCCTGATGATTATTTTATCTGCTGCACTGTATTATTTTGGCTTGTATTTTCTGTACCTTGCTGTCCCCTGAGGACCTGAATCCGGATTATGTCCCCAGGTACAGCTGAAGAGAACTACCCAGAGGTGTACGGTACCGGAGCACTCCTTGGAGCAGAACAAGAAACAGAGGACGAAGTAGTGGCCGAAGATTTCACCTGAGCACCGGCTTCAGCTACACAGTATTTACATTTTCAGCATTTCAATTCCTGTCTTTTTTCCTTAAATGTAACAGAATATTTCTCGGATTTGTTTCCCGAGACAACCTTATTTGTTATTGCATATTTATTTCCATTGCATTATTTCTGGCAATTAATCTATGTTATTCTGTGGATGAGATTAGTAATACCTGAGACTTGTACTTAGTCCTGCTAGACTACAGCTTAAGCATGCCCTGATGGATCCATTAAATTGGGTTGTCCATCGGTGCGTGCTGCTGGCCATTGCTCACGTGCTCAGTCCCTCGGCATTTTGGGACTGGGGCGTGACATCTGCTGACCTGATAAAACTGTCATGTCAGCAAGTTAACGACGTTTAACGACAAAAATAGCGACGTCCTGATACAGTTAGCAATTTATTTAGCGACGTATATGAACGTCGCTAAACGTTGCTAAATTGCAAAAAAAATTATAAAAACTGGGGTATTCCTGCAATATCACAGTTTGTCGTATATCCCTGCAATATCACAGTTCATAAAAATCGACATACCCAGAGCAACCCTCCGTTGAATTTTCTGGGTTCACCGAACCCTTCGGTGGAACACTCAACACCGGTAAATTCTCATGCATTTAATATAAATAATGAACTAAAATTAAAGGAAATAGACACATTCTCAATAAATAAAGTCTAAAAATAAATATCCAGCAAATTCATATGCATCATACAAACTAAGTCTGGAAAAAAAATACAGTAAGAATCACAATTGTTACTGGATGTGAATAAATAAAGTCTAAAACACTATCTCAATACATAAATGACCCAAGATCATGGGCCAAAAGTCTGAAAACAAATAAACTGTCCTAACTAGGACTGTTGCTGATCCGGAGGAGGAGGAGCACCACGACGAGCCTAGTATATGAGCATGTCCAAAGAACAACTACTGTTGATCAGGAGGAGGAGGAGGAGGAGGAGCATTATCACGAATCTGGGACATCAGCGAGGCCGACTGCTCCGGTGAAATCATCATGGCACCCGATGGAGGAGTCTGTGCAATCGATGTAGATGTCGATATCGATGGACCAGGAGGACGTATATGCTCCAACGCTGTCAGTCGAGCGTTGCAAGTATCCATGTCATATAACATCCTCACAGTACTCTACTCCACTGACCGGCTCATCTGAACCTGTGCAGTCTGCAGCCTCGTCAGTGCATCGCCCATGGCTACATGCGACCCCTGTAGCATCATCATGTGGCACTATATCGACGTTGTCAGATCCCTCAGCTCCGCCAGGCTACGCTCAAGCAAATCAAAATGTGCTAGGATCGTCGCATCGTCCGTCTGCGGTATAGGTTGCGACATAATCCTCTGCAGCAACTCGTCATGCAGAGACGTAATCTGATGATCAACCCTCTCCTGCTGGGCTCACACTGACTCCTGGAAGGGCTGTGTGGTATGAACACTGGCAGAGAGGGTACAAGAGGACTGGGACACAACATAGGCACCGTAGGATCTCGTACCGTAGTACGTACCCCTCTGTAGACCACCAATGACGGACATCCACAGCTCGTCAGCCGACGGAGCTGGGTGGGCGGATGGCTGCGAGAAACTACTGGCCTCTCCTTGTGTGGGCTGGGTCGACCGCTCACGTAGCCAAAGATACTCATCCTAAAAAATATGTATCTCTCGATAAGCGTACTACTTATTATCAACTCGTCATGCAATATATATCTAAGGTACTTATTACTAACTACATTAATATTTATTTGTATATTTTCTAAGTTATATTAAAATTAACAAAATATAAAGTAATTCTTATGTAGCTCTGTGTGGCCCTCTCATCGATGAGTTATCCGCCCTTTCTATGGGTGGCAAGAAAGACTGTCACTATGTTAATGTTCTCACCCCTCTAGACCTGTTATATTGTATGGGTGGCGAGAAAGATTGTCACCATGTCCGAATCAAAACTACACCAGACAACATCGAAAACCATATTCACGCACCCGTCGTCGTAATCAGCGTGGTCGTGGACATCCATATATGGCTCAACATAAGACTTTGGATCCGATATTAAAGACACAAGTTCTCCGTGTGAGGTCCACTAATAGTAACTCGGCGTAAAATCTCTCGAGTACAAATGATATGTCACATCCACTTCTGGGTGATATTTTGAGTTACGACATCTCACACACGGACACTTAATTTTGGTGTCGTCCATGTACTAAGGGAACGCCTTGGCGAACTGCAGAAACTGCTCCACCCCCTGTATGAATTTATCCCGCACACCGCATATGTCAACAGGATGATGGTTATACATCCACGAACGATGATGCAGGAAGTAACTCAGATCCATTTCTAGATACTTCTACAAAGATAAATAGACATCGCTCAAGTATATTCTCCAAATAGAAATGAAAGGACAATGCACTGATACTTCTAGTCCTAGCATTGATTGTAAACCCCCTGATTTTTCAGGATTTTAAAAATAAATTTTCAGAATTTTTCTGAATTTTTTTGTTATTTTTCACTAATTAAAATCAAGGTATTTTGGAATTAAATAAATTTAAATGTTTTTATTAAATATTAAAATGTTATAAAAATAATATTTTTGGGTGTAAATTAAAATATTAGACATAGGATAATTTTTCTGGAATTTATTGGACCCCAGAACCATTTTTTTTTAAAAAGACCTAAAACCTAAGTTATTTAATAAACCAATAAAAACCCAAATAAACCCGGTTTAATAAACCAACCCGGACCGGCCTTTGTGAACCGAACCTATGCTGACCCAACCCAAACCCTGCGGGTCGGATCGGGTCTGAACCCGACCCGAAACCCGACCTGTTAACCAGCAACGGTAGGAATCCCTAACCCGACTCTCCTGATTCGTCTCCTCTGCCCGCAACCGCCGACCGCCGCGTTCCCCGTCGGCGGTTACGTCCCCGCGAACGTTTCTCCGTGCCTCCTCCGTTAGATCCCTCACCGGCCGTCCGCCCAGCTCCCTATTTAAACCCCCTTCACCTCGGCCCCTACACCGCCATCACCACCGTCGTCTCCTTGAGCCTCCGCCCATAGCCACCAGCCTCCGCCCGATACCCTCCGCCGTCTCCTCCGCCTCTATCACCGTCCACCAACAGCCGCAACTGCCTTCTTCCTCTGCAACTTCCCTCCGCTCTGACCCGAGCTTCATCGCGTCTCCGCCGCCCTTGACCCCGCCACAACGACGACGAGCTCCCCTGCGACCCGTAGCAGCCCCGGCCGTTACCAGCGCCGCCTCGACTCCTCCGGCCGTCAGCAGCCGACGACTCCACAGCCTTGCCCTAGCCACCCCGACGAAAACCTCCGGAGAGCCACGACGAAACCCTAGAATAAGCCCTAGCCGCCGCCGCCAGTGCCCTAGCCGCTACCGCCGCCAGTGCCCTAGCCGCCACCGTGTCGTGTTGCCTCGCGAGAACGCAGTTTTCAGCCTTCTTTGGAGCCATGTTCAGGTGACTGTATCTCTCTCATCGCTGCCCTGTTTCCCATTCTGTCTGCTGTGACGCGTAGACTGCGTGACCCTCTCGATACCCGTGCCATTGGTTCGGCATGTCGCGTCCTGTGGCTATCGCAAACTGCGACCCAAAATTAGGAAAATATTTATCCTATTTTTCCCCGGAACTGGGTGCGCCCCGCTAAACGGAATGACTTGGTTGTGTGCGGACTTCACCGAAAGGTGCACGACGTCGATACGGATGTATGTGCACACCGGAATCAATGCATATCCGTCGACAACACCCCGTATCGGCCCTATTCTGGAACTCGTTGTAACTTCGTGTACGCACGTCGTATCGAAACAAAACTTGCGTCATCGGACTCGTAGCAATACGCTGGTCCTGTGACCCAAGTTTGGTTCGATTCTGAGAACATTGACAAAATCGTGTATCGTAGGCTTCACGGCTCCACTTGACGGGCAATTTTGTGATCGGCTCATCGGAATCCAGTCGTTCAACCTGATTCACATATCCGTTCATGAACCATCTAGCGTGATTTATTCCAGGTTCTAGGCTAACTTATCCTCAGACTCTCTTGATTCACTGCATTTCTAGTTCGTCTCATCGTGTCAAACCAAAATTCAAGATGATCATTTAGTTGTCACGCTCCGATCTCCCGCTAGTTCGATCATCCACGTTGGATGTGAGATCATCACGTCAACGCTCCCGCTGGATGATCGTCCTAATCCGGGTGTGACGCATGTACGGTATAGAGTTACGCCCGCACAAGACAAGAACGTTTGAATGTTATGGTTATTTTTGATACGATAGAGACACCTTATCCTTTAACCTTTAATTCCATCGAACTATATATCTATCAAGTCGAATCTGTTTATGCAGTGATTATAGTTCGTCTTACAAAATTATCCAACTTTAATGTTACCATTCGATATTTTCACAGTCTACTTATAACATTCCTCAAGAAACAAGTTTCTATATTCGAGCCCAAGTCTATTCTATTTTGACACGTTCCATTCATCGAGTCCGTTCAGAATAATCACTGAACATGTTCCCTTGAGTCCGATCATCCCCGCCGTACGCGAATTACCATGCCGACGCTCCCGTAGGATAACCGATCTCGTTGGGATTAATTCGAGAGTTATCTTTTCAAACTCGATTTCAAGATCGTTCTTACAAACTTCCAAACCAATTCCATTATCGCTTATATCTTTCATCGAACCACCTTATTCATTCTCGGGCTAACTTAATCGAGTGATATTGTACTCAAGTTCAATCATTTTGTTTCAATCTGAATTCGCTTGTACAATTCTCAAGTTTCAACAAGTTCATCTCAACTAAGATGTTGGTTTCCATTTTCGAAATTTCTATTCGATATAAGCCTTATCAATTGGTTCAAGACATCCTATACTCATTCAATCCAACCATCGCACGAGACTTTCGATTCCGTTTGAACATTACTAAATGTTCCATACACCACTCGGAATCGAGTCATCCCATTAAACCAATATTCGATATTTATATTTATTGTTAGCATATTCGCCAAGACACCTAAGAATTCTTACACAATATTTAGGTATCGCCTAGTAAAATCTTAGCCTCGTCTCTATTCCGGATTTAATAGTCATCCAAGCGACTATATCGATTTGTGTCTTCCAACACAAAATATCGTTCGAGCCATTTCCCATAATCAAGCATGATTCTTAACATTCGCCTAAGCGATAAATCCGATAAAGTTTCTATCGATTGCAGTTCTAAGTCTGACTTTGTCTTACTCTTGAACGATGTCCAATCTCGTTGCAACTCAACTTCGCACCGAAGGATCTTGGCGCGCGATACTGAATACAACTTAGCCAAAAGGCTGTGTGCATAGCGAATCGTTCGGACAATATTGGATTAAGTACTAACCAGTTGGATAACCAGGTAAGGGCATATGGTTCACGCATATATCAGTAAATCTTAATACGAGTCTGTTCCCCCAAAGGGTCTAATACAGGTCGGCACAAAGGCCCACCAAACACAATATCGTACAAGCAATCATACCATTTTACATGCAACTTTTTGAAAGTATTTAGACTTATTGTTTGGAACATCCCACTGAGGAATTGAGCGAGTGTGTGCACATAACCCACAAACGAGCTTTCGAAACTGAGGCATTAGAAATGAAGTTCAAAGGCGTATAAGCCGAGCTCTGATACCACTATGTCACGCCCCGATCTCCCGCAAGCTAATCGGCCGTCCCCGCTGGGTACGAATCACCGCGCCAGCGCTCCCTCGGGACGATCGCTTCGACCCATCCGAGCGTGATGTCGCATGAGCGTGAACCGCGCCCGTGCAAGGCCATGGTTCGTTGGCTGGCGGTAAGAGATCAAAGCCACAGAGTCGCACAGATTGTCCGAGTGCAGCAGAATGTATAAACGCATAAGCGAATGGTAACAAGTTCACTGAGTCGACAATAGCGGAAGCAAGATTGAGTACACAAGTATAGAAGTAAGGCAACTCTTTTATTCATATTGAAACAAGTTTTACAAGCGATGTATAGCCGAGATTACAAGTCGCTCGAGCACTCTCTCTCTGAAACATAAAAGCATGCCAAGTGGATACATTTATGGAATAATTGAATAGGCGATATTCCAACATCATGTCTTGTATATGTGCATCAGTTTCGGACGCAGCGCTCCAAGGCTTTTGAGTTGAACTCTACGCCTTAGCACGTACGAAGGAGGCATCCGCACCGAACAAGGTTCTCCCGCACCCTGCAAGCACTCTGGTGGATAATTAGTACATTGAATGCACTGGTGGGGAGGCTACTCGCCCGCTCGATAAATCCAAACACATAATATATGTTTCGTGCATCATCTATTTTGTTGTCTTTCTAGTTGTGCCTTAGGATCAGTTTTATGGCATATATGAAAATCCTAACTCGTGTGGCAGTGCGCCGTGCGATATAGGAGAAAACACGGCGAGACTTACCAACTTACCAACTTGACCTTCCTTGTCCAAGGCAAACCAAGTTAATTCATGCACCATGATATATAAACATTCAGGCATTAGCATATGCAAACATAAGTGTCTCAAGCTAGATTTTATATCGGGTGCCCGTGTTCTTTTACTTAATTCATTTAACACGAGTATACTTATTTCTCAGATTCAAGAATGATTCACAAGTTTATAACTCTTTTATCAGTACACTAGGATACAGATTCAATGATGCAATGCAATAACTCGCACACGAATTACCGCTAAGCGAGTATGATCATGAATGCACATGAGTCGCTGGCGTAGCCATTTATGGATAGAGTCACAATAAGACGGTGGTCCCGATGCCCCGACAACCCGACCGAACTTATCCGTTCTAGGAACAAACTAGCGCGACTACTGGATCTTCTCCCTAGGCCGGTTCGGTCCCGGTGCCCCGATGCCCCAAACTGAGGAGATCAAACTTGTGCACAAGCGTCCGTGACTGAATGAATGAGTTCTTATTGTTCTTCATATTCTGAGTAAACGGCAATGGTTGTAGGCGCAGGTCATGATCCTTGCTACAAACCATCCCAGGCCGTTCGGATCATTTGTTATGCATTCCACACAAGTTGATATACAAGTCCATAGTTATGTTCAGGTGCAACTTAACATGATGTGCTCCCCTGGTTCGGGGATTACCTTGGCGACCTATCGATCATGGATACCAGCAGGATCATTTTACACATAAGGACTATTTAATAGTCATCCGGCTAACAAGATGTATGTACGATATACAACAGTATTTTACTTGATTGAGGCATGATTCCATATAACAAGTATTGAATCGAGGCAAGGGTATGAGTTAACATATAGCAGGCAAGCATGCATTCCAATAAAACTTAAACATTCACTTTGGCTCGGGCCCGAAGGTAAGCCGAGGAGTGAAACCGCGAGGAACTATCGAATGACATGCTCCAGGGTCGTACAGTGAAATGAGTAAACATAGTGTACTTATATCATCCTACTCGAGGCACAGCGGGGTCAAGGCAACATTACCAGTTAGCATATCACGCAGACAAGCATGCATTTATCTTGGAACTTAACAATCACATTTGCTCGGGCCCGAAGGTAGACCGAGAAGTGAAACCGTTAAGGGACTTAACGAGCGACATTATCTAGAGTCGTACAATGTAACCAGGTGAACAGTGCACTAAGAAAAGCAATACACATATCGATCTATCGAGGCATAGCAGGGTCCAGTTGCCCAAGGCAACGGTAGCATGCGAGGGTCTGAATATAAGCAATATTTCATTTCCATGTTCTAACACGATCAGTACAAGTCAGGATTATTCTCTTAGCTAGGTGCATTGAATTCTTATTAGCATGCATGGGGTGATTCACCTAGCGACTAGCATGTATCATTCCATATTTTATGTGTGCTGGCTAAGCAAAGACAAGTTCACCGTAGCCACCCACCTTAGCGATGATTCACCCCGGCTGAGCGATACTCCGAGCGAGCCTCTCTGAAAGCCTAAGCCGGTTCTCTTGAAGGACCAAGTCTGGATAATCCTTTGCCTCAAACAAGTATTCTCGCCTGAGCAAAGCAGGTCGGGACGTTATACTTTTGTCGTTTGAATCGGCAGTCCGCTTGAGCAGAACGGGGC
Organism: Iris macrosiphon; assembly: GCA_036927795.1. Classification (NCBI taxonomy): domain Eukaryota; kingdom Viridiplantae; phylum Streptophyta; class Magnoliopsida; order Asparagales; family Iridaceae; genus Iris; species Iris macrosiphon. The sequence continues at coordinate 20,757,575 of JAYESA010000013.1, forward strand.
GTTACAAATGTATTTATTTTCTGTGGATGAGATTAGTATATTAGACCCTTATTATTGTATTACAGCTTAAATACATCCTGATAGGTCCATTAAATTGTGTTTGCCCATCGGTGTGTGCTGCTGGCCTTTGCCACTGTTTAGTCCCTCGGTATTTTGGGACTGGGACGTGATATAATTTTTGTGGTGGCCCATACAGGTCAACAACTAAATTGCTTCAGTTTTAACTTAGGGACCGAGCAAGCCTGCAATAAGAATAGGATAAGGATATCATCCACTTGCTTGAATCGTTCTTGATCATTATATCGAATTTGAATCAATTTCTTGACTTGTATCCTACCTTGATTCCTGTGCGCCTCTTATTGTTTATTTTTGGATGCAGAGTAATGGATCAACGATCAAACAATGAGACTCATATAGGATCACTATGAGGTGCTGTGGTAACCAACGAAGATGAAGAGACACCAGTAGATGAAGGTCAATCAGCTCAACAACGCAGTCAATCAAAACAGCATGCCTCAAGAATCCAGCAAGGTGACATCCCACCTCCGCCGTAGATTACTCCACCAATGTCCATATTCCCACAAAGGCAGGCTATGGACGGGCAGCAGATATTTCAAATGATCTACGCAACAATGCAAGCTCAACAGTAGATTCAACATGAGGCTCTGAGTCACAGCCTAGAAATCGTACTGGAGCAGGAAAATCTACCAGCACGACGGGCAATGACGGGCTCTATCACCGATTTTTGTCAACTGAAGCCTCGTACCTTTTCAGGCAAGGAGGAGCCCACTGAAGTTTATGAGTGGCTCACCAATACTCAACATCAATTAGAAGCAGTTGAGCTTCCATGGGAACGTTGGATGACTGTCGTCAGAATGCAATTGACGGGCAATGAACATCACTGGTGGCTATCTGAGGAGACACGGATCGGACCAGACCGAGTCACTTGGGAAGAGTTCTCTAGACTCTTTCAGGAGATGTACATTCCAGCCATCGCTCGATCAGAACTTTGGGACAAGTTCAATCGCCTCACTCAAGACAATATGACAGTAAAAGAGTACAATACGGAGTTCATTCGTCTGAGTCGCTTTGCCCCAACCCTGACCCCGACAGAAGAAGAGAAGGCTAAGAACTTCTTCGACAGACTAAACTTTGAGATACAGAGACTGATCGGATCCATTGTACCTACTTCTTACTCAGACGTCCTTGCTGCAGCATGACGCATGGAGCGCGTCACCAGGAGAGAGACCAACCTGAAGCGGCCTTCCACATCAGCACCAGTCAGAGTAATACAGGAAGAAGCTGCAAAGAGACCTCTCATGCACCAGCCACACAGAGCATTTTTGCAGATACTACCTACATGTCAATATTGTGGCAAGGTAGGACATATTGTGTAAACACCCTGATTTTCAGAATAAATTTTAATATAATTTTCCCGGATTCTCGGTATTTTCTGGATAAGAACCAAGGAAATTAAGGGTTAAGGATTTTTTTAATACAGTTTATTGGTGTTAAATTATTATGAAAATAATATTTGATGGTGTAAAATGGAAAACCGGACATAGGATATTTTTCGGTGAATTTATTGGACTCCGGAAATGCGTTTTAAGCCTTAAAAACTTTTGGCTCATTAAACCGAACCAAACTAAACCCAGATTAAACCAAACCGTTGACCGAACCAAACCGAGGGCTAAGCCGAACCAAGCCAACCCATCATAATGGGTCGGGTCGGGTCGGATCCAGCAAATCCGACCCGGACCCGAAATCCTAACCGAGCCCTAAGAGAATCCCCCACCGGATTCACTGTTCATGCCCTATTTATACCTCGACTTCCGTGCCCGCCGCCGCCGCTAAACCCTACAGAACCATCACCGCCCGCAGAACCCTAGCTAGCCGCCAGTGACTCCCCGTACGCCGAGCCCGACTCCCCACCACCGCCAGGCCGAGTCCCTCTCCGCCCGCTGTCGTTCTCATCCACTCGATCACCGGCAGCCTCCTCTTCTCCCCACGACATCGCCCCTCTGCTCGACACCACCCGCGACCACCCAGCCCCGCTCGTCCCCCGCCGAACTCTAGTCCCCTCGTTGACCTCCCCACCTGCAGCCCGACTCCGGCGCTGCTACTCACCGCCGACCCCGACTCCCCCTCAACCCCGACCCGCCGCTGGGAACAGCAGCCGACGAACCTCCCTCCGCCGACCGGAACGGCTCGCCTCCAGCAACCTAGGCAGACGCCCCGATCCTGACTCGGCTCGTGTCAAGGAGACACGACAGACACGCAGACACGAAAATCCTCGACCAGGACACAAATTGGACTCTCGGACACGTGGAATTCAGCGTTCACGGAGACCTGTTCAGGTATCGTTTTCTTTCGCCTCGCAACTCCGATTTAGTTTCCGTCAGTTGCTACACGTAGACTGTAGAACCCTCTCGGTGCCCGTGCAACCCGCTCGGTGCATCGCGTCCTGTGGTGATCGCACACCGCGATCCAAAAACAGGAAAAATAACGCCCTATTTCACCCTGGAACTAAGTGCGCTCCGCCAAACGGGACGACTTGGTCGCACGCGGTCTATACCAAAACGTGTGCGACGTTGATACGGTCGTGTAGGATTTCACAGAAGTCGATTCGGATGTGCGTGCACCCCGGAATCAACGCGTATCCACCGACAACGCCCCGTATCCGTCCTTTCTAGAACATGCTGTAACTTTGTGTATACAAGTCGGATCGAGACAAAACTTGCGCCATCGGACTCGTAGCAATACGCTTGTCCTGTGACCCAAGTTTGGTCCAATTCTGAGAACATTGACAAAATCGTGTATCGTGGGCCCCACAGGCTCCACTCGACGGGCGATTTTGTGATCGGCTCATCGGAATCTAATTTTGGAAGTTCCGTTGGGTTCGTATCATCGTTCCTGACTTATAGACACTGAGTTTAAGGAATTTGGAGACCTTTGACCCTGATCCGCTTTTTGGTGCAAAGTGGCCCACAGGTGGACCCCGCTTTGGCCCGGAAATGTTCTTTTTGCCCCTGTGTCCAAATTGGACGTAAGGACAGGCATTTCTAGCTATTTGACATCTTCTGAAATGGTTGGTGATATTTATTACAGCTTTTGGAGGAGTACCCACATGATCCACTGATACTGGGACGATTGTGGATATTCAAACATCAGGCAAGTGTACCTTGCCAAACTCTGCAGTATTGTTACCTATTTTCCTTGTTTCTTTATATTGCTGTGCATGCTTAACCTAGGACCGTGTGACGTACTTAGCGTCCGATTATTAGTCGGATGCCAACACTGTACGCGGTGTTGGGTACTGTCATCTAGATATGAACATTCGTGACACTTTACATTCTCGTACTTGTCTTACCAAGTACACTATGACCCAGGACACTAGACACTATTCATGAGACAGGATCTTCCCGAGATATTCGTGGTGATTCTGTATAGGATACAGGACATGGACATTATATTCTTAGATATAGTATGACTGGTTGCATTAGCTATGATCCCGCTTGACATGGACATGAGACGTTATGGTCATGATATGCGTGGTTACATTGGGTGGGGAGAGACACACAGGCTACAGGCTGTTTTATATATATATATCTTCTATTATTGAGAGGTCGTAGACTCTCGGAGCAGAGCTAGACCCACTACCGGTTATTACCGCTACCGGCTCCCCAACACAGAGCTTGTAGTGGCTCAGCCTGAGTACTCGTGTTGCTCTCACTTGCATTTCACTTAGATGGTTACTTACTTGCCCTATTTATTCCATTTATTTTCTACACTGCTTATATTTTGGCATGAGCTTTCTTGTACCTTGCTATATCCCCTGAGGACCTGGATTCGGATTATGTCCCCAGGATTTGAGGACGAGATCTATCCCGAGGTATACGGGACCGGAGCAGGAGCTGATCTAGGAGCTGTACCGCCATCTGAGGACGAGGTGTTAGCTGAGGACTTTGCCTGAGCATCCATGTTTCATGCTCAGTATTTATTTATTTCAGTCATTTATATTCTGGTCTGTTGAACCTTTGTAACAGATATTTTATCGGGTTGTTCCCCGAAGCACTTTGTTGAGACTTGCTGATGATTTATATTCCTTATTTATTCTGTGGATCATATTTTATATCTTGTGTGGATGAGATTAGTTGTGCCATGATTGTCGTAGACTTGTTTTACAGCTTAAGTATACCCTGATGGATCCATTAAATTGGGTTTGTCCATCGGTGCGTACTGCTGGCCATTGACACGTATCCAGTCCCTCGGTATTTTGGGACTGGGACGTGACATATTGAGAGGGAATGCAGACGCAAGTTGGGATTATGCTTGATTTACGGATCCAATCAATACTTAGCCAAGGATTGTCCTGAGCATCGAGAGGGAGCACTAATGTTAAACAGACAAGCATTACCAGTACCAAGGCCAGCCTATCCAGCATTGGGAGCACCGCAAACGGGAGTTGAAGGAGTCATACCGCCACCTCCAGGAGGGTATCAGCCGAGGCCAACTTTGATACCCCAGGCACTACTTTTCCAGCAGGCTCAACAGCAGCAGAGGAATCCACCGCAAGGACGCGGACAAGCTTTTGCGATGACCTTGGAGGACGCGCAGACTCGTAGAGTAGCAAATGCGTGTAAGTTTTTTATAGTTATCTATTCCTAGTATTGCTTTAGCGCGTGCCTGTTAGTTCGTGACCTTAGCCATAACCTAGTAATTTTGAACTTGAAAATAATAACCTAGTATGTTTTTATAATTGATAACCTAGTTTTTCTAAAAACTATAGTTTTCTTGCTTTAACTAGATTTTCTTCACTCTTGAATTTGCATAACTTTTATTGCTTAGGGAAATGATATTTTTCCTATGTGTTTTGCTTAAACCCTCATCCTTTGATTCTCCTTAATCATGATTCTTGATTTTGTCGTGCTTCGAACCTGTTTTACAAACCGTGTCATCACTGCTGACCGATTATTTCTTTGATTGCGAGGATGCAATCCTCTTAAGGGGGGTAGATTATAAACCCCCTGATTTTTCAGGATTTTAAAAATAAATTTTCGAAATTTTTCTGGAATTTTCTGTGATTTTCACTAATTAAAATTAAGATATTTTAGAATTAAACAAATTTAAATGTTTTTATTAAATATTAAAATATTATAAAAATAATATTTTTGGGTGTAAATTAAAATATTAGACATAGGATAATTTTTCTGAAATTTATTGGACCCCAGAACCATTTTTTTAAATGACCTAAAAACTAAGTTATGTAATAAACCAATAAAAACCCAAATAAACCCAGTTTAATAAACCAACCCGGACCGGCCTTTGTGAACCGAACCCATGCTGACCCAATCCAAACCCTGCGGGTCGGATCAGGTCCGAACCCGACCCGAAACCCAACCCTTTAACCCGCAACGGTAGGAATCCCTAACCCGACTCTGCTGATTCGTCTCCTCCGCCCGCAACCACCGATCGTCGCGTTCCCCGTCGGCGGTTACATCCCTGCGAATGTTCTCCGTGCCTCCTCCGTTCAGATCCCCCACCGACCGTCCGCCCAGCTCCTCCCAGCTCCCTATTTAAACCCCCTTCACCTCGGCCCCTACACCGCCATCACCATCGTCGTCTCCCCGAGCCTCAACCCATAGCCACCAGCCTCCGCCCGAAACCCTCCGCCGTCTCCTCCGCCTCCATCACCATCCACCAACAGCCGCCACTGCCTTCCTCCTCTGCAACTTCCCTCCGCTCTAACCCGAGCTCCATCGTGTCTCCGCCGCCCTCGACCCCGCCACAACGACGACGAGCTCCTCTGCGACCCGTAGCAGCCCCGACCGTCACCAGCGCCGCCTCGACTCCTCCGGCCATCAGCAGTTGACGAATCCACAGCCTTGCCCTAGACACCCCGACGAAAACCTCCGGCGAGCCACGACGAAACCCTAGAAAAAGCCCTAGCCGTCGCCGCCGCCAGTACCCTAGCCGCCACCGTGTCGCGCCGCCGTCGAGAACGCGGTTTTCAGCCTTCTTCGGAGCCCTGTTCAGGTGACTGTATCTCTCTCCTCGCTGCCCTATTTTCCATTCCATCTGCTGTAATGCGTAGACTGTGTGACCCTCTCGATACCCGTGCTATTGGTTCAGCGTGTCGCATCCTGTGGCGATCGCAAACTACGACCCAAAATCAGGAAAATATTTATCCTATTTTTTTGGAACTGGGTGTGCCCCGCTAAACGGGACGACTTGGTTGTGTACGGACTTCACTGAAAGGTGCGGGTCGTCGATACGGACGTGTGAGATTTCACGAAAGTTGATTTGGATGTGCGTGTACACCGAAATCAACGCGTATCCGTCAACAACACCCCGTATCGGCCATGTTCTGGAACCCATTATAACTTTGTGTACGCACGTCGTATCAAAACAAAACTTGTGCCATCGGACTCGTAGCAATACGCTGGTCCTGTGACCCAAGTTTGGTTCAATTCTGAGAATGTTGACAAAATCATGTATCGTGGGCCCCACGGCTCCACTTGACGGGCGATTTTGTGATCGGCTCATCGAAATCCAGTTCTGGATATTCCGTTGGATTCGTATCGTCATTCTGGACTTGTGGATACTAAGTTTGATGAATTTTGAGAATATTATCTCTGGCACATTTTTTGGTGCAAAGCGGGCCACATGTGGACCCTGCTTTGACCAAAAATTATCACTTTTGTCCCTGTGTCCAAATTGGACTCAAGGACAGACAATTCTAGCTATTTGATATATTTTTGAACCTGATGGTAACGTTTATTTTAGCATTCGGAGAAGAACCTACAGATCTTGCTGATACCGGAGCAGCAATTGGAGCCAGAACCCCAGGCAAGTGTACATTATCATACTTGCAGCATTTGTTTATATTATTCTCTTATTCTATTCCTGTGATCTATATATTGTACCTAGGACCGTGTGACTTTACTTAACGTCCGAATAATATTCGGATGTCAACGCCGTACGCGGAGTTGGGTAACGTCACCTAGACATGGATACCGAGACCCTATATATTCTCGTGCATGCATCATCAAGTACGTCATAACCCAGGACACCTGACATTATTCATAAGACAGAATCTTCCTGAGATATTCATGGTGATTCTGTATAGGTTACATGATTCATGACATAAGATATTGCATGCTTAGCTATCATTATGACTTGATGCATTAGATATGATCTTGCGTGACATGGACATGAGACATCGTGGACATGAGACGTGTGATTACATTGAGTGGGGAGAGACACACAGGCTACAGGCTGATTATATATATATTTTTATTATGGTGTCGTAGGCCCACTACATAGTAAATTACATAGTAAATTATATAGTATCTCTGCTACAGGCTCCCAGACACAGAGCTTGTCGTAGTCTCAGCCTAAGTCTAGTGATGCTCTCACTTGCATTTCACATAGCTGGTTACCTAGTTTACCCACATTGATTCATTTATTATTGCACTGTATTTATTTTTGGCATGAGATATTCTTGTACCTTGCTATGTCCCCTGAGGACCTGGATTCCGGATTATGTCCCCAGGATTAGCAGACGAGATCTATCCCGAGGTATACGGGACAGGAGCATTAGCAGGAGCAGGAACAGGAGCAGGCACTGGAGCAGTACCATATCCAGAAGACGAGGTGATCGCCGAAGATTTCTCCTGAGTATATGCTTTATCCATACTCAGTATTTGTTATTGTTATCTTTATTCTTGTATCTTGACTATTGTATCAGACTCATTATCGGGTTGTTCTCCGAGTTATGTTTTATTGAGATTTGATATAGCTTTATACTCTGATATTGCTGTATTTATTTTTTGTGGATGAGATTAGTATATTAGACCCTTATTGTTGTATTACAGCTTAAGTACATCCTGATGGTTCCATTAAATTGGGTTTGTCCATCGGTGTGTGCTGCTGGCCATTGTCACGTGTCTAGTCCCTCGGTATTTTGGGACTTGGGTATGACATTGATACTCAAGAATACCCAATTATGTTGTACACATACTCGTCTACACACACAAAAGAATGCCCCAAACTATTGCATATTCTGTTGAGTTAAAAATTACATCCAAACAGCCCCTAAAATTCATAACTATATACCAACACTTACTTCAAGATACTTACTTGTATCCTGGATATCCACACTTGACATTTACACTTCACACGTAGACACTCTAGGTATTACCCACTTGACATTTACATCGGTAGATATTATTTATATTGATATTTTAGTGTCAACTATGTATCCTGGATACTTACATTGTAGTGTATCAGTTAGTGTCAACTATGTATCCTGGATATCCACACTTGACATTTGTTTAGGCCATGACTTTCTAAATGAAAAGTCAAGTCATGGATATCCAGCGTCAATTTTTTTCTAGGATACAGAGTTGACACTCACTGATACCGTCCTGGATATCCACACTTGACATTTACACCGGTAGTGTCAACCCTATATAGATTATGAAACAAAAAAATAAATGGCTAATTAGAGTTTAGGCCCAAAATTTTATACCAGCTTAGAGTTTAGGCCATGACTTTTCAATTAGAAAGTTTAGACCCTAGATTTTCAATTGGAGAGTTTAGGTCCGATAGATATTATTTATATTGATATTATAAATGACAGGTATGGTGTAAAGCCCCTCACCCAATTTTAATGTATACTTAGCTTAGTGAGAGATTAATGATCAATTTAGAATTATTTTGGATTAATTAACAAGAGTTATAAATTCATCTATTTATTTTATTCCCTCGTTGCACCTTGGCATTTCTTAATTATTTAGAGCAATGCACTAGCATTTGCCTTCCAACAAATTTTACATCCTTGACCTAGACAAGCCCATCTCCAATCCTGACCCTTGGGTCACTCATAATTACACTCTCTTGTACTTTGTTTTAATTTCACAAAATTTGTCATAAAATATCTAATTTAAAACCTAGACTTTACACCCATGTCCGTTCCAATCGAAATTGGAGACACAACCTCGACCCGTTCATTATAATCTAATATATATCAATAATCTATTCCGAGTCTACTACGTCCATGACACTTGTGTCACATCCAATTCAAATTCTATGCACTTCCAATTAATTAAAGAACACCATTGACACTAATTTTAACAAATTTGGTGCAATGACTCAACCCAACCCAAAACTTGACCCAACACCAACCCAAACCCCCACTCACACCCTCATTGTTCATACAAAACACCACACATAAATTTTTCCCAGTACAAAATACCAAATATGGTATTTTTCCACATCCAATCCACTTTTTCCTCTTTGTGCAAGTCCAAAACTATTGAAAACTTTTGTACAAATAACTAGCCATGTGTCTACCTCCTATTAGTTGGAGCAAATGAAGAAAACCCACTTTTTTATGCTTGGCCGGTTCTAACTCTTCCTCCGTCACTTTTCATGGTACTATGCATTATCATCCTTTTCCTTTTAATACTAGCCTTCCATTCAAACCACAGCCTATCCCAACCACTCAATTCCTTCATAACCACACACACACATCCCTAGAAATACCTAGAAGCCGGCCCTAATTCCAATGCTCTCTCTCCCTCATCATGTGTTACATCTTATTCCGCTCCACTCCTCATTCCTGCTCACCACCACAGCTCACCACCTACCACCACCTACATCACCCTCACCACCAATAACACCAACACCGCCGCCTCCACAACCACCACGGACTCCTCTTTCCCTCTCCTCCTCCACCGACCACCTTACCCCTATGCCCTCTCCCCGTGCAGCCGCTGGCCGCCGCCGTCCTCCCCGCGGCCGAGCTTCTGCCGCAGCAATTGCTATTGTTTCTGCGCCTGTTGCTGCTGTCGCAGCTACTGTTGCTGTTGTGGCCGTTGCTGCAGCGCCGTCAGCGACCCTTAGAGAGCCCCGACCGCCGACGAGCACCCCCTGCTGGCTGACCTCCCTCTGGTTTCCCTGAGCCTCGTCGTGGCTGAACTTCTCTTCCCCGCGGCCGCGAGGAGCCGCGACTCGAACCCGAGTTCAGAAATCCTAGTTCAACCTCCCCTATCCGCGAAGTGATATCTTCCTCCTCGCTCATCCGATCCTTGAACCAATTATTCGGGTATGAAGCTAACTTAACCCTTTTATAATGTGTTCAGTTAGAATAATTTAGCTTGTATTCTATTGTTAGTAATTAGAGTTTCAATTCATGAGAAAAATAGTTTTTAAAATATTAAAATTCTCCGATACGGAGTTGGTCCCATCAAACCGGACAACTACGTCATGTACCGATTGCACCAAAAGGCGCGTACGATATTTTTTGACGTGTGGGCTTTTGCGGAACTCGATTCGTACGTGTGTGTGCACCGAAATCAACCTGTATCCGTCGAAAGTCTCCCGTATCGATATTTTTCAAATTACCCAATTATTTTGTGCACGCTCATCGTATCGTGACAAAACTGGCACCATTGGACTCGCAGCGTTCAACTTGTCCTATGACCAAGTTTCGTCTGATTCTGAGGCAGTATAGGAATCGCCGTTTTGTGGGCCCTACGATCCGTTCCAATGGACATTTTTGTGATCGGCTCACCAGAATTCATATCTGGATATACCATTGAGTTCGTATCATTGTTCAGAATTTGTTTGACCTATAATATGTTATTTTTAGGGACCTTTGCTCCTGACATATTTTTCGGTGCAAGGCAGGACCCCGTTTGACCAGAAACTACATTTTTGCCCTGTGTCCAAATTAGACGTCTGAATATGCTTTTCTGAGTATCTCACTCATTCTGGGACTGTTGGTGATATTTGTGACAGCCTCCGAGAATATCTGCTCCAGTTTCCATCTTGCGCTGCTACTTCTTTGGCGAGTTCGTGTTCTAATCTTCGCATGGCTTCCAGGTAAGTATACCTTACCTTAGTGTATTGTTTAAATTCAGTTAATATTATATATTATACTCTAAATATTATATAACTGTGCGCGTCCGGGAATGACTCGGGTGCAGTCGACGAGGGCATCAACGTTAGGACTTGTGTTTGACCTAGCGTCTAGTGGATGTACCGTAAGTGATAGAGTTATCATTATAACTTTGAGGCCTTGACACATATCATTCCACATCACAGAGTGAGTTCATGATAGGACACGGTCATACGCACTTGACTGGCCATCGGTGCGAGTACCACGTGTGATGGTATTTAGCGTAGTTGTATGGTTCTTAGTGACTTGCATATAGTTACAAGATGTCCACATCGCATTTAAGACTTGTACATTAGCATTGGGCGGGGAGGACTAGTAGGCATATGGTATACCCACCTCCTTTATACAGATAACGCGTTCTTCGGAGTGATACGGACGTATATATTTATGCAGATACTGCATTCTTCGGAGCGTTGGACATTACATGTGCAGATACCATGCTCTTCAGAGCGTTGGACGTCATGCAGATACCACATTCTTTGGAGCGTTGGACATTATTATATATGCAAATTGTCCCAAAATGGGAGGCATATGTGGCATATACTAGCCAGTCATGATGATTGGTGAATTACGTCAGTATATGTCTAGCCTACACTTACCTATACGTATTAAGTTGTCCTCAAATTGCATTCACTTAGGAGGATAGTTCCCCCTGATTTATTTTACTCGGTATTTACTTTATGGCATGTATTTTTGTATCTTGTTACATCCCTCTGAGGACCTGGTTCACTTCCAGGTTATTTGGGCATGTTGCATGATGCTTGCTCTAGTGTAGTATTGGACATCGTTGCAGATATCTTTACATCTTTCAGCCATTACATTCATGTACTACTTTCTATTTTTGAGATTCTACTTTTATAGCCTAGTGTTTATAGGCCTATATTATTTCTTTGGCCTATTCGAACGGATGTACTACTGGGCTGCAAACTAATGATGTGTATCGTTCTTTCTTGAGATTTATTTACCATGGATTGAGATTTAGTTTAGTTGTTGGATATTAGAAATAGATATTTAGCTGGATCACTTAACCTTGGACTGCGTAAGTGTACTTTGTCGGGCCCATTAAATTGGAAAGCCCTACGAAATCGTACCAGCTGGCTATTGCCACGTCTGGTCCCATACGTTTTGGGACTGGGGCATGACATTGTTTTAGTGGTGGACCATGCAGGTCAGAGCATATCGTTTTGGTTACGTTACTGTATCGAACGAGCCTACAACTTAGGATTAATGTTGAATAAGATCTCAATCCATAACTGATTTAAAAACTCCTCTTATATTCGAATGTCGCCCTTGGACTTCATTATTGTATTCGTTCATTTACTGTCGATATCGTTATTATTGTTTATCATCTTCCTTATTTCGGAGAGATGGATGCTCGTGCATGGTGATTTCCTCCAGGAGCAGATCCTAGCCAAGACGGAAGAAGGTATGATTGATGTGATATTTTATGAGAAGATGGTTACCCTTAGTAGGATAGGTTGATAGGTTCTTTCTAGATGTTAAAGCTAGCATAGATTGTTAGCATAAGAATTGAACCTAGTAATAGACGTCTGAAACTGATAAAACCCTACCTTTCCTTAAGGTAACAGTGATTTATAAGTGTTAGAAGCTAGAAAGATTGTTTGATTCTAAGGTTCTAGAATAATTTGGGGAAGACATAGCTAGATGCTAGGGATTAGTTGTAGCCCCATGATAGTGATACAAGAAATTAGTTGTAGCCTCATGATAGTGATACAAGGAACGACATTATGAACTTGAGAAGACAGAATTTTAGACTCACATCTAGAAGAAGATTATCGGATACTAATAAAAATATGGTATGAAATAGCACTTTATGTAGCAAGCCATAGTGGTTAATCTCTAGTTGCCTTGTGACTTCCAGTACTAGACCTAAAAAAAAATTTACCCTTTAGATAAAGATGATTATATGACCAGGCTAAAATAGATATGTAGATTACTAGATTGGTTGTTGATTGACTTGACAACTTATGTACTAGGGTATAGCTTCTGGAGTCAGATTAGATATACTTGATTTGTTTGGGCTGTCAGTGTCAAGTGAGCTCGTGGTTTTTACCTTAGATAACTCGATTAGTTGAGCTAGTATCTGAAATAGAGCAATTAGATTGAAGGATGAGAGTATTGACAAATGTTATAGCCTTGAGTTGGATATCGTGAACTACATATAATGGATGGCCAGTTATAAACAAGATAGTACACATGTAGTTTGGATGAATGGTATACATGGAGTAAACTAGAAGAAACCTCAGGTTCGAGGTAAAAAGGTAGAATGGCAACAAGATGAGATTCGTGAGAAGTACCTGACCTTGAGCATTTTTGTCACGTCCCAGTCCCAAAATATCGAGGGACTAGACACGTGACAATGGCCAGCAGCACACACCGATGGGCAAACCCAATTTAATGGACCCATCAGGATGTACTTAAGCTGTAGTACAACAATAGGGTCTAAAGATACTAATCTCATCCACAGATATGAATACAACAATATCAGAATCAATAAGCAAGATCAATCACAATAAAACATAAACTCGGGAAATAACCCGATAATGAGTCTGATACAACTGTCAAGATACAAGAATAAAGATAACCACAGCAAATACTGAGTATGGAAACAGTATATACTCAGAAGATACCCGCAGAGATCACTCGTCTACTGGATCTGGTACTGCTCCAGTGCCTGCTCCTGTTCCTGCTTCTGCTCCTGCTAATGCTCATGTCCCGTATACCTCGGGATCGATCTCGTCTGCTATATCTGGGGACATAATCCGGATCCAGGTCCTCAGGGGACATAGCAAGGTACAAAATAACTCAAGCCAAAATAAATAATACAGTGCAGCAATAAATCAACAATAGGGTAAACTATATAACCAGCTAAGTGAAATGCAAGATGAGAGCAGCACTATAACTCAGGCTGAGACCACTACAAGCTCTGTGTCGGGGAGCCGGTAGCAGTGATATCATGTGGTTGTCTAGCTCGGAGAGAGACTAAGACGCCAGCATAATATAATCAACCTGTAGCATGTGTGTCTCTCCCCACCCAATGTAATCATACGTCTCATGTCCACGATGTCTCATGTCTATGCCACGCAGGATCATAACTAATGCATCAAGTCATATAATATCTAAGCAAAAGAATATGTCATAAAACCTGTAACCTATACAGAATCACCATGAATATCTCAGGAAGATTCTGTCTCATGAATAGTGTCAGGTGTCCTGGGTTATGACGTACTTGATAATGCAAGCACGAGAATGTATAGGGTTTCGATATCCATGTCTATGTGACGTTACACAACTCTGCGTATAGTGTTGGCACCCGACTATTAATCGGACGCTAAGTAAAGTCACACGGTCTTAGGTTAAGCATGTACAACAATAAATTAAGTCAAGAAAATAACTAACAAAACTGCAAGTTTGGCAAGGTACACTTGCCTGGGGTTCTGACTCCAACTGTAGCTCTGATCTCAGTGGAATTTGCTGGTACTCCTCCGATTGCTGAAATAGACATCACCATCAGATTCAGAAAATATTAAATAGCTAGAAATGCCTGTCCTTGAGTCCAATTTAGACACAGGGGCAAAATGACAGTTTCTGGTCAAAGCGGGGTCCACATATGGGCCGCTTTGCACCGAAAATTGTGTCAGGAAAAATGTTCTCCAAATTCGTCCAACTTAGTGTCAACAAGTCCAGAACGATGATACGAACCCAACGGAACTTCCAGAATTGGATTCCGATGAGCCGATCACAAAATCGCCCGTCAAGTGGAGCCGCAGGGCCCACGATACGCGATTTTGTCAACGTTCTCAGAATCGAACCAAAGTTGGGTCACAGGACCAGCGTATTACTATGAGTCAGATGGCACAAGTTTCGTTTCGATCCGACGTGTGTACACCAAGTTACAGCAAGATCCAGAACAGACCGATACGGGGCGTTGTCGGCGGATACGCGTTGATTCCGGTGTGCATGCACATCCAAATCAACTTCTGCGAAATCCCACACGTCCGTATCAATGGCGCGCACCTTTCGGTGAAGACCGCACCTACCAAGTCGTCCCGTTTGGAGGGCGTACTCAGTTACGGGAGAAAATGGGGTGTTAATTTTCCTATTTTTGGATCGCAGTTCACGATCGCCACAGGACGCGACACACCGAGCTGTTTGTACGGGCATCGAGAGGGTTACACAGTCTACGCGTCACAATAACCGGAACAGAAAATGGGGCAACAAGGAGAGAGAAAAGGGTACCTGAACAGGGCTACGCAGAACTGGGTTCCTCGTGTCCGCGAGGCGACACGACACAATGCGACACGGTACTGTAGCTAGGGTTAGGGTTCGATGGCCGGAGACTCGCCGGACCTGAGGGAGGAGGAGGCGGCTCTGCTGAGGCGCTGCGGGGGGGACGGCGAGGTCGGGGAGAGAGACGGAGGCGCTGGGAGAGAAGGGTGGCGGAGGCGGAGGAGAGAGGCGGAGGGAAGGGTTTCGCCGGAAATGGTGGTGGAGACAACTGGAGGGCGGGGCTTCGCCGGAAACGACGGTGGCAGAGTAGAGCCGGAGGAGGAGGAAAGGGGGAAGTGGTGGTGGAGACGGCGGGCCTGAGCTACGGTGGTGGTGGGTGAGCTTTATAGGGCGAGGGCGACTGGGCGGTTACGGCCGGAGGAGGCGGGGGGTCGTAACGGCGGAGAGAGGGCGGAAACGGCTGCGGGGAAGGCGGCCGGATTCGCAACGGCCGGCTAATCGGGGGGGACGGTTACTGTAGCAGTAACTGTCGACACGGGTCGGGTTCGGGTCCGGGTCGGGCGGATGGGGATCCGACCCGATCCACCAATGCATAAGTGCGGGTTCGGGTACTCGGGTTTCGGATCGGGTTTAGATCCGACCCGACCCGCTAAGGTTGGGTTCGGTTCAGTTGAACCGGGTCCGGTTCGGGTTGGTTTGGTTTATTTTGAAATAAACCGGGTTTAATCCTAGGATTTAATTAAAACTTGGTTTTGAAGTCTTTAAAAATGTTTCCGGGGTCCAATAAATTCTCGGAAAATTACCCTATGTCTAATTTTTTTTATTTTACACCAAAAAATATTATTTTTATAATATTTTAATATTATTTAACATTATTTAAAAATTAATTAAAATCAAAACACCTTAGTTTTAATCCTAGAAAATTATAGAAAATTGTGTAAAATCTATTTTAAAAATTCCTGAAAAAATCAGGGGGTTTACAATCTACCCCCCTTAAGAGGATTGCGTTCTCGCAATCAAAGAATAACCGGTCAACAAAGATGACACGGTTGCAACCATTGTTCGAAGCACATTACTATTAAAGAGATTCAAAGATGAGGGTTTAAGCAAAACACATAGGGAATCACTTCCCTATGCAATGGAAGTTATGCAATTTTCCGGATGAAGGAAATCTAGAAGACTACAGTTTAGAAAACCTAGGTTATCATTTATAAAACATACTAGGTTATCAATAGGTTATCAAATTTTAGCAAGTTCAAAACTACCAGGTTAAGGCTAAGGTCACGAACCAATAGGCACGAGCTAAGCGATACTAGATGAGATAACTACGAAAACTTACGCGCATTAGCTACTCCATGAGTCTGTGCGTTCTCCAAGGTCATCGCGAAAGCTTGTCCGCGTCCTTGCAGTCGATTCCTCTGCTGCTGCTGAGCCTGCTGGAAAAGTAGTGCCTGGGGTATCAAAGGTGGCCTCGGCTGATACCCTCCTAGAGGTGATGGTATGACTCCTTCAACTTTCGTTTGCGGTGCTCCCAATGCTGGATAGGCTGGCCTCGGTATTGGTAACGCTTGCTGGTTAACCATTGGTGCTCCTTCTCGACGCTCAGGACATTCCTTCACTGAATGCTAACTGGATCCGCAAGCTAAACATAATCTCCTTTTTTGTCTGCACTCGTTCTCAATATGGCCTCGCTTGCGACAATATTGACAGACAGGTAGTGCCTGTGGAGATGCTCCAGATGGCTGGTGTATATGAGGTCTTTTTGCAACTTTTTTCTGTGGTGCTCCGGCTGGTGCTGATGTGGACGGCCGCTTCAGACTGGTCTCTCTCCTGATGACGCGCTCCATGCATCGGGCTGCAGCAAGGACGTCCGGATAAGAAGTAGGTACGACGGATCCGATCAGTCTCTGTAGCTCAAAGTTTAGTCCGTCGAAGAACTTCTCAGCCTTCTCTTCTTCTGTCGGAATCAAGGTTGGGGCGAAGCGACTCAGACGAATGAATTCTGCGTTGTATTCTTCTACTGTCATATTGTCTTGAGTGAGGCTATTGAACTTGTCCCGAAGTTCTGATCGAGCGATGGCTGGAATGTACATCTTCTGAAAGAGTTTAGAGAACTCTTCCGAAGTGACTCGGTCTGGTCCGAGCCGTGTCTCTTCAGATAGCCACCAATGATGTGCATTATCCGTCAATTGCATTCTGACTGCAGTCATCCAACGTTCCCGTGGAAGCTCAGCTGCTTCCAATTGATGTTGAGTGCTGGTGAGCCACTCATAAACTTCAGTAGGGCTCCTCCTTGCCTGAGAAGGTACGGGGCTTCAGCTGGCGGAAATCGGTGATAGAGTCCATCGTTGACCGTCGTGCTGGTAGATTCGCCTGCTCCAGTGCGATTACTAGGCTGTGACTCAAAGCCTCTTGTTGAGCTTGCATTATTGCGTAGATCATTTGAAACATCTGCTGCCCGTCCATAGCCTGCCCTTGTGGGAATACGGGCATTGGTGGAGTAAATTGCGTCGATGTTGGAATGTTATCTTGTTGGATTCTCGAGGCATGCTGATTTGCTTGACTGCGATGTTGAGCTGATTGACCTTCATCCACTAGTATTACTTCATCTTCGTTGGTTACCATAGCATATCGTAGTGATGTTGCAGGAGTCTCATTGTTTGCTCGTGAATCCATAACTCTGCAACCAAAATAAACAATAAGAGGCGCACAGGAATCAAGGCAGGATGCAAGTCAAGAAATAAATTCGAGTCCGATATAGATGTCAAGAACGATTCAAGCAAAGTGGATGAGATCCTAAAAACTTATCATATTCTTATTGCAGGCTTGCTCGGTCCCTAAGTTGAAACCGAAGCAATTTAGTCGTTGACCTGCATGGGCCGCCACAAAAACTATGTCACGCCCGTCCCAAAATATTGAGGGACTAGACACGTGGCAATGGCCAGCAGCATACACCGATGGGCAAACCCAATTTAATGGACCCATCAGGATGTACTTAAGTTGTAGTACAACAATAGGGTCTAAATATACTAATCTCATCTACAGATATGAACACAACAATATCAGAATCAATAAGCAAGATCAATCACAATAAAACATAAACTCGGGAAATAACCCGATAATGAGTCTGATACAACTGTCAAGATACAAGAATAAAGATAACCACAGCAAATACTGAGTAAGGAAACAGTATATACTCAGAAGATACCCGCAGAGATCACTCGTCTACTGGATCTGGTACTTCTCCAGTGCCTGCTCCTGTTCCTGCTTCTACTTCTGCTAATGCTCCTGTCCCGTATACCTCGGGATCGATCTCGTCTGCTATATCTGGGGACATAATTGGGATCCAGGTCCTCAGGGGACATAGCAAGGTACAAAATAACTCAAGCCAAAATAAATAATGCAGTGCAGCAATAAATGAATAATAGGGTAAACTATATAACCAGCTAAGTGAAATGCAAGATGAGAGCAGCACTATAACTCAGGCTGAGACCACTACAAGCTCTGTATCGGGGAGCCGGTAGCAGTGATATCATGTGGTTGTCTAGCTCGGAGAGAGACTAAGACGCCGGCATAATATAATCAACCTGTAGCCTGTGTGTCTCTCCCCACCGAATGTAATCATACGTCTCATGTCGACGACGTCTCATGTCCATGCCATGCAGGATCATAACTAATGCATCAAGTCATATAATATCTAAGCAAAAGAATATGTCATGAAACCTGTAACCTATACAGAATCACCATAAATATCTCAGGAAGATTCTGTCTCATGAATAGTGTAAGGTATCATGGGTTATGACGTACTTGATAATGCAAGCACGAGAATGTATAGGGTTTCGATATCCATGTCTATGTGACGTTACACAACTCTGCGTACAGTGTTGGCACCCGACTATTAATCGGACGCTAAGTAAAGTCACACGATCCTAGGTTAAGCATGTACAACAATAAATTAAGTCAAGGAAATAAGTAACAAAACTGCAAGTTTGGCAAGGTACACTTGCCTGGGTTCTGACTCCAACTGTAGCTCTGGTCTCAGTGGGATTTGCTGGTAATCCTCCGGTTGCTGAAATAAACATCACCATCAGATTCAGAAAATATTAAATATCTAGAAATGCCTGTCCTTGAGTCCAATTTGGACACAGGGGCAAAATAACAGTTTCTGGTCAAAGTGGAGTCCACATGTGGGCCCCATTGCACCGAAAAACTTGTCAGGAACAATGTTCTCCAAATTTGTCTAACTTAGTGTCAACAAGTCCAGAACGATGATACGAACCCAACAAAACTTCCAGAATTGGATTCCGATGAGCCGATCACAAAATCGCCCGTCAAGTGGAGCCGCGGGGCCCACGATACGCGATTTTGTCAACGTTCTCAGAATCGAACCAAACTTGGGTCACATGACCAGCGTATTACTATGAGTCAGATGGCGCAAGTTTTATTTCGATCCGACGTGTGTACACCAAGTTACAGCAAGATTCAGAACAGACCGATACGGGGCATTGTCGGCTGATACGCGTTGATTTCGGTGTGCACGCACATCCAAATCAACTTCTGCGAAATCTCACACGTCCGTATCAACGGCGCGCACCTTTTGGTAAAGACCGCACGCGACCAAGTCGTCCCGTTTGGCGGGGCGTACTCAGTTCCGGGAGAAAATAGGGTGTTGATTTTCCTGTTTTTGGATCGCAGTTCGCGATCGCCACAGGACGCGACACACCGAGCTGTTTGTACCGGCATCAAGAGGGTTACACAGTCTACGTGTCACAACAACCAGAACGAAAAATGGGGCAACGAGGAGAGAGAAAGGGGTACCCGAACAGGGCTACGCGGAACTGGGTTCCTCGTGTCCGCGAGGCGACACGACACAATGCGATACGGTACTGTAGCTAGGGTTAGGGTTCGATGGCCGGATACTCGTCGGAGCTGAGGGAGGCGGAGGCGACTCTGCTGAGGCGCTGCGGCGGGACGGCGAGGTCGGGGAGAAGGGTGGCGGAGGCGGAGGAGAGAGGTGGAGGGAAGGGTTTCGCCGGAAATGGTGGTGGAGACGACTGGAGGGCGGGGCTTCGCCGGAGACGACGGTGGCGGAGGAGAGTAGGAGGAGGAGGAAAGGGGGAAGTGGTGGTGGAGACGGCGGGCCTGAGCTACGGTGGTGGTGGGTGAGCTTTATAGGGCGAGGGCGACTGGGCGGTTACGGCCGGAGGAGGCGGGGGGTCGTAACGGCGGAGAGAGGGCGAAAATGGCTGCGGGGAAGGCGGCCGGATTCGCAACGGCCGGCGAGTCGGGGGGGACGGTTACTGTAGCAGTAACTGTCGACACGGGTCGGGTTCGGGTCCGGGTCGGGCGGATGGGGATCCGACCCGATCCACCAATGCATAAGTGCGGGTTTCGGGTACTCGGGTTTCGGGTCGGGTTTAGATCCGACCCGACCCGCTAAGGTTGGGTTCGGTTCAGTTGAACCGGGTCCGGTTTGGGTTGGTTTGGTTTATTTTAAAATAAACCGGGTTTAATCCTAGGGTTTAATTAAAACTTAGTTTTTAGGTCTTTAAAAATATTTTCGGGGTCCAATAAATTCTCGGAAAATTATCCTATGTCTAATTTTTTTTATTTTACACCCAAAAATATTATTTTCATAATATTTTAATATTATTTAACATCATTTAAAAATTAATTAAAATTAAAACACCTTAGTTTTAATACTAGAAAATTACAGAAAATTGTGTAAAATCTATTTTAAAAATTCCTGGAAAAAATCAAGGGGTTTACAATTTTAAATTAGGAGAAGGATGTAGGAAAGACTAAAAAAAATTTCACTCGATAGTTGCCTCGAAGATCAATACTACAAAGTGGAAGGTACTGGGCCATGATTGACGGAGTTTAGAGTTGAAAACAAGATCAACGTACTAGAAAGATATGAAGGTGTGTAGAAAACAAATGATAAGAAAAATATATTAGAGTCACGTAACCCAAGGACGGAAAAAATTGATATGGACTTGGGGGATAATAATTATAGTATTTATGAATCCTAAAAATTTACGTTCCCTATGTTTTAATTACCTAAAAATTCTTGAAAAAATCACCAAAAATCTAAAATAGCCTAAAAATGATTCTAAATAAATATTTATATAAGTAAATATATTAAGAAAATTATTTTTAATTAACTAAGAGAATACTCTAAAATAATTTAATATTTAAAATAATCTATAATAAATATAATAATATAAAATACACACAAAATACCTATTTTGGGTGAGGGGGTTTACAATCTACCCAACTTAAAAAAAATCCGTCCTCGAAATTAAAAATAAGGAATGATTTGTTAAATCTTTCACATTCGTATCTAAGGCAAGTCAACCGCAATCTTCTTAAAAAATTAAATGACAAAATCTATTCAAATCCATCATAATCTCTTCAAAATTAAAATAACCACTGTTTAAATCAAAATTTAACATATCATAATCACTTCTAGATTTTTAAAAAATTAACATCCAAATTTAATTCAAATCTATATGATATCTGTAAGATTTAAATAGCCCACATCAAATTTTATATCACGATTTCTAACTATCATAATCTCCTATAAATTTTAAACAATTCTAATCAAATCTTATTCCTATATTCAACTTAAGAATTTTGTAGTCTTCAAATTTTAAATTCAATTTCTATTATCAATATTTCAAATAGGTGATCCAACAATCAAAATTTAATATTTAATTCAAATCATCAAATTATAAAATTTTGAATTCAATCCATCAATGTTCATGTGTAGAGTTCTATTATTTATTTTTTATTTTTTTAAGATTTAAATCATTAATTCAATCTCCAATATTCAAAATTTAAATTATGTGCTCAAATTATAAATATTGGGTCTGCAATATCAAAATTTTAAAATTTATTCTATAAGACATTCTTATCTTTAAAGTTAAATCCTCATCATCTAAATCATTCTTCTAAAAATTCTCAAAATTAAAATGACTTAAATCTCTCAATCTAATCTTACTTGATTACAATCTAAAAAATTTTACCTCAAGTTGACAATGCAACTTCTACTCAACTTAGAATTTACCGATCTATCACATAGGCTATATATTTAAGAAAAACTTTCTCAAATTATTTAATCATTTTATTCAATCCTCAAAAATTTTAACACCAAATATATCACATGTGATATGCCCTTAATTACAAAAATAGTCACCAAGTAGTGTGATTGTCCTATAATAAAGAATTCAAAAAGGAGGTGATAGAATACAAGTACGGGGTTCAAAGCGATTTTAAGAATTCAAAAGAGAGTTGTCAAGGAAGTTATGGATTAAAATCTTATTTTTTTGGTAAATTCTTATTCACATGTTCATATCAGAACAGTTATGTACCTGATATGATATGCTCTGACTTGTCTAGAGGGCAAATATAGTCATCTAACAAGTTGAGTCAACTATATATCTTAATCCACGTAAGGTAGTCATGCGAAGAGCGAACCAAGCGCACTAAGGTTGATCAGACCATAATACACTGATTCTAAATAGACAATTGTATTAGTGTGTGCACCCAATAATACATATGTCATGAACAAGCTCGATAAAAAATAAGCTTGCAAAACTAGGCTATAATAGCAGCATAAGTCGAGGTAGTTCAGAAAATATAATTACGCTAGATTATGATGAAAGAAGGTACAAAATACTTCAAGTTCACAAAGAAGATAAGACTCGTCCGGTGTTGTGCCTTTACAGTTGCCATACTAACTTCTTGTCTAAGTCTCTAGTCGACCAAATAGGGGTATGGGCCTCTAAGTTCTACCGTCTGGATAAACACTATCTTCTTATGCAAGTCTATAGTTGGTGTCATTCAATTATACTTCATTAATGGGTCAAAAGGGCTATATGATACTAGGTTATGAGGCATACTACCAAACTTACAAGAATTTAACTAATAGTGTTATTGAACATTAGAGTGGATATACTTAGTACAAGTCATCTTCCTAACCCCTATCAAGTACGAAAGAAAAGATAAGAATGACGTTGTGAAAGGATCAAGCAAGATGCAATGCAAGCAATCAAATAAGAATACGAAATAAAATCAAGGACGGTGATTAAATAAGTGGATGAGATCCTATACTCTAATCATATGTGCATGCTTGCTCGGTACAGTAACATAACCGAGACAATATGCTCTCGACATGCATGGGCCACCACAAAAATATGTCATATCCCAGTCCCAAAATACGTAGGACTAGGAATACGTAAGCATGTCAGCCGTATGTATATGGCAACTCTAATATATGGATACCATAATACACATGTGCGCTGTAATATAAATAATAACTCACATGTGGTATATAAGTATCACAAGTCACAGGGCATAACTAAATCTCATCCACAGAATCAAATAGAAATAAATAACCAATCTACTATATAACTGAATCTCAATATGAAGTATCAAAGAATGATAGTCGGGTGGAAACAAATCCACTGCCAAACTAGAATATAAGAGAAACCACATAAGAACATCAAATGAACAATTAGACTCGAAGAGAAGATCTCCTCGAAAGAGATAAGTAGCAAGTCCTGATCCGTGCTCCTGCGAATAGTCAAGATCGTCTACACCTAGAAAGGGACCAGGTCCTCGGAGGGATGTAACAAGATACATAGAAGCATGCCAATTGAATACAGTAAAACATGCATAATAGACAGAAAATATATAAGTACGTTGTACAAGACAATATATATAAAATTCATAATGAGAAAAACTTTTTGATATATGGGCATGGGTAGGCTACTCTATCTAATCTCACAACTCACACACACGTCAGGAACATCAGAAACTGACATACCTCAAGGGTAGCGACCAACACAACACAACTACCGTAGTGCATGCTAGATACTACGATTTACCAGAGTGGTTATATCCCATACGCCTACTGATTGTCCTCCCCTCCCATGATACTATGTGTCAAGTGTGTGTCAACATATATATAATATATAATTATGACTGAAAGAAAACACATATGCAATGAATATATAAAAATATAACAAGCATGTAAAGTACTGTAAGCAATTTGACAAGGTATCTTGTCTGGTCTGAAAAGGATGAAGTCTCAACTCAAGGCGTCGTCCGATCTACCCGTCACATAAATTAAACAAGTTAGGTTACAAAAGTGGGTGAATAGTTTTTGCCATTTTAATATATTTTAACTCTGAATAAAATAACCTAAAATAGTATTTTAATCTTATTATAATCTAATTTATTGTTAAACCCTAATTTTGGTCCAAAGAAAGTCAACTTTACGAATTTGTGATTCGTGACGCGCAAATTGAGGCAATCCGTTAACCAAAAAGTCAACCAACTCAAATCCTGGATTTGTGTATAAAATCCTATATATTTTAGCACTATATGAATTTTTGAATCGACAGTTTCATAAAATCACATGTCGGTAAAGAGTTATGGCCACAAGGGTGCACATATGACAGTTTTTGGTAATTTTCTATTTACGTCTGCGTTGCACGAATTTTATAGTAGATTAAAATTACATGTTAAATTCTAAAAATATTATTTTATGTAAGTTCATCATGTAAACTTTTTGAAACTTCAAACGGTTTGTAATTTCGAATTCGGGATCTCCCAAAATCTCAAAAATACGAAAACGCGTCTGATTTCGGACAGCTGGCACTTTTAGAATTTTTTGGAAAAATAGGTTCATAAATTATTAAAATAATTTATATATTCAGAAAAGCTTGATATGGTTCTAACAAAAAAAACTAGAGCGCGTTTGGAGTCCGGAGATAGGAGATATCGTCTTTTTAAGTCGTCATAACTACTAGAAAATGAGGCTGAATTTATGACGAATTTTAACTGTTTTTGGACGAAAAAGAGAGGAGTTTGGGGAAGAAAAATATGAAAGAAGAGTTTATTCCATAAGTCTAATAGATATTTATAATGGTGGAGACTACTTAATTGAATACGACTAGAATTGGTTAATTTGGATATAATTAGGATCAGTTTAAATAAGGATAGAATATGGATGAAGTTGCTTTCCTAGTAGGCTCAGGATTTGAATTAATTTAAAATAGATTTTGAGTTTATCTCAATAATTTATAATCTTAAATAAAATTAAAGATAATACAAAAAATTTATATATAATCTTATTAATATCTATTAACACTAAATTAGCATCTATCTAATATTAAGACTATATATATCCAAATAAATCATAAATAATTTCAAAAATCTAAATAAATTTCTTAAGATTCTAAATAAATTACAAAAAAATATAATTAAATATTTTAACCTAAAATAAATATTTGGTAGGAACAATATGCAAGTATGGTCTCATAATAAATCATGAAAGTCCTAGAAATTTACGTTCTCTATGTTTTAATTACCTAAAAAAATTAGAAAAATCTCCAAAAATCTAAAATAGCCTAAAAATAATTCTAAATAAATATTTATATATGTAAATATATTAAAAAATTTATTTTCTAATTAACTAAGAGAATACTCTAAAGTAATTTTATATTTAAAATAATCTATAATAAATATAATAATATAAAATACACACAAAATACCTATTTTGGGTGAGGGGGTTTACAGGATTGCCGCTAAGCGAGGATGACTTATCTATACGAATAAGAAGGGTCACTGGCATAGCCAAAATGGACGATGTCTCACTAGTGGATTGTTTAAAATGCTTTGAACAGGGCATTGCAAGCCATTCTGCCGAACATATAGAGACGCCTCTAAATGAGTATGGGGCGAACAATAGTGCGAACAATAAAACAACAAGAACGTTGCATACGTCCCTATAAACAAGAAGAGAACTACAATGGGTCTGTCTAGATCGGATCGGTCCCAGTGCCCCGAGATCGTCCGCGAAAAATAGGATGCTGTAATCCCCCTTGTGCACAAGTTGTCCGTGACCATGCGGGCTTGGTTTCAGGTTCAGAGGATAACTCGATTTTGTTCAGGACAAGTATGCTCCACGAACTGTGATTTCATTTCTTTACATGACATGATTCTTGTTCAGTGTTCACTTGACTTGAAGCAATCCAAGGCAATACGAGCATGAGACAATCACATAGCATGATCTGTCTTGGATAATCTTCCTGAGCCGTTAGATTGAGTACAAGACGAGTATCAATTTTCTCTAAGGCATTGTTATCTTGTTTGACTGTCCATTGATGCAGTTTCCTAGTTCGGAAAATGCCTTGGTGACTAAATGGTCCTGATTACTTTTAATGTTCATGTACTTGGCTCCGAACGACTATTAGATAGTCTTTCGGTGGTTTGGATGAAAACAAGGCAAAATAGCATTCACTTTATATTGGCATACATTTATATTACAAGCATTGAATCGAGACAAAATATATAAGCAGAAAAGCATGCATTTGTTACAAACATAAGTGTTCACGTTAGCTCGGGCCCGAAGGTAAGCCGAGGAGTAAAATCGTAAGGGACTTACCGAGCGACATGATCTAGGGTCGTGCAGTATAGGAAGTGAATAATGCACTACAGAATTTACATATATCGTTCTTACTCGAGGCATAACGGGGTCTAGTTGCACAAGGCAAAGGTAGCATGTGAGGGTCTGATTATAAGCAAAGTTTTATTTCCATGTTCTAGCACAAGCAATACAAGTTGGGATTATTCTCTTAGCTAGGTGCGTTATATTTTTATTAGCATGCAGGGGGTGATTCACCTAGCGACTAGCATGTATCGTTCCATATTTTAAGTGTGCTGGCTAAGCAAAGACAAGTTCATCGTAGCCACCCACCTTAGCGATGATTCGCCTCGATTGAGCGATACTCCGAGCGAGCCTCTGAAAGCCTAAGCCGAACTTCTGAAGGGACAAGTCTGGATATCCTTTGCCTCAAACGAGTATTCTCGCTGAAGCAAAGCGGGTCGGGACGTTGCATTTTTGTCGTTTGAATCGGAAGTCTGCTTGAGCGGAATGGGATATTACACATTAAATTGGAAAGCCCTACGGAGTCATACCAGCTGGCCATTGTCACATGTCTGGTCCCATACGTTTTGGGACTGGGGCGTGACATATG
The DNA here is from genome assembly GCA_036927795.1 of Iris macrosiphon. Lineage (NCBI taxonomy): Eukaryota > Viridiplantae > Streptophyta > Magnoliopsida > Asparagales > Iridaceae > Iris > Iris macrosiphon. The sequence continues at coordinate 20,784,839 of JAYESA010000013.1, forward strand.
GGCCCAAACACAATATATTGACTAAAATACATACTCAAATTATTTACTACTTAATTATCACACACACACACACACAGAGTTGACACTCATTGACACACATACACACACACACACACATACACACACACACACTCATTATACTGTGCACAAATATGCACTGCACAATACCTCACTTGATTTCACCCGAGCTCCTCCCCAAGTGCATTGCAGTATACTGCTATGCACCTATCACCCCTTGCTGCAGCACTGAGTTACACTCCCTCCTTAGCACACACACATCATACACACGCACATACTATCTTTTTTTGGGTCGCCTTGTATAGCTCTAAACTAGGATACCTGATTGTAAAATTTACTTTAACACACATAATCAAGTCATTCAGTCTTCCTACGTAATTGCCTAAAATAACAATAATGCTTATAACCATGCATGATTGATAACCAATGTATGCGTGTATCCGTGTCCGATAAAATGCTTACAACATTATCCTCAATATCGTGTCCTAACCTTTCATATAGATGTGTCCTACAATTTTACCATATGTATCATGAGATGACATGATACAAATATGTGTGTGTGTGTCCATGTCTGTGTTAGGGTTAGGGTTAGTGTCTGTATGTGTTAGTGTGTCCGCGTGTCCGAGTTAGTGTTAGTGTGTGTGTCTGACTTAGGGTTAGGATTTTCCTAAGGAGTGGGTGGCTGGAAAGGAAGCGGTTGACCGAGGAGGGGGTGCCCGGAGAGGAGGAGGAGGAGGATCTTGGTTGAGGGGCAGGAGGAGCCCGGAGAGGAGGATGAGGAGCTCGGTGAAGGAGGATGGGGTGCTTAGGGTTGGAGGGGGAGCACGGTCGGTAGTGGGGGTCGTCGGCGAGGGGTTGCGTCACGGAGGTAGGGGGAAAGGAGAAAAAATTTGAAAAAAATTCGAGTGAAGGGAAAAGTAAAATCATATCGTTATATTGAAAAAAAAATTAGTAACGTCGGATCCAGACGTCACTAATCGTCGCTATTATCAACGTTTAGATAGTTACTAAACGTCGCTAATTATTAAAATATTAGCGACTTCTTGGAAGTCGCTATTAGAAAATTTCAGCAACGTATTACTATATTTATAAATGTCGCTAATTAAAAAATTAACATCATCGGTAAACACGTCGTCAAACGTCGCTAAATCAAAAACTTTAGTGACGTTAAAAAAATATAGCGTCTATTCTTTCAAAAAATTCAAGTACAGTCGCTACTTTTCACTATTCGTCGCAAACAGCGACGTACAACGACATTTATTTATGGAGTCGCTAAATTCGTTAACATTAGCTACGTTTATTGACGACGTCGCTAAAAATGTCACTATTTTATCATATTTTGGTAGTGGTGGGACCCACATAGTTTTTTCTCTCAATTTTTTTTCTCATTTTTCCTCCACCCTTTCCAAACACCATCACTTTTGTTTTTTTTTTTCAAATTTTTCCTTCCCTCCACTTTTCTCCCTTTCCAAACCGTATCTAACACTGGTCATGTCATTGCCCTGGGTCATAGCAACCACCACCCTGGGGCGTAAATACCACCACTGCCAGAGTAGATATCTTAGAATATCCACAGTGGGAGAAGTTTCAAGTGCTATATTTTAACTTTAGTCAGATTTTGTAGCACTTAAAGGCTGCAGTGGACACTTGTGCATACTTAAAAATTATTAGAAAGCTACGAGACACTCCATATTTGGAACGTGTCATAACTCCTCTATATTAATTGATGGGCCCACCAAAAATAATCAAATAGGAAAGAAAAATAAAGAGGAAAAAGAGAAAAAAAAAATATTACCAAATAGGAAAAAAATAAAGATAAAAAATAGAAGATTAATTCGGAGTGTACTATTGTGTACGAATATCATGGCACACTCCAAAAGTAATAATTTATATAATTTTTAATAATTTGAAACATGTGTTTGGAGTGTCCCTACTGTGGATGCCCTTACTGGCGGCTTTTTTTCTAAAAGTCAAATCTGACAAATAAAAACCACTTCATAAGAAGACAAAAAAAAATGTTAGAATAATAAAAAAAAAAAATTAATAATAAATAAATTATTTGGTCCTGTGGTAATGACTCTCTCAATGTATTTTTTAATTTATGGTTAGAACCATGTTATTGTCATTTTAGTTACTAAAGTTTACTATTTATAAGTGGATCAGTGGATGTATGCTCTCTTTGAACCGTTTTCCTACTAAAATTATTACTACGGAATATTACTTATAGTCCGTTTGAGTCTATTTTTATTGCAAAGCTGAGTGAACTAGTAAGTAACCGTAGGTCCTATTTGGTTATCTTGTCTATTGATAGGTCTGGAACGGTTGTCCAGCTCGTCCTGAAAATGAGATAAAAGAAAAAAGACATTGTAGTTAAGTACTAATAGAAGAAAAATGTTATAATACTTGCATGTAATTAACCTAAAACTAGTATTATTAGAAAGTAATAGTTACTTTGGCCAAATTTAGTTAACAACAATAGAATGATAAGGTAAAAGAAAAAAGACATTGTAGTTAAGTACTAATAGAAGAAAAATGTCATAATACTTGCATGTAATTAACCTAAAACTAGTATTATTAGAAACTAATAGTTACTTTGGCCAAATTTAGTTAACAACAATAGAATGATAATTTGGGATGCAACAAAAGCGAAACAATGCTAAAAGTGGCACTTACTAATGCCATTGGGTTGAAAATATATGATAAGTAGTCATTTTTTTAAGTTGCAGTTAGGTGTATTATTATATGATGCAATTCACAAGCATGTATATTATATATTATAATATAATTCAATGTTGCAAACAAAATTATTGTGAGGCCAACAGCTCGTGTCATATTGGTTGCCAGCCTCCTTCCTTGCAAGGACAACTTGAGAACCAAATATAAAAATAGATCGCCACTAATATTAAGGTTTGGTGCATATTTGGATCTACATACAATATTTAACAAACCAATCTCGTCATTGTGATGAACAAAGTCGTCATCACTGAAGGATAGGCTTTCTGTCACAAGTTATTGGATTTATATTTTATTAGTATATATTTACATGTGTTGTTGTAAGTAGTTTATATATTTCTACTCTTATAATGATATTGAAAAAAAATTCAAAATTCGACCGTTTAAGTCTTTTATAAATCTTTCACCATTTATTAAAAAATTAATATTATGTAAAAAAAAAAAAAAAATTTAAATTTGTTATAAATAACAATATGAAATATCAAACATAACCAACCAAGAAAAATGACTCTCACTCTAACTGTATGAACTAGAAGAGGTGTTTAACAGTAATCATATAATATTACATAAATAAATAATTAGTTAAAATTTATTTATTTGTTAAATTTTAATTACGTGAGGATATATGTACGACTTAGACGGCTAGTCTTTTCAAAACATGTTATAAAGAGTAGAGATGTATCAATAACAAATTATGATTAAAATATAATCAAATTTATAACAAATAGTAATTCAAATATAAATATAAATAATAAATTTTAATTAAATTAAATTTGAATATTTAAACTATTTTACAATAATATAAGGAAGAAAAAAATTATGAATTTACTAGTTACTATTAGAAAGACTAAAAAGGCATTTATTATAATTATTCTAATCTTTATTAAAATTATTTAGAAGATTAAAAAATAGCTCATATAATTATCTAATTATTTTTATTAATTTAATAAAAATTAATAATTGATAAATATATACAAGAATATTTTTTTAAAAAGAATATTTTACCAAATGTCCCCAATAAAAAAATGTTAAAACTAACCTATACTCCAACTAAAAGAAATTAACAAATGTTCCATTACGTGTAAAAAAAAATTTAAAAATTCGGTCAAAAAAGTGAAAACATATCTTAAATTTTTAATTGTTCCATACACATATTTAAGACATTTGCTAGTTTTTTTTAGTGGAAATATATACTAGTTTGAACATTTATATTTGGAGCATTTGCTAAAATATTTTTTTAAAATATGGTTTATCTGAACCTTTTTTTATGATATAACAGTATAGATAAATCATCTGAAAAACTCTACTGATTAGATCATAATTAATCCTTGTCACGTTACTTAATAATTAGTTCTATTTTTTATTAATATAGTTTTTTGATTCAACGGACGGTGTACTAAATAAATATCTATTATTATTATTACTAAACTTTGGATCTATTTGGTTCTGAGTTAAAAAATTTAAAAATTAATATTTTACGTACGCATTGCGTACACGCGTCATGTGTATACATTTTTTTTTTTTTTTTTTTTGATGTTTTGAAGAAGTGGAATGTTAGAGATAAAAAATTCAAAAAAATTGTGTTTTGATAATTGTTGAAGTGATTTGACAAATATAATATTTTGTAGTTCCTATATTTTATTTTGTAAAAATGTGATAGTAAAGAATTGATATAGTACTTCTCTTTTGATAGTACGTGAACTTCTCTTTTGATATAGGTGAGTTTCTCTTTTGGTAGTAGAATCTCGTAGGCAGAATGAATGAATTTTCAATTCAGGAAAATATAAATAACTCTTAAAAAAAAATTTGAAAAAAAGGAGCTACGAGAGGAGAGGAGAAGAGAAGAGAAGAGAAGAGAAGAGAAGAAAAGACGTTATTTAATATTCATATCACTCAAAAGGCTTTTCATTATGCTCAAAACCAACCAAAAACTTAAAACAGCCTTATTTTGTTCCAAATTCTAAAAAGTGTCCACTTTACTATCTAAATTTGCAAATCAAACAACTCCTTTAAGCAATATTTATCTAAACAACAACATAATGTCACCACTAAAGATCTTTTATAGACGAGTTTTATATAGTCAGTGTCGGACTTTTTATTCAGTGTGGACTGTTTTATTATCTAAACTACTATATAATATGAAAAATTAATTTTATCGTAGTTTTTTTTTCTTTCAAATATGTTTTTACCTAATTTTACTAATAAAAATTGTTCATTAATTTTAATGAGAGCGGATAGGTAATTGTGTATAAAAAAAATTTAAGAAAAATAAAGTTAATTAATTTTTTGCTACTTTTTGCTCTTTCCAAGTAAAAAACAAATTTAATTAAAAACGATTAAAATATGGACAACACAGGTACATATATACTATAGTGATGTATAAAGAGAGAATTGCCAACAATTAATTGTTGATGCACACCATCGACCAGCCTGAACTTATTGTGTCGTCCATAATTCATTAAAGTATTCCTACATTTTCAAGAAAATTCTAACTAAAAATGATGGATTTCGTTAACATGTATCCTAAGGACATGTTAATAAACCGATGAATGTGTATTTTAGATGAGTAATCACATTAGCACATTTATCAATACATTTTTGATTTAAAATATATAATGATAAACGTAAAATGTACATTAATAAATATTCTGGTGTTATTATCAACATAAATTGTATATTTATCAATATGTTAACATATGTCTTATGACACATGTTAACAAAACCTAAAAATGATTGATAATTTAAGCGCTAATTACGTTTAGACCCTGAATTTTGTATCCGCTTAGAGTCCTGACATATTCAATTGAAAAGTTTAGACTTTAAATTTTTGTTTTTTGTATCAATTTTTCTATTTATCCTCAACATGAGTATAAATTCAACTACCAAAATACGTTGAAAATGAGAGTATAATTAGAAAAATAAAACCAAAAAAAAAAAAATTCAAAATCCAAACTTTCTAATTAGACATGTTAGGACTTAAACTCTAAATTGGTATAAAATCCAGGGTCGAAAGGCTAGTTAATTAGCCCATAATTTAAATGAGTTATAGTACTTGCAAATATTTATGTATTAGTCATAGGGATGAGCTTTCGGTTTATTCGGTTTCAATCGAATCGAAATAGTCAAAACCGAATATACCGAAAATCTTAAAATACAAAACCGAACCGAAATTAGCCAAAACCGAAACCAAACAACGATTCGGTTTGTTCGGTTTATTCGGTTGAGTTATTTCTATTATTTAATGGATAGGTTACAAAGTTGAAATCATGGTTAAATGGTATTAAAATTTGAATTTTTATACACACATTTGGTTTATTTGCGTCCAAAATTAGACTAGTTGTTAAATTACCAAAATTAGACTTTAAAATACATACGTAAAATTGATGCTTTCAAAATATATACACCGAGGGTATTCATATAATTGTATAAGTCTTAATCGATTTTTAGTTTTGGATCGAAATCGAATAAAAAAAAATTAGTATTTCAAAACCGAAATCGAACCGATTTTTTTTAAAATCAAACTGAATCTCTTATCCGGTTCGGTTCGAATTGATTTTCGGTCTAAAATCCAATAATGCCTCCATCCACATGGGGAACAAATATCTGAAATTGTGTGCATTATTATCGCTCGCCTCGATTGCGTTAACGCAGTCTGTTGCCCACCCACCCACGCACCCACCCACATGATGCCTTGTCTTGATATAAGGTTTCGTGGTTGCAACCACCACCTTTTCGCGGATAGCGATTGGTTGATGCTGCAGTCTTCGATGGAGAAGAGAAGAGAAGGCCGAGGGAATAGGACGATTGAGCAGCTGTCTACTAACAATGATCACGCACTTCACAACAACAAGAGGACCCCGCGCTGGCTTTAACTTGGTCTTTACTTACTTCATGATCGCTTACATGTGGGCCTTGCAAAATCCCAGCGGGCGGAGGAGATCAAGGGACTGTTTGGCTCGGGGTAGTGGAGCGAATAAAAAGTTTTGAAAATCGATATTTTGCGTACATATTACGGTAAGGTGGAACGAAGTAAAAAAAATTTTGTTTGGGTGCTTTAAAGAAGTGGGGGTAAGAAGTGGGAAAATTTCTAAAATTTCGTATTTAGCTGGAATTTTTTTTCTCCTTTAGGACTCAGAATGTGTCAGTCATCATGTTTCCTCGGTAATTCGTGTGAATCCTCGTTCGCACGGACAACTTCATCATTGCCACGGACGTCCACAAACAGGTTCTTTCGCCCACAAGCGGGTCTTGTTTGACACCGGTATCCATCAGCCGCTTGCACGTGGCGGGGGCTTCCTACGGAAGAAAAAGTCTAATGTTTTGTTCGTTGTTGAAGTAGGTGGAAAAGTCTAACGTTTTGTTGAAGTGACATAAATAGTAAAAAAAAAAAAAATTAAGTAAAGAGGAAGTGATCATCCAATCAAACGCGCGAATGTGAATGTGGATATTTCACTTCCACGCTCTACTTCGAAAGAAAAAATTTCGATGTCAAAATTTTGATTTCGTGATAGACAAGATTTATTGTTCATTGTCAAATAAAATTTTTCTTTTTTGCAAATTCTCCAACTAAAGACATGAAGTGGTCAAAAATTCTAAATTTGGTCACTTTTACACTCCATATTCGCAAAACAAACAGCGCCTATGACGGAACTAGAGATTCGTTAGCTCAGCTTTAACCAACATGTCTATTGGTATTTTAGTACATGACGTTTAGATATCCTAAGACAGAAAAAAATCTTTAAGAAATTTTACTTGTCCCCAACTTTATTTATCCATATTCATGATACACCATATTGTTTTACCATAATGTACAAGATCCCTCATTTTTGACGGAAATCGTCTCTTCCTAACGGTCAACTCGTTAGACCTATTTTTTTGGACGAAAATGTCCCCGTCTTCTTCCCTAGCCTCCTTGCTACAGGCCCCCGCTCCCCCCTCTCCGTCGTCCCCTCTCATTGCCGCAGGTTCCCCCTCCTCGCTGCTCGCAACCCCTCCTCCCTCCCCGCCACCGCCTCCCTCCTCGCTGCAGCTGGGAGGAGGGGGCGATGGCGGGGATGGGAGGGAGGGGTTGCAAGCGACATGGTAGGATTGGGAGGGGCGGGGGAGGGGGGCGGTGGTGGGAAAGGAGTGGGAGCAGGGGCCTACGACGGAGGTCGCGACGGCGGGAGGAGTGGGGGGCTGCGACAAGGAGGAGAAGAAAAAGGCGAAGGTATTTTCGTCCAAAATTTTTGGTCAAACGAGTTAACCGTTAAGAAGAGACAATTTCTGTCAAAAATAAAATATCATGTACATTATGGTAAAACAGTGTGGTACATCATGAATATGAATAAATAAAATAAAAGATAAGTTGAAAAAATTTAAAATATTTTTACGTGAATTAAAAGAATTATAAACGAGTCTAATGGACTTCTATTCAGAATATAAACAAAGTAGTCTGCTCTAAAAAAAATTGGCTGGAACAGTCGTCCCATTGATATCATATCAAATCCATGTGTGATAGGAAGGTCCTGAAGATTTAATACTAAATAAATAAATAAATAAATAAATAAATAAATAAGTACATTTAGTGGATATAAATTGAAGTTCCCTACAATGCAAAAAGTACGTGAAGTAGAAACCCAATCTCATTTTGAGCCCTCTCACTTACATTGGCTCACCATCTAACTCGAACTGAGCTGAGCCGATCCGAGCCGAGCCGAAGCAACCCGCAATCTGACGGCCGTCAAGTGACGGCAGAGCACGTGGTTCACCCCTCTCAATCTCCAACACCATTCGCTGCGTCAGGATACGTGGTCCCCACCCACCACTCACTCAACCCACCGCCAAAAAAGGACCGCATAATCCCACGTCGCATGCGGACTCCGAGACCACTTCTAAAAGCTGGATTTAAACCATTGCTTTGGCGTCCGGCTCCTCGCGTCCACCGCGTCGACGTCGACCATAAAGGCCGCGAAAGTATTAAAAATAAATGATGGGACACGTGTCGACACGCGATGGGCCACAGTATCTAGACATGCAACATGGCTAGTTACGGCCCAACCAAATTCGAAAAATTACAAGAAGACCCGAATTTGCCTAGCCGACATTGTTGACAAGGATGAGCTTTTTTTTCCTTTATTATTTTTCTTTCGGTAAAGTTTAGTTCAGTTTTTAATGAGAGGCCTGTACTCCATGCTAAAGCTTAAGCTGCATTTAATATTCTTCCTTTCTATATTTTGGAAAATAACGTTTTCAATGTTAGCCATAAAAAGCCAACATCAATTTGAACAAAAATCCTATAAGAACTCATGAGTTCTTAATTTGTAAAACTCTGCCAAAAAATCTTTCGATCATATGTATCTGATTTTTTATTTTTATTTTTATTTTTCAAGAGACTAAAAAGTAAAATAAGTATACTAAAATTTATATATCACATCCTTATTATAAATTATTATTTTTAGCTCTTATTTGAGCTTTTGTAGTCGAATTGCAATTTGGACTTCTTCTAGTATTGAGTAATGTATGCTTGAATTAATGTTTTTATTACTATTATTATTGTTTAGTTTACTTAGCAACAACATGGCAACTAAAAATGACTCAACTAGATCTTAACAACTTTAAAAAGAATTTGAAAAATAGAAATAAAATTATATATACTATAAAAAAAAATTAGTCTAACTAGAATTGTAGATCTTGGAATAAACATTGCTCAAACGTCCTTTTTTTTTTTATCAAATGCAAGCCATTGGTTCTATTTTTGTGTGCGAAACCTAATAGTGCCATAGATGAAAAGTAACTTCAGTACAATTTATTCTTGTTAAAAATAAAATTTTGTATACTGATCTACTTAATTTTTGCAAATCATCCAAAAGTAACTACAATCCAATTTATTCTTGCTAAAAATAAAATTCTGCGTACTGATTCTACTTAATTTTACGAGTGTCACCACCCCATTTCCAGAGCCGGGTATTTTTTTTTATTTTTAATTTAGTTAATTGTGGATTATTTATATTTAATTGTATTTATATTTAATTATTGATTGTATTATATTTTTATTGTTTGTTTTAGGATTTTGGCTAGCCTGGACCCATGTCAGACCCTAATGGACCCATGTCCGACCCAGCCCACCCTTGTGAGAATTATTTTGGGGCTTAGAATATTTATTTTATTTTTAGGAGGTTAGTTGGAGAGATTTGGAGTTAATTTGAGTGTTTTTGGAACCCGAAACCCAAAACCGAGTTACGGGAGGGCATTTTGGTCATTTGGACTTAGTGGAACCCCTTTATTAGCATGGCCGGCCCTATTTCCTACCCACATCCGACCAAACACAGCAGCTTCTCCCCTTCTTTTGCTTCACTCCTTCTTCTTCTTCTTCACTTCTTCTTCTTCTCCACTACTTCTTCTTCTTCATTTCTTCTTCACAAGTAAGTTTCTCCATTTTTTCTCCTTCCCTCTTCCATTTCTTTCATTTGTTTGAACCCTAACCCTACATTCTTCCCCAACCTAGGTGGGTAGAGCCTAGATTTGGAGTTGGAGCTAGATTTGGGAGCTTTGAAGCTTGATTTGGAGCATTTGGAGATTTTGGCTTGGGATTCCAACTCCCAAGAGATAAACCCTAATTTTCCCCTTGTAATTACTCTTTTATAGTGTAATTAATATTTTAGAACCTTCCTAGACCCTTAGGCTACCCGTGGGAGGAAGTTGGAACTAGTTTGGTTGGGTTTAGAGACTTTAACATTAGGTTTTGTGTCAATTTCGGGTGAAATCCGAATTTGGCCCAATTTTGGGTGATGTCCTAGGTTAGATGGACCTAGGTAGACGTTGTCGGGAGTCGTGAGGGTGAGTGCGTGTCTCCGTTCGGACACGGGAAGTCGTGTCGCTGAGAAACGGACGTTTCGGGCGAAATTGGGGCTTTTCGTCGTCGCCGATTCTAAGTGCATGTGCGTTTCCGCCACGGGCCTAGAATCGATGCGGGAGCGCATTTTCTAGGATCTAGACATCGTTTAGGACGCGTGGGTAAATTTTGGGCCGATTCCGAGTTCGTTTGGTGTGCGTTTCAGGAGGTTTTCCGAGCCGCGCACCACGTGTTCGTCGAAATGACCGAACGGCCATTTCGACTTGGTTTCCTCGTTTCGGGCTTGTGCGCGCGTTGGGTTAGTATCGGGGAGTGTGTGCTAGAGTTTTCGAGTTATATTTTATATATTTATAGGCGTTGGTGAGTGTCGGGGTCGTTGGGCGTGCGTAGGTGGGGCGTTGTGAGCGTTGTGTGCATCGTTGTGGTGGTGTTGTGTTTGTATATATATGTATGAGGGTTTGTGTGTGAGGTTGTGTGTTTGTGAGAGAGTGTGCTAGTGTGTGTGAGAGTGTGTGTGTGAGGGTGTGTGAGAGTGAGTGTGTGTGAGTGAGGATAGATATATATATATATAGATATATATATGTTTATATGTGTGTGTGTATGTATATATAGATATGTGTATATAATTATATGTGTGTGTGTGTGCTTGTGTTGTGAGTGTGTGTGTGTATTAGTGTGCTAGTGTGTGTGTTAGAGTGTGTAGATGAGTGTGAATATATAAATAGATATCTAGTTATATATATATAGATGTATATATATGTATATGTATATATGTATATGTATATAGGAGTGTGTGTGTGTGTTTGAGAGAGGGGGGGGGGGTGCCTGGGACTGGAACCAGCAGCTGCAGCAGCAGAAATAGGCGCAGCAGCAGCAGTATTCAGCAGTAGCAGCAGCTCGCTCGAGCGAGGCAGCGCCGCGGCAGCAGCAGAAGCATCATCAGCAGCAGGCTGCAGCAGAGCGCGCGGGCGCAGCAGCGCCGCGGCAGCAGCTCGCTGCAGCGCGGCCTGCAGCAGCAGCAGCAGTTCCAGCGCCGCGGCAGCAGCTCGCTCGAGCGAGGCAGCGCCGCGGCAGCAGCAAGAGCATGAGCAGCAGCTGTAGCAAGTAGAAAATGCAGCAGCAACAGCAGTTTAAGGTAGCAGTAGCAGCAAGTTAAGGCAAGGGCAGCAGCAAATGCGAGGGAGAGGGAGAGATATATACATAGATATATATAGGTAGTTAGATTATTAGATAGATAGATGGTTTAAATAGATAGGTAAATAGTTTGATGGATAGATAAGGTGAATGGATAGATAACTAGATCTATAGTTAGATGGGTATATAGATTGTTAGATAGATAGACACATAGATAGATGCATAGATAAATAGATAGATAGATAGATATATGGATAGGTAGATATATGAATAGCTAGGTTGATAGATAGATATAAAAATAGATAGATTAATACATAGATGGTTAGATAGATACATAGGTAACTAGATACCTAGGTAGTTAGAGATAAATAGATAGATGCTATATAGATATTAGATGGATAGGTAAATAGTTTAATAGTTAGATACATAAATAAATAGCTAGTTAGATAGTTAGATAGATAACTAGATAGGTTGATACTAGATAGGTAGATGGATAGGTAGAGGGATAGCTAGATATATAGATCTATATATATAGATATATACATAGCTAGATAGATAGTTAGATATCTAGGTATAGATATATATATTTGAGGGTAAGGTAAGGTAAGGTAAGGTATTGGGTATAGATATATAGGTATATGCCTATATGTATTAGATATCTATATTTTAGCCTAGATTATAGCTAGATATATAGGTTTATGCATAGTAAGTTAGCTAGAGGGGTAGTCGGGCTGAGTTTAGAGCGGTATCTCAATACCTTGAGATACCGAGGTATCTCAATACCTTAAGATAACCAAGGTGTTGGGTTTCGAGCGGGGTTTTTGAGCAATGGCCTAGGAATAGTATTGAAGTGATTTTTATATGCTTATGTGTATATATTTACGCGTGCTAGCATAGGTTTTAGCGGGTTTAGGCGGGGTGCGTAGCCTAGGTTGAGGTATCGGATACCGAGGGTATCCCGGTATCTCAAGGAGGCGAGTTTGTGAGTTTTCTAGCTTAATGAGCTCGGTTTGACCTAGAATTTCAGGAGCACCCTAGTTTGACCCAGACTTGACCGTAGTTGACTCGGTTGACTGCCAAAGTCAACTTTTGACCTAGTTTTGACCTATAGTTGACTTTTTGGACCTAGAGTTGACTTTTTGACCCAAATTTTTACCGGTTTGACCCGTTTGACCTAGAACGACCCTAGAAGCCTATTTTTAATTATTTTATATCTGTTTAACTCATTAGAACCCTGTTTAACCTTGCTTTTCGCATTAGGTCCTTGCGATACCGGTTCGGATCGCCAGTTGCTCATGACGTCAGGCGAGTACATTCTCTGATAGTTTTCATTATCTGATGATTATTATGATTCAGCTTCTAGTATAGTATCATCTGATTATTCTTGCACAACACGGGACACTGACTGGTATTTCTGGATTCATTTACTTGCGACACGTACATTTCATGTTTCTGGCCTCTATTCTGGAATCACTACTGGCATCACCTACATGCATCATTCATGTTCAGGCTGGACTCATCTTGATTTGCGTGTCGGATCTTGGATCCACTTGTATTAGTCAGGGCGGAAAAATACTCGAGTAGACATGTAAACATTCCTATCTGGCATCATCAGGAATCACTCCCTCTGGTCTAATCTGGAATGATAGCAGCCGCGCACCCAGTGCGCGGTGAGCCGTACTTACCCCTAGCCGTTTACATGTCGAAACAAGTATTTCAAAGACACCGAGTTCATTCTTTATAGTCTGGACTCTCATGCATTTCTTGACTTGTCTCACTTACATGTTTCTGGATTTGACTCACTACATATTTTTTATGCTGGACTCACTACACGTTCATGTGCACGGACTTGATCTTAGCTTAGATTCTTGTATCTTACAGTTACTACTATCTTGTTTCTGATATTCCTGCATTTTTACCTTTATGCACCAGTGATACATGTTTATTTCCTGTTTCATACTTACTTCTTTCTTCTTGCTACTTGCTATAACTGTTTTATAGTTTTTATCATTTAAATGGAACTGCTGTTAGAGATGTACTTGCTCCAGTCCTGACTGGACATATTTTTCCAGAGTATCCGGAGGATTGGTGTCCGATATTCTATGGACCTGAGCCTGTCGATGGTGCAGACAGGGACCCTCTAGTTTAGGGGTGATTTCCGGGTTGGTAGCCGGGATCACTAGGATCTTGTTGTTGTTTTATTAGCCTTAGTACCGGATTTGTCTCCGGTTTTGGATTGAGACCTTGTTTGTATATTATTTTTGGATGTTGTTGTATTATTATTTGATGTTGTGGTTGTTGTAGTAGTTGTTGTTGGTTAGACTTTATAGTTGTTAGATCTCTGTGTTATCTTATCGTGCTTAGATTCGTGATTGAGTATATTGTGATTATCATTTGATATTTGCTCCTCCGTTTGGAGTTGAGATCTTGACAGATTTATATATTGTTTGTGTGGTTGCCCTCCTTTTGGAGAGGTCATGTCCGATTTTTGTGTGAGATTATTATCTAGATAGTTGACCTAGACAGCGTTCTACCGCCGATGCTGCGGCGTAGGCTGGACGTACCCACGACTCATGCCCGATTTTCCGGGTGCGGGTCGTGACACGTTTTTGGTGGTGGCCCATGCAGGTCTCAATTCGCAATTAGTGCGATGTCGTGGTGGTACAACAACTTAGTTGTACTGCTGCGAGCCTGCTATAGGATCTAGGATGAGAGTGTACTCAATCACGACTAGGAACAATTCCATTCAAATTATTCTGAAATTGCTTTCTTTTGAAATATTACTGTCCTTCTTTGATGATATCGTATCTTGCGCCGTATTGACTTCTTTGATCTGTGTTCAGGATGCCTCCGAAGACACGATCCCATCGTACCGTTCCAGCAGTTGCCACTGAGAGGTCTGCTACCTCTCGTCCAGCTCGTATTCAGGCAGCTGCTACCGCTCCACTCACCACTCCTGCGGTTGAGGGAGCATCTGCTTCTTTCGGGGATCCTCCTTCACCTGTCGATCCGAGGACTACCCCAGTTGTTCCGGTGGTTCCTCCACCACTTCCTGCTCCAGTAGATGCCGCGCAGTTGTTTGCGTTCTTCAGGGAGATGATGGACGCGCAGCACCGTCAGGTGGATGTGATGAGGCTGGGCATTGAGAACGCCCACCAGGTGGCCATGACAGCAGTGGATAGGGTGGCACAGATTCAGCCACAGGCAGATCAGATTCAGCATCTGAGGCCAGGCAGTATTATTGATTTCCAGAGGATGCGGCCCAATGAGTTCCGTGGTACAGAAGGGATCCTGTACGCAGATGACTGGATAGAGCAGATCGAGGGGATCTTCAGGCTGGCGCAGATTCCAGACAGCATACAGATAGAGGCGGCGGGCAGTCAGATGTTCGACCTCGCTTTGACGTGGTATCGTACAGATACGAGGATCACAGCGCCAGGGCTTACTTGGGAGGCTTTCAAGAGACTTTTTAAGGAAAAGTTTTTTCCAGATGTGGCGCTCAGTGCTTTGGAGAGCCAGTTCAAGGCACTCGTCCAAGGGAGCATGACGGTGAACGAGTACGCAGCGGAGTTCTGCCGTCTGGGCAGATTTGTAGATGGCTTGAGTGAGGCAGCCAAGGCGAGAAAGTTTCGCAAGGGCTTGGTCATGGAGGTCAAGTCTTTGACCAGGAGCGACCGCGAGGCGACTTTTGAGCAGATAGTAGGAGATGCTCAGAGAGCAGAGGATGACTTGGAGCTCAAGTCCAAGAGAGGCAGGGATGATTCAGGCAGTGCCAGTGGTAGTGCGGGACCAGCTAAGCGTCCCTATGTGCAGAAGGCAGCGCAGCAGGGTCAGGATCAGAGGGTGCCCACTTGTGCCTACTGCAGGAAGGCAAGACACACTTGGGATGTTTGTAGGAGGAGGCTGAAGGTGTGTTTGTTCTGTGGATCCGCTGCTCACCAGATGTGAGATTGCTCCACTGCACCTCCATTGGGTGGAGCACAGGATCAGAGAGTTGGAGCTAGGCCATCTGTGGCACAGCATCATGCCCCGCACCAGCAGAGGGATACACCCCAGCAGGGCAGGACTTATGCGTTGACGGTCGAGGAGGCCGATGCTACGGATGTCGGGTTAGCAGGTCTGTCTCTTGTTTCTTCTTCCTGTCCTTTCCATTCCTTGTGGTGTGCTTCTTTAGTACCTGTTAGATTTTCTTGTGCTGTGGTAGATAGTGTAGTAACCCTGATTGAGACTGTGATAACACGACCAGTAGGACCCTGATCTTGTATGTTGTTTAGGTAGAATTTCTTGACTGTGATTGTTGGGGGTTGGACCTAGAGAGAGTGTGATTGACTTTAAATTTCGAGGACGAAATTTTCTAAGGAGGATAGGCTTGTCACCACCCCATTTCCAGAGCCGGGTATTTTTTTTATTTTTAATTTAGTTAATTGTGGATTATTTATATTTAATTGTATTTATATTTAATTATTGATTGTATTATATTTTTATTGTTTGTTTTAGGATTTTGGCTAGCCTGGACCCATGTCAGACCCTAGTGGACCCATGTCCGACCCAGCCCACCCTTGTGAGAATTATTTTGGGGCTTAGAATATTTATTTTATTTTTAGGAGGTTAGTTGGAGAGATTTGGAGTTAATTTGAGTGCTTTTGGAACCCGAAACCCAAAACCGAGTTACGGGAGGGCATTTTGGTCATTTGGACTTAGTGGAACCCCTTTATTAGCATGGCCGGCCCTATTTCCTACCCACATCCGACCAAACACAGCAGCTTCTCCCCTTCTTTTGCTTCACTCCTTCTTCTTCTTCACTTCTTCTTCTTCTCCACTACTTCTTCTTCTTCATTTCTTCTTCACAAGTAAGTTTCTCCATTTTTTCTCCTTCCCTCTTCCATTTCTTTCATTTGTTTGAACCCTAACCCTATATTCTTCCCCAACCTAGGTGGGTAGAGCCTAGATTTGGAGTTGGAGCTAGATTTGGGAGCTTGGAAGCTTGATTTGGAGGATTTGGAGCATTTTGGAGATTTTGGCTTGGGATTCCAACTCCCAAGAGATAAACCCTAATTTTCTCCTTGTAATTACTCTTTTATAGTGTAATTAATATTTTAGAACCTTCCTAGACCCTTAGGCTACCCGTGGGAGAAAGTTGGAACTAGTTTGGTTGGGTTTAGAGACTTTAACATTAGGTTTTGTGTCAATTTCGGGTGAAATCCGAATTTGGCCCAATTTTGGATGATGCCCTAGGTTAGATGGACCTAGGTAGACGTTGTCGGGAGTTGTGAGGGTGAGTGCGTGTCTCCGTTCGGACACGGGAAGTCGTGTCGCTGAGAAACGGGCGTTTCGGGCGAAATTGGGGCTTTTCGTCGTCGCCGATTCTAAGTGCGTGTGCGTTTCCGCCACGGGCCTAGAATCGACGCGGGAGCACATTTTCTAGGATCTAGACATCGTTTAGGACGCGTGGGTAAATTTTGGGCCGATTCTGAGTTCGTTTGGTGTGCGTTTCAGGAGATTTTCCGAGCCGCGCACCACGTGTTCGTCGAAATGACCGAACGGCCATTTCGACTTGGTTTCCTCGTTTCGGGCTTGTGCGCGCGTTGGGTTAGTATCGGGGAGTGTGTGCTAGAGTTTTCGAGTTATATTTTATATATTTATAGGCGTTGGTGAGTGTCGGGGTCGTTGGACGTGCGTAGGTGGGGCGTTGTGAGCGTTGTGTGCATCGTTGTGGTGGTGTTGTGTTTGTATATATATGTATGAGGGTTTGTGTGTGAGGTTGTGTGTTTGTGAGAGAGTGTGCTAGTGTGTGTGAGAGTGTGTGTGTGAGGGTGTGTGAGAGTGAGTGTGTGTGAGTGAGGATATATATATATATATATATATATATATATATATATATATATATATATATATATATATATATATATATGTTTATATGTGTGTGTATGTATATATAGATATGTGTATATAATTATATGTGTGTGTGTGTGCTTGTGTTGTGAGTGTGTGTGTGTATTAGTGTGCTAGTGTGTGTGTTAGAGTGTGTAGATGAGTGTGAATATATATATAGATATCTAGTTATATATATATAGATGTATATATATGTATATGTATATATGTATATGTATATAGGAGTGTGTGTGTGTGTTTGAGAGAGGGGGGGGGGTGCCTGGGACTGGAACCAGCAGCTGCAGCAGCAGAAATAGGCGCAGCAGCAGCAGTATTCAGCAGTAGCAGCAGCTCGCTCGAGCGAGGCAGCGCCGCGGCAGCAGCAGAAGCATCAGCAGCAGGCTGCAGCAGAGCGCGCGGGCGCAGCAGCGCCGCGGCAGCAGCGGCAGCCCGCCGCGGCAGCAGCTCGCTGCAGCGCGGCCTGCAGCAGCAGCAGTTCCAGCGCCGCGGCAGCAGCTCGCTCGAGCGAGGCAGCGCCGCGGCAGCAGCAAGAGCATGAGCAGCAGCTGTAGCAAGTAGAAAATGCAGCAGCAACAGCAGTTTAAGGTAGCAGCAGCAGCAAGTTAAGGCAAGGGCAGCAGCAAATGCGAGGGAGAGGGAGAGATATATACATTGATATATATAGGTAGTTAGATTATTAGATAGATAGATGGTTAAATAGATAGGTAAATAGTTTGATGGATAGATAAGGTGAATGGATAGATAACTAGATCTATAGTTAGATGGGTATATAGATTGTTAGATAGATAGACACATAGATAGATGCATAGATAAATAGATAGATAGATAGATATATGGATAGGTAGATATATGAATAGCTAGGTTGATAGATAGATATAAAAATAGATAGATTAATACATAGATGGTTAGATAGATACATAGGTAACTAGATACCTAGGTAGTTAGAGATAAATAGATAGATGCTATATAGATATTAGATGGATAGGTAAATAGTTTAATAGTTAGATACATAAATAAATAGCTAGTTAGATAGTTAGATAGATAACTAGATAGGTTGATACTAGATAGTTAGATGGATAGGTAGAGGGATAACTAGATATATAGATCTATATATATAGATATATACGTAGCTAGATAGATAGTTAGATATCTAGGTATAGATATATATATTTGAGGGTAAGGTAAGGTAAGGTAAGGTATTGGGTATAGATATATAGGTATATGCCTATATGTATTAGATATCTATATTTTAGCCTAGATTATAGCTAGATATATAGGTTTATGCATAGTAAGTTAGCTAGAGGGGTAGTCGGGCTGAGTTTAGAGCGGTATCTCAATACCTTGAGATACCGAGGTATCTCAATACCTTAAGATAACCAAGGTGTTGGGTTTCGAGCGGGGTTTTTGAGCAATGGCCTAGGAATAGTATTGAAGTAATTTTTAAATACTTATGTGTATATATTTACGCGTGCTAGCATAGGTTTTAGCGGGTTTAGGCGGGGTGCGTAGCCTAGGTTGACTTTTTGACCCAAATTTTACCGGTTTGACCCGTTTGACCTAGAACGACCCTAGAAGCCTATTTTTAATTATTTTATATCTGTTTAACTCATTAGAACCCTGTTTAACCTTGCTTTTCGCATTAGGTCCTTGCGACACCGGTTCGGATCGCCAGTTGCTCAGGACGTCAGGCGAGTACATTCTCTGATAGTTTTCATTATCTGATGATTATTATGATTCAGCTTCTAGTATAGTATCATCTGATTATTCTTGCACAACACGGGACACTGACTGGTATTTCTGGATTCATTTACTTGCGACACGTACATTTCATGTTTCTGGCCTCTATTCTGGAATCACTACTGGCATCACCTACAGGCATCATTCATGTTCAGGCTGGACTCATCTTGATTTGCGTGTCGGATCTTGGATCCACTTGTATTAGTCGGGGCGGGGAAATACTCGAGTAGACATGTAAACATTCCTATCTGGCATCATCAGGAATCACTCCCTCTGGTCTAATCTGGAATGATAGCAGCCGCGCACCCAGTGCGCGGTGAGCCGTACTTACCCCTAGCCGTTTACATGTCAAAACAAGTATTTCAAAGACACCGAGTTCATTCTTTATAGTCTGGACTCTCATGCATTTCTTGACTTGTCTCACTTACATGTTTCTGGACTTGACTCACTACATATTTTTCATGCTGGACTCACTACACGTTCATGTGCACGGACTTGATCTTAGCTTAGATTCTTGTATCTTACAGTTACTACTATCTTGTTTCTGATATTCCTGCATTTTTACCTTTATGCACCAGTGATACATGTTTATTTCCTGTTTCATACTTACTTCTTTCTTCTTGCTACTTGCTATAACTGTTTTATAGTTTTTTATCATTTAAATGGAACTGCTGTTAGAGATGTACTTGCTCCAGTCCTGACTGGACATATTTTTCCAGAGTATCCGGAGGATTGGTGTCCGACGTTCTATGGACCTGAGCCTGTCGATGGTGCAGACAGGGACCCTCTAGTTTAGGGGTGATTTCCGGGTTGGTAGCCGGGATCACTAGGATCTTGTTGTTGTTTTATTAGCCTTAGTACCGGATTTGTCTCCGGTTTTGGATTGAGACCTTGTTTGTATATTATTTTTGGATGTTGTTGTATTATTATTTGATGTTGTGGTTGTTGTAGTAGTTGTTGTTGGTTAGACTTTATAGTTGTTAGATCTCTGTGTTATCTTATCGTGCTTAGATTCGTGATTGAGTATATTGTGATTATCATTTGATATTTGCTCCTCCGTTTGGAGTTGAGATCTTGACAGGTTTATATATTGTTTGTGTGGTTGCCCTCCTTTTGGAGAGGTCATGCCCGATTTTTGTGTGAGATTATTATCTAGATAGTTGACCTAGACAGCGTTCTACCGCCGATGCTGCGGCGTAGGCTGGACGTACCCACGACTCATGCCCGATTTTCCGGGTGCGGGTCGTGACAACGAGGCATTGTGGTTAATAGCTGATCCTGAATAATTTTGTCACGCATAGTGATAATTAATAGAATTAGAGAAAGATTGGTCCAGATGTAAGTCAAATAAGACTTTGGACTTGGACAACCGTCCTCTGCTTAGAACAACTCCCCAGATCCAAAAGGTTGGGATCTCAGGTGACCTTCGGATTAGTCTACAATAAGAATCAAGGGACGTATGAAATTAGCTCATGCTAGGACAAACTAAACCTCCGAACCAGCCCTGTAGAGGAATAACAAATTATAAATAATCACATATCTACGATTCTAATGTGACTTGAAAACGGCTAAAAAATGAGCCGTCAAGCCGTTTGTAAATCCTCAACCATTTAATTAAAAAAAAGAAGAAGGATTATAATTTTAAACTTTCTTTCTTTTTCCGTATAACCAAATACCTTCATTTTTATTCACATATATCAATAATAAATTATAATTAAAATATAATTAAATCTTTAACAAATATTAATTAAAAAATATATATGTATATAAAAAAATTTATTCAAATTTTAAAAATATTTTTTTAATAATATCAGTAAAAAAAAAAAATTTATTTAATGTACAACGCAATTAAGTGAGTTTACTAGTAATCATTAATTGACTCTAAAATGAAGTCATGAACTGAATTTTAGATGCTCGGCAGATGTTCACCATATCTAGCAATGGTAGAGCCCTATCAAAGAGAACTTGGAATACAATGTAAAAAGGAGACATTTTTATGAGCATCCACAAAATTCCATTTTTAGTCAAAAACTTCACTTGCTAGAAAGGAAGGAGTACAAAAACATCCAAACAATTTTACTTTTCTTACTTACGATCTGTCAAAATTTAAAGAATGAGCGACTTATTATCTTTACTATTTGGAGCTCAAAATGCACGTATACCAATAGGATTGTGCATTAAGCGACTTATTTTGTCACAATCATAATCAAATCGAAATTATTTGGCTGGAAAATAATAACAGCCGAATAAAATAAACCAATTGGTTTGTTCGATTTTAAAATCAATCGACTTGGTTCGATTTGGCAATTTGGTTCGGTTTAGCTCGACTTGTCTGATTAGTTTTGTATTTGAACAAATTTTGTTGCAATCATTTGCCACATATTTTTTAATAACTTAGTTCAATCATTTTATCATTCCATTTCCAACAAACACAATATCTCATTTTTATCATTTAAAAAAAAAATCAAAAAAGAACAAACAACAAAATAAATAATAAAAATATATAAAGTCTATCGGTTGATCGGTTTGATTTTGATATCATCAATCCATTGATTGAATCAAACTATTTGGTTATTAAAAATATCCAACTTATCTAATCCGAACAGTCTATCGATTCGATTAAAAACAGATCGATTTATTTGAACCGAATCGATTTGGTCGGTTCGACCCAAATTTGCACAGTTATATATACCAGGAGTTAGCATATGCCAATTTAAAGAAATATACGATGCACGACTTATATCATATACATAAATTTAGCTAAAGAGCACCGAAGATTAGATATATTATATAAAAGGCATAATATTTTGTAAATTTGTACATTGAGCATATTATCGCACAAAACTAGGACGTAAAACAGAAGAATTTATTAGAAATAAACAGAAAAAACTCACGCCTAACTTTAGGGCTTACGTCCTATAAAGATGCGTAAACATTTAAGTATCTATTTAATTTAATAGCTGATTTTGTTATATGTGTTTAATTATAGATTAAAAAGTAACCGTGGATTATAAAAAACTTAAATGATAACTCACGTCTAATTTTAGGACGTAAGTTAGTAACTTACGTCATATTATAGTACATAAACTTATGTAAATGTATTTAAATTTTTATCTAATTTTAATTAACCGTGGATTAAAAATAAATCATTAGTAACTTACGCATCATTATAGAACGTAAGTTAAAAGAAGAAATTAGTAACTTATACAAATCAGGAATCGGAATATTAATTAACATATTAACTGCAGAGAGTTAAGAGAGGAGGACTTACGTCCTATTGTATGACGGAAACACAGCTTACTCTCAATATTTAGACAATATTATACTTCACTTAATATTTATTTAAACTATATATTTTATTTAAAATAAACTTAAATTTTATGTTTTATCCGTAATTTATTTATCATATATGCGAAAATCCAGCTCTGACGGAATAAACTCCAATCATCGATGAGTAGTAGTAAGCTTTAGATGAGTGCACAATAAATTAGCAATTATAACGTCTGGCAAAAGAAGACTTAGATTAGATTGATTGATTGATGTGTATATATAAAAAGACAATAATATTCGAGAGCTTAGATTGTCATATACGTCATTCATAATTTATAGGAAAATAAAAATGTAAAATAAGTTGGATTTGTATGAAAATAGTAAAAAATGATAAAGTGAGTTCCAGTTTCAAAAATTGTGTGGTCAAAAGTTGATGTGGAAAAATAAAATAATGTAAAATCTAGAATCTAGAAAGTTATGCTCCAAAATAAAATTTACTATTCTACAAAATAGATTCCCACAATCTAGAATCTAGAAAATTTGAAGACCTAACCTATAGTACCCTTGGATGAGATGTGACTCAAAATCTAGAAATTGAAACTATGGATGGAACTTACTATTTTACAAAATGAGCTCATATATTTTAAATCTAGAATATAGAATGTGGGATGGACTTTACTAATGATGCTCTTAGAAATGGTCTCTCCAATCCAACCAGATTTTGATTGTGAGGTTAACTTGCAATCTACAAAAATATGAGAGCATAGATAGCTTGACCAACCTTGTCTTTCCTCTATTATATGTGGACCATCATCCGTATATCTACTTTTAAAATCTGTCCGAACCCACATGTAATAGAGATAAAACATGCTGGAGAAATAGCTGCCTACCTAAGAAATTAATAATTGAGTACTACCAATCAAGAGAGGAACCAGAAAATAGAGATATGTTGGACTTGGGACTCATACGAAAAATATAACAAAAAAAAAAAAATGAGTTACTAATTTTTTTTTCTTTGGAGTGGGCTAAAGTCCACGCCAATTTTTACTTGGTTCCGCCATTGCCTACAATCCCAGTGGTCATAATGACTAAATTTATAAACCCATTTCGAATGTGCCAATCACTAAGATATTGAGGGCTGATTTTTTTTGTTTTTGTTTTTGTTTTTTTACTATTACAGTAAAAAAATGTGTAAATATGAACAATGTCATACTTGACCCAAATATCCTTCCCCGTTATTAAAAAGAAATGGTGTAATGATGCAAATATCCTTCTCCATTATAAGCATAGCGGAAATAAAAAGCTTGAAACAACTACTGTCAAGTAGAAAAATATTTCGCATAATTAATTATTTTTGTATATAGTATAGTTTTCCTCCAGGTAACACAGCAATTATTTGGTTTGTGCAAAAGCGTCATATGCTTTCTTCCACTGTAACTCAATTGATACAACTATGTAATGCAACAACAATTATATGAGGAACCTAATATGTAGGGTTAGTAGACAATCCGAGGAAAGAAAAAGGAAGCAGAGGAGAGAGATAAAAGTATACAAATTTTTATATGTGAAAGAAAGTTTAGAGAAATTGAGGCATGAGAAGGAATTTTCAGCAAATTTATCCTAAAAAAAAAATTTGTCAGACAGTCTGATGGACTTTGTGCATGCCGGTCTGGCAAAATTCTTGAAAAAAAATTTAAACCTAGCATAACTCAATTGATTCAATTATGTAATGCAACAACAATTGTATCAGGAACCTGGTATGTAGGGTTAGTAGACAATCCGAGACAAAAGGAAGTAGAGGAGGAAAAAAAAAAAAAAAGGTAAATTTTTTTTTTTTTTTTTGCCAAAAAAAAGTAGAGAGAAACGGAGCCAGGAGAAAGAAGTTTCAACAAATACATCCTAGAACGATATGACGAATCTGTGCATGCACAAATTTTACCAGACGGTATGGCAGAATTCTTTGATTTTTTTTTTTTGAACCAAGCGTAAATCAAACGAGCAACCTCTTGAACCAAAGCCAAATAAATTACCATTACACCACAAAGTCATTAATTACTAGCAGAATATTCGTAAATGTTATTTTCTGAAATCTCTATCTTGTCCCATTTCTCTTAGGACCGGTCCTGAGTTCATTGAGGTCCGGGACGAACGTTTTAAATTGGGTCCCATATATAATATTAAAAAAAACTAAAATAAAAGTAAATTAAAAAAAATGTCACCACCAAAAATTGAACTGAGGACCTTTTATATACAAGCCTAACATAATAGCCACTACACCAAAATTATTTTGTATTAAAAAGGTCAATAATAAATACTAGTTCTATTTTCGATATAAGATTATTAATATTTTTATGTCTAAACTAATTTTTTTTGCTCTTTTGGTTCGTGGGTCCTGAACGGTTGTCCTGACTACCCTGGGCCAGGGTCGGTCCTGATTTCTCTAACCTTTTTTTTGCCGTATAAAATTTTGGCAAATTCTATAGGCACTACATATATTTCTTAGGACAATGCAATTTTTTTCAGTTTATTTACAAGTTTGCCACTATTTTTTTTTTGCTTGAGGGCAGTCCAAAGTTTCATATAAAAGCCAATGACTTCTATTTTTCAGTCAATTTTTTTTTTCATGACTCTCACAACTGTCAACATTTTTGAAAGACTTAATTATTTATGATTGTCAAAAATGTTGACACTCCTTCCAATTGTCAACATTGTACAGTCCTAAATAATTAGGACTGTAAAAAAATAATGGAAGGACTGTCAATTTTTTTTTTACAGTCCATGAAAAAAGAAAAAGAAGAAGAAAAAGTAGCAGTAGCAGGGGCTGGCGACGGGGTGCGGGGGCGGGTGTCCGTCCGATGTTCGCTTAGACGTCCGTCTAGTTCCACTGACACTCGACTATACATATTTTAGGATTTTATAGATTTTTTTTCCTGCAATTTCAGTAAGTTTTTTAGCTTTTATTTTATTTTTTTGAACCGCCTAGATCTAAGCAGCCGTCTGACGTCTAGACGATAGACGACGGCTGTCCGTCCCTGTAGCACCTAGCATTTTTCAGAATCTTGTAAAATAATGCTTCAAGTTACCTTCTATGTGAATTTGTTAGCAACTTCTGTTTTGTCAGCCTTCTAATATGTTTGCTTAAAATGTAGACCTCATTCAAATATCCATTAGGAGACTGTTTGATACACGAAATTATTTTTCATTTCCAGAAAAAAATTAGGATGAATAACATACTCCAATATTTGGTTTACGCTATAAAAATTTATTTTTGGAAATTGCTAATACCCAGAAAATAATTTTCCACAAAACATGATAATCCTATTCCTTAGAATATATAGTTAATTTTTATTTTTTTTGCCTAGTAAATTTTTTTTTTCTATATTTTTTCTTTTTTTCTTTTTTCTTTTATCATTTTTCTTTTGTTTTTTGTATTGTATAATTTTTTTTTTCAGTTTTTATTCTTATTTTGCAGTTTTTTGATTTTGACTTTTTATTTTTTTAATTTTTTTTCCATTTTTAAGAATGATTTTCTTTTTCTGTTTTTTTTAAGATTGTCTTTTTCTCAGTTTTTTCATCTTTTTTTGTCATTTTTTTTATCATTTTTCAGAAATATTTATATATTCACTAAACATAGGAATATAATTTTTCATAAAATATAATTACCGAAAATTTGATTTCCGAAAATATAATTTTTTTCGCTATATAGTATTCCACGTAACAAGTGTCCACTAAGAAGCAAACACGTCCAATAGTTAATGTTAGTAAATGTGACTTCAAATTACCAGGAATTTTGAAATTGCGAGACGTACTTCTCTTTCCTAGCTAAAGAAACAGTGGTTTATCCATCTCTCGATGTTCTCTGAACTTATTAATGTCTGTTCAAAGTTCAAGGCTAGTCGAATTCCAGATGGAGTTTGGACCTAGGGTCTATTTCTAAGAATCAGAACTATAAAGAAACACTCTAGTGCATTCTCATGTTAGAGGTGGCTTTTGTTAGTTAAACCATTTACCAAGGCTCACTCTTTACAATTGCATATTGGACCTAAAAGAAAACAAGTGCACAAATAGTTACTTGGATATGAACATAACATGGTGTCACACCTTGGAGGTGGTCTTAGTTGTTATCATCACTATTTCCCATCCTCATTCAACCTAAAAGAACAAAGTGCATTGAGTCATAGGATAGGGACTTGGATGACTTTCACCTACTAACAAGTGAGTACATTTTACTTAAAGCTAACTACAATAATGGTGGTTATGTAGCTCTCCATGCAAAAAGTAAAGAGCTATATCTACAACTTGAGTAATTACTGGAAAGTAAGTATTAACAAAGCTCATGATATAGTGAGGAAACTGACAACAATGAATGACATGTATGACCCATATTCTCTACTGTAGTGGGCATGAGAGAACTTAGCATCTTCTCCCCAAATTCCTCTTCGGAGGCTAAAGAATCACATCCACATAGTGATTAGTTTGACTAAAGAAATGTCCTTGTGATCTTATAGCTATCTTCTCTTTACCTGGCCAAATTCTTCATGAGTTAGACATCAGCTATATTAATATTTGAATTGTTCTAGGAATTTCAATATGATTTATATGACCAACACTGGGAACTACCAAAGCAGCTACCATCATCTTGACAAGTTTATCAAAACAATAGGAAATTTCTTATTACAACATCTGCTTAACCCATTCCACCACCACCACTAACATCATAATAACAACAGTGCCCTTATCCACAACCTAGTCTTTAATATTCATCTACTCTCTTTTAGGTGAGGGAAACAAATCAATTTTACTAACACACTTTCATAATGCACATTGAGGCAAAATATCGACAAGCAAGGAATTAAGCTATGCCAAGGTTTGGACCAGAGATACTATTGTAACTTTTTTAATGTATAAAGGGGACCATAATTTTATAGATTATACACTCATCCTGTTTTGAATCTCTCACAAATAAAATAACTTACAATTTTCACAAATAGATGCAAGCAGAATGAAAAGAAAGTACACTACTTTTCTTTCTAACAGCAAAAGTCCAAGACTCACTCGTACTGGATGATGATAGTCTCCTCTGCTACAGACCAGCAACAGCTGCTAGATTTCTCTGTACACCGCAAGGGGCAGCAACTCTGCAATTGAATTCAAAAACTTCATATATTAAAAGCTCATGTCATAATAGCATTGTGACAGAACAATATACTTAATATACTTAAACAACAATGGAGAGAATGCTCTTATTTTTATCTAAACACTTTTGCATTTGTCTATTTGCATATCCTTTTCTTTCATTCAAGCTCACTATTAATAGCAATCTCGTCTACAAAACGAGCCACAATAATATGACTTACTCCCTCATCCATGTTTGTTTGGATCAAACCATAGTCGTAGCAGCTTTTGAACAAGGATGTCATTCCTTATTGGTGCAAGTACTGGTCTAGATTGCATATGTTCAAAAAGTTGCAATCAATTAGTCTCATGCCTCCCAACTTCCCGCGGAAGCACTTTTTCTATTCTATCATTTTTATATTGCTACTTATCCACCTCAAATTTATCCTCGTTTGATAGGTTAATATGAAAGAAAAACTTTAGTGTTCACATCTCACTCAATGTAATGTTTAACCCATGTATTAACTATGTCAGTATTCTAAATTTCTAATGTCAAGCATGGCCCCATTACCCACACCCGTATATTTAAACAATCATCTTTCACAAATAATGTTGAACGAAACCCCAGATGGAGTTCCCAAAGAAATTCTCGTTCACTGTCAGAGCATGCAAATGATTGAGATGGTGAAGACGTAAAATTAGAATCTTATCGATGTCAACCATCACTCCGCATATTTCGACTAAAAAATGGTAGAGATCCACAACATCTACCTTTATTGCAACTCACTCCAGTAGTAAATATGCTTCCACAAACATCATGTCACCTTCAGAAATTTGCCTTGTTGGTCATGCGGCTACACCCCAACTCTATCAAACTTGTTCCAAAAGGATACTCTACTTCTCTAGGATAGACCAAACGACTTCTCTGAGAGGAAGAATATCACTAAGATAGACCTAGACTTGTCAACCTATTATCTTCATGTCCTAAGGCTCAAATACTTCTCTAGAGAACATTACCGCCTATAGAATCTCATCTTAAAAATATTTCTCCAAAAGGATCTACCTTCCCGTGCTCAAAGCCTGATTCCATGTTTCTTACCAGAGGCCAAGATTGAAAGTTATTTCTTAATACTCTTATCTTCTAGGATATGGCATTGTCACAGTTCCCAAATTCTACATCACTATACAATATGGTTTGTAGTCTTAATTCTGCACTCTACACTTCAAAGATGAGAAGCATTGACTTTAAGCAATCAACAAAAAGGAACGGTAATAAAGAACCATGACCCTGGCAGGTAAACATCTTATCAAATTAGCTCATCATCTCCCTTCAAGCTATCATATGATGATATCCAAATGTACTCGACAAGCAACCTAGATCTAAAGTTCCGTAGTCATAATCAAGGATTCTTCTCCAATACTCATGGTTGTTCCAACATATATATACTCTCCAAAGGAGGACCAATTTTATCCAATCAAAATGTGGGAAATAGCTAAATTATTAATACAGATTGTCCAAAAGTATTTTCAGTTAAAATTTTGGTATCCTTCTTAAATCAGAACTTGAACGATTGTGACTTACATTGGAACAAGTATATATGATGAGAGTCAGCCAACTCCACTCCTCTGGAATGTAAGATGATGATCCGTCAGCAGCTTGATGCAGAAAATATAATAGGGGAGGCATCAATTGCATTTCGAAGTGCCGGGATGAACCACATTGCCGGCAGACGTCCAAAGAAACTATGTTTGTTGTGGCAAAAAGTGGTCTACCTCCATAGGAGTACCTATAAAGAAATTAGAGTGGGAACATTAGAATCCCAAGTATTTATAGGGTTAATGATAAACAAGAAAAAACGGAAACATAATTAAAGAAAAAAGAAATTGTATACCACAATATATATATATATATATATATATATATATAGAGAGAGAGAGAGAGAGAGAGAGAGAGAGAGAGAGAGGATCCCCGCTATTAAGCATCCATGAATGTCCCTAAAATAACAATCATTGGATCCATCTTTTTTGACCGTAGATATTAGATCCTTAAAGTACCCAATTTTTCGCGAGAGTTTGTAACTAATTTGTACATTAAATGAAGATAGATCCAACGGCTACTATTTAAAAACTATTCGTGGAAGCTTAATAGCGGGATCCTGATCCCTCCTCATACATATATATATATATATATATATATATATATATATATATATATATATATATATATATAAAATAGCGGGATCCTGATCCCTCTCTCTCTCTCTCTCTCTCTCTCTCTATATATATATATATATATATATATATATATATATATATATATATAATGAATATATTGGTCCCTATAATTCAATACAAAACACCAGTTGACTATGGTTAGGAACCAAATTCCTAGCTAGCCTTCCCTCCCTTAGCGAGGAATTTGGCATTACGTAGAGCCTTAAGGTAAGGTTGACATCCGGTTATAAGAACTACCAATACTCCTGGAAGCTTTCTTGTACTCCAGAAATGAACCCATTCTGATGGGAGAAGGCTTAGATGATGATATTTTCCCTCCAATTTCACAAATTTGACTAGTTATTTTTGGTTGGGGTTGAATGTTTCAATTGTGTTCATCTCCTGAAATTATAATGGATGTGGGCATGAAGCTTGAGAAGAAATCAACTGTCAATAGAACTACATTGTACAAAATCCATAAAGGGATATATTGAAACTAAGACAAATGTGAATTATAGCTTTGAAAAGTAAATTAATAATATCAATATTTACTGTTTCATTTAATTGTGCTAAAACAATCCACCGAAGTAATGAATTTGTTTTGCTTCAGAAACAAGCTTCAAAAGCTCAACGCATGCTCACATGTTTAATGCAAAGCCAAGCTCAAGCTCCTCATTCAGCTATCAAGGCAAGCTTGGACATTGCTAATCAAGCTCAAGCTGCCCCAAATAAAATACCAAGATTAAACAACAAACTCAGACTCAGGTTATTCACACTCATACATGGAAGCAAAATCTTTAAAGGTGTGAATTGATGAACGAAATTATCTCGAGGACTAGGGATCAAGTTGTAAAGTGACTGTTCCAAATGTATACATAGCTAAACCATAATAAAGTAACAAAAAAAAAAACAGTGATAACTACTAAATAATGTAGTTCCACACACCGCTTTTCAGATGAAGCTTACATGTGACCAGAAAATCTGATTGGCTGGGGTTTAACAGGTTGGTTATGCAGTAGTAATTTACTAGTCTGCCATATGGTAATAAGACGCCTGCTTAGTCACAAGTGACCTATAGAGAATGCGCCTATATACAGAAATCCCAACATTATAAGGCGATCCACTCAGAATCTAAGCAACTGAATTTATCATACCTTCTGCTGACATTTCAATTTGGGTCGACACTCTTTGACACCAAGATTGATCTAGTCAGGTGCCAGGTACTTGGTATAGTATAAGCACATTCATTTGCATCTTTTTACAGTTTCAACTTCTCAACCCAGTGCTAGGCATTTGTAAACCATGCACATAATATATTAGCTAACATGTTCTTATTGAGAATAATTAATGGGAAACCCATAATTGTACGTATGCATGACTACAGAAACATACATCAAGTCTGTAGCTGGAAACTGTAAAGAAATGTAGCCGATGAGGGTACAACATCATCTCTCAAGATAAGGTGCTTCATAGCAAGGTATATACAAGATAAGGGCACTGCACTCTGAATCTCTAACAAATGATAGTCCACAATCCAATCAGTATTCTGTATTAAGTCATAAAACAGCATGGATTACACTGCAAGATCAACTATGCAAGTATGCCTTGCTTAAAATGTCGTATGACATGTCCAAAACATCATCTTGCGTGCCATTTTCAACCTAAGAACGATACAAAATGCATGACATTTCAAATGCATATTGCCATTCAATAGTAATGATACAACTCCTATCCAATTTCGCAGTATAAAACATGTCAAGTCCAAATCATACCATAAAATGTCAATACGTACAAATCAACTTCGTAACGGCTACTTAATCTGATTGTCTACTAGATCACACAGTGCAAATGTATTTCCATTCAAAAAAGGCGAGGTCCCATGACAGGTTTTGGAAGGTTCAACTTTCAATCCGATTGACATGTCGTGGTGTCAAGTAACAATGTAATTTAGTACCCTCCATTGATAGAACTGTAGAAGTAACTTTATGTGTGCAAGTGTACCTACTCCAAATATAGATGCTCTGGAATTACAGTTGTGAAATAAACTGGCTGAGGAAAACTTTGAATCTATGCTGACATGTTTTAAAAGAAATAAACTCCAAGTACCTCAAGCATTGCTCTGGATACTTATCCAAATTTTTCTTGAACTTCAAATAAGTCCTGTCAGCACCCAAAGCTCTATCATACTCATAAGTTTCTCCTTCCCACTTCTCGTCTTCATGATCAGCACAGGAGCTGTCATTACCCTTGATAGAAAGTTCGGAATAGTTGGCACAAACAGCACTGACTTCATTAGGTGTCTGTGCCTTCTGAGAATAAATATAAAAGCAAGGCACCACTGTAAAGAAAATGGTAAGTTGTAGCTGGATGAGAGACAGATGCAACAACCACAATAGGCTTTGCAACTCAAAACACCAAATAAATCACTCTAGAAGTAAAACACAGAAGTTGGTTCCTGTAGATTTGTAATAGTTGAAAGAATGTATGAAATAAAGAGATGTATGCCTAAAATCAAAGTAGGCAAGTTGTACCTGGCATATTAGCATCGACGTCATTTATTGTAGGCTTAGATGCAACAGCCTTGTCAGCACCTTTAAAATGTTTGGAAATATTCTGGTTTTTCGACTGAGAAGCCTGAGAGCTGACATCAGCAAGAGACTGGCCTAACTTCTCCAAATCAACATCATCGTCACTATCATCGTCATCGTCTTCAAAACTTGATAAACCCTCCTCCCACCAGTTTCTATTCTTAGAAACAGGACCAGAATCTTCTATCTGTGTCATTGCTTTATGATTGGCATTGGGAACTTGCTCCTTATCTTGACATTTTTGAACTCGGATAGCCCTCCAACTGTGATTTTTTATTTTAAATTAAGATTTTAAAATTAGAGAAACAAGCTTCAGATAAAACAGAGGTGCCAAACAAACCTACGAGGATTGCTCCCACATTTAGGCATCCGACAAGCGAGAACATAGATCACTCGCTCTTCAATATTATATTTTGGCCACGAAATCGGTGCATAGACCTGATATTTCAAGCATAGTCAGAACTTACTTGCCAAAGCATTGAAAAAAAGGAGTAATTGACAGACTTTCCATTGACAAAAGATTCCCCAAAATTGGGGTCGAGGGTAGATCTATTTGTAAGTTACAGAGAACTCATAGTATTTCCCGAGGCAAATAAATTGGTGTTTTGTACTCAGGAGTTGATTATCTCAGAGTGGACATTACATTCCTTAAACCAAATACTAATGCACTGGAAAGGGAGTGGAAATCATGGAACTCTAGGTGTCTCCATTATCATATCGGGCTGATGAATACAGTGTGTATTAGGCTTCAGGAATAGAAAGAAAAAAAAAATTGCAACTGTCTAGGCAAGAGGTTTCTGCACAGTGCGTTTTCTTCTGCCCATAGAAGTAGACACAATACAGAACAATGGGAATTTTCGACGGTCTTTCTTTTCTGTTCTCATTGTTATTCTAGTTTTATTTATCAGAATTGCACACAAAACGTCATTTTTTCTCAGTAAATAGTAAATACTTGCATGCTACAAAACAACTTCCAGTTTCTTCTGAACATCAATCTGTTCTTACTATTGCATTTTACTCTCTGTTTACGGTGTCACTAGACATGTCTCTAAACTGTTTATCTTCCAACTAGACTGTATATCTTCTTCTGAACATCAATCTGTTCTTACTATTGCATTTTTTGCCGGGCCTCGTATGGTTCGCGGAAAGAAAATGAAATCAATTCTTTGCTCTTTTATTTCCTTTGGGAAATTACAATTCCCATTAATTTTCCTTTCCGGAGTGTGAAAAGGTCCGAAAAATTGGGAGGGAAAGTGAATAATTGGGGGGTGGCAAAGTGAATCCATGTTGTGAGTGGGGGAATCATTCTTCCTCCAATTTTTCTTTCCCTTGGGAATCAATTTCCTTTCCTGCTCATTTTCTTTACCATCCAAACACAGAAAATGAATGACTTTTCTTTCCCAATGCTCTGATTCCGCGAACCAAGCGTGGCCCAAGTTAATATAATAGCCAATGTTCTGTGCATCGGTATTCAACACCCTAAACACCCTCATTTAATAATACAAATTCTACAGTTTCCTGCTTTTTAAAAATTTTGCGAGTTATTTGCAATATCTACTTCTTATCCAAAATTTTATATCTTCCAACTTTCGCTAAAAAAACACTGCGAATTGATCTATGTTTTTTTTTTATGCAAGAATCCAAAAAAGAGCTAAAATCACTTGAATCGAAGAAAATAACAACTAGCCTGAGCAACAAGACAGAGCCTTTCTCCACATAAACCACAATTCAACACTTCTGGACCGATACCAAGATCCCGAATCGGCCAATCCTGAAAAAAAATTAAGCATTAGCCACTCTTCAAAATTGAATATCCATATAATTACAGACAAAATTTATCATGGGCAATCTAGAAAACAACATAAATCATCAAATTTAGGGTTTTCCTTACAGGTAGTCCACCAATCTTAGTCGTGTAATGATCCGATCCCTCATGGAAATCATCCGCCCATGGCCCCGGCATTCCCAATACGACCTCCCCCATCAATCGATGAACGATGATTCCAAGTTCAATAGCAACAAAATTGAGGAATTTTTGCTTTTGGAATTGAGTTCTTTTGTGAATAATTTGGAAGAACCTGAGCAAAAATATATATCAAGTTTGGAGAAAGAAACGTACCTAGGGTTTATAAGTACAGTTCGACTACAGAAACTCCCATAATAAGGCTTTTGATAAGGGCTTTTGATAAGGGCACTGTCAATTTTACTTGGGGCTAGCCCAGGATTGGGGCTAGCCCACTATAGAACAACCTTTACTCATACTAGCCCAAGTATTTACTTGGGGGTAGCCCAAGTTTTGAAAACATCCATTCTTATTATTCTGGAAACCTAGCTCCCCCCGACTGGAGCTTTCCCCCCTCCCGCCGACCCCCTCCCGCCGGCCGATCTCCGCTGTCCTCCTCCTCCTTGTCGATGGCTCCCAAAGTCTCGAAAGAACCAAGGTAGAATTTGTAAGCCCCTGATTTTTCAAAAATATTAAAATTAGGATTTTTCACAATTTTCTAGAATTTTCTGAAAATTTTCTGAAATTAAAATTAGGGTTTTTAAATATTAAATAATTTTTAGTCGTTAATAAACAATATTAAAATATCATAAAAATAATATTTTTGGGTGTAAAATGAAAAACTGGACTTAGGGTAATTTTTTGGAATTTATCGGACCCCGGACCTATTTTAAAACTCCTAAAAAGTATTTAATTAACTATTTATCTTTTTATTTTATTATTATTATTATTATTATTATCATTATTATTATTTATTTTAATCCGGCCCGTTTCCCCCAGCCCGGCCCACTGGGCTGACCCGCGGCCCAACCCGCTACCCGGGTCGGGTCGGGTCAGTCAGACCCGACCCGCCGCCCGCCCGCTGACCCGGTCCCCGCTGCATCTCCCCACGTCTCCGCCGGAATCGCTCCGCCGCCGGATCCGCCGCTCCGCACGCCGCTGCGAGCGCCACCCCCCGCCACGACGCAACCGCCTCCCCTCCCCTTTAAAACCCCCGCAGCCCCCACCCTCGCCACAGTCAGCCACGACCCCCACCACCGTCGACCGCCCGAGCCGCCTCGACGCCGGCCGACCCCGCCGCCTTGCTCCCCCGACCTCGCCGGCAGCCCGCCTCCGCCGTCCCAGCGGTCCCAGCAGCCCCGGCCTCTCTCCGCCTCAGCTCCGGCTGGCCCGCCGCTCCCCTCGCCGGAATTTTCCCCTAAACCCTAACCCTAGCCCTAATTCTCTCCCCCGTGTCCGACACATGACACGGTGTCCTGTGTCGTGTCGGACACGATTCGACCATGTTTTCGGGTTTCCTTCAGGTGCGTGTAACTTTTTGTTCGTAGTTCTGTTTTCGATTCCGCAAATTGCGTTGCGAAGCCTGTATGACCCTCTCGGTGCCCGGACAAACCGCTCGGGGCATCGCGTCCTGTGGTGATCGCACACCGCGAATAAAAACAGGAAAAACCAGACCCTGTTTCACCCCGGAACTGAGTACGCCCCGCCAAACGGGACGACTTGGTCGCGTGCGGTCTTCACAGATACGTGCGCATCGTCGATACGGACGTGTGAGATTTCGCGGAAGCTGATTCGGGTGTGCGTGCACACCGGAATCAACGCGTATCCGCGGACATCGTCCCGTATCCGACTTTTCTGTAATTTGCCCTAACTTCTTGTACACTCGTCAGATCGAGATGAAACTTGCGCCATCGGACTCGTAGCGATACGCTGGTCCTGTGGGTCAAGTTTGGTTCGATTCTGAGAACGTTGACGAAATCGCGTGTCGTGGGCCCCACAGGCCCCGCTCGACGGACGATTTTGTGTTCGGCTCATCGGAATCCAAATCTGGAAGTTCCGTTGGGTTCGTATCAGCGTTCCTAACCTGTTGACACTAAGTTTGGTAAATTTGGAGACCTTTGACCCGGACACGTTTTTCGGTGCAAAGCGGGCCCACCGGCGGACCCCGTTTTGACCCGAAACTGCCGTTTTTGCCCTTGTCTCCAAATTGGACCCAAGGACAGGCGTTTTTAGCTATTTGACATCTTCTGAGCGTGTTGGTAATGTCTATTTCAGCTTTTGGACTCATCTCTGGAATTTTCCCCCGAGAGCCAATATTAATCAGATCCAAACAATAGGCAAGTACCTGCACTTCAAGTTAATCTTTATATATATGATAATTAATTCCCTGCCTTACATGTACCCTTGATGATTACACCTAGTATTAGAAATACTGAATTTTATGTCTTGAATATTTGAGTTCCTGTCTTGTTTTTCATGTCGGGTGGGAGAATACTAGAAGGCATGTAGTTTACCCTTTCCCTTGTCATGTTTAATAGCTGTTGGTACGCGACTGTACCTCAGCCGGATCTCGATTTTCCCTGTTTAATAGCCGTTTATGACGGCCGGATTAGCCTTATAAACCCCTACATGCCAACTATGTATTCTAAAAATAAACACAAGTTCACACAGATAGTTTCTGGTCATGTTCTATTTCTTGCTGATTGTGTAGTTTTATTTCCTGTTTCATTTATTTCTGCTTTCTCATATTCCTGCTTTCAGCTTTAACTCTGAAATAATGATGTTCTGTTATGCAGTTTCTTAACTTGATATTCAATATTTAATTGTCATAAATATTTAGTTTAACCTTGTTGTGCACTGTGTACTTTGCTCCTTTCCTGACTGGATCTGTTGATTTAGGCGATGATGAGGATCTTGCCCCTACTTATTATGGTCCCTATGAGGGGACTGATGATACCTATGAGGAGCCAGATCCCACCCAGGAGACCCCTGCTGCAGAGTAGCTAGTAGTAGCTATCTTTTATTTCTGTTTCTTATCCTATTTATCGGGTTTGTCCCCGATTTCATTCTGATTTTTTTGTACTAAACATTTGAATCTGTTGTCACATTTATTTCAATTGCAAATCTTAAGTTTCAGTTCTCATTATTATCTTGACAATGTTATTTGTGAATGAGCTAGTTAGTAAATATGGATTTGACCTAGACAGCGTACTACCGCCGACTCTGCGGCGTAGGCTGGACGTACCCACGCACTCGTGCCCGAACTTCCGGGTGCGGGTCGTGACAGAATTCATCATTCTGCTTGTGCTATTGTATTTGAAAAATTGTCCAAAAATTATAAGAAATTCTCTTGCATGTTGAAAATTTTGAGTTATTTTCTTTCAAATGAGGGCATACTAGTCCTTGGCGGAGTCTAGGATGTAGTTTAGACATAGAAGTCGTTTGGAACATGATTTTAGGGTGTACAATTGTAATCCCCCTGATTTTCAAAAGAATTTTAATTTAGATTTTCTGGAATTTTCTTGGATTTTTCTGTAATTAAATACCAGTGTTTTAATTATTAAAGGATTTTTAATTGATAATAAATACTATTAAAATATTATGAAAATAATATTTTTATGGTGTAAAATGAAAAACTAGACATAGAATATTTTTCCGGGAATTTATTGGACTCCGGATGGATTTTTAAACACATAAAAACTATTATTATTAATTTACCTATTTATTAAATTAATTGATATTTATTTATTTTTTATAAGACCGGCCCAAACCCATTATCCCGGCCCAGCCCACCAGCCTGGCCCAGCCCGCTCCCCACCGGATCGGGTCGGGTCCGACAGACCCGAACCCGATAGACCCGAACCCGAACCCTCTCTTCCCCTTCCCTGTGTGAACCGACGACCGCACGGCTGCCCCGCCGCTTGGTCTCCCCCGTCGGGTGACCTGCCGACCGCCTCGCTCCCGTAACGCCCGCCGGAACCCTTCCCCTCCCCCTAGCCGTCCACCTCCTCCTCTCCCTCTCGCAGCCTATATAAACTCCTCTTCTCCGGCGAGAATCGGACTTCGGCTAACCCTCTCCTCCGGTCGCCTGAGAACCTTCCGCCACCTCCAGCTCCAGCTTCTCCTCACCGCCGACGACCTGCCCGGACTCGCCTCCCTCAACACCGCCCTATCCTCTCCTTCCTCCGACCTCTTCCCCTCCTTCTTCTTCCCAGATCCGTGCCGTCTCCGGCGAGCATCAGACTCGACACAGGAGACTCGACACAGCCCAGCCTCCCCGGTCCGCCGCCAACCTCGCCATCCTCTCCGACGAGCCGTCCCAGCACCCCTCCAGCAAGGACTCGACACAGAGGACGCGGACACGTAGCAGCGGACACAGGAACTGTAGCGCCCCGTTCTCCCGGTGCGGAGAGCGCGGCTAAGAAACACAAGACGGTATCGTTCGATCGGGATAGATTGAATTAAGAACTCGTCCTCGTTATGGATTTGTTTCTTCGGAATCGATTCCCATATTCAGTGGACTGCGCCCCAAGGATCGGCTTAGCGGCAGAGTCAGGAGGGACCTCTCCGCTGCTATCTTTTATTGCCTCGGTTTTCGATGTCGCTTGTTGCTTTCGTGCTTTGAGTTGGTTTTGGGATTTGCTTGTTTTTCTTGAACGGTTTCGATGGTTTTCATTGTTTTCGTTCATTGACTTGCACTTCTATTCCGAGATTGGAAAGAGAGGAAGAAGTATTAATCGAGCTGTTCGTGTGCAGGTGAACGAGCAGTAGGCGGCTTGCGAACGGAGTCGTGAAGCGCCTCTTTCCTTCTTCTTTCCAAAATCTAAGTGAGTGGCTACCAACCCGATTAGCTAGCTCTGCTTCCAGCTTCACTCCGTTGCCCCGATCAAACGATACCAAGTAATAATAAAAGAGATCAAGATAAAAGGGAATAGACTTGAAATATTGCTTGTCAACAAACTTATGAACGGTTATCATCCTGTATGCTAGTTCGTTTATAACTGTTCCATGAATCGTGCTAAGTATGGAAATATATGCTTGTTATGAAACAAACTGTTAGTAAGACTATGCAAAACTGTTTGGCTATGGAGCTTGCTCCTATTCGTTCGAAATTCGTTTGTAAATTCGTGTGAAATAATTCGAACTAAATGTGCGCGATCACGGACAACTTGTGCACAAGGTATTTTGGCTTCCGCGGACGGCCGCCAGGGCACTGGGGCCGATCCGATCCGGGCGGAAGAGTTCGTATAGTCGTTTGTCATGGACGGGATGCTATGTAGCGGGGCTCGCCACCTGCGTTGCATAACATTCTTGTCCCGAGACTATAAACCGTCCCTTTGTGGCATCAAGCCAGTGATCCCTGTGTATATTTAAACCTGTTGCATACTAACTTGTGTCTTCGTGGCAGGGAAGGCATGGTAAGTATTGTGCAGGTAATTCTGACGGTCAGGTAAAATCCACCTAACGGTGGCACGTTCATTTCAGTAAATTCAATATGCTGCTTACTTGTAAATGAACTAAGGCAAGATAGAAACCAACCAAATATGCATGCTTCACTAAACAACGTGTTGATTGGTATAGTCAGGCTAGCTCGCCTTCACCAGCATGTTTCGATATGCTGATCCTCGTTGAAACAGGTTCTCCGCACTAAGGCGAACCGAGCGAGGAGCCGAAGTCGTCTACCCGATCCAGTCCAGCTGTTAGCGCATCTTCACCGCGCCTCGAAGCCTTTTGAAGTTAGGAGCCTGCAACTCTTCATACACAAATGCAGCTCCGTGGCAAAGCGATCCTCCAGCCTGGAGGTCTTTATCGTTTTGAGTTTATAAAAGGATGTAATGTACAGGACTGCTATCTCATTTTGAGTCAACCCTTTTGTAAGCCGTTCGGCATATTAGCTGACTCGTTCAAGAGTTTGTAATAGATGTTCATTATCAATAAAGAGAACTTTTCTATGTTTCAAATCTGTGTTTCAATTTATCTGCGTACTCTGAGTATGTGCTTGCTATGTAAATCATTAAAGCCTTGTGCGGGCGCAACTCCAGGCCCGCACGGCGGTCACGACTCGGGGGACGCCTCGGGGCGTGACATAGTGGTATCAGAGAACAGATTCAAAGTTCCTTAGACTTCGTGCTGGAAAAGTTCCTTTAACGATCAAATTCCTGTGCGAACTCTTGAACTCGCTAGGCCAAAATGAGATACGTTCAGGCAATAAGTCCATAATACATTATGATCCTAATGTAATTTACCTTCTTTTGAAGGAATGGATCCAGCGCAATCTGCAGCGCAGCCACCGATCGAAACACAAGAGAGCAGTTCGGGCAATTCGGGAAGCTCTCGAAGCCAAAGAGGCATGTCTCAAGTCGACCCGCTTGAGCGGGTAATGCAAATGTTAGAATCGCAACGACAACGAGACGATGCTCGCCAAGCTAAGCTCGAGAGTAATCTAGAGACCCGATTCTCAGTCCAACAGAAGCAGATCGATACCCTGCATCAGATCGTTCAGACTTTGGCTGCCAACTATTCCGCCGCAACAACAGCAACGACTCCGGTGGAACAGCCCGTGCTTGAAGTGGAGACGCCTCAAATCCCAAGGCCGAGGGACGTGACTGCCTTCAACTTGGGCCATTTCAAGAAAGTCTGCAACACCCCGTTCAACGGGACTGAGGACCCAGTGGTAGCTCTAGATTGGCTAGCCGAGATCGAAGACCACTTCACTCTGCTAGAGGTCCCCGAAGATAAGCGCATCTCCTGCGTGCAACTACAGCTCCGCCTCGACGCACATGATTGGTGGGACGTGCATCGACGATCTCTCCAACTTGATCACGGAGAGGAGGCGATCTCGTGGACGACCTTTCGTGCCGCGTTCGAAGAGGAGTTTATACCGCCTCCAGTACAACGTAAAATGGAAAATGACTTCGTGCAGCTGAGGCAGGGCAGTATGACAGTTAAGCAATACTCCGCCGAGTTCAACCGACTCTCGAAGTTCGCTAGGGCCTATTTACCTGATGCAGCGAGTCGAGCTAGAAGGTTTGAAGGTGGACTACGCCCTGCCATCTATTCGCACGTGGTCAATAATCAGTATGGAACCATGCGTGAAGTCATGAATCACGCCCTGTCGCTCGAGCCACTGTATCCTCACGTTTCTACCGGCGCTGTGCATACATCCAGTCACAAACGCCATAGCAACGACGGAGGGAACAATGCTGCAAAGCGTCGAAACAACGGTGGTCGGAATAAGACAAATGCAGGAGTGCGTTGTGAGCACTGCAATAGGCCGGGGCATACCATCGTTAATTGTTACTTGAAGAATGGGTCTTGTTACAACTGTGGCGGCAACGGACACCTGATTCGAAACTGTCCGCTCCCGGATCGCCGCCAGCAACAAAATAATCCCTAACGGTTGGTTCTATTCCTAAGTTTCGGGACGAAACTTCCAATTGGTTGGGTAGGATGTAGCGCCCCGTTCTCCCGGTGCGGAGAGCGCGGCTAAGAAACACAAGACGGTATCGTTCGATCGGGATAGATTGAATTAAGAACTCGTCCTCGTTATGGATTTGTTTCTTCGGAATCGATTCCCATATTCAGTGGACTGCGCCCCAAGGATCGGCTTAGCGGCAGAGTCAGGAGGGACCTCTCCGCTGCTATCTTTTATTGCCTCGGTTTTCGA
Organism: Iris macrosiphon; assembly: GCA_036927795.1. NCBI lineage: Eukaryota > Viridiplantae > Streptophyta > Magnoliopsida > Asparagales > Iridaceae > Iris > Iris macrosiphon. The sequence continues at coordinate 20,826,823 of JAYESA010000013.1, forward strand.
TGTCGCTTGTTGCTTTCGTGCTTTGAGTTGGTTTTGGGATTTGCTTGTTTTCCTTGAACGGTTTCGATGGTTTTCATTGTTTTCGTTCATTGACTTGCACTTCTATTCCGAGATTGGAAAGAGAGGAAGAAGTATTAATCGAGCTGTTCGTGTGCAGGTGAACGAGCAGTAGGCGGCTTGCGAACGGAGTCGTGAAGCGCCTCTTTCCTTCTTCTTTCCAAAATCTAAGTGAGTGGCTACCAACCCGATTAGCTAGCTCTGCTTCCAGCTTCACTCTTTTGCCCCGATCAAACGATACCAAGTAATAATAAAAGAGATCAAGATAAAAGGGAATAGACTTGAAATATTGCTTGTCAACAAACTTATGAACGGTTATCATCCTGTATGCTAGTTCGTTTATAACTGTTCCATGAATCGTGCTAAGTATGGAAATATATGCTTGTTATGAAATAAACTGTTAGTAAGACTATGCAAAACTGTTTGGCTATGGAGCTTGCTCCTATTCGTTCGAAATTCGTTTGTAAATTCGTGTGAAATAATTCGAACTAAATGTGCGCGATCACGGACAACTTGTGCACAAGGTATTTTGGCTTCCGCGGACGGCCGCCAGGGCACTGGGGCCGATCCGATCCGGGCGGAAGAGTTCGTATAGTCGTTTGTCATGGACGGGATGCTATGTAGCGGGGCTCGCCACCTGCGTTGCATAACATTCTTGTCCCGAGACTATAAACCGTCCCTTTGTGGCATCAAGCCAGTGATCCCTGTGTATATTTAAACCTGTTGCATACTAACTTGTGTCTTCGTGGCAGGGAAGGCATGGTAAGTATTGTGCAGGTAATTCTGACGGTCAGGTAAAATCCACCTAACGGTGGCACGTTCATTTCAGTAAATTCAATATGCTGCTTACTTGTAAATGAACTAAGGCAAGATAGAAACCAACCAAATATGCATACTTCACTAAACAACGTGTTGATTGGTATAGTCAGGCTAGCTCGCCTTCACCAGCATGTTTCGATATGCTGACCCTCGTTGAAACAGGTTCTCCGCACTAAGGCGAACCGAGCGAGGAGCCGAAGTCGTCTACCCGATCCAGTCCAGCTGTTAGCACATCTTCACCGCGCCTCGAAGCCTTTTGAAGTTAGGAGCCTGCAACTCTTCATACACAAATGCAGCTCCGTGGCAAAGCGATCCTCCAGCCTGGAGGTCTTTATCGTTTTGAGTTTATAAAAGGATGTAATATACAGGACTGCTATCTCATTTTGAGTCAACCCTTTTGTAAGCCGTTCGGCATATTAGCTGACTCGTTCAAGAGTTTGTAATAGATGTTCATTATCAATAAAGAGAACTTTTCTATGTTTCAAATCTGTGTTTCAATTTATCTGCGTACTCTGAGTATGTGCTTGCTATGTAAATCATTAAAGCCTTGTGCGGGCGCAACTCCAGGCCCGCACGGCGGTCACGACTCGGGGGACGCCTCGGGGCGTGACAGGAACCCTAAACAGTAAACCCTAGTTTTAGACTCGTGTCGGACACAACTCGAGACACGAGGAATTCGGTTTTTGAAACCCACTTCAGGTAATCATAACTTTTTGCTCGTAGCTCGGAATTCAATTCCGTAAATTGTATTGCGTAGCCTGTATGACCCTCTCGGTGCCCGGACAAACCGATCGGGGCATCGCGTCCTGTGGTGATCGCACACCGCGATCCAAAAACAGGAAAAAACCAACACCCTGTTTCACCCCGGAATCGAGTACGCCCCGCCAAACGGGACGACCTGGTCGCGTGCGGTCTTCACCGATACGTCAGCGTCGTTGATACGGACGTGCGGGCTTTCGCAGAAGCTGATTTGGATGTGCGTGCACATCGGAATCAGTGCGTATCCGAGGACATCGCCCCGTATCCGTACTTTCTGTTTCTCGCTGTAACTTAGTGTACACAAGTCAGATCGAGACGAAACTTGCGCCATTGGACTCGTAGCAATACGATGGACCTGTGAGCCAAGTTTGGTTCGATTCTGAGAACGTTGACAAAATCGTGTGTCGTGGGCCCCACAGGCTCCACCCGACGGGCGATTTTGAGAACGGCTCATCGGAATTCAATTCTGGAAGTTCCGTTGGGTTCGTATCATCGTTCCTGATCTGTTGACACTAAGTTGGACTATTTTTGAGACCTTTGACCCTGGCGCATTTTTCGGTGCAAAGCGGCCCACATTTGGACCCGCCTTGACCCGAAAATGACATTTTTGCCCTTGTCTCCAAATTGGACTCAAGGACAGGCGTTCCTAGCTGATTAAAGTGTTCTGGACCTGATGGTGATGTCTATTTCAGCAACCGGAGTATTGCTTGGAAATCCAGCTGAAGCCAGAGCAACATTTGGAACCGAAAATCCAGGCAAGTGTACCTTGCCATTAAATGCAGTATTTAATTCATTTTGAATCTCTTGCTCTAATTTCTGTGACTGTGGTACTTGCCCTATCAAGTAAATTATTCCCAGGACACCTGACACAAGCATGATACAGAATCTTCCTGATTATTCAAGGGGGTTTGTATAAGATATAGATTTCATGATTTAAGCTTTAGAACTTAATAAATGACTGACTGCATTAGTTTCAATCTTGCGTAACATGAACATTGAGATCTGTGATGTGAGATTCATTGGGTGGGGAGAGTATTACCATATCAAGGCTGATTATATTATATATATATCTGGTTATCTGGAAGTGTCCTAGTCTCTGAGACAGAGCTTTGGCACCTGTACTGGCCCTTCGAGAAAACACTACTATGGTTTCTTGTCACTGATCCTGTAGTAGTCTCAGCCTGAGTATGAATAATAACTCTCACTTGGATGATCACTTAGCTAGTTTAATTATTTACCCAGATTTGTTTGATAGCAACATCGGCATGCCACTGTCTTAAACTTATTAATTTTTTGTGCTTCTCTTGTGTTTAGCATTTTGGTTGACTTGCATGCTCATTCACTGTATTATGGCTCGTATTCTTCTGTACCTTGTTACGTCCCTCTGAGGACCTGGTTTTGTTCTCCAGTTATAGCAGACGAGATCTACCCTGAGGTGTACGGAACAGGGGCACTACTCGGAGCAGTACCTGAACCTGAGGACGGGGTGACCGCTGAGGACTTCTCCTGAACAACTGCTTCACCATGCTCAGTCATTTAGTCTTTATTTTCCTGTTTCATTAAACTCTCTATTTCCTGTTTAATTGAACTCTTTATTTCCTGTCTTTGAGAACTTATGTAACAGACTTAATATCGGATTGTTCTCCGATTTTATTTACTTTGTCTGGTTGTAACTTAATATTTCTTTTGCTGAAGTTGATATCTTATATCTGTGGATGAGAATAGTAGACCCCGACTGATGTAATACAGCTTAAGTATGCCCGATGGATCCATTAAATTGGGTTTGTCCATCGGTGCATGCTGCTGGCCATAATCACGCATCCAGTCCCTCGGTATTTTGGGACTGGGGCGTGACATGTTTTTTGTGGTGGCCCATGCAGGTCAACGACTAAATTGTTCGGTTTTAACTTAGGGACCGAACAGGCCTGCAATAAAGAATAGGATCAATTTTAGGATCTCATCCACTTGCTTGCAAACGTTCTTGATATCTGTATCGTATTCAAACAAATTTTTATTGCATCTTGCCTTGACTCCTGTGCGCCTCTTATAGTTTATTGTTGATACAGAGTAATGGATTCACGAGAAAACGACGGAACTCCAGCAAGAACACCAATAGGTGCTGAAGCCAACTACGGAGAAGATGAAGTGACGCTATTGAGTGGAGATCCCTCTACTCACCGAAGCAGACAAGCAGATCCGCAATCTTCCCGATTTTGGCGTGATGATATTCCACCTCCGCCCCAGTTCCCTCTACAGATGCCTGCCTTTCCACCAGGCCAAGCAATGGACGGACAGCAGATGTTCCAGATGTTCTTCGCAATGATGCAAGCTCAGCAACAAGTTCAAACCGAAGCCCAACGTCGTGAGGCTGAGTACTTGAGGAACAGCCTAGTAAATGCACTGGAGCAGGCCAACCTACCAGCTAGAAGGCAACCGACGGGCTCTATCACAGACTTCCGCCAGCTGAAGCCTCGTACTTTCTCTGGCAAGGAGGGACCAACAGAAGTACATGAATGGCTCACCAATATTCGTCATCAATTAGAAGCAGCTGAGCTTCCCCAAGAACGTTGGATGGCCGCCGTAAGAATGCAATTGACGGACAATGCTCATCACTGGTGGCTATCCGAAGAGACCAGGCTCGGACCAGACCGAGTTACTTGGGAAGAGTTCTCCAGACTCTTCCAGGAGATGTACATTCCGGCCATCGCTCGATCAGAATTGAGGGACAAGTTCAATCGCCTCACTCAGGATGCTATGATGGTAGAGGAGTACAACGCCGAGTTTATTCGTCTGAGTCGCTTCGCTCCTACCTTGATCCCGACAGAAGTAGAAAAGGCTGAGAAGTTTTTCGACGGACTCAACATCGAACTACAGAAACTGATTGGATCTGTCGCACCAACTTCGTACACGGACGTCCTTGCTGCAGCTCGACGCATGGAGCGCGTCACCAGGAGAGAAACCAGTCTGAAGAGGCCTTCCACATCAGTACCAGCCAGAGCAAACAACGGAGAAGCTGCCAAGAAACCTCATCTGCAACAAGCACCACAGGGACCTACATCCAAAACCCTGACTCTTCCTACTTGTTATTACTGCGGCAAGATAGGCCATGTTGAGAAGGAATGTAGACGTAAGCACGGGCTGTGCTTAAGTTGCGGATCCCGACAGCATGCAGTGAAGGACTGCCCTGATCGTAGAGAAGCACCAAGAGCGAACCAACAAGCTCTACCAGCACCAGGAGGGCATCAACCAAGGCCACCCTTGGCACATCAAGCAGCACCCTACCAGCAAGTCCAGCAAAATCAGAGAGCACCACCTCAAGGACGCGGCCAAGTTTTCGCGATGACTGTGGGAGACGTGCAGAACCATGGTGTTGCTAATGCGAGTAAGTCTTTGTAGTTGTTTCGTTTCTAGCATTTCAGTAGTTCGTGCCTGCTGGTTCGTGACCCCAGACTTGACCTGATAACCTTAAAACCTGATAATTTTAACTTGCTAACAATTGATAACCTAGTTTTGAACTTGATAATAACCTAGAATTGTTAACCTAATAAGTTTTGAAAATATAACCTGGTTTTCTAAAACAGTAATTTTCTAAGATTTCCCACATATGGGAAATTGTATAACTTCTATTGCATAGGGAAATGATTTTTCCTATGTGTTCAAGCTCTGAACCATGATTTTCTTTATTGTATTATGATTCGAATAAATTTTGCAACCGTGTCATCTCTGTTGACCGGTTAATCTTTGATTGCGAGGACGCAATCCTCTTAAGGGGGGTATATTGTAATCCCCCTGATTTTCAAAAGAATTTTAATTTAGATTTTCTGGAATTTTCTTGGATTTTTCTGTAATTAAATACCAGTGTTTTAATTATTAAAGGATTTTTAATTGATAATAAATACTATTAAAATATTATAAAAATAATATTTTTATGGTGTAAAATGAAAAACTAGACATAGGGTATTTTTCCGGGAATTTATTGGACCCCGGATGGATTTTTAAACACATAAAAACTATTATTATTAATTTACCTATTTATTAAATTAATTGATATTTATTTATTTTTTTATAAGACCGGCCCAAACCCATTATCCCGGCCCAGCCCACCAGCCTGGCCCAGCCCGCTCCCCACCGGATCGGGTCGGGTCCGACAGACCCGAACCCGATAGACCCGAACCCGAACCCTCTCTTCCCCTTCCCTGTGTGAACCGACGACCGCACGGCTGCCCCGCCGCTTGGTCTCCCCCGTCGGGTGACCTGCCGACCGCCTCGCTCCCGTAACGCCCGCCGGAACCCTTCCCCTCCCCCTAGCCGTCCGCCTCCTCCTCTCCCTCTCGCAGCCTATATAAACTCCTCTTCTCCGGCGAGAATCGGACTTCGGCTAACCCTCTCCTCCGGTCGCCTGAGAACCTTCCGCCACCTCCAGCTCCAGCTTCTCCTCACCGCCGACGACCTGCCCGGACTCGCCTCCCTCAACACCGCCCTATCCTCTCCTTCCTCCGACCTCTTCCCCTCCTTCTTCTTCCCAGATCCGTGCCGTCTCCGGCGAGCATCAGACTCGACACAGGAGACTCGACACAGCCCAGCCTCCCCGGTCCGCCGCCAACCTCGCCATCCTCTCCGACGAGCCGTCCCAGCACCCCTCCAGCAAGGACTCGACACAGAGGACGCAGACACGTAGCAGCGGACACAGGAACCCTAAACAGTAAACCCTAGTTTTGGACTCGTGTCGGACACAACTCGAGACACGAGGAATTCGATTTTTGAAACCCACTTCAGGTAATCATAACTTTTTGCTCGTAGCTCGGAATTCAATTCCGTAAATTGTATTGCGTAGCCTGTATGACCCTCTCGGTGCCCGGACAAACCGCTCGGGGCATCGCGTCCTGTGGTGATCGCACACCGCGATCCAAAAACAGGAAAAAACCAACACCCTGTTTCACCCCGGAATCGAGTACACCCCGCCAAACGGGACGACCTGGTCGCGTGCGGTCTTCACCGATACGTCAGCGTCGTTGATACGGATGTGCGGGCTTTCGCAGAAGCTGATTTGGATGTGCGTGCACATCGGAATCAGTGCGTATCCGAGGACATCGCCCCGTATCCGTACTTTCTGTTTCTCGCTGTAACTTAGTGTACACAAGTCAGATCGAGACGAAACTTGCGCCATTGGACTCGTAGCAATACGATGGACCTGTGAGCCAAGTTTGGTTCGATTCTGAGAACGTTGACAAAATCGTGTGTCGTGGGCCCCACAGGCTCCACCCGACGGGCGATTTTGAGAACGGCTCATCGGAATCCAATTTTGGAAGTTCCGTTGGGTTCGTATCATCGTTCCTGACCTGTTGACACTAAGTTGGACTATTTTTGAGACCTTTGACCCTGGCGCATTTTTCGGTGCAAAGCGGCCCACATTTGGACCCGCCTTGACCCGAAAATGACGTTTTTGCCCTTGTCTCCAAATTGGACTCAAGGACAGGCGTTCCTAGCTGATTGAAGCGTTCTGGACCTGATGGTGATATCTATTTCAGCAACCGGAGTATTGCTTGGAAATCCAGCTGAAGCCAAAGCAACATTTGGAACCAAAAATCCAGGCAAGTGTACCTTGCCATTAAATGCAGTATTTAATTTATTTTGAATCTCTTGCTCTAATTTTTGTGACTGTGGTACTTGCCCTATCAAGTAAATTATTCCCAGGACACCTGAAACAAGCATGATACAGAATCTTCTTGATTATTCAAGGGGGTTTGTATAAGATATAGATTTCATGATTTAAGCTTTAGAACTTAATAAATGACTGACTGCATTAGTTTCAATCTTGTGTAACATGAACATTGAGATCTGTGACATGAGATTCATTGGGTGGGGAGAGTATTACCATATCAAGGCTGATTATATTATATATATATCTGGTTATCTGGAAGTGTCCTAGTCTCTGAGACAGAGCTTTGGCACCTGTACTGGCCCTTCGAGAAAATACTACTATGGTTTCTTGTCACTGATCCTGTAGTAGTCTCAGCCTGAGTATGAATAATAACTCTCACTTGCATGATCACTTAGCTAGTTTAATTATTTACCCAGATTTGTTTGATAGCAACATCGGCATGCCACTGTCTTAAACTTATTAATTTCTTGTGCTTCTCTTGTGTTTAGCATTTTGGTTGACTTGCATGCTCATTCACTGTATTATGGCTCGTATTCTTCTGTACCTTGTTACGTCCCTCTGAGGACCTGGTTTTGTTCTCCAGTTATAGCAGACGAGATCTACCCTGAGGTGTACGGAACAGGGGCACTACTCGGAGCAGTACCTGAACCTGAGGACGAGGTGACCGCTGAGGACTTCTCCTGAACAACTGCTTCACCATGCTCAGTCATTTAGTCTTTATTTTCCTGTTTTATTAAACTCTCTATTTCCTGTTTAATTGAACTCTTTATTTCCTGTCTTTGAGAACTTATGTAACAGACTTAATATCGGATTGTTCTCCGATTTTATTTACTTTGTCTGGTTGTAACTTAATATTTCTTTTGCTGAAGTTGATATCTTATATCTGTGGATGAGAATAGTAGACCCCGACTGATGTAATACAGCTTAAGTATGCCCGATGGATCCATTAAATTGGGTTTGTCCATCGGTGCATGCTGCTGGCCATAATCACGCATCCAGTCCCTCGGTATTTTGGGACTGGGGCGTGACAACAATGTCGAGACTGCTCGACATTGTCGAGCAGTATCGAGCGGGACTGTAGAATTTTCTACAGTCCCATACAGATTTAGGACTGTAGGAAATTCGACAGTCCTATATATATATAGGACTGTCGAATTTCCTATAGTCCTAAATCTATATGGGACTGTAGGAAATTCTACAGTCCTAAAAGATTAGGACTGTTGATAAATCTGCAGTCCTGTATACTTACAGGACTGTAGAAATGGCTACAGTCCTAAAAAAAAATTCAATTATTATGTTAAAATATAAATTAATTTTTGTCTGTATATATTAATTTTTGTCTTATTGTCATGAAGAAATGAGAAGACGCTCTACTGCGTCGATGCGTAAGGAACGCACAGTTTCGCAAGGCGTCACTATCCGCGAGGCCGAGGCACGCCCTGAAGTGAGAAAACGTCCATTGATGAAGAAGATTGCCACAAAGAGACGTGCTCCTCCTAGTTCTTCCGGTTCTTCTTCCTCCTCCGATGAGGACATGCCAAATGTTCCAAATCGGCCTACTGATGGTTCAGGACCTTCTCAGCCTGCAGATAGTCCTGTCGAGAGTCTTCCACAAACTCTCGGAAATCGGCCTACTGATGGTTCGGGACCTTCTGAGCAGGCAGATAGTCCAGTCGACACTCGTCCAAACGGTTGCTCTATGTTACCGTCGATCGAAAACCATATTGCATACCAAATATGGAACAATCCGGTAAGTACATTACGTTATGAAAAATTTATATATAGTTGTAAGTTCAAAGTTTATTTTACATGGAGGTTTAATTTCATCCAATTGTTGACTTTTCAGGAGAGTGGTCGTATGTTGACGGTGATCAACCGTGGCAAAAAATTGAATACATGGAGGTATGAATTATTGGGAGATGATGTGAAGGCAAAAATTAGTCCCACCGGTCTACAATATTTGGGTAGCTACTCATATACGACGGTGGATAATGCACTGATTTCAGCATTTGTAGAACGGTGGCATCCAGAGACCAACACTTTCCATCTACCCAATGGGGAGTTGACGATTACCCTTGATGACGTCCATCATATATTGGGACTTAGGGTTGATGGTAGTCCCATGCAAAATCATACTTTTGATGAATCGAGCATCGACTATTACGATAATATTGTGGATCATGTATCAGGGTGTCTGGGAGTTGATTCCACTAGTTTTACTAGTCTTCGAGAATTCAAGAAGTCCTACGGACTTCCTCTAAAATATTTGGAGCAGATATTCGCTGAGCCGGCCCCCGAATTTGATAATAGCGATAATGTGGCCCGCGGTTATATGCAGTTCATCTTAGGGGCTGTTGGCATTACCGATAAGTCTGGAACGTCCATAAATACGAAATATCTCATCGATTTGGACAACATTGAAACGGTGGACGAAATTTCTTGGGGAAGCGGTATACTGGCATACCTTTACCGCGAGCTTGGTGCGGCATCCCGTGTGGGTTCGAAGACAATTTTCGGATGCCAGACTCTACTCCATGTATAGATATATCTTTGTCAACTTGTTTACATAAATTTAAATTGTGTTGTTTATTTTTGGACTAATATTTCCGATAACGTGAAGGCATGGATATACGAGCACTTTCCAACCCTGCAGCGGGTGAAGCTGAGCCTAGGGTATGACGAGAACCTGCCTAGAATGTGCCGTTGGAAGCCTACTAAAGAAGATGCCAAACGTACTCACACATTGGCCGCTCTACGGCATACACTCGAAGATATGACGAAAGAAGAGGTGAATGTAGACCTAATTTTGTACTTATTTGGTATTAATTTACTACGTTATGCTAAATGACATTATGTTAAATTTTATGTGGTACAGATTGTATGGGATCCATACCGTGATTTGCGACAGACTACCCATCCGTTGCAACCAGTCGCCTTATATCACGGTCTTATCAGTTGTCATGAAATCAAGGAGGCTTATATGCCGGATAGAGTGCTACGTCAGTTTGGCTACGTACAAACTGTCCCAAGGCGAACTTTGCAAATGATAACTCCTCCGCGCGGTACAAAACCGCTAAACTACATACCTGCATAATTCAACTGGGTATCGGCCTTCTTCACCGAGTGGCAACGCCACATCATTAGAGATACCGACCGGCTAGCAGCAGTCAATATGGCGGAGTGCAGCGACGACTACCTCGCCTACTACGCCGGTGTCGGACTACCGACCTTGTTCCAGCGCGGAAGGGATATTGTGCGTGTACCGTCAGATCTTCCTCCCAAATCGGTCTTATATACTGCACTGGTCAAGATGGTGAGCCTACTTGTAGACCTTAAGTTTGATATTTGTAACTTTGTCTAACAAATTTTTTCATTTTTCATGAATAGGCAAGAAAAGTTAAGAAGTTGGGAAGAAGCCTCGTCAGTTGCCAGGGTTCTAATTATATGACAATCAATGACGAACTCCAAAAAATCGACAACGTCGAAGAATATCCTTTCTTGGATACTAGAGAGCAACGCACGAAGAGGCGCCATGACGTTTGAACAATCATTTTGTGTTATAAAATTGTAAACGTTGTAAAAGTTTGATTGAATATCACTTTTGACGATATTGAGGATTTGAGTTGTAAAACTTTAAACTATAATTTTGTCTACTTGTGACAGTTTGTGTTTATTTTGCCTTGTTGTTACTATTTTGATCTGTATACTGTGCATATTGGTCAGTGGATTAACTGTATATTCAATCCTAGTGTAAACTAGGACTGTCCAAAATTGACAGTGAGTAAACTTTAGGACTGTCACATTTTTGAGAGTCCTAGTTTACACTAGGACTGTCAAAATTTTGACAGTCCTAAAGTTATATATATGTCAAAATTGACAGTGGGTAAACTTTAGGACTGTCACAATTTTGACAGTCCTAGTTTACACTAGGACTGTCAAAATTGTGACAGTCCTAAAGTTATATATTTACTCAAAATTGACAGTGAGAAAACTTTAGGACTGTCACAAACTAGGACTGTCAAAATTGTGACAGTCCTAAAGTTATATATATGTCAAAATTGACAGTGGGTAAACTTTAGGACTGTCACAATTTTGACAGTCCTAGTGTAAACTAGGACTGTCAAAATTGTGACAGTCCTAAAGTTATATATATGTCAAAATTGACAGTGAGTAAACTTTAGGACTGTCATATTTTTGACAGTCCTAGTTTACACTAGGACTGTCAAAATTTTGATAGTCCTAAAGTTATATATATGTCAAAATTGACAGTGGGTAAACTTTAGGACTGTCACAATTTTGACAGTCCTAGTTTACACTAGGACGGTCAAAATTGTGACAGTCCTAAAGTTATATATTTACTCAAAATTGACAGTGAAAAAACTTTAGGACTGTCACAATTTTGACAGTCCTAGTGTAAACTAGGACTGTCAAAATTGTGACAGTCCTAAAGTTATATATATGTCAAAATTGTGACAGTCCTAGTATCCCGGCAGTTTTCCATAATGACAGTCCTAAGTTATTAGTACCTGTAAACCCCCTGATTTTTTTAAAATTTTAAAAACTGGATTTTTCACAATTTTCTGGAATTTTCTGGGAATTTTCTGTAATTTAAAAACTGGGTTTTAATATTTAAATAATTTTTAAATGATAATAAACAATATTAAAATATTATAAAAATAATATTTTTGGGTGTAAAATAAAAAACTGGACTTAGGGTAATTTTTCTGGAATTTATTGGGCCCCAGACCTATTTTTAAACACCTAAAAATAATTATTTAATTAATTATTTAATTAGTTAATGATTTAAATTTAATTATTTATTTTTATAAATAAAACCCTAAGCCCACCAGAGCCCGGCCCGGCCCAGTGGGCCCAAACCCAGACCCAGCCCAACCTGAGCCCTAGCGGGTCGGGTCGGATCCAACAGACCCGAACCCGGCCCAGCCCAGTCCGACCGCTGCGGGTCGGATCCGGGTCCACCCGCCCGACCCGGCTCCTCGCTCGACCCGCCTGACCCCCTCTCCCCCGCTGGCCCGCGTTTTTCGCCGCCCCGCTCGGCCGCGCTCCGCCCCGCTCGGCCACGCGTCCCGCCCGCGTCCCCACGACCTCCGCCTCCCCCGCTCGGCTCCGCCTTCCCCGCCACGACCCGCTCCCCTCCGCCCTCTATATAATCCCCCCCGTCAGCCCCTCTCCGGCCATCGTGCTCACCACTCCGCCACCGCTCTTCGCCGCCCCCAGCGCCGTCCACCACCGCTGCCAGCCCCCTCTTCTTCCCCTTCTCTTCTTCTTCTCCGGCACCCTCCGTCGTCGAGTAGCCAGCAGCAACAGCAGCAGCGGCCGCTGCCAGCGCCGCAGCGCCTCCGGCGACCCCCGCCCGCTCCGGCAGCCGCCGCCCGCGGCCACGCACCCCTACCCCGGCCGCCCAGCCGCCGTCTCCGCCGTCCCCGCCGCCGGCTGAGTCCCTGAGGAAAAACCCTAACCCTAATTTGAATCCCCTGTGTCCGACACGAGTCGGACACGTGTCGGACACGATTTGGCCCTGGTTTTCGGGTCCCCTTCAGGTACGCGTAACTTTTTGCTCGTAGCTCCATTTTCGTTTCCGCAAATTGCGTTGCGAAGCCTGTATGACCCTCTCGGTGTCCGGACAAACTGTTCGGGGCATCGCGTCCTGTGGTGATCGTACACCGCGATCCAAAAACAGGAAAAACCAGACCCTGTTTCACCCCGGAACCGAGTACGCCCCTCCAAACGGGACGACTTGGTCGCACGCGGTCTTCACAGATACGTGCGCCTCGTCGATACGGACGTGTGGGATTTTACGGAAGCTGATTCGGGTGTGCGTGCACACCGGAATCAACGCGTATCCGCGGACATCGCCCCGTATTCGTACTTTCTGGAACGCGCCCTAACTTTGTGTACACACGTCGGATCGAGACGAAACTTGCACCATCGGACTCATAGCGATACGCTGGTCCTGTGGGTCAAGTTTGGTTCGATTCTGAGAACGTTGACAAAATCGCGTGTCGTGGGCCCCACAGGCCCTGCTCGACGGGCGATTTTGTGAACGGCTCATCGGAATTCAATTCTGAAAGTTCCGTTGGGTTCGTATCAGCGTTTCTGACCTGTTGACACTAAGTTTGGTAAATTTGGAGACCGTTGACCCGGACGCATTTTTCGGTGCAAAGCGGGCCCACCGATGGACCCCGTTTTGACCCGAAACTGCCGTTTTTTCCTTTGTCTCCAAATTGGACCCAAGGACAGGCGTTTCTAGCTGATTGATATTTTTTGGATCTGATGGTGATGTTTGTTTCAGCAACCGGAGTACCGCCTGCAAATCCAACCGAAGTCAGAACCGCAAACATAGCCGGAACCACAGGCAAGTGTACCTTGCCAAAACTTGCAGCTTTGTTACCTATTTCTTGGACTTAGTTATATATCAGTGGGCAAGTAAAGCTTGTCAAATTCTTAGATAATTCTGGTTAAAGTATTTACTTGATTGCTTGTAGTTTCATAAGTAACTTGCTTAACTGCTCAACCCAGGACACCTGACACTCTTCATGTGATGGAATTGCCTGAGATATACCTGGTGATTCCGTATAGGTTACTTTTTCATGTCATTACAGTTTACATGCTTAGATTCTAGCCTGACTCATTGCATTAGTTCAAACTTGCGTGACTTGTACCTGATATATTCTGGAACTGTGACGTGAGATTACATGGGGTGGGGAGAGTATTACCATATCAAGGCTGATTATAATGTAAATAATGTTATCTGGAGGTGTCTTAGTCTCTGATACAGAGCTTTGGCACAAGTTCTGGCTCTTCGAGAAAATACTGCTATGGTTTCTACGACACTGATCCTGTAGTAGTCTCAGCCTGAGTATGACTAAAACTCTCACTTGCATATCACTAGCTGGTTTACATATTTACCCTGCTGTTTCATTATTGCTGCACTGCATATGTTTTGGCTTGTATTTTCTGTACCTTGTTATGTCTCCTGAGGACCTGGAATGGACTATGTCCCCAGGTATAGCCGAGGAGAACTACCCCGAGGTGTACGGTACAGGAGCACTCCTTGGAGCAGAACCCGGAACCGAGGACGAGATAGTTGCAGAAGACTTCTCCTGAGCACCGGCTTCATATTCACAGTATTTCATTTTCAGCATTTCAATTCCTGTCTATTTTTTCTTAAGTGTAACAGAATAATTCTCGGATTTGTTTCCCGAGATAACCTTATTTAATATTGCTTATTCATTTCTATTGCATTATTTCTGGCAATTAATCTGTGGTTATTCTGTGGATGAGATTAGTAATACCTGAGACTTGTACTTAGTACTGTTAGACTACAGCTTAAGCATGCCCTGATGGATCCATTAAATTGGGTTGTCCATCAGTGCGTGCTGCTGGCCATTGCTCACGTGCTCAGTCGCTCGTCATTTTGGGACTGGGGCGTGACATGGTTTTTGTGGTGGCCCATGCAGGTCTACGACTAAATTGTTCGGTTTCAACTTAGGGACCGAACCGGCCTGCAATAAGATAGGATAAGTTTTTAGGATCTCATCCACTTGCTTGAATCGTTTTTGATATCTGTATCGTACTCGGACTAATTTGAACTTGCATCTTGCCTTGATTCCTGTGCGTCTCTTATTGGTTATTTTGGATACAAGAAAATGGACCCACAAGAATGCAACGAGACTTCCGTCAGAACGCCACAAGCTACAGGTGTCACCTACGACGACGACGTGACACCAGTCGGAGGAATCCCCACAACTCAACAGAGCCAGCCGGCAGGTCAACCTACCTCCCGATTCCGGTGCGATGACATCCCACCTCCGCCGCAGTTCGTTCCACCAATGCCCGTGTTCCCACCAGGACAGCCAATCGACGGGCAACAAATATTTCAGATGATCTACGCGATGATGCAAGCACAGCAACAAGTCCAACACGAGGCTCAGCGTCGCGAAGCTAATTTCTTGAGGGACAGCATTGTGACTGCACTAGAGCAGGCCAACCTACCAGCTCGACGGCCAACTACAGGCTCAATCACTGACTTCCGCCAACTGAAGCCCCGCACTTTTTCTGGAAAAGAGGAGCCCACAGAAGTTCATGAGTGGCTCACCAACATTCGGCATTAACTTGAAGCAGCTGAACTTCCACGGGAACGCTGGATGACTGCCGTCCGAATGCAATTGACGGACAATGCCCATCACTGGTGGCTATCCGAGGAGATGCGACTCGGACCAGACCGAGTCACCTGGGAGGAGTTCTCCAGACTCTTCCAGGAAATGTACATTCCTGCCATCGCTCGATCAGAACTGCGGGACAAATTCAATCGCCTCACTCAGGACTCCATGACGGTGGAAGAGTACAACGCAGAATTCATTCGTCTAAGCCGCTTCGCCCCCACCCTGATCCCGACCGAGGAAGAGAAGGCCAAGAAATTCTTCGACGGACTGAACATTGAGCTGCAGAAACTAATTGGGTCCGTCGCACCAACATCATACTCGGACGTCCTTGCTGCGGCTCGACGCATAGAGCGCGTCACCAAGAGAGAGACCAGACTGAAGCGGTCGTCCCTATCCGCACCAACCAAAGCAGCACAAGAAGAATCTGCAAAGAGACCGCACCAACAGCAGAAAGCATCTACACCACCAGTGGTAGTCCTCCTTACTTGTCATTACTGTGGCAAAGCAGGCCATATCGCCAAGGAATGCCGACGCAGACTAGGATTGTGTTTGGCATGCGGATCCCGTCAGCATTCGGTAAGGGATTGCACTCAACGTGGAGAAGGAACACCAAGGGCGAACCAGCAAACTCCACCAGCACCTCGAGCAGCACCCTACCAGCAAGCTCAGCAACAGCAGAGGAATCTACCTCAAGGACGAGAGCAAGCTTACGCGATGACTGTGCAGGAAGCCGATGCGAGTAAGTGATTTATAGTTTTCTGTTTTAGTCTTGTGCAGCTCGTGCCTATTGGTTCGTGACCTCAGCCCCAACCTAGTAATTTGTAACTTGTTAATAACAACCTGGTTTTCATAAAAGTGATAGTTTTAACTAGATTTTTCTGGAAAGTATAAACTTTCAATTTTTAGGGAAACAGTACTTCCCTAAGTATCTTGTGATGTGTTTTCAAACGATGCTTGCGACCGCGTCATATCTGTTGACCGGTTAATCTTTGATTGCGAGGACGCAATCCTCTTAAGGGGGGTAGATTGTAAACTCCCTGATTTTTTTAAAATTTTAAAAACTGGATTTTTCACAATTTTCTGGAATTTTCTGGGAATTTTCTGTAATTTAAAAACTGGGTTTTAATATTTAAATGATTTTTAAATAATAATAAACAATATTAAAATATTATAAAAATAATATTTTTGGGTGTAAAATGAAAAACTGGACTTAGGATAATTTTTCTGAAATTTATTGGGCCCCGGACCTATTTTTAAACACCTAAAAATAATTATTTAATTAATTATTTAATTAGTTAATGATTTAAATTTAATTATTTATTTTTATAAATAAAATCCTAAGCCCACCAGAGCCCGGCCCGGCCCAGTGGGCCCAAACCCAGACCCAGCCCAACCCGAGCCCTAGCGGGTCGGGTCGGATCCAACAGACCCGAACCCGGCCCAGCCCAGTCCGACCGCTGCGGGTCGGATCCGGGTCCACCCGCCCGACCCGGCTCCTCGCCCGACCCGCCTGACCCCCTCTCCCCCGCTGGCCCGCGTTTTCCGCCGCCCCGCTCGGCCGCGCTCCGCCCCGCTCGGCCACGCGTCCCGCCCGCGTCCCCACGACCTCCGCCTCCCCCGCTCGGCTCCGCCTTCCCCGCCACGACCCGCTCCCCTCCGCCCTCTATATAATCCCCCCCGTCAGCCCCTCTCCGGCCATCGTGCTCACCACTCCGCCACCGCTCTCCGCCGCCCCCAGCGCCGTCCACCACCGCGGCCAGCCCCCTCTTCTTCCCCTTCTCTTCTTCTTCTCCGGCACCCTCCGTCGTCGAGTAGCCAGCAGCAACAGCAGCAGCGGCCGCTGCCAGCGCCGCAGCGCCTCCGGCGACCCCCGCCCGCTCCGGCAGCCGCCGCCCGCGGCCACGCACCCCTGCCGCGGCCGCCCAGCCGCCGTCTCCGCCGTCCCCGCCGCCGGCTGAGTTCTGAGGAAAAACCCTAACCCTAATTTGAATCCCCTGTGTCCGACACGAGTCGGACACGTGTCGGACATAATTTGGCCCTGGTTTTCGGGTCCCCTTCAGGTACGCGTAACTTTTTTCTCGTAGCTCCGTTTTTGTTTCCGCAAATTGCGTTGCGAAGCCTGTATGACCCTCTCGGTGTCCGGACAAACTGTTCGGGGCATCGCGTCCTGTGGTGATCGTACACCGCGATCCAAAAATAGGAAAAACCAGACCCTGTTTCACCCCAGAACCGAGTACGCCCCGCCAAACGGGACGACTTGGTCGCACGCGGTCTTCACAGATACGTGCGCCTCGTCGATACGGACGTGTGGGATTTCGCGGAAGCTGATTCGGGTGTGCGTGCACACCGGAATCAACGCGTATCCGCGGACATCGCCCCGTATTCGTACTTTCTGGAACGTGCCCTAACTTTGTGTACACACGTCGGATCAAGACAAAACTTGCACCATCGGACTCGTAGCGATACGCTGGTCCTGTGGGTCAAGTTTGGTTCGATTCTGAGAACGTTGACGAAATCGCGTGTCGTGGGCCCCACAGGCCCCGCTCGACGGGCGATTTTGTGAACGGCTCATCGGAATTCAATTCTGAAAGTTCCGTTGGGTTCGTATCAGCATTTCTGACCTGTTGACACTAAGTTTGGTGAATTTGGAGACCGTTGACCCGGACGCGTTTTTCGGTGCAAAGCGGGCCCACCGATGGACCCCGTTTTGACCCGAAACTGCCGTTTTTTTCCTTGTCTCCAAATTGGACCCAAGGACAGGCGTTTCTAGCTGATTAATATTTTCTGGATCTGATGGTGATGTTTGTTTCAGCAACCGGAGTACCGCCTGCAAATCCAACCGAAGTCAGAACCGCAAACATAGCCGGAACCACAGGCAAGTGTACCTTGCCAAAACTTGCAGCTTTGTTACCTATTTCTTGGACTTAGTTATATATCAGTGGTCAAGTAAAGCTTGTCAAATTCTCAGATAATTTTGGTTAAAGTATTTACTTGATTTCTTGTAGTTTCATAAGTAACTTGCTTAACTGCTCAACCCAGGACACCTGACACTCTTCATGTGATGGAATTGCCTGAGATATACCTGGTGATTCCGTATAGGTTACTTTTTCATGTCATTACAGTTTACATGCTTAGATTCTAGCCTGACTCATTGCATTAGTTCAAACTTGCGTGACTTGTACCTGATATATTCTGGAACTGTGACGTGAGATTACATGGGGTGGGGAGAGTATTACCATATCAAGGCTGATTATAATATAAATAATATTATCTGGAGGTGTCTTAGTCTCTGATACAGAGCTTTGGCACAAGTTCTGGCTCTTCGAGAAAATACTGCTATGGTTTCTACGACACTGATCCTGTAGTAGTCTCAGCCTGAGTATGACTAAAACTCTCACTTGCATATCACTAGCTGGTTTACATATTTACCCTGCTGTTTCATTATTGCTGCACTGCATATATTTTGGCTTGTATTTTCTGTACCTTGTTATGTCCCCTGAGGACCTGGAATGGACTATGTCCCCAGGTATAGCCGAGGAGAACTACCCCGAGGTGTACGGTACAGGAGCACTCCTTGGAGCAGAACCCGGAACCGAGGACGAGATAGTTGCAGAAGACTTCTCCTGAGCACCGGCTTCATATTCACAGTATTTCATTTTCAGCATTTCAATTCCTGTCTATTTTTCCTTAAGTGTAACAGAATAATTCTCGAATTTGTTTCCCTAGATAACCTTATTTAATATTGCTTATTCATTTCCATTGCATTATTTCTGGCAATTAATCTGTGGTTATTCTGTGGATGAGATTAGTAATACCTGAGACTTGTACTTAGTACTGCTAGACTACAGCTTAAGCATGCCCTGATGGATCCATTAAATTGTGTTGTCTATCAGTGTGTGCTGCTGGCCATTGCTCACGTGCTCAGTCCCTCGTCATTTTGGGACTGGGGCGTGACAGTACCAATGCACAATATACAATCAAAATCTTCATAACTCTTTTCATTACACAACATACAACATATGGTTCAATATACACTTGTTCAAACATGGATCAAAAAATTATACATTTTTACTTGGGGCAGTATCAATCGATTAAAATATCAAAGTAGTCGTCCGACATGATTTTTGGATCCTCCATCTTCATCATCTTCTTATAGGCCGCCATTGCATCCATGTAGGGTGTCGTCCATGCGATCGCTTCCTCAGGTGCGTGTTTATACCAAAGCGTAGAAGGTGGCGGAATAGGAGAATGAGCGATCAACCTTGGGATGACGAAGTGTTGTCCGACAAGCCCAATGCAACATAGATTGGATACTCGGTGTTCGGCCGGGGGGGCACACATTGGAAAGAAAGTATTGTTAATACCATGTGAGATAATTACAATAGGTAACTTATACCTATGAGAGAAGACGTAAGCAGCAGGCGGGACATCCATGTAATGCTCTGGTCCGGTAACTGTTTCCGTACAAGGTATGCCTGCCAACAAATCCCCAACAATTTCTTCGCCAAGTATCTGGCTATAGAAGGCTAGTCGCGACTCCAACTCCTCGTACAACTCTGCCCTAACCTGTCGCCATCCTGCTTCCACTGAATAGCCTAGTTGTCTTGCTAGTGCATGGTATCCACAGTGGCCATCCGCAGGAACATCATCAATAGACCAAATGGTATCCATACCCTCCGCCGTGCCTGCATCTATCGTTTTCTGTTTCTTCCCCCTTCGAATAGTTAGCTTAAGAGTTCGAACAACGGACTTTGCCTCCAAACTGCGTTCGATATGTTCAAATAAGGATGGATCTCTTTTAGTTGACTCCTCCTCCTTCTTTTTGGCTCTACTCTTTCTTGAGTGTGGTCTTCCCTTAGGAGTTCGAACAACGGATGGCTCTTGCAATCGAGTAGTTGCCGGGACTGCAATCTCATAGATTTTAAACTCAATGGATCTTCTCTCCGGTTCTGTTGCGCCACACCACCTTGCGTGAAGTAGTTTAACTTGGGGCAACGCAAAGAAATCATCTTGCACATCCACCGCCGGCATTATCGACAGCTGTCGCCAATGTTGATCAATAACATCTATTGGAATAGGTATAGATTCACGACGGTATTCGTTGATTTCATGTGCACACGGAAGTCCGAGTGAATGTCGATATGAACAACCGCAAACCTCGGGATCATAACCCACCGACTTCGACCTTCGAATCTCCTCAAGCAATAACCCCAAGGCCTTGTGAGATACCACATGAGTTAAACCATCCAAGAGGTGTTCTTGCTTGTATTCATGCTTTGCAATATTGAGGCTCATCTCAAATGATGCTACAATATCGTTCATCGTGGCAATAGTCATCAAATGAATCGATTGCCAAACAGAGACAAAATTACCGACCGATGAGCGTAGATATCTTTTCAAACATGAGTGTGCCCCTTCGACCCGGTTCGTAGTGATCGTGCCATAATGCTTCACCATGTTGGTCCATGCTAAGACGAATTGCTCTTTATGTGGTCCTAGCCAAGTATCTTTGATATAAGATATGCATGTCGGGTTACTTGGCTCCCACTTTTGTTGGAACATGTACCATGCTGCGTCGTAACTGTCTGTAGTACTTGCTCGCCATACAAGACTCCAATTACTGTAGAATTCTTCGAAGCGAAGCATGTCAATTTTACCGTCCACAGTTTCAATTTTTTTCTTGCATTGAGCATGGATATTTCTATTTATATGCCAAGTGCATAGTAGTCTATGCGCATGAGAAAATACAATATCTATAGCATTTATCAACGCATATTCTCTGTTAGTAACAAAAACAGACGGCTCTTTGTAACCTGTGTAAAGGGATTGTAGTTTCCTCAATGCCCATGTGTAATCCTCTACTGTCTCACTCTTCATAAAACAAAAAGCGACTGTAAATGTTTTTCCTGTAGACGTAAACATGACAACATGCAAAAGAGGCATCTTGAACTTGTTGGTCTTATATGTACAATCAAGGACCAACACGTCTGCGAAGGACCGAGCCATATGTGTGCAATCAGGATGAGCCCAAAATAATGAAAGGAGTTCATCAGTTTGTGGATGTCTTCTATGGTACTCCACGTAGTGATGCTCCCCAAGCAACTTCAATACTTGCTGCATCGCCATTCTTCCTTTCATACTATTGTATTTCGCTCTGGCTAAACTATTATAGATCGTCCTCATGGTGGACTTGTTCCCATCTTGTTTTTGTCGCACAGCAGAATATATTTGTTTCGGTGCAACTCCTGAAAGGAATATTTCTTCAACCAACTTTTTTTCATCCTCCTTCAACCGTGCCACGTAGGCATGACCCGTAAGTGTCCCTGGAATAGGATGATTGTGTCTTCCATTCTTAACTTCGATTGTCCACTTCACATCTTCAACTTTTACAATCAACACCTTCAATGGACAACCACATTTTCTCGTCCCAATATTTTTCTTAGGGATTTCTTTTTCAACAACACCCTTCTTTTTATGATGCCTAAACACACCTCCTCTTTCGCATCCAAGCTCAAGATATTTTCGGCCCGGCCGAGATCGGATGGATCTTGCAATGACAATAACTAAGTTATGTCGTCTTCCAACTTCTCTGCACCACTCTAATGCTTCTTCATGGCTTGCAAACTCAATATCCGTTGAGAAAATATCATCCACATCAACACCAACAGCAGGATGTACCACAATATCTGAACAAGCTTGGTCCTATAACCAATATAAAATAATATAAAAATTAATAACTTCATATAATTATCCAGGACTGTCACTATTTTGACAGTCCTATTTTTATATAGGACTGTCAAAATTATGACAGTCCTACTTTTACGTAGGACTGTCGAATTTATGACAGTCCTATATTTATATAGGACTGTGGAATATTTGACAGTCCTATATTTATATAGGACTGTCTAATGTTTACAGTCCTAACTCGTGACTGTCAAATTAGGGTTGTCGTTTTACGTACCGTACGTGCTTCGGAACAACCAACTTGTACTTCGGAACGTCCGGAGTGCATAATTAATGAATTGGACGATCCGACTTCGTCATCGAACATTTTTTTATGCATTGTTCCTACATTAATCAAAATAAACTAAATCTTTTTCGCACATTTGCAAAACTTATTCAACGTAGGTTGTCGAAGACATATCGGAAGAATATTCCTTGGGGTATCACCAAAGTAAAATACTCCTCCAACCACAACTAGCTATTTCCAAATTTAGGTTTGGGCTTGGTGGAATGAGGGTTTCTTAAGTCTAGGTGGAATGCCAAAAATAGAAACCCATTTGACTTTTATACTTTGGTGTGGGGTAACCCCAACTAACTATCAGAGTGGCAAACTTGTAATTTTGGAAAATGGACTGTCAAATTTTTGACAGTCCTAACAATTTGTAGGACTGTCAACATTTTCACAGTCCTACAAATTGGGTAGGACTGTCAAAATTTTGACAGTCCGTCCAAGTGGTAGGACTGTCAAAATTTTGACAGTCCGGATTATAACTGTAGGCTAGCCCCGACTAACTTTCATGATGGCAAACTTATAATTTTTGGTAAATTTCCAATGGGCTAGCCCAGAGTCAAATGTGCAGTGTCCTTATAAATGGGACTGTCACAATTTTGACAGTCCTATCTATGTGTAGGACTGTCAAAATTTTGACAGTCCTTCCAAGTGGTAGGACTGTCAAAATTTTGACAGTCCTGAGTATTACAGTGGGCTAGCCCCGAGTAACTTTCATGATGGCAAACTTGTAATTTTTTCTAATTTGGAAATGGGCTAGCCCCGAGTAAAATGTGCAGTGCCCTTATAATTTACCTTTGATAAGGGCACTACAAATTTTACTAAGGGCTAGCCCAGGATTGGGGGTAGCCCATTAGTGAACAAAGTTTACTCACACTAGCCCATTAGTTTACTCATACTAGTCCAAACTTGAAACCCTCCTCCCAAACCCCACCGGAGCCCTCCCCCTTTCCGCCGGAGCCGTTCTCCTCGACTTCGTCCTCCTTCTCCTTGTCGATGGCTTCCAAAGTCTCGAAAGAATCAAGGTACAATTCTTCCTTCTCCTTGTTCTATTGTATTTACAAAAAATTTCAAAAAATTTAAAAATTCCTATTGCATTTCGAAAATTTTGAGTAATTTTATTTCCATTATTCAAATGAGGGCATACAAGTCCTGAATGTAGTTTATGATGTAGTTTAGACGTTTACTTGGATGGTCGTACCCGATTTTAGGACATACAATGTCGACAATCGTCGAAAGTATCGAGCAGTATCGGACGGGACTGTAGAAATTTCTACAGTCCCATATAGATTTAGGACTGTAGAAAATTCTACAGTCCTATATACATTAAGGACTATAGAAAATTCTACAGTCCTAAATTTATAAAGGACTGTAGAAATTTCAACAGTCCTAAAAAATTAGGACTGTAGAAATTTCTGCAGTCCTGTATACGTATAGTACTGTAGAAATTTCTACAGTCCCGAATGTTAAATTAATTTAGGATGTTAAATGAAATTTTATTTTTTGTGTTATAGTCATGACCCTCGGAAGGGCACTGTGGATGAAGATATCATCAGAAGATGCCCTACTGCGTCGATGCGTAAGGAACGCAATGTTCCGCGTACTATTGAACCATGTGTCACTATCCACGACCCCGAGGCACGCCCTGAAGTTAGGAAACGTCGATTGACGAAGAAGACTATCACTCATTCGAAGAGACGTGCTCCTCCTAGTTCTTCAGGTTCTTCTTCCTCCTCAGATGAGGACATGCCAAATGTCCCAAATCGGCCAAATGATGGTTCAGGACCTTCTCAGCCTGCATATAGTCCTGTCGAGAGTCTCCCACAAACCCTCGAAAACCGGGCTACTGATGGTTCAGGATCTTCTGAGCAGCCAGATAGTCCAGTCGAGACTCGTCCAAACGGTTGCTCTATGTTACCGTCGATCGAAAACCATATTGCATACCAAATATGGAATAATCCGGTAAGTACATTACGTTATGATAATTTTATATATAGTTGTAAGTTCAAAGTTTATCTAATTATTTATAGATAAGTACATTTTACATAGAGCTATAACTTCATCCAATTGTTTACTTTTCAGGAGAGTTCTTGTATGTTGACGGTGATCAACCACGGGAAAAATGCAATACATGGAGGTTTGAATTATTGGGAGACGATGTGAAGGCAAAAATCAGTCCCACCGGTTTATAATATTTGGGTAGCTACTCATATACGACGGTGGATAATGCACTGATATCAGCATTTGTAGAACGATGGCATCCAGAAACTAACACTTTCCATCTACCCAATGGGGAGTTGACGATTATCCTTGATGACGTCCATCATATATTGGGACTTAGGGTTGATGGTCGAGTTATGATGAATCAAACTTTTGATGAGTCGAGCATCAACTTTTACGACCATATTGTGGATTATGTATCAGGGTGTCTGGGAGTTGATGCCACTAGTTTTACCACTATTCGAGAATTCAAGAAGTCCTACGGACTTCCTTTAAAATATTTGGAGGAGATATTCGCTGATCCGGACCCCAAAATGGATAATAGCGATAATGTGGCCCGCGGATATATGCAGTTCATCTTAGGGGATGTCGGCATTACGGATAAGTCTGGAACGTCCATACATGCCAAATATCTCATCAATTTGGACAACATTTGTAAACCCCCTGAATTTTCAAAAATATTAAACTTGGATTTTTTACAATTTTCTACAATTTTCTGGGAATTTTCTGTAATTAAAAATAGGGTTCTAATTATTAAATGATTTTTAGTTGATAATAAATAATATTAAAATATCATGAAAATAATATTTTTGGGTGTAAAATGAAAAAACTGGGCTTAGGGTAATTTTTCTGGAATTTATCGGGCCCCGGACCTATTTTTAATCACCTAAAAACTATTTATTTAATTATTTATTTAATTAATTAATTATTTATTTAATTAAACCCAAACCCGGCCCAAAGCCCAACCCCAGCCCATTGGGCCGGCCCAGCCCGCTCGCCCTATCGGGTCGGGTCGGGTCTGCCCGAACCCGACCCGCCGCACCCGCTAGCCCGCTTCGCCTTCTCCCCTCTTCCCCGCGTCTCCTGGCGGAGCCGCCGCCTCCGGCCACGTGGCGCTCTGCCCGGCCACCTCGTCGCTCCGCCCGGCCACCTAGCCCACGTCGCCCGCATTCTCCGGCCACCCAGCCTCCTCCACCGCCTATTTAAACCCCGTCAGCCCCCCCTCCGGCCAAGAAACCCTCGCCGGTCGACCCCCTCCGCCCTGGCCTCTCCCCGCCCGGCCACGACCCGCCTCCCCTCGCCGTGCTCCGCCCTCGCCTCGCCGCACCGCCCCCGGCTTCCTCCTCCCTCCTCCTTCTCCGCTGCCTCCGGCTCCCCCGACCCAGCACAACCCCGACAGCGCCCTGCCGCCCTGAGCCGCCGCCGCCTCCACCAGTAAGCGCCGCGCTGCCCCACCCTAGCCCGGCCGGCCTCCCCCGCCGCAGAGCCGCCGTCTCCGTCGTCCAGAACCCTAGCCCTAACCCTAGACGCGGGACACGAACACGGACACAGTGTCCTGTGTCGTGTCGGACACGGTAAAAATTCGATTTTTGGACCCTGTTCAAGTACGCGTATCTCTTTGATCGTAACCCCGTTTTCGATTTCGTCTTTTGCATCGCGAAGCCTGCGTGACCCTCTCGGTGCCCGTGCAACCCGATCGGGGCATCGCGTCCTGTGGCGATCGCACATCGCGATCCAAAAACAGGAAAAACCATGCCCTGATTCACCCCGGAACTGGGTACGCTCCGCCAAACGGGACGACTTGGTCGCGCGTGGTCTTCACAGATACGTGCGCGTCGTTGATACGGATGTGTGGGATTTTGCAGAAGTCGATTCGGGTGTGCGTGCACACCGGGATCAACGCGTATCCGCGGACACCGTCCCGTATCCGCCTTTTCTGAATCACACCCTAACTTTCTGTACACACGTCGGGTAAGCGGGCAATTTCTCTTTTCATTCCATGCCACCAGTAATATTGCCTTAGGTCCCGGTACATCTTGGTTCCTCCTGGATGAACCGAGTATATGGAGCTATGGGCTTCTGTCATCAATTCCTGCCTTAATTCTCCATTTGGAACACATAGGCGATTTTCGCACCTTAATGTTCCGTCCTCGTGGATGCGAAGTCCTGTCTGCAAGCCTGCTTCTGTTCTTTCTCTCAGCCTTCGGAATCTGGCATCATTAGGCAAAGCTTCCTTGATTCTCTCCACCAGCGATGACTTCACTTCAAGGTTAGCCAGCAAACCATTTTGTCCAGGTAGAACAACCTCGATCTGAAGATCTTGCAAGTCTTGTAATAGCTGAGGCTGCTCCGTTAAGAAATAAGCCGAGGGTTTTCTGCTGAGGGCGTCGGCTACAACATTTGCTTTCCCCGGGTGGTACTGCAGATCGATGTCAAAGTCCACCATCAACTCAAGCCAACGCCTTTGCCTCATGTTGAGCTCCTTCTATGTATAAACATACTTCAAGCTCTTATGATCAGTGAATATCTCGACCTTCTCTCCATACAGATAATGTCTCCAGATCTTCAATGCAAAAATCACTGCAGCTAGCTCCAGGTCGTACGTTGGGTAGTTCTTCTCGTGGACCTTCAGCTGCCTCGATGCATAAGCGATAACCTTGCCATGTTGCATCAAGACACAACCTAGTCCACTACCGGACGCATCACTATATACAACAAAATCTCCTGACCCTGAGGGAAGAGTCAAGACTGGTGCTGTTGTTAGACGCCTCTTCAATTCTTCAAAGGCATTCTGGCATTCTTCCGTCTATATGAACTCCTGGTCCTTCCGTGTCAGCTTAGTCATCGGCTCTGCGATCCTTGAAAATTTTTCTACGAACCGCCGGTAATACCCAGCAAGTCCAAGAAAACTTCTCACTTCCGCAACAGAGGTAGGGGTAGGCCAGGTTTCTATAGCAGTGACTTTCTCTGGGTCCACAGACAGTCCTTCACCCGAGATAATATGCCCTAAGAATGGCACCTTGTCCATACAGAACTCATATTTGCTGAGTTTGGCATACAGCTTCTCCCTTCTCAAGGTTTCTAGCACAATTCTAAGGTGTTCCTCGTGCTCTTCGTGGTTCTTAGAGTAGATTAGGATATCATCAATGAATACCACCACGAACTTATCCAAGTACTGATGGAAGACCCCGTTCATCAAACTCATAAATACGACGGGTGCGTTGGTTAAACCAAACGGCATAACTAGGAACTCATAATGCCCATACTTAGTTCTGAAGGCCGTCTTTGGGATATCTTCCTTCTTTACCCTAATCTGGTGATAACCGGATCTAAGGTCAATCTTTGAGAATACCTTAGCACCACTCAATTGGTCAAACAAATCATCAATGCGTGGTAATGGGTACCGGTTCTTAATAGTTACAGCATTAAGGGCTCTGTAATCAATGTACAGTCGTACAGATCCGTCCTTCTTGGGTACAAAAAGTATAGGTGCTCCCCATGGTGAAACACTGGGCCTGATAAATCCTTTCTCCAGAAGGTCGTCAACTTGTGTTTTCAGCTCCACTAACTCCTTTGGTGCTAGCCGATATACCGATGAAGTGATAGGTTCGGCTCCTGGAGTTAGGTCTATTGTGAATTCTATCTCCCGATCAGGTGGTAAACCTGGAAGATCGTCGGGAAATACATCCACAAATTCCGTTATGACTCTTGGGTAACTTGAATCTTCTTCTACAGTCAATACCCTAAGAGTTGGCTGGACCCCTTGTTCTACAGCTCATCGTAGAAATTCAAACTCAGGAAGGCTAGGGGGTCTAAATATCACTTTTCCAAGCCGGCAATCCAGTGTCGCATGGTACTGACTTAACCAGTCCATACCAAGTACAACATCGTAATCAGGCATAGAAAAGATCAGGAATTGGGCTCGCATCTCTCGGCCACAGACTACTACCGAACATGATCTACAAGTATCACTAACCGGGATAATTCCACCTCCCGTTAGTATTCTCTTCATCTTCGAGAGAGGTGCGGTAGCTATTCTATGTGTGGCTACGAAGCTAGCAGCAATAAATGAATGCGAAGCTCCAGAATCAAATAATGCTACAGCAGGAATTGAAGCTACTAATATGGTACCTGCTATCACTTCGCCTGCAGTAGCTTCCTCAGTGACTGCTAGTGCATATGCCTGACCTCGTCCCTGAGCGGGACCCCTTTGCTGACGAGCTTGTTGGAACAATGCTGCCTGAGGTGGTAGAGGTGGCCTGGCTCCTCCAGGCCCTGTCTGAGTTGCTCCCCCAGCTGGAAGAGATGCAGGTGGAGCTGGTCGATTCGGAACTCCCTCTCGACGTTTCGAGCAGTCCTTTGAGAAGTGTTATCCAGATCCGCAAACCAGGCAGAGTCCCAGCTTGCGTCGACATTCCTTTTCAATATGTTCTACCTTGCTGCAGTAGTGGCAAGTAGGCAGGTTCTTAGTTGCTGCTCTTGGAGGCGGACTCTTCTGGGGCCGTTTAGCAGATTCCCCTGGTGATGACTTGGACGGTGCTGAGGAGAAGGGACATTTCAGGCTTGATTCCCTCCGAGTAACGCGCTCCAGCCGACGTGCTGCAGCTAGGACGTCGGTGTAAGAGGTGGGCGCGACCGATCCGATTAACTTCTGAAGCTCGAACCTGAGCCCATCAAAGAACTTCTCCGCCTTCTCCTCTTCGGTAGGAATTAGCGAAGGGGCGAAGCGGCTCAGGCGAATGAATTCGGTGTTATATTCCTCCACCGTCATGTTGCCCTGGATCAGGCGGTTGAATCTGTCTCGGAGTTCTGATCGAGCCACAGCAGGGATGTACATTTCCTGGAAGAGTCTGGAGAACTCCTCCCCGGTAACCTGATCATGTCCGAGCCTTCTTTCTTCGGACAGCCACCAATGATGTGCGTTGTCCGTCAGTTGCATCCTGACGACAGTCATCCATTTGTCCCTTGGTAGTTCGGCGGCCTCCAACTGATGCTGTGTGTTTGTAAGCCATTCATGTACTTCAGTTGGTCCTTCCTTGCCCGAGAAGGTACAGGGCTTAAGTTGGCGGAAATCCGTGATGGATCCCGTTGCTGGCCGCCTATTTGGTGGATTTGCATGCTCCAATGCTGCGACCAGGCTGTTCCTTAGGTTCTCTGCCTCTCGGCGTTGGGCCTCCTGCTGGGTCAGCTGTTGGGCCTGCATCATTGCGTAGAACATCTGGAACATTTGCTGGCCATCCATTGCCTGTCCTGGAGGAAAGACAGGCATCGTAGGAGGGAACTGGGGAGGAGGCGGGATGTTATCACGCCTGAACCTGGAACTTGGCTGGCCAGTTTGATTGCTCTGGGAGGATTGTCCTCTGGTATCTGGCGTCGTTCCAGCTTCACAGGTAAACCCTGCTTCAGTCGGTGTACCCAAGGGGGTCTCGTCACCACGTCTGAGATCCATAACTCTGCATCAAAAGAAAACAATGAGAACGCACAGAGGAATCAAAACAGGATGCAGTTCAAGCAATTTAATTGAATTCGACATAGAGTTCAAAAATGATTAAATCAATGGATGAGATCCTATAACCTATCTTATTGCAGGCCTGTCCGGTCCCTAAGTTGAAACCGAACAATTTAGTTTTGACCTGCATGGGCCACCACAAAAACCATGTCACGCCCCAGTCCCAAAGTGCCGAGGGACTGGAGATGCGTGGCAATGGCCAGCAGCACGCACCGATGGATAACCCAATTTAATTGAACCATCAGGGCGTACTTAAGCTGTAAATAAGGTCTACTACAACAAGCCACACTAATCTCATCCATAAAGGTAAAAAAATAAACTGTATAATCAAATGGAAGTAAGTAGCAACAAAAAATCACAGCAAGTCAGTCGGAGCAACAATCCGACTTAAGTCTGAAATAACTGGCTCTATAGGCCAGGAATAAAAGATATAAACATGAAATAAATAAATGAGTACTGGGATAGGCACTCAGAAGAAGTCCTCGGCAGTCACCTCGTCTTCAGTGTTCGGTTCAGCTCCAGCAATAGCTTCAGCCCCGGTCCCGTATATCTCGGGATACTGCTCCTCAGCTAAACCTGGGGACATAATCCATTCCAGGTCCTCAGTGGACATAGCAAGGCACAAGATAAAATAAGCCAACTGAATAAGCAGTGCAATAAATAAATGAAGAGCAGGGTAAACTAAGTAACCATCTATGTGATATGCAAATGAGAGCAACACTAGTACTCAGGCTGAGACCGCTACAAGCTCTGTGTCGGGGAGCCGGTAGCAGTAATAACACGTAAAGGGTCTAGCTCTGCTGGAGAGTCTACAACCTCACAATAATAGTAGATATATGTATAGAATAGCCTGTAGCCTGTGTGTCTCTCCCCACCCAATGTAATCACGTAAGCCATGACCATAACGTCTCATGTCCATGTCAGCGGGATTATAGCTAATGCAACAAGTCATACTGTCTATAACTAAAATAACTCTGTCAAGTCCTGTATCCTATACAGAATCACCACGAATATCTCAGGAGGATTCTGTCCATGATAGTGTCAAGTGTCCTGGGTTGTAGGGTACTTGATAGGTCAAGTACAAAAGTAAGGGAATCGTAAATCCATCTCTAATGACGCACCCAACACCGCGTACGGTGTTGGCACCCGACTATGATCGGACACTAGGTACGTCATACGTTCCCTAGGTTAAGCAGTTTAAATCAGTTTATATGAGTTTACACAAGACATCCAACAGAGTATTTTTACAGATAATATGAAAATAATGACTGCAAGTTTGGCAAGGTGCACTTGCCTGAGGTTTGGATTCCACTTAGGTCCTGGTTTCGGAAATTCCCAGAGATGTCTCCAAAAGCTAAAATAAACAGTACCATCACGCTCAGAAGGTGTCAAACAGCTAGGATCGCCTGTCCTTGGGTCCAATTTGGAGACAAGGACAAAAACGGCAATTTCGGCCCAAAGCGGGGTCCACCGGTGGGCCCGCTTTGCACCAAAAAATGTGTCAGGGTCAATGGTCTCCAAATTCACCAAACTTAGTGTCAACAGGTCAGGAACGCTGATACGAACCCAACGGAACTTTCAGATTTGAATTCCGATAAGCCGATCACGAAATCGCCCGTCGAGCGGGGCCTATGGGGCCCACGACACGCGATTTCGTCAACGTTCTCAGAATCGAACCAAACTTGACCCACAGGACCACCGTATCGCTACGAGTCCGATGGCACAAGTTTCGTCTCGATCTGATGTGAGTGCACGCAGTTAGGGTAAATTGCAGAAAAGTCGGATACGGGGCGATGTCCGCGGATACGCGTTGATTCCGGTGTACACGCACACCCGAATCAGCTTTCGCAAAATCTCACACGTCCGTATCGACGAGGCGCACGTATCTGTGAAGACCGCACGCGACCAAGTCGTCCCGTTTGGCGGGGCGTACTCAGTTCCGGGGTGAAACATGGTCTGGTTTTTCCTGTTTTTGGATCGCGGTGTGCGATCACCACAGGACGCGATGCCCCGAGCGGTTTGTCCGGACACCGAGAGGGTCATACAGGCTCCGCGTAGAAATTTACGAAATCGAAAACAGAGATCCGAGGTGCAAGTTACGAGTACCTGAAGGGGACCCGAGAAACCGAGTTTCGAGTTGTGTCCGACACGTGTCGGATACCAAATCGAAAGCTAGGGTTAGGGTTTGGGCTCACTGGCCGGCGGCGGGGACGGCGGCTGGGGAGGCACTGAGGCGGAGGAGGCCGGGGACAGTGCTGGCTAGGGCGGCGACGCACCGGAGCGGCGGGGGTCGGCGGCGCAAGGCTCGAGCGTGGGTCGGACGGGGCCTGCTGTGAGGAGGAGAGAGGAGGAGGAGGGAGGAAGAAGGAGGGGCTCGGGCTGGGCGAGGCGCTGGGAGAAGGAGGTCGGCCGGAGTCGGGCGGTGGCGCACGGCGGTGAGGAGGTCTGGGGTTTGGGGATGCGGTGGCCGGAGGGGCTGATTTGGGGGAGTTTATATAGGGAGTTGGCGGGGAGAGGGAAGGCCGAGGTCGGGGGAGGGTCGTGGCGGAAGAGGCGGGCCGCGGGGGGGTCGTGGGGAAGAGGGGCGGTTCTCCGGTGACGTGGCCGGAGAATTCGGCCGGAAAACTCGGGTTGCAGACGTGGGGAAGGGGAGATGGGCATGCGGGTCGGGTCGGGCGCGGATCCGGGTTGGGCGGACCCGCCCGACCCGCTAGGGTGAGTGAGGGCTGGGCTGGGCTGAGTTCCATGGGCCGGGGCCGGGCCCAAGAAAAATAAAAATAAAACAAACATTTTAATAAAAATCATTTAATTAACTAAATTAATTAGAAGAATAGTTTTTAGGCTTTTAAAAATAGGTCCGATGCCCAATAAAATCCCAAAAAATTACCTTAAGTCCGGTTTTCTATTTTACACCATAAAATCATATTTTTATTTTATTTTAATGCTGTTTATTGGAAATTAAAAATTTCAAAACTCCCTACGGGTCCTATGTAAATTACTGAAAATTGCATATTAATTCAAAAAATTGATTTTGAAATATTTGAAAATTAGGGTGTTTACAACGACACACTAATACAATTGTCTATTCAGAATCAGTGTATTACGGTCTGATCAACCTTAGTGCATTTTGGTTCGCACTTCGCATGACTACTTCACGTGGATTGAGATATATAGTAGACGAATATACTTGCCCTAGACATGTCCGAGCATATCGTATCGGTTACATAACTGTACTAATACGAGCATGCGAATAAATGATTACCAGAATAGAATTTCAGTCCACAACTGCTTGACAATTCTTATTTGAATTCTTTAAACGCCTTGATCCCGATACTTCTGTTCTATCACCTCACCCTTTAACTCTTTATTATTGATCTCCGTCTTCCCTTATTTCGGAAAGACGAAATCTCGTGCTTGGTATAAGTTTGATACACAGAGAATACTAGATATATCCCATAGGCTGATCATATGCTTGAGGATTATCCTTTCGTAATTAAGGATATATCATATGTGATATGATCGACGTTGAAGTTTCGAGGATTGAAGGACATGAGTAAATAAATTAAGGAATATTTTCTTAAGGTATATAGCCTTATGTGATGGATGGGTAAATTCTAAGTTGGGTAGCAGTGCATTGTCAACTCGAGATAAATTTCTTTTAGATTGTGACCGAGTAAGATTAGATTGGGAGATGTTCAAGCCATTCTAAGTTTGAAAATTCAGAGGAGTGACTAAGATGATTAATGAATTGATATCGAGGACCCAATAATTATATCTTAGGTACATGATTTAAATTTTGAATAATGAAAGTAAAATCATCAATTGGAATTTAGAGGATAAAAATATAGAATTTCAGAGTTGAACATTGGTGGACTATATTTAAATGATTTTTCAATTTGATGATTTGAATTAAGAATTAAAATTTGATGGTTGGACTACCTAGTTGGAATATTGAGGATGTGAATGAAATTTAAAAAGTTGAAGCATACAATTGTGAATGGGAATACTATTGGACTCGAATCACTTCTAGAGAAAATTATGATAGTTAGAATCGTGAGGCAAATTTATAAGCGTATGCAAATCTTGAAGATGTTATATGGACTTAATTTAAAATTTGTCTTTGGGTAATTTGAGAAAGTAAGAAGTGATAACCAAAGGTTGAATTTTGATTGGAACAGTAGTCATCTTAACCTTGAAGTGATTGCAGTTGATATGATTAGGATTTTAATTATCGCAAGGAGATTGCGATTGACTTGCCTTATGTACATGAAGGATTAACAGATTATGGCTTAATTTTAATTTCGAGGACGAAATTTTTATAAGTTGGGTAGATTGTAAACCCCCTGAATTTTCAAAAATATTAAACTTGGATTTTTTACAATTTTCTGCAATTTTCTGGGATTTTTCTGTAATTAAAAACAGGGTTCGAATTATTAAATAATTTTTAGTTGAAAATAAATAATATTAAAATATTATGAAAATAATATTTTTTGGTGTAAAATGAAAAAACTGGGCTTAGGATAATTTTTCTGAAATTTATCGGGCCCCGGACCTATTTTTAATCACCTAAAAACTATTTAATTAATTAATTAATTAATTAATTAATTAATTAATTAAACCCAAACCCGGCCCAAAGCCCAACCCCAGCCATTGGGCCGGCCCGGCCCGCTCGCCCTATCGGGTCGGGTCGGGTCTGCCCGAACCCGACCCGCCGCACCCGCTAGCCCGCTTCCCCTTCTCCCCTCTTCCCCGCGTCTCCCGGCTGAGCCGCCGCCTCCGGCCACGTGGCGCTCCGCCCGGCCACCTCGTCGCTCCGCCCGAAAACCTAGCCCACGTCGCCCGCCTTCTCCGGCCACCCAGCCTCCTCCACCACCTATTTAAACCCCGTCAAGCCCCCACCCTCCGGCCAAGAAACCCTCGCCGGTCGACCCACTCCGCCCAGGCCTTTCCCCGCCCGGCCACGACCCGCCTCCCCTCGCCGTGCTCCGCCCTCGCCTCGCCGCACCGCCCCCGGCTTCCTCCTCCCTCCTCCTTCCCCGCTGCCTCCGGCTCCCCCGACCCAGCACAACCCCGACAGCGCCCCGCCGCCCTGAGCCGCCGCCGCCTCCACCAGTGAGCGCCGCGCTGCTCCACCCTAGCCCGGCCGGCCTCCCTCGCAGCAGAGCCGCCGTCTCCGCCGTCCAGAACCCTAGCCCTAACCCTAGACGCGGGACACGGACACGGACACAGTGTCCTGTGTCGTGTCGGACACGGTGAAAATTCGGTTTTCGGACCCTGTTCAGGTATGCGTATCTCTCTGATCGTAACCCCGTTTTCGATTCCGTCTTTTGCATCGAGAAGCCTGCGTGACCCTCTCGGTGCCCGTGCAACCCGATCGGGGCATCGCGTCCTGTGGCGATCGCACACCGCGATCCAAAAACAGGAAAAACCATGCCCCGATTCACCCCGGAACTGGGTACGCCCCGCCAAACGGGACGACTTGGTCGCGCGCGGTCTTCACTGATACGTGCGCGTCGTTGATACGGACGTGTGGGATTTCGCAGAAGTCGATTCGGGTGTGCGTGCACACCGGGATCAATGCGTATCCGCGGACACCGCCCCGTATCCGCCTTTTCTGAATCATGCCCTAACTTTCTGTACACACGTCAGATTGAAACGAAACTTGCGCCATCGAACTCGTAGCGATACGCTGGTCCTGTGACCCAAGTTTGGTTCGATTCTGAGAACGTTGACGAAATCGCGTATCGTGGGTCCCATAGGCCCCGCTCGACGGGTGATTTTGTGATCGGCTCATCGGAATCCAATTCTGGAAGTTCCGTTGGGTTTGTATCATCGTTCCTGACCTGTTGACACTAAGTTTGGTAAATTTGGAGACCTTTGACCCTGACACATTTTTTGGTGCAAAGCGGGCCCACATGCGGACCCCGTTTTGATCCAAAATTGTCGTTTTTGCTCTTGTCTCCAAATTGGACTCAAGGACAGACATTTCTAGCTATTTGATATCTTCTGAGCATGATAGTAATGTTTATTTCAGCATCCGGACACATTTCTGGAAATTTCCCGAGGATAGAACTCTAGTTGGGATCCAAACATCAGGCAAGTACCTGCACTTCAAGTTTAATCTTTATATTGTGATAATTAGTTCCTTGCTCTACTAGTACCATTGTATGATTACACTTAGTGTTGGAATTTGGAGTTCATGTCTTGCTTTTCGTGTCGGGTGGGAGAATACTAGGAGGCATGTAGTTTACCCTTTTCCCTGTCGTGACTAATAGCTGTTGGTACACGACTGTACCATCAGCCGGATCTCTATTATTCCTGTCTGATAGCCGTCTATGACGGCCTGATTAGCCTTATAAGTCCCTACATGCCAACTATGTATTCTAAATACACAATTTCACACACATAGTTTCTTGTCTTGTTGCAGTTCCATTTTCTTGTCTCAATATATTTCTGTTTTACTCATGTCCCTGGTTTATAGCAATTAATCATGTTTTACTTATATTCTTGATTTTTAGTGCTCAACCCTTAATTAATTTTACTACTTATTATGCATATCTTATTATGATACTTAGTCAGTTCTTTTCTACTTGTCATAAATATTTAGTTTAATCTTTGTTGTGCATTTGGTACTTTGCTCCTTTCCTGACTGGATCCGTTGACATATTAGGCGATGATGAGGACTATGTCCCACCTTTTATGGCCCATATGACGTAGCAGATGGTACATTTGAGGAGCCGGTTCCTACTCAGGAGACTACTTTTGAGGAGTAGTCAGCCAGTTAGCTAGTATTTTCTTTCAGCACAATACTCGGGTTTGTCCCCGATTTATCTTCTGGTTTTGTATTAACTGTGGATTTGGTTGTCATAAATTAAATATTATGAAATCTTAGCATTCCTATTTCCTGTGATTATCCTTGCCTGTTTATTTTTGTGGATGAGATAGATTTTAAATTACCTGGGAATATGATCTAGACAGCG
Source organism: Iris macrosiphon (assembly GCA_036927795.1). Classification (NCBI taxonomy): domain Eukaryota; kingdom Viridiplantae; phylum Streptophyta; class Magnoliopsida; order Asparagales; family Iridaceae; genus Iris; species Iris macrosiphon. The sequence continues at coordinate 20,863,808 of JAYESA010000013.1, forward strand.
TACTACCGTCAACACTGCGGCGTAGGCTGGACGTACCCACGTACTCGTGCCCGAATATCCGGGTGCGGGTCGTGACAACATTGACATGGTGGAAGAAATACTTGGGGAAGCGGTATACTAGCATACCTTTACCGTGAGCTTGGTGCGGCATCCCGCGTGGGGTCGAAGATAATATCCGGATGCCAGACTCTACTCCATGTATATATATATCTTTGTCAACTTGTATACATAATTTAAAATTTTGTTGTTAATTTTTGGACTAATATTTTTTAACCTGGTTACGTGAAGGCATGGATATACGAGCACTTTTCAACCCTGCAGCGGGCTAAACTGAACCGAGGATATGACGAGAACCTTCCTAGAATGTGCCGATGGAAGCCAACTAAGGAAGATGCCAAACGTCCACACACATTGGCTGCCCTACGGAATGCACTCGAAGATATGACGACAGAAGAGGTGAATTGATACCTAATCTTTTAATGTTTGGTAATAATTGACTACGTTATGCTAAATGATGTTATACTAAATTTTATGCGGTGCAGATTGTTTGGGATCCATATCGTGATTTGCGACAGACTAGTCGTCCATTGCAACCAGACGCTTTATATCACGGTCTTATAAGTTATCATAAAATCGAGGAGGCTTATATGCCGGATAGAGTGCTCCGTCAGTTTGGTTACGTACAAACTGTCCCAAAGCGCACTTTGAAAATGATAACTGCTCCGCGAGGTACACAACCGCTAAACTATATTCCTGCGGTGTTCAACTGGGTCTCGGACTTCTTCACCGAGTGGCAACGCCACGTTATTAGAGAAACTGAACGGCAAGCAGTAGTAAATATGAAATGTAGCGATGACTACCTCGCCTACTACGCTGGTGTCGGACTACCTACCTTGTTTCAACGCGGAGGCGATATTGTGCTTGTACCTTCAGATCTTTCTGCCAAATCGGTCTTGTATACTGCATTGGTCAGGATGGTGAGCCAACTTCTTCACTTTTAGTTTGATATTTGTAAATGTTTATAACATAACAAATTTTTTTAATTCTCATGAATAGGCTAGGAAAGTAAAAAATTTGGGAAGAAGCCTCGTAAGTTGCCAAGGTACGAATTATATGGCAATCAATGACGAACTACAACAAATCGACAACGCTGAAGATTTTCCTTTCTTGGAAAATAGAGAACAACGTACAAAGAGACGGCATGAAGTTTAGGCCCCGTTTGAAGACTTGTAAAACTTTCAATGAATTTGAGTTTTGAGACATGTAAAAGTTTTAAGTTTGAATTTGACTTGTAAAACTTTGAATGAATTTGCTACAATTCGCACTTTGAATATTTGTGTTCTAAGTTTGCTACAATTGCTACAATTTGAAAATTTGCTACAATTGCTACATACATACAATTTGTGTTCTAAGTTTGCTACATACATACAGTTGTTAAATGTGCAGATTTTGACAGTGGATAAAGATTAGGACTGTCAAAATTTTGACAGACCTAGTATCTTGTAGGACTGTCAAAATTTTGACAGTCCTAATTTTGACATAAAACTGCGCAGAGAGAGTGGGTAAAATTTAGGATTGTCAAAATTTTGACAGTCCTACTATCTTCTAGGATTGTCATAATTATGACAGTCCTAAACTTACATATAACTGTGCAGACACAGTGGGTAAAGTTTAGGACTGTCAAAATTTTGACAGTCCTAGTATCTTCTAGGACTGTCATAATTTTGACAGTCCTAAACTTACATATAACTGTGCAGACACAGTGGGTAAAGTTTAGGACTGTCAAAATTTTGACAGTCTTACTATCTTCTAGGATTGTCATAATTTTGACAGTCCTAAACTTACATATAATTGTCCAACTTACATATAATTGTCCAGAGACAGTGGATAAAGTTTAGGACTGTCAAAATTTTGACAGTCCTACTATCTTCTAGGACTATTATAATTTTGACAGTCCTAAACTTACATATAACTGTGCAGACACAGTGGGTAAAGTTTAGGACTGTCAAAATTTTGACAGTCCTACTATCTTCTAGGACTGCCAAATTTTGACAGTCCTAGTTTCCTGACAGTTTTACATATAATTTTGACAGTCCTAGTATCGATTAGTATCAATGCACAAAGTGCATAGTAGTCTATGCACATGAGGAAATACAATATCTATAGCATTTATCAGTGCATATTCTCTGTCGGTAACAAAAACAGAGTCCTCTTTGTAACATGTGTAAAGGGATTATAGTTTCTTCAATGCCCATGTATAAACTTATACTGTCTCACTCTTCATAAAACAAAAAGTGACTGTAAATATTTTTCCCGTAGACGTAAACCCAACAACGTGAAAAAGAGGCATCTTGAACTTGTTGGTCTTATATGTACAATCAAGGATCAACACGTCTGCGAAGGATCGAGCCAAGTGTGTGCAATCAGGATGAGCCCAAAACAATGAAAGGCGTCCATCAGTTTATGGCTGTCTTCTATGGTACTCCACGTAGTGATGCTCCCCAAGCAACTTCAATACTTGCTGCATCGCCATTCTTCCTTTCATACTATTACATTTCGCTCTGGCCAAACTATTATAGATCGTCCTCATGGTAGACTTGTTCCCATCTTCTTTTTGTCGCACGGCAGAATAAATTTGTTTCGGTACAACTCCAGAAAGGAACAATTTTTCAACCAACTTTCTCTCATCCTCCTTCAACCGTGCCGCGTAGGCATGACCCGTAAGTGTCCCTGGAATAGGATGATTGTGTCTTCCATTCTTAACTTCGATTATCCACTTCACATCTTCTACTTTTACAATCAACACCTTAAATGGACAACCACATTTTTTCGTCCCAACGTTTTTCTTAGGGATTTTTTTTTTCAACAACACCCTTTTTTTATGATACTCTCTAAACACACCTTTTCTTTCGTACCCCAGCTCTACATATTTTCGGCCTGGAAGAGATCTGATGGATCTTACAATAACAATTACTATGTTATGTCGTCTTCCAACTTCTCTGCACCAATCTAATGCTTCTTTTTGGGTTACAAATTGAATATCCGTTGAGAATATATCATCCACATCAACCCCAATAGCAGGATGTACCACATCATCTGTACAAGGTTGGTCCTATAACCATTATAAAATAATATAAAAATTAATAACTTCATATAATTGGCACTTCAAATAATTTAGTCTTTAAGATCCAGGACTGTCAGTATTTTGACAGTCCTATTAGTATATAGGACTGTCAAAATTATGACAGTCCTACTTTTATATAGGACTGTCGAAATTCTGACAGTCCTGTATTTATATAGGACTGTCGAATTATTGACAGTCCTATATTTATATAGGACTGTCTAATTTTATACAGTCCTTACACGATGATTGTCGAAATAGGGTTGTCCCCGTACGTGCTTCGGAACAACCGACATGTTCTTCGGAACGTCCGGAGTGCATATTTAATGGATTGCATGATCCGACTTCGTCATCGAAGATATTTTCATGCATTGTTCCTACAATAGTAAAAAAATACTAAAATTTTTTGTGACAATCGCAAAACTTATTCATCGTATTTTGTCGAAGACATACCGAAAGAATATTCGTTGGACAATCAACAAAGTAAAATTCTCTTCAACTTGGGACCACAACTATCAATTTCCAAATTTAGGTTTAGACTTGGAGAATGAGAGTTTCTTCAAGTGAGGGTGAAAAGCCTAAAATAGAATTTTTTTTTCACTTATATATCTTGGTGTGGGCTAGCCCTAAGTAACTTTAAGAGTGGCAAACTTATAATTTTGGAAAAAATTACATTGGGCTAGCCCCAAGTAATATGTGTAGTGCCCTTATCAAAAGCCCATAATAACAACCTGCAATAATGTGATGACATGTGTCCAAATTTTTACATTTAAGTTCTTGTCTTTGTGGTTTCTGCAATTAAAAGATGATATGCATGTGATCCAACGATTGTTAATGACCGAGTTATTAAAATTAAAATTTTTATGAGTTTCCGTAGGAATTTTGTCACAAGTAGAGTAAAAATGAGTTTTTTTTTTTATAGAGTTGTGTTTGGATTTCGGAAAGGTTGATGATATATGTTAAGTTTAATGGGAAATGTTTGGATGAAGCCATAGGCCAATAAATATTCTAACTTGGCCTACGTTGATAGTTTGATTTCATGATTAAAAAAATGTTGTTTGGAAAGAAAAATTCTTTTAATTTTTTCTGACCACCCGGTATAGTGTTGATTCAAATATAATCAAGTGTTTAATGGAATGGAGGTAGCCAACAAGTGGGGGATAGTCATTATGTTAGGCTTTTCTGTCATGTCCGTTAAATTGTCTGGTATGGGTTTCAATTATGAAACTCTTAACTGATTGGATACTTCCCTTCGGTTCGGTTTAAACCGAATCGTGCTAATAAAAACCGAATATGAATCTAACCGAAACATTTTACAACTGGACCGAACCGAATCGTTTTAATTCAAAACTGAACATGAACCGAACCAAACTAAATCGAATTGGTTTTTCGGTTTGTTCGATTCAGTTTTTCGGTTAATTTATTTTATGGGTATTTGTTTAATGGGCCGGCCTGTTATCATTTTACATAAAAAAAAAATCAAGACATAGAGAGTTCCAGTTCCCAGACCCAGACCAAGACCAAGACAGAGTTCAAGTTCCAGATCCAGACCAAGACATATGTCAAATTCCAGTTTAATGACCAATCTTACAAATATTCAAAGTAAAAAAAAAAATTAACCCATTGATTCCAGTTTCCAGGCCAAGACAAATTTTTAATCAACAAATGTAAAAAACCCAAATGAATCAAATATACAAACCAGAATGAGAGGTTCCAGTTCCAGACTAAAACAAAATATACAAACCAAAATGACAAAAAAAGTTACAATTCCAGACCAAAATTGAATTCCACTTTCAAATTTACAAAGTTACAGACTTTATGTTACCCATTAAGAGTTACATTCCAGATCAATATGTTTGTACAAAGTTACAAACATCAATTTACTCATCAAAAGTTGCAAACATTCTATGGCCGATTATGTAACTGAACTTGGTTGTGCATTTTACTTTCTGTTAAATAGTTTAGGGACATGGACTATCATGGCGCGATGGTCTAGCCTTTGTCTTTGTTTGATTGTAGGGTTAGATTGTTGTATCATGATAGGCTATGAACCAAAATTACGAGACATGACTATATATATATATATATATATATATATGTTTATTCTTCCTGATTTTGTTTTTTCATTCATGCTTTCCTTTCTGTTACTTGCTATTTAAGGTCTAACCCCTCTGGTTTTGCATGGCCAGGTTTAGAGCCAGCACCCGAGGATCAAGCGTAATTCTTCCTGAACAATGGCACGCACCAAGCGGATGACCGTTGAGGGACACGAGTGGGTTTCTCGATCACTGCTAGTTATTGCACCTTTTATTCTTTTGGACGTTTAGCCACTGACACTTGTTAGCCTTAAATCTGGATATTTAGTCTTATTACATGATTGTAATTAATTAGACTGCAGCTGATCATCGTCATGTGCTTTTGCTACTTTGCCAGCTTATTATTTTATGTGGCTGGTTTCCAGAATATTGTAGAGGGCATTTGGGATGCCTTACTTTCTTTTCATATATGTTTTATGTTACTATCCTTACTTGACTGATTGAGACAATAGATGTTCTATGTGACCCTAAGTGACTTGTTTGTAGTATGCATCCCCTTGTCTAGTTATAAATATGACCGTCGTACGACGTTTTATACCTTGTACGGAAGGGCTGGCCATGTCCGTCTCCGTATTCCGGTACTGGGGCGTGACAAAGTTATACACAAGATCAATTCCTTATTGTTATTTGTGTATCATCAATCCCACTTGATTCCCATCTCTAACATAAACTTTGATTCATGAATTCTTCCGAATCATTGCATATCGTCCAACCCGAATTCTTTTTGCGCGCTAACTCTTTCTTGCGCTATCACTTGATTAAGCTATCTTCCAATCGCGTTAGTTCCATTCACATATAATCATATTCACCTGTACCTGTATTCGAGTTTCGTATACCGCTGAGTTTGGATCGTGCACACATTTGAGGTGTCCCCCAAGTATATGTATTTCAACCAAGCTTAGCGATAGCAAAGTTGGTTTGAGTTCAGCATATCGCTGAGTCTAGATCATACACATATTTAAGGCGCCCCTGAAATACATGTATTTCAACCAGCTTAGCGATAGCAAAGTCGTTCAAGCTACGGTGAAGGCACCACAAATTTCATTAAACTTTCAATCCTCGACACGAAGTCCATCTGTTTGATTCTATTCTCACGTATCATATAATCTCTTCTGATTTTCTTATTCTTCCTCGATGAAGTCATTTGTTTCAAATCCTTATCCGACGTTATCCCAACTTCTACACAATTTCTACAGAACTGTTCGAGTAATTCTTGCATAAGACACATGATATCGAACTTACTACTCGGAAAGGAAGAAAGTGAGCTACTTTTGTGAGACGATCTACTATTACCAAAATTGCATCATGATCGGTTGGGGATCTAGGTAAACCGGTCACAAATTCTATTGTGATATGTTCCTACTTCTACTCCGGAATAGGAAGCGGATGTAATAATCATGTCGGTCTTTATTGGTCGGCCTTCACTTGCTGGTATACCAAACACCGAGAAACGAATCATGATATCTCCCTCTTTATCCCGTTCTACCAGAAATGTTGCTTGATGTCTTGATACATCTTGGTACCTCCTGGATGAATTAAATTCTGTGAACTGTGCGCCTCAGTCATTGCTTCTTGCCGGATATCTCCACTTGGTACACAAAGACGATTTCCAAACCTAAGAGTTCCATCTTCATGAATCGTCAACTCTTTCTTGAGACCAGACTCACATTCCGCCAGAAGCTTCTGAACTTTTGGATCCTTTGCCTGAGCGGCCTTAATCCTCTCTATTGTAATGCCCCGCTCTGCGTCGGCATTATGTATCAAGGTGAGTGGACATAACTTCATTCTCTGATTCTTGTACGCCTTAATAATGAATCTAAGTTTTTGAATGCTTGTTTTCATAAGAGAATGATAGAACCTGCCTTGCATGCTAATAAGTAAACTCACCTAGCTTGTCTTTGAAACGAACATGTCTGCTTAACTAAGAATCCTGAAATGCCTGTCTAAGACTAAGTGTTTGCATGAACATGTTCACTATCGCCTATGCTCCGAGAGAACCATATCGTGTGCTTGAATGTGTTCAAATATAAGGCGGCTTGCCCCGCAACAAAGATATATGATCTGATGGTTCGTCTTGTCTGCATCCTAAAGTTTATTTGATAGTATTTCATGCATTCGCATCGGTCGGACAATGGCTATTGGTGGAAAGCAACAATGTGTCATGGCTGCTACAGAGATAGTGGAAAGCAACCATGTGTCACGGCTACCAATAGCATCAGATAAATGAGTCATTGGTTAGCTGGATCAACCGCTGCCGATCCTGATATACTTGGGGACCACACTGTATATAAGATAGTTTATTGTGTTGGCTTGGATAGAGGACCGCCCCTAGATGTGCATTTTGTGTCTAGATGTGCATTTGTCCCTAGAGTCTTTGAGTATAGCTCACGAGATACGCTGCGCACACCCTGAAACAGAACAATCGGCGTGTCTTGCTTATATCGAATATGAAACTCTATTTTAAAAGATATTTCCAAAACAATGTAATATAGCTCCGTTCTTCTGCTGCATGTAACGAGCATAGGTAAAAGTAGAAAGATCACTAGTAATATAATATTTTATAACATGATTACTTAGTGTTGGTTTTAGTGAATGCTTGCTTCTGTTCAGTTGTTTAAATTCACCAGTACTTATAAAAGTGCTGACTCACCAACAGTTTACTTGCTTGCAGGTACTGGATCGTCCGAGGGAGCGATAGGCGTGCCTCATCCCCAAGACCCAAAAATTCTGGTTTCGATTGCCTCGAGCATGATTTTGTATAAAGGGGCATAATGTATGGAACGATGCCTTTGTAAACAGAGAACCCAGTCCCTCGATTTGCCCCGAATACTCAGTTGGCTAAATGTATCGCATTGCAACAATATCCCTCCCCTGCTTAATCGATTGATGCTATGATAGCCAAACTTTAACGATGTTGCCTTGTGCGGGCGCAACCCCATGCTCGCACGGCATCACATCCCGGTATCAAACTACCATACGTGCCCTGTTGGATCATCGAGGCACGGTAATTCGCGTCCGGTGGGCCGAGTTACGGTGATTCGCGTCCGGTCCTGACGGAGAAAACGGTGGTCGGAAGGCCCTCGGGGCCGAGGCATGACATAATGGTATCAGAGCGGATTCGATTCTTTGCCCAATCCGTTGCTATGACTCTGAGATTTGCTTAATATGGTATTACAATAGAGCGTTCCATACAATAAGTCCATAGATATCCTCAAAGTCGTGCAAATATTTTCTGGACTTGACTCGATTGTTTTGATTGAGTATAGCGAGGGATGAGGACTATCGCTGCTCGGAATATCGAGAAGTTTATCCTTGAAGTTTCGAGGACAAAACTTTTTGTTGGTGGGTAAGTATGTAATGCCCCACTCCGCGTCGGCATTATGTATCAAGGTGAGTGGGCAGAACTTCGTTCTCTGATTCTTGCACGCCTTAATAATGAATCTAAGTTTTTGAATGCTTATTTTCATAAGAGAATGATAGAACCTGCCTTGCATGCTAAAAAGTAAACTCACCTAGCTTGTCTTTGAAATGAACATGTCTGCTTAACTAAGAATCCTGAAATGCATGTCTAAGACTAAGTGTTTGCATGAACATGTTCACTATCGCCTATTCTCCGAGAGAACCATATCGTGTGCTTGAATGTGTTCAAAGATAAGGCAGCTTGCCCCACAACAAAGATATATGGTCTGATGGTTCGTCTCGTCTGCATCCTAAAGTTTATTTGATAGTGTTTCATGCATTCACATCGGTCGGACAATGGCTATTGGTGGAAAGCAACCATGTGTCACGGCTGCTACAGAGATAGTGGAAAGCAACCATGTGTCACGGCTGCCAATAGCATCAGATAAATGAGTCATTGGTTAGCTGGATCAACCGCTGCCGATCCTGAGATACTCGGGGACCGCACTGCATATAATATAGTTTATTGTGTTGGCTTGGATAGAGGACCGCCCCTAGATGTGCATTTTTTGTCTAGATGTGCATTTATCCCTAGAGTCTTTGAGTATAGCTCACGAGACACGCTGCGCACACCCTGAAACAGAACAATCAGCGTGTCTTGCTTATATCGAATATGAAACTCTGTTTTAAAAGATGTTTCCAAAATAATATAATATGACTCCATTTTTCTGCTGCATGTAATGAACATAGGTAAAACTAGAAAGATCACTAGTAATATAATATTTTATAACATGATTACTTAGTGTTGGTTTTAGTGAATGCTTGCTTCTGTTCAGTTGTTTATACTCACCAGTACTTATAAAAGTGCAGACCCACTAACAGTTTACTTGCTTGCAGGTACTGGATCGTCCGAGGGAGCGATAGGCGTGCCTCATCCCCAAGACCCAGAAATTCTGGTTTCGATTGCCTCGAGCATGCTTTCGTATAAAGGGGCATAATGTATGGAATGATGCATTTGTAAACAGAGAACTCAGTCCCTCGATTTGCCCCGAATACTCAGTTGTCTAAATGCATCGCATTGTAATAATGTCCCTCCGCTGCTTACTCGATTGATGCTATGATAGCCAAACTTTAACGATGTTGCCTTGTGCGGGCACAACCCCAGGCTCGCACGGCATCACGTTCCGGTATCAAACGACCATATGTGCCCCGTTGGATCGCTGAGGCACGGTGATTCGCGTCCGGTGCGCCGAGGCGCAGTGATTCGCATCCGGTCCCGGCGGGGAAAACGATGGTCGGGAGGCCCTCGGGGCCGGGGCGTGACATTTATAATGGTAGATTTTACCTGTAAACTAGCCAATACTCCTACGTCTTGCGAAAGTACTATCTCGATCTCCATTTCTCGAAGATCTTCTAAGATATGCCACTGCGATGTCAACATAAAGGTACTACCTCTCTTGCTAAGAGCATCTGGTACTACATTTGCCTTGCCTGGATGGTACTGAAGTTCCACATTATAGTCCTTTATTAATTTTAGCCACCTTCTCTGCCTCATGTTCAAGTCATTCTGGGTGAATACATACTTTAAGCTCTTGTGATCCGTAAATATTTTTACCCGATCACCATACAAGTAGTGCCTCCAAAGCTTAAGTGCAAATACTACCGCCGCCAACTCCAAAAATTGAGTCGGATAATTCTTCTCGTGATATTGAAGCCGACATGATGCATAAGCTATCACTCTTCCATGTTGCATAAATACACAACCAAGTCCTTTGCCTGACGTCTCACAATACACTGTAAATCCTCCAGAACCTACTGGAAGCATGAGAATCAAAGCTGAAATCAATCTCTTCTTTAATTTTTCAAATGATGTCTGACACTTTGCTGACCAATCAAACTTAGCTTCATTGTATGTTAGTCGAGTCAACGGTGCTGAAATTCTTGTAAAGTCTGCTACGAATCTTCTATAGTATCCTGCCAATTCCAAAAAACTACGCACTTCAGCTACTGTCTTAGGAACTGGCCAACTCTCTATGGCCTCAACCTTCTTCGGATCTATTGCTACTCCTGCTCCAGAGATGATATGACCCAAGAATGATACATGATTCAACAAAAACTAACACTTGCTGAGTTTTGCATATAACTAGTGTTCTCTCAAAATATGCAAGACCTTCCGAAGATGCTCTTCGTGCTCCTCTTCTCTACTGAAATAGACTAGAATGTCATCTATGAAAACCACTACGAACTGATCTAGATACGACATAAAAGTATGGTTCATCAAATCCATAAATATCGCTGGAGCATTAGTCAGTCCGAATAGCATAACTAAGAATTCGTAATGCCCATATCGTGACCTAAATGTTGTCTTAGGTATGTCTTGATCCCGAACTCTTACTTGATGATACCCTGATTGATGATGAATCTTAGAGAAAACTTTGGCTTTACTCAGCTGATTAAACAAATCATCGATCCTTGATAAAAGATACTTGTTCTTCACTGTTATAGCGTTCAAATCTCTGTAGTCGATACATAACCGTGATGACCCATCCTTCTTCTTCACTAGAACCACTGGCGCTTCCCAAGGTGATCCACTTGCTCGAATAAAATTCTTTGACTTCAGTTTCTCTATATGTTGGTACAATATGTCTAGCTCTGATGGTGCATTTGGTAAACTTTACAAGATATTGGTCCTGCTCCAGGAATCAACTCTATACAAAATTCAACATCTCTTACTAGGGGTAACCCTGGTAGTTCTTATGAGATGACGTCTAAGAACTCCTCAACTATCTCAGGAAGTTGTTCTTCTGCTAACACTGTCGTTGCGATCCTCCCTTCATGCTGGTCTTTCACAGATCTGTCAAAAGTGAAACCTTCCGTGCCCGGGATACTAAATAATACCTTACCCTTATGGCAATCTATCGTAGCATGATTGTCTCTCAACCAATCAATGCCTAAGATAACGTCAAAGTTACCCATAGGAAACTCGATCAATCGTGCTAGTAGTGAACGCCCGCACACTATGACCAGACACGCTATACATATTCTACTAACTCCTACGAGACCATTACCAGTGAGTATATTCAATTTCTCTGGCAATACCTCAAACTCCAATCCAATACTTATCGCGAATAATGCATATACAAAAGAATGAGATGCGCCTAAATCAAACAATGCTACAGCAGAAAAAAGATGCGTCAAAAATGTTACCTGCCACCACGTCGTCTGATGCTAAAGTCTCCTCCAAAGACAAGGTAAATGCCTGTCCTTGTCCCTATTGTGCTCTTTGCTGCTGTCTCCCTTGGTGACACTATTATGGCCTCTACTGACCATGCTGTTGATTCTGCTACTGCTAGTACATCTCATCTTGCATCAGTAACGGACGCTGAGCTAATGGTCGTGATGTTATCGCTGGCCTTCTTTGTTGTACTGCTCCTGGTGCCAACAACACTGGAAATTGCTGAACTGGCCTTCCTGGTCTCTGCATCATCGAAAAATTAGAAATTTGGTGATCTGGACTGCCATACCTCATACATAACCCATTGGCTGTCCTACACACATCTCTATTATGGCCTCCCTTGCCACAGTAAGTGCAATCCACCGGTGCTCCCTAGCGCTGTTGCTGTTGTTGTTGTTGTCTTGGCTGCTGCCGAGCCGGTACTGTCACCGTCGAAACTGTCGCCCTTCTTGGCGCTGAATCATGGATGCGAACGCCAGGTGATGGTGCTGACGTCCGAGGTACTCCTCCACCTCCTCCTTCGTTCTGAGCGTGAGACCACTTCTGGCCTCCTGTCCTTGCCGATAACCTCTGCATGGTAAGCTCGTGCCTCCGAGCTACTGTCAGTACTTCTTCATAAGTCTGATAGTCATGCCCCTCTACCAGTTGTAGAATCTCTAGATGAAGTCCTTGCTGGAACCTCATTGCTATATCTGACTCCATAGCCACCATAGTTGGAGCAAATCTACTCAGCCTGCAAAACTCGGTTGTATATCCATCCGCTGTTCTACCGGCTTGCTTAAGACCGATACATCTCTGTTTGAGCTCATACCGCGCTACGACTCCAAAATATTTAGCCCTGAATTGAGCTCTGAAACTATCCCAAGAGATATGATGCCTCAAGCCAACCTCTACTGACGCCCACCAGTCACGAGCAAGGTCTTGAAGCTGTAATCGAACTTGATCAACTTGTTCCTCCACCGAAACCCTTGCTGCTGCCAGAATAACCTCAATATCTTGCAACCAGGCATCTGCTGTAATGGTGTCCTCCATGCCATCGAAGTACCTTGGGTTAAGTTGGCAAAATCTAACCAACGCCCCAGAATCAGTCCTTCTGCCTCTTTCCAGAGCCGTCTATAAACCTTGACTCAACAAGACATTATGCTCTTATTATTGATACTGCTGTTGCACTGCCATCTGATGCTGCTACGTAGCCATCATTCCCCGGAGGATCTCCAGTAATGTCGGGATGTCAAGTACCACTGGTACTGCTAGTAATACTGGGGGTTCGGGAATCTCAGGGGCTGGTTGCTCAATATGTCCAGCTTTTGGTTCAACTGTGCAAGCTTGTTCAACTACTGCTCTACTCGAATTTGACTCTGAACATATGCTTCCTCCCGTTTTAGCCCAGGGGAACCCTATCCTGCCATACCTGCTGCTCCAGCAATTGAAGAAGTCATAAAGAAAAGGATAAGAAATATCAAGAACACGACGTGAATGATCAAGGAAATAATTGATTCGATAGTCAAGCGAGGCTTCGAGAAGAACAAATTCAGGATTTCAAAGGTATATGTTTGATTGAGACTCCTATAATCATAATACCCCATAAGTCTGAAAATATAGACCTGCATGGGCCACCAATAAAACGTTGTCATATTCCAGTACTGGAATACGGAGACGGACATGGTCAGCTCCCCCATACAAGGTATAAAACGTCGTACGGAGGTCACGACTGTAACTAGACAAGGGCGTGTATACTACAAGCAAGTCACTTAGGGTCACACAATACATCTATTGTCTCAATCAGTCAAGCAAGAACAGTAAACATAGAACATATATGACAAAAAAGTAAGGCGTCCTAAATGCCCTACCACGATATTCTGAAAACCAACTCTACAAAATAAGAAAGCTGGCATAGTGTCAACAGTACATGACCATGATCAGCTGTAGTATGATTAATTACAATAATATAAAAGAAACTAAATGTTCAGATTTACGACTAACAAATGCCGGTGGCTAAACGCCTAAAATAAGTAAAGTGTGCAATAACGAACAGGGAAGATGTCACGCCCCAGTCCCAAAATATCGAGGGACTGGACACGTCGCAATGGCCAGCAGCACGCACCAATGGATAACCCAATTTAATGGAGCCATCAGGGCGTACTTAAGCTGTGACGAAGGTCTACTACAAAGAATCACACTAATCTCATCCATAAGGATAAAAAAATAAACTGCATAATGAAATGAAAATAAGTAGCAACAACAAGTTAGTCGGGAAAACAATCCGACTTATGTCTGAATACACTGGCTCAACAGGCCAGGAATAAAAGAGATAAACATAAGTAAATACTGAGTACGGGAACAGGTACTCAGGAGAAGTCTTCGGCAGTCACCTCGTCTTCAGGGTTCAGTTCTGCTCCAGCAATAGCTTCAGCTCCGGTCCCGTATACCTCGGGATACTGCTCCTCAGCTAAACCTGGGGACATAATCCATTCCAGGTCCTCAGTGGACATAGCAAGGCACAAAATAAAACAAGCCAAATAAAAGCAGTGCAATTAAATTAATTGAAACAGCAGGGTAAACTATGTAACCATCTATGTGATATGCAAATGAGAGCAACACTAGTACTCAGGCTGAGACCGCTACAAGCTCTGTGTCGGGGAGCCGGTAGCAGTAATAACACGTAAAGGGTCTAGCTCTGCTGGAGAGTCTACAACCTCACAATAATAGTAGATATATATATATATATATATATATATATATATATATATATATATATATATATATATATAACAGCCTGTAGCCTGTGTCTCTCCCCACCCAATGTAATCACGCAAGCCATGACCATAACGTCTCATGTCCATGTCAGCGGGATTATAACTAATGCAACAAGTCATACTGTCTATAACTAAAATATCTCTGTCAAGTCCTGTATCCTATACAGAATCACCACGAATATCTCAGGAGGATTCTGTCCATGATAGTGTCAAGTGTCCTGGGTTGTAGGGTACTTGATAGGTCAAGTACAAAAGTAAGGGGATCGTAAATCCATCTCTAAATGACGAACCCAACACCGCGTACGGTGTTGGCACCCGATTATGATCGGACACTAGGTACGTCACACGTTTCCTAGGTTAAGCAATTTAAACAAGTTTATATGAATTTACACAAGACATCCATCAAAGTATTATTACAGAAAATATGAAAATAAAGACTGTAAGTTTGGCAATGTGCACTTGCCTGATGTTTGAATTCCACTTAGGTCCTGGTTTCAGAAATTTCTAGAGATGTCTCCGAAAGCTGAAATAAACAGTACCATCACGCTCAGAAGGTGTCAAATAGCTAGGAACGCCTGTCCTTGGGTCCAATTTGGAGACAAGGGCAAAAACGGCAATTTTGGGCCAAAACGGGGTCCACCGGTGGGCCCGCTTTGCACCGAAAAATGTGTCAGGGTCAACGGTCTCCAAATTCACCAAACTTAGTGTCAACAGGTCAGGAACGCTGATACGAATCCAACGGAACTTTCAGATTTGAATTCCGATGAGCCGATCACAAAATCGTCCGTCAAGCGGGGCCTGTGGGGCCCACGACACACGATTTCGTCAACGTTCTCAGAATCGAACCAAACTTGACCCACAGGACCAGCGTATCGTTACGAGTCCGATGGTACAAGTTTCGTCTCGATCTGACGTGTGTGCACGAAGTTAGGGTGAATTACAGAAAAGGCAGATACGGGGCGATGTCCGCGGATACGCGTTGATTCTGGTGTGCACGCACACCCGAATCAGCTTCCGTGAAATCCCACACGTCCGTATCGATGGCGCGCACGTATCTGTGAAGATCGCACGCGACCAAGTCGTCCCGTTTGGCGGAACGTACTCAGTTCCGGGGTAAAACAGGGTCTGGTTTTTCCTGTTTTTGGATCGCGGTGTGCGATCACCACAGGACGCGATACCCCGAGCGGTTTGTCCGGGCACCGAGAGGGTCATACCGGCTATGCGTAGCAATTTGTAGAATCGAAATCGGAGATACAGGGTGCAAGATACGAGTACCTGAACGAGGCTTGAAAACTGGGGTTTTTAGAGTCCGATACGCGTCCCGTGTCCTGGGAGCTGTGTCTGCGTGTCCATCGGCGTGTCCGGCCTAGGGCTGGGTCTGCTGGACCGCGGTGGCTGGCCGACAGTTGGCGAGGCGTCGCCAGGCTTCGGTGAGGGCGGAGCCGGCCGTGGGCTGCTTCACGGAGGCGGGACGTCCTCGGTCGACTCGGCGTCTGGCCGGTGAGGCTATGAGGAGGAAGGAGGCGGAGGAGAAGAGGGTCAGGGAGGGAGGAGCTCGACGGCGGCTCCTGGGCGCTGTCGGCTGAGGGAGGAGGACGGAGGGTCGCCGGAGATCGGGGTCGCCGGAGTCGGGGTAGGTGGGTTAGGGTGAGGCGGAGGAGAAGGTGAGGGGGGGATTTTATAGGGTGTTTGCCGGGCTGATGCGGCCGGGTTCGACGGGTGGTTGAGGGGGACGTGGGGTGTGCGGGGCGGTTCTCCGGCCACGTCACCGGAGAACGCGGCGGGTTTCCTGGCACAGTCATGGGGAAGGGGAGATGGGGTATGCGGGTCGGGTCGGGCTACGGGCTCCGGGTGAGCGGACCCGCCCGACCCGCTAGGGTGACCGGACTGGGTTGCACTAATGGGCTCGGCCCACTGGGCCGGGCCGGGCCCCAAATATATATATAAAAACATTAATAATAAAAATAATAATAATAATAACAGTAATTAATTAATTTAATTAGTAAAAATAGTTTTTAGGCTTTTAAAAATAGGTCTGAGGCCCAATAAAATCCAGAAAAATTACCCTAAGTCCGATTTTCTAATTTACACCATAAAATCATATTTTCAATATTTTTTTAATATTAGTTATTAGCAACTAAAAATCATACAATCACCACAGCACATATTTAAATTCCTGAAAATTTACAGAAAAACCCCAAAAATTGATTTTAAAAATCTGAAAATTTTAGGGTGTTTACAATCTACCCCCCTTAAGAAGATTGCGTCCTCGCAATCGAAGGGTAAACTATAAAGGCACGATTTTACAGAATTAAAGAATGCTTAGGTTACCTGATTCTGCAAATAAGTGTGGATAACGCTGGCGCATAACATCCTCTCGTTCCCAGGTTGATTCACCAGGAGAGTGCTGCTTCCAAGCTACTCGAACCAGTCTGATTGTCTGCCCTCGCAGTGTCTTCTCACTGGTGTCGAGTATACCCACTGGCTGCTCTTCGTATCTCAGGCTAGGTCCCACCGAAATCTCAGAATGGTCAACTATATGACTTGGGTCCGTCACGTTTCTCCTCAGTTGTGAGACGCGGAATACATCATGCACTCCCTCTAAGGATGGAGGTAATGCAAGATGGTAAGCCACCTCACCAATGCACTCCAAGATATCAAATGGCCCAATGTACCTTGGGCTTAACTTGCCTCTGCTGCCAAATCTGATAGTACCTCTAGTGGGCGAGATCCTCAAAAATACATGCTCTCCTTCCTTGAACTCCAGAGGTCGTCGGTGCGCATCAGTCCAATGCTTCTGTCTATCCTGGGCTGCACGGAGATGGTTTTGAATCTGCTTTACTTTCTCCACTGTCTCCGTTACCAACTATGGATCCAGTAATTGACGTTCGCCAACGTCGCTCCAGCATATTGGCGATCTGCACTTCCTTCCGTACAATGCCTCAAAAGGTGCCATCTGAATGCTTGCCTGATAGCTGTTGTTGTAGGAGAACTCCACTAAGTGCAGATGATCTTCCCAAGATCCTCCAAAGTCCAGTATACATGATCGTAGCATATCTTCCAGGATCTGAATTGTGCGCTCTGATTGGCCATCTGTCTGAGGATGATAGGCAGTACTGAATTTGAGCCTGGTGCCGAGACTCTCTTGCATGCTTCGCCAGAAGTGAGATGTAAATCTTGAGTCTCGATCTGACACAATACTAACCAGCACTCCATGAAATTTTACGATCTGTCGCATATACATGTCGGCTAGTACTTCCGTGGATTGTCCGACTCTGAACGGCAAGAAGTGAGCCGACTTAGTGAGCCGATCCACGATGACCCATACTGCATCCTTTCCACTAGGGCTTCTTGAAAATCCAGTGACGAAGTCCATGGTAATATGCTCCCACTTCCATTCAGGGATGGAAAGTGGCTGTAACATACCTGCAGTCCTTTGGTGCTCGGCCTTCACCTGCTGGCAGACTAAGCATTTTGCCATAAATCGGGCAATCTCCCTTTTTATTCCATGCCACCAGTAATATTGTCTTAAGTCCCGGTACATCTTGGTCCCTCCTGGATGAACCGAGTATATGGAGCTATGTGCTTCTGTCATCAACTCCTGCCTTAATTCTCCATTCGGAACATATAGGCAATTTCCGCACCTTAATGTCCCATCCTCGTGGATGCGAAGTCTCGTTTGCATGCCTGCTTCGGTTCTCTCTTTCAGCCTTCGGAATCTGGCATCATTAGGCAAAGCTTCTTTGATTCTCTCCACCAGCGATGACTTAACTTCGAGGTTAGCCAGCAAACTATTTTGTCCAGGTAAAACAACCTCTATCTGAAGATCTTGCAAGTCTTGTAATAGCTGAGGCTGCTCCGTTAAGAAATAAGCCGAGGGTTTTCTGCTGAGGGCGTCGGCTACAACATTTGCTTTCCCCGGGTGGTACTGCAGATCGATGTCAAAGTCCACCATTAACTCAAGCCAATGCCTTTGCCTCATGTTGAGCTCCTTCTGTGTATAAACATACTTCAAGCTCTTATGATCAGTGAATATTTTGACCTTATCTCCATACAGATAATGTCTCCAGATCTTCAATGCAAAAATTACTGCAGCTAGCTCCAGGTCGTGCGTTGGGTAGTTCTTCTCGTGGACCTTCAGCTGCCTCGATGCATAAGCGATAACCTTGCCATGTTGCATCAAGACACAACCTAGTCCACTACCGGACGCATCACTATAAACAACAAAACCTCCTGACCCTGAGGGAAGAGTCAAGACTGGTGCTGTTGTTAGACGCCTCTTCAATTCTTCAAAGGCATTCTGGTATTCTTCCGTCCATATGAACTCCTGATCCTTCCGTGTCAGCTTAGTCATAGGTTCTGCGATCCTTGAAAAATTGTCTACGAACCGCCGGTAATACCCAGCAAGTCCAAGAAAACTTCTCACTTCCGCAACCGAGGTAGGGGTAGGCCAGGTTTTTATAGCAGTGACCTTCTCTGGGTCCACAGACAGTCCTTCACCCGAGATAATATGCCCTAAGAATGGCACCTTGTCCATACAGAACTCACATTTGCTGAGTTTGGCATACATCTTCTCCCTTCTCAAAGTTTCTAGCACAATTCTAAGGTGTTCCTCGTGCTCTTCGTGGTTCTTGGAGTAGACTAGGATATCATCAATGAATACCACCACGAACTTATCCAAGTACTGATGGAAGACTCCGTTCATCAAACTCATAAATACGGCGGGTGCGTTGGTTAAACCAAACGGCATTACTAGGAACTCATAATGTCCATACTTAGTCCTGAAGGCCGTCTTTGGGATATCTTCCTTCTTCACCCTAATCTGGTGATAACCGGATCTAAGGTCAATCTTTAAGAATACCCTAGCACCACTCAATTGGTCAAACAAGTCATCAATACGTGGTAATGGGTACCGGTTCTTAACAGTGACAGCATTAAGGGCTCTGTAATCAATGCACAACCGCACAGTTCCGTCCTTCTTGGGTACAAAAAGTATAGGTGCTCCCTAAGGTGAAACACTGGGCCGGATAAATCCTTTCTCCAGAAGATCGTCGACTTGCGCTTTCAACTCCACTAACTCCTTAGGTGCTAGCCGATATACCGATGAAGTGATAGGTTCGGCTCCTAGAGTTAGATCTATTGTGAATTCTATCTCCCGATCAGGTGGTAAACCTGGAAGGTCGTCGGAAAATACATCCACAATTTCTGTTATGACTCTTGGGTAACCTGAATCCTCTTCTACAGTTAATACCCTAAGAGTTGGCTGGACCCCTTGTTCTATAGCTCCTCGAAGGAATTCAAACTCAGGAATGCTAGGGGGTCTAAATATCACTTTTTCAAGCCGGCAATCCAGTGTCGCATGGTACTGACTTAACCAGTCCATACCAAGTACAACATCGTAGTCAGGCATAGAAAAGATCAGGAATTGGGCTCGCATCTCTCGGCCACAGACTACTACCGAACATGATCTACAGGTATCACTAACCAGGATAATTCCACCTCCCGTTAGAATTCTCTTCATCTTCGAGAGAGGTACGGTAGCTACTCTATGTGTGGCTACGAAGCTAGCAGCAATAAATGAATACGAGGCTCCAGAATCAAATAATGCTACAGCAGGAATTGAAGCTACTAATATGGTACCTGCTATCACTTTGCCTGCAGTAGCTTCCTCTGTGACTGCTAGTGCATATGCCTGACCTCGTCCCTGAGCGGGACCCCTTTGCTGACGAGCTTGCTGGAACATTGCTGCCTGAGGTGGCCTGGCTCCTCCAGGCCCTGTCTGAGTTGCTCCCCCAGCTGGAAGAGCTGGCCTAGGTGCAGGTGGAGCTGGTTGATTCGGAACTCCCTCTCGACGTTCCGAGCAGTCCTTTGAGAAGTGTTGTCCGGATCCGCAAACCAGGCAGAGTCCCAGCTTGCGTCTACATTCTTTTTCAATATGTCCTACCTTGCCGCAGTAATGGCAAGTAGGCAGGTTCTTAGTTGCTGCTCTTGGAGGCGGGCTCTTCTGGGGCCGTTTAGCAAATTCCCCTGGTGATGACTTGGACGGTGCGGAGGAGAAAGGATGTTTCAGGCTTGATTCCCTCCGAGTAACGCGCTCCAGCCGACGTGCTGCAGCTAGGACGTCGGAGTAAGAGGTGGGCGCGACCGATCCGATTAACTTCTGAAGCTCGAACCTGAGGCCATCAAAGAATTTCTCCGCCTTCTCTTCTTCAGTAGGAATTAGGGAAGGGGCGAAGCGGCTCAGGCGAATGAATTCGGCGTTATATTCCTCCACCGTCATGTTGCCCTGGATCAGGCGGTTGAATCTGTCTCAGAGTTCTGACCGAGTCACAGCGGGGATGTACATTTCCTGGAAGAGTCTGGAGAACTCCTCCCAGGTAACCTGATCATGGCCGAGCCTTCTTTCTTCGGACAGCCACCAATGGTGCGCGCTGTCCGTCAGTTGCATCCTGACGGCAGTCATCCACTTGTCCCTTGGAAGTTCAGCGGCCTCCAACTGATGCTGCGTGTTCGTAAGCCATTCATGAACTTCAGTTGGTCCTTCCTTGCCCGAGAAGGTACGAGGTTTGAGTTGATAGAAATCTGTGATAGATCCCGTCGCTAGCCACCTATTTGGTGGATTTGCATGTTCCAATGCTGCGACTAGGCTGTTCCTTAGGTTCTCGGCCTTATGACGTTGGGCCTCCTGTTGAATCTGTTGTTGTGCCTGCATCATGGCGTAGAACATCTGGAACATTTCCTGGCCGTCCATTGCCTGTCCTGGGGGAAAGACAGGCATCGTAGGAGGGAACTGGGGAGGAGGCAGGATGTCATCACGCCTGAACCTGGAACTTGGCTGGCCAGTTTGATTGCTTTGAGAGGATTGTCCTCTGGTATCTGGCGTTGTTCCAGCTTTGCAGGTAACCCCCGCTTCAGGCGGTGTACCCAAGGGGGTCTCGTCACCACTTCTGGGATCCATTTCACTGCATCAAAAGGAAACAATGAGAACGCACAGAGGAATCAAAACAGGATGCAGTTCAAGCAATTTAATTGAATTCAACATAGAGTTCAAAAACGATTTAATCAATGGATGAGATCCTATAACTTATCCTATCTTATTGCAGGCCTGTTCGGTCCCTAAGTTGAAACCGGACAATTTAGATAAGACCTGCATGGGCCACCACAAAAACCATGTCACGCCCCAGTCCCAAAATATCGAGGGACTGGACACGTGGCAATGGCCAGCAGCACGCACCAATGGATAATCCAATTTAATGGAGCCATCAGGGCGTACTTAAGCTGTGACGAAGGTCTACTACAAAGAATCACACTAATCTCATCCATAAAGATAAAGTAATAAACTGCATAATGAAATGGAAATAAGTAGCAACAACAAGTTAGTCGGGAAAATAATCCGACTTATGTCTGAATACACTGGCTCAACAGGCCAGGAACAAAAGAGATAAACATAAGTAAATACTGAGTACGGGAACAGGTACTCAGGAGAAGTCTTCGGCAGTCACCTCGTCTTCAGGGTTCAGTTCTGCTCCAGCAATAGCTTCAGCTCCGGTCCCGTATACCTCGGGATACTGCTCCTCAGCTAAACCTGGGGACGTAATCCATTCCAGGTCCTCAGTGGACATAGCAAGGCACAAAATAAAACAAGCCAAATAAAAGTAGTACAATTAAATTAATTGAAACAGCAGGGTAAACTATGTAACCATCTATGTGATATGCAAATGAGAGCAACACTAGTACTCAGGCTGAGACCGCTACAAGCTCTATGTCGGGGAGCCGGTAGCAGTAATAACACGTAAAGGGTCTAGCTCTGCTGGAGAGTCTACAACCTCACAATAATAGTATATATATATATATATATATATATATATATATATATATATATATATATATATATATATATATATATATATATATATATATATATAACAGCCTGTAGCCTGTGTGTCTCTCCCCACCCAATGTAATCACGCAAGCCATGACCATAACGTCTCATGTCCATGTCAGCGGGATTAATACTAATGCAACAAGTCGTACTGTCTATAACTAAAATATCTCTGTCAAGTCCTGTATCCTATACAGAATCACCACGAATATCTCAGGAGGATTCTGTCCATGATAATGTCAAGTGTCCTGTGTTGTAGGGTACTTGATAGGTCAAGTACAAAAGTAAGGGGATCGTAAATCCATCTCTAAATGACGAACCCAACATCGCGTACGGTGTTGGCACCCGACTATGATCGGACACTAGGTACGTCACACGTTTCCTAGGTTAAGCAGTTTAAACAAGTTTATATGAATTTACACAAGACATCCATCAAAGTATTATTACAGGAAATATGAAAATAAAGACTGCAAGTTTGGCAAGGTGCACTTGCCTGATGTTTGAATTCCACTTAGGTCCTGGTTTCGGAAATTTCCAGAGATGTCTCCAAAAGCTGAAATAAATAGTACCATCACTCTCAGAAGGTGTCAAATAGCTAGAAACCCCTATCCTTGGGTCAAATTTGGAGACAAGGGCAAAAACGATAATTTCGGACCAAAACGGGATCCACCGGTGGGCCCGCTTTGCACCGAAAAATGTGTCAGGGTCAACGGTCTCCAAATTCACCAAACTTAGTGTCAACAGGTCAGGAACGCTGATACGAACCCAACAGAACTTTCAGATTTGAATTCTGATGAGCCGATCACAAAATCGCCATTCGAGCGGGGCCTGTGGGGCCCACGACACGCGATTTCGTCAACGTTCTCAGAATCGAACCAAACTTGACCCACAGGACCAGCATATTGCTACGAGTCCGATGACGCAAGTTTCATCTCGATCTGACGTATGTACACGAAGTTAGAGTAAATTGCAGAAAAGGCAGATACGGGGCGATGTCCGCGGATACGCATTGATTCTGGTGTGCACGCACACCCGAATCAGCTTCCGTGAAATCCCACACGTCCGTATCGATGGCGCGCACATATCTGTGAAGACCGCATGCGACTAAGTCGTCCCGTTTGGCGGGACGTACTCAGTTCCGGGGTAAAATAGGGTCTGGTTTTTCCTGTTTTTGGATCGCGGTGTGCGATCACCACAGGACGCGATGCCCCGAGCGGTTTGTCCGGGCACCGAGAGGGTCATACCGGCTACGCGTAGCAATTTACAGAATCGAAATCGGAGATACAGGGTGCAAGATACGAGTACCTGAACGAGGCTTGAAAAACTGGGGTTTTTCGAGTCCGATACGCGTCCCGTGTCTTGGGAGCTGTGTCTGCGTGTCCAGCGGCGTATCCGGCCTAGGGCTGGGTCTGCTGGACCGCGATGTCTGGCCGACAGTTGGCGAGGCATCGCCGGGCTTCGGTGAGGGCGGCGCCGACCGTGAGCTGCTTCGCGGAGGCGGGACATCCTCGGTCGACTCGGCGTCTGGCTGGTGAGGCTATGAGGAGGAAGGAGGCGGAGGAGAAGAGGGTCAGGGAGGGAGGAGCTCGACGGCGGCTCCTGGGCGCTGTCGGCTGAGGGAGGAGGACGGAGGGTCGCCGGAGATCGGGGTCTCCGGAGTCGGGGTAGGTGGGTTAGGGTGAGGCGGAGGAGAAGGTGAGGGGGGGGGGGATTTTATAGGGGGTTTGCCGGGCTGATGCGGCCGGGTTCGGCGGGTGGTTGAGGGGGACGTGGGGTGAGCGGGGCGGTTCTCCGGCCACGTCGTCGGAGAACGCGGCGGGTTTCCTGGCACAGTCGTGGGGAAGGGGAGATGGGGTATGCGGGTCGGGTCGGGCGGCGGGCTCCGGGTGAGCGGACCCGCCCGACCCGCTAGGGTGACCGGGCTGGGTTGCACTAATGGGCTCGGCCCACTGGGCCGGGCCGGGCCCCAAATATATATATAAAAACATTAATAATAAAAAAAAATAATAATAACAGTAATTAATTAATTTAATTAGTAAAAATAGTTTTTAGGCTTTTAAAAATAGGTCTGAGGCCCAATAAAATCCAGGAAAATTACCCTAAGTCCGGTTTTCTAATTTACACCATAAAATCATATTTTCAATATTTTTTTAATATTAGTTATTAGCAACTAAAAATCATACAATCACCACAACACATATTTAAATTCCTGAAAATTTACAGAAAAACCCCAAAAATTGATTTTAAAAATCTGAAAATTTTAGGGTATTTACAGAAGAAAAAACCCACTCGTTCCCTTCAACAGCCATCCGTCTGGTGCACCCCATTGTTCAGGAGGAAGTATGCTTGATCCTCGGATGCTGGCTCTAAACCTGGCCATACAAAACCAGTGGGGTTAGACCCCAAATAACAAGTACCACAAAGGAAGCACAAATAAAGAAATAAAACTAGGTTATAATATATATATATATATATAGTTCTGTCTCGTAGTTTCGGTTCATAGCCTGTCGTGAAACAATAATCTAACCCTATAACCAAACAAGGATAAGGGTTAGACCATCGCACCATGATAGACCATGTCCCTAGACATTTGACAGCAGATACAATACACAAACAAGCTTAGTTACATGATCAGCCAATCACTTTTACGGATTACTAGATGGAGTCCGGGTTTATCCCAGAGATAGGAATCCTCAGATCGAACCAGGTACTAATAGGGTTAGTCGAGCCATAAATTGTCGCATAGCACATAGTATTGCACACCGGTCCTTCGCAAGGCTACTGTGCTAAGATCGCATAGAACACATATTATAGTATAATAGTCAGATATTGTCATCCACTAATGAGGACTTAAATAATATCCATGAGGACTAGCCTGCACACCCCAATTCAGGTGATTGGAGGTGGCTAGTTAGGCACGATCTCGAGATTCCATTTTCTCCCAATGATCTACAAGTTTAGTTGCCTAGTTAACCCTATTGTTAACTAGAATCACATGGCATGGTCACATGGTATTTTCCTTATATGTCGTACCATAGTACGACTACGCTAGATACGAATCCACTTGTCACTTTGTAGTTCAACTTGGATTCACCCCAACCTGATGCAACAATCAACAGATCCTAGCCATGCATGGTTATTAACCAACTACCATATCCATGCTGGAGGAATTTATTACATCACATATCGCTTAGCACGTAGGCACACATCAGTGTGGAACATGTAACATAACCACGTAGAAATAGTTAGCATGTAGGAACACATAGCACGTAGTAAGTGTATCAGCACGGATACCAATAGTCGAGTCAAGTTACCAATCATTGGTAAATTATATGAGTTCTAGCATATTGTAATACGTAGGTCGAGTCAGGCACATAGGTAGTCATAGTCACTTGGCCACATGGTCTATCTCTATTTGGTCGGGTCAAGCATATAGTCAGGTTCAATACATAGTCACTCGGTTCTCATGCATTCCAATCATCAATCTTACACTTAGAATAACAAAAATCCAATAAAGCACCAAACCAAGAAAAATCAACAAATCATGCACACAGTGCCGCATAGAGTCAGTGTCGTATATGACAGGTGCTGCATAGAGATTACTGCCGTATAGGAAGTTAGGCCACATAGCCGCATGGGTCGCATATGTCACATAGGAAGTCAGGCCACATAGCCCCATGGTCGTATAGGAAGTCAGGTCACATGAGTTCAGACCGCACGGCCGCATGATCTCAGGCCGCATGGTCGCATGAGCTTGGACCGCATGGTCACATGAGTCTAATTGCCGCATATAAGTCAAGGCCGCATGAAACTCTTGGCACATAGAACTTCGTCTTCTCCAGATAGCAAGTTCAGCCATGGCGAGAGCTCCAAAAAACGAAAATAATATTTTCTTCATAAAAACTTTATTTCAACTCCGAATAAAGTGAACCAAAAGCCAAAATACTCGAAATGAAGTGCTTTATCGATCCCAAGAACTATTTTTTTCCGAAAATACCATGGTTTAGTAGATCAAAATCACAAAAATTAAGGAATCCATGAAAAATCCTAAACTTAGAATGTAGATCTACTCAAATTCAAATTTACCCATAATCGAAAACTTCAAGTACTAAAAGTGTTTAAAATTATCATAAGCACATAATAGACTAATAAAATGCAAGAAAAGACCAAGAATAAAAAATCAAGAGATAGTCCAAGGTGTACTTGCCTAGAATGAAAGAAAGAGGGGGAAATGAAGGATGAGGGAAGAGAGAGAAATATGTTGGATTTTATAGCTAGGATTTGAGGTTTAGACTATAGGTTCAACTCATGACTAAACCAACCCAACAATTAAACCATGGGTCTAATTGAACCTCCGTAACCGCACGGTGCATTATGCTGAGTCAGACTGAATGAGACAATAGCTGGTTATATTTTGATTTGTTGAATTTGGGAACAAGTATTGATTTGAGTTGGTTTCATGTGCAGATTGCTAGCGGAGTTCGATAAAAATCAGATGTTCGTTCAGAGCAGTACTGAAATAGCTGGATTGGAGCAATAATGCCGTCTTCCTTAGTCCGATCGGTCGAATGATTTGGAGAGCACGGCCTGCTCGTACGGTCATACCAGTTGAGTAGATCGTGCTTTGCATCGGACCACGGGTTCAAGGGATCGGCCGTATCGGCAAGACAAGATGCTTAACGGAATCAAACTTGGTGAGTGGGCTCTGTCCCTTCTCCTCTACTCCTTCATGCCTAATAATATGAAAAACACGTAAAGGCTTGAACACTTGGACTAGGACTTGGAAATTACTACACTGAGGCGTGCATAGAGTGTACGTCGTTTGCTTGGATAGGATTGTGGCTTGAATTGGTTTTCGCGTATGGATAGATGGAGCTAGAGTTGGAATATTATATTTGGGGCAGTTAGAAAAACAGTTAGAATTATACATCTTGGTTGGAATACCGGGTAATGCGAGCGAGCGTGCATCCATGCACGAGTATCACTTGGACGTTTTGTCAAGCAAAGCGTGCAGTTGTGGTTCAAAACTGAACAACTGCTCGACGAGGGCATTGTGCCACTGTTGGGACATTATGCCATAGAATTGTTCAGAGCTAGGGGTATTGCACCAATTTGAAACACTGTATCGAGAAGCGACATTGTACCTATGGAAATAACTTGAGATTTGTGCCTTGGGCTATATGTTGGAAGAATGGTTATGAATATTTGGTTATGGATATTTGGTTGGATTTTGGTTGAATGAGTCTATGATCGCTTGGTGGGACAAGAAGGCTCGATCCTCTCGTCATACCTACTTGGTGTCTGCATGTCATGGACAACCTGTATTGCACGGAATTTGGTCTCCTCGAACGGAAAGGCTACGGGGCACCGGGACCGTTCGGCCATGGGGGAGACAATTTGGTAATGTGCCTCGGGCACGGTGTCGGCGGTTTAATACGATTCAGGCGGGCTCGCTATTTAGCGCTGTTTTGAGTAGAACTGCACTTGATCAGTCCGATCAAAGTCCTTTATGGCTTGGCCAGTGACTTCATATAGATAAGGCTTGGTTTGCTCTACTTTGGTTAGTTTGTGCTTTCGTGTAGGCACGGCAACCTTGCCTCGGCAAGAGTGTGCATATCAAGATTAGATTGTAAGGTTTGGATTGAGGATGGAATTGCGGCTTGAAAATGGTTCGATAGGTTCACGTGTTGCTTGGGTTTGAGTAGGACGGGTTGCATGCCAGTTTCCTTCGAGTTGGCTATATTGCTTGTCGATTGGCTTGAGTTGAATGCTTGCATGCTTAACTTGATTTACAGCTTTCCTTAACATGTCATGCCTATGCCATGAAATGAATCTAGGATTCAACTAGAAAGATCACCATATAACTGCTTACATTCACTATTTTACTTAGTGTCGGCTTAGACGAGTGGGTTACCCTGCTCACCAGTACGGCTGTGTACTGACCCACATTTGTGGGCATTATTTTAGGTATGCAGGTGTAGTGGCGCTGCTTGGATATACGGGACATAATGTATGAATGGTAAGTAACTTTGTGGGCTAGAGAAAAGAGCAAGAGTATTACATCGCCTCTGTGGCATCGCCTTTGTGGCATTTCATTTGGACCCTATCGAGAGCTTCGTTGCGTATACTCTGATGTGTGCTTGGTACACAATACTTGACTTTCGTTGCAACTTGGTCGTTTCGATAATAACTTTGGTGTTTGACAACATCGCCTTGTACGAGCGTAACTCCAGGCTTGTACGACATCACGTCCTGATGAGAACGATTGTCCTGCGGGAGCGCTGCAATATGGTGATTCACGTTCAGCATGGACTATTGAGCTTGCGGGAGATTGGGGCGTAACATATTGGTATCAGAGCGCCTGGTTTATTTCCTCGGACTTGGTCCTTCGTTTCATCACAAACTCTAAATAGCTTCCGCGTGTCGTTTAGCTCTTGGCTCTACTCGGTGCCGCATTGGATGTTTCATGCAATAAGTCTATATATTGCTGGTTGTGGCTGCATATTGTGCTTTATTGCGTTACTTTTGTTGGTTTTCGTTAGATTGCTTAGCATTGTTAGGCGTTGTTGCATTTGTGCAGCATGTTGAGAGGTGTGTCATTGCTTTGGTTCATTTGGCTTATCATTCGGGGAGTTCTGATTGCATCAGTGGACCAGTTGGTTGGCAGACGAGATTGGTTATGCGGTATATTATGAGTAGAAGCATTGGATTGAGAAAGGATTATTGCACAAGTTTCTCGTGTAGCGAAAGTGTTGGATGAAAGTTTGATTTTTGGCTGAGTATATCACATAGAGCATTGGCTGAGCAGGTTTGAGTTTGGCTTGGGAATATCAGGATAGCATTGCACGAGTTGCTCGTACAAAAAATGTAAGGAACAATTGAGTATTGGGTTGGATTACTTGGAAGAGATCTTGATGCACGGGATTGCTCGTATTGCGAAAGTATCAGACGGTTTAAGAATAGTTGGAAGTATCAAGAATAGAATCTGGCACGAGTTGCATAGCGAGATTGATGGAAAGAGTTAGATAGTTAAAGAATTGGCTGAGTTTCGTGTCAGACATGAGTTGGGGATGGTAGGATCATGCATAAGGGATGGTTCAAACGGATCTTGGATCAGTGCAAAGAAATCGTAATGCGAGTAGCGACTTGATTCAGAGTGGTATATGGGATACCACATAGTGAGAAAGGCATTAAAATATTTTGGATATACATTAATGGAAATTGCCTGAACAGACTCGGGTAACAGGAATACAAGTTGGTTGGTGCACATCGGCTGAGTTAGGAAGAATAAAAAATAGAGCAAGCGAATATTGAGTTGAGCAAGTCGAGAACGGACTTATGCAAATGGAAGTATCGTTGGACTTGAGAGATGGGTGAGAACTAAATGAGTAATGGAAAGAGTGTTTAGAAATTTGAAGTATTGAGGCAGACCAAGTATTAGAAACAAGTTGAGATAGTCAGTTGGAAAGCTGAATATCAGAGTTCGCTTGCACGATTTTGGAAGTTCGGTGGAGCATTCATGAATGCAAAGACAGTCGAGCATAAGGAACGAACAGTTGGGATACGCTTGAGCGAAGCGATGGGTAAAATTGAAGGATAGTGAGTACACACTATAAATTTTGGAGACACATTAGAGTTGTTGGTTGAGTAATGAAACACAATCAGGTTTAGAGGGGCAATTTGATGGATTTGTATGGACTTGAAGGATTTTCGAAATTGGCACTCGGGAAGTAAGGAATGGAACAAAAGCAAGGATTGTGACGGATGGACATCTGAAGATAACTAAATAAAAGAGAAACATTGGAGCAAAATACTGTGCTGCTCGAGAAAGTTGGACGTGCATTGTGGAACACGGCAAACGGATAAGAATTGGAGAAAGTCTTTGGTTTCAAAAATCGTTGCAAGTGGTAGTGTGAGAGCTCGGACATGATAGTTCAAAAAATTTGATGGATTAAGGACAGAACGGTGGATTGATGGGAGACGGTTTCAACGAGCGCAGTTCTCGAATTATGGCTTGGATAGATAGCCAGACTCTAGGTGGTTAAGCGACGTTTGGTTGACAGATCGTCAGAGGTAGTGCATGAAGTTCTCGGATTCGAAAGTTTGTTCGGATGGAATGGTTGGATTATAGCTCGGATTTGCAGATAAGATATAGCATAGTTCGTAGTAACTTTCCATCATGATTACAATTATCGAGCGTAGCTTCGGGACAGCTGACCCTAGCGACTTGCCTGCCAGATTTGAGATGAATATTATAGACCCATAGAACAACCCTTACGGTGGCGTATTTGGGAATGCGTCGAGGGCACATTTGAGTAGTGTGTGTTAGAGATTGGCCTATTGACTGAGTGTTGGATTTGAGAGATCCTTGGGATAGTCTTCAACTGAAGATGCAGTCGGAAGATCAGAGCGATGGTGGAAATAGCCTAGTCAACTGATGAGATTCGGAGTCACAGATTTTTTAAGATGGTATCGCCTCTGACTCGTCGTGCCCCGAAAGGGAATAACATTCATATGAATTGACGACTGTGAAACTAGCTTGTGAAGTTAAAGTAGCGGCTCATTCAGATCAAATTATTGTAATACTGGAAGGGACAGATGTGCCTCAGATCTATAAGATGCATCAAAACTTAGTCTGGGATGCGTGCTCGTACAGAAGACAAAGGTGATACCCTGTGCTTCGAGATAGTGAAAGCAGCACGAAGAACTATTCCATGCGCAACCTAGGAATTATGGCAAGTGTATCTACGTTGAAATCGTGGCGACACTAACCCTTTGGCGTGGCGACGAAATCTTCGTGGATCACACGAACCTTAATATAGATGTTCACCTAGTGAGGTATTGAGACTGAGGAAAATGTGTTGGGCTGAGATGATGTAAAATCAAAGTTTGATATTTGGGTAAGTCGCCTAGCTGTGGTATTATCAGTTGTGAGGATCGTTCAGTGCGAGAGATAACATTTGGAGATGGTGCTAGTGTGGATTCAAAAATAGTTGGATGGATTGAGTTGGAACACGAACTGAATTTGAGTCAGGTGGAAAGATTGTCGGTGGAAAATTATCATAATTGAGGATAGCGCTTGTGCGAATATGTTAGAATAAAAGTCAGAATTGGTTCAATTGGGAGTAAAGTGAATGAATGCCTCGAACATAAAGATACCCTTATAACTTGTTCAAATTCGCTATCGCTAAGCTTGGCTGAAATACATGTATTTCAGGGACGCCTTAAATATGTGTACGATCCAAAACTAAGCAATATGAGAAATTCGTATTGAGCTGCAAGGAGGATGTAGAAATATAGAATTTGTGCAAGCGTTCAGCGTGAGCGAAATGCTGAATCAGTTTGCATAGAGTAGAGTTATGAAGTTGGATTGCGGCATGCTAGTAAAGAATGGATACTAGTATAGTTCGGGGACGAACCTGAATCTAAGTGGTATATTATGTAACGCCCCACAACCGCTCGGTGCGTTACGTTAAGTCAGACTGAATGAGACAATAGCTGGTTATATTTTGATTTGTTGGATTTGGAAACAAGTATTGATTTGAGTTGGTTTCATGTGCAGATTGCTAGCGAAGTTCGATGGAAATCAGGTGTTCGTTCAGAGCAGTACTGAGATAGCTGGATTGGAGTGATAATGTCGTCTTTCTTAGTCCGATCGATCGGATGATTTGGAGAGCACGGCCTGCTCGCACGATCATACTAGTTGAGTAGATCGTGCTTTGCATTGGACCACGAGTTCAAGGGATTGGCCGTGTCGGCAAGATAAGATGCTTAACGGAATCAAACTTGGTAAGTGGGCTCTGTCCCTTCTCCTCTACTCCTTCATGCCTACTAATATGAAAAATACGTAAAGGCTTGAACACTTGGACTGGGACTTGGAAATCACTACACTGAGGCATGCATAGAGTATACGTCGTTTGCTTGGATAGGATTGTGGCTTAAATTGGTTTTCGCGTATGGATAGATGAAGCTCGAGTTGGAATATTACATTTGGGGCAGTTGGAGAAACAGTTAAAATTATACATCTTGGTTGAAATACCGGATAATGCGAGCGAGCGTGCATCCGTGCACGAGTATCACTTGGACGCTTTGTCAAGCAAAGCATGCAGTTGTGGTTCAAAACTGAACAACTGCATCGGCGAGGGCATTGTGCCACTGTTGGGGCATTATGCCATGGGATTGTTCAGAGCGAGGGGTGTTGCACCAATTGGAAATATTGTGTCAAGAAGCGGCATTGTGCCTATGGGAATAACTTAAGATTTGTGCCTTGGGCTATATGTTAGAAGAATGGTTATGGATATTTGGTTGAATTTTGGTTGAATGATTCTAGGATCGCTTGGTGGGACGAGAATGCTCGATCCTCTCATCATACCTACTTGGTGTCTGCATGTCACGGACAACCTGTGTTGCACGGGATTTGGTCTCCTCGAACGGGAAGGCTCCGGGGCACCGGGACCGTTCGACCATGGGGGAGACAATTTGGTAACGTGCCTCGGGCACGGTGCCGGCGGTTTAATGCGATTCAGGCGGGCTCACTACTTAGCGATGTTTCGAGTAGAACTACACTTGATTAGTCCGATCAAAGTCCTTTATGGCTTGGCCAGTGACTTCATATAGATAAGGCTTGGTTTGCTCTACTTTGGTTGGTTTGTGCTTTCGTGTAGGCGCGACTACCTTGTCTCGGTAAGAGTGTGCATATCGAGATTGGATTGTAAGGTTTGGATTGAGGATGGAATTGAGGCTTGGAAATGGTTCGATAGGTTCACGTGTTGCTTGGGTTTGAGTAGGACGAGTTGCATGTTAGTTTCCTTTGAGTTGGTTATATTGCTTGTCGATTGGCTTGAGTTGAATGCTTGCATGCTTAACTTGATTTATAGCTTTCCTTAACATGTCATGCCTATGCCATGAAATGAATCTAGGATTCAAATAGAAAGATCACCATATAACTGTTCGCATTCACTATTTTACTTAGTGTCGGTTTAGACGAGTGGGTTACCCCGCTCACCAGTACGGCTGTATACTGACCCACGTTTGTGGGCATTATTTCAGGTACGCAAGTGTAGTAGCGTTGCTTGGATATACGGGACATAATGTATGGACGATAAGTACCTTTTTGGGCTAGAGAAAAAAGCAAGAGTATTACATCGCCTTTGTGGCATCGCCTTTGTGGCATTTTATTTGGACCCTATTGAGAGCTTCGTTACGTATACTCTGATGTGTGCTTGGTACACAATACTTGACTTTCGTTGCAACTTGGTCGTTTCGATGATAACTTTGGTGTTTGACAACATCACCTTGTACGGGCGCAACTCCAGGCTCGTAGGGCATCACGTCCCGATGAGAACGATTGTCCTGCGGGAGTGCTGCAACGTGGTGATTCACGTTCAGCGGGGACTATTGAGCTTGTGGGAGATTAGGGCATAACAAAGAATGGGTCTAGTCTCCATGACATGCAACCTAATTACCATGCAAGCAACAACTGATATAAGCAGAAAAACTAATATGTTCCAAATACGTATATCGGGAACGGGGAGTGACATCTCTACCCACCTTAAAAAAATTCGTCATCGTAATTCAAACCCAAGGCTAGCTAGAGAAATTAGAACAAGCACTACGCTAACTACAAGGTCATATCTACTCATACAATCAAATTCAAGCATATAATAAAGAAAAACAGTGTCACATAGCAAGGGTAAACGAATCATGAGATTCGAGATACAAAGGCATAAGAACGAATATACCTTCCGTGTCGAACATGTGCTGATACCGAGATATTATATCGTCCTCGTGCTCCCATGTTGACTCTCCCAAAGGGTGATGACCCCAAGCAACCCGGATAAGATGGATAGTCTGATTCTTGAGCACCTTCTTCCTTTTGTCCAAAATGGATACGGGTTGCTCCTCGTAAGATAAGTCGGTACCAACGACTAGCTCGAAATGGTCGAGGATATAACTCAGATCCGGGACATACCTACTCAATTGAGACACACGAAATACATCATGCACCTCACGTAGCGAAGGTAGAAGGGCAAGACGATAAGAAACATCGCCCACCCGTTCGAGAATATTAAATGGACCGACGTATCACGAATTAAGCTTCCCGCGAACCCCTAAGCTAATAACTCCACAGGTTAGCAAAATTTGCAAGAATACTGGTCGCCGACAAAAAACTCTAAAGGCCTAAGATGCTGATCTGCCCAATCTCGATGCTTATCTTGCGCAACCTGAAGTCGCTCTCTGACCTGCTTGACAACTTCTACTGTCTGCGTGATCATCTATGGGCCTAACATCTTTCGCTCACCTATATCATCCTATGCAAATGGTGATCTACACTTTCTTTCATATAATATTTTGAAGGGTGCCATCTGAATACTTGCTTGATAACTGTTGTTGTATGAGAACTCAACGAGATGAAGGTGATCTGCCCAAGACTCTCCAAAATTTAAAGTACAAGCTTGTAGCATATCTTCTAGGGTCTGGATGGTTCTCTCTGATTGGCAGTCTATTTTTGGATGGTAATCAGTACTGAATCTCAACTTGGTGCCCAAACTCTTTCAAAAATTTGAAGTGAACCGAGTGTCTCGATCGGATAAAATATTTACTGGGATGCCGTGCTATCTTACTATCCATTGCATGTACATCTCTGCTAACTGCTCTGTGGATTTTCCTACTCGAAAAGGAAGAAAGTGAGCTACTTTTGTGAGACGATCTACTATTACCCAAACTACATTACGACCGGTTAGGGATTTAGGTAAACCGATCACAAAGTCCATCGTTATATGTTTTGACTTTCACTCCGGAATAGGAAGCAGATGTAAAAATCCTGCCGATCTTTGTTGGTCAGCCTTTACTTGTTGGCATACCAAACACCGAGAAATGAATCGTACTATCTCCCTCTTCATCCCTCATACCTGTATAGATATTCAATGTTCTATTCTCAGTGTTACCAGCATGTGAAGTATATTGCATAATATTACTTCTTTCTCATGACAAACTTACTTTATAGAATTCTTGTATCAATAGTACTAATAGTTAATTATTCATGTGTTTCATTAATTACAACAGCATTAAACATAAGACATCATTATCATTGTGTGGACTAGAGTAGCATATAGTTATAACATATAACATATAACAAAACAATACTAGCATTCATTTTTTTAAGGACATGAAGGAGTAGAGGAGAAGGGGCATATCCACTCACTTATATAAATATTGTTTTCATGCCACGATCCCACATTCACCTACGATTCCTCAAGAATGATCTGAAGCGATGCACAGTCTTCTAACTTGGCATAATCATACACTCGACCCACGTCACATAATATATCCCATCTGGCTAAGTTAAGCAATACAACATTATCACACCAATCATTTCAATTTTTCGCACCACTTATATTCCATCGGTCTGATCCATCTATAATTCCAGCGTAATACCTTTCTACGGAGCGGGGTATTACCGTTCCTGGTGTGCGCCATGAGTCGAGGGATAGTACGCTGAATACTCGGGTCCTGACTCGAAACCTGGCCATTCAAAACCAGTGGGGTTAGACCCCAAATAACAAGTACCACAAAAGAGGCACGAAATAGAGAAATTAACAAAACCCAAGCAATATATATATATATATATATATATATATATATATATATATATATATATATATATATATATATATATATATATATAAAGAAGCCCCAAGAAGCATCAAACATTTTCGATGAGATTCATGGAGCTATTTTGAGATAGCAAGCACTAGCTCCCGGTGCGACTTCATAAAAAGCAAGAAAAGAGAATATCAAAGAAAATAAAACACACACACACACACACACACACACACACACACACACACACACACATATATATATATATATATATATAATATATATATATATATATATATATATATATATATATATATATATATATATATATATATATATATTCTATGTTATAATTTTTGTCCATAGCCTATCCTAGCACAATGGCCCAACTCTACAACTAAACAAGGACAAGGGTTGAACCATCACACTATGACAGTCCATGTCCCTAGACTACTAATAGAATAATACAATCACTACCAAATTTAAGTTATATAACGACCAATCACTTGTACGACTTGCTATTGTGGAGCCCGAGGCTATCTCAGAAATAATGCATAGTAGGTATCCTCAGATCATGCCATTGTCGAACATGGGCTAACCGAGCCAATAAATTATTATATATGCACTTCACGAATGACACCCATTTTTCGTAAGGCTACTGCGCTAGATCATAATATTAGTGGTTGCAGTATTCCTATAAGGAGACAATGGCTCGGCATATTTATAATAGGTCAAATACTGCACTCCACTAAGGTAGATGCTATACAGTATCTGTGGTGGGGAGCCCAACGCTCAAGAATGAATCTCTGGTGGGAAGGTTCGTTGGCATGATCTCGGGATACCGTTCCCTCCCCATGATCTACAGATTTTTTATTGCCTAGTTAACCCTATATTATTTTAAAATCTCAAGGCGTGGCCATATAAGAATTGCTCTTAGGATGTTGTCATGTCCCAATACCGAAATACGGAGACGGACATGGCCAGCTACCCTGTACAAGGTACCATACGTCGTACGATGATAACGGCTGTACTAGACCAGGGGGTGCATACTATAATAAAGTCTTCCTAGTGTCTCAAAGAATATCTATGTCTCAATCAGTCAAATAGTTAGCAATAAGAGATGAACATATATGATAAAGCAGTAAGGCGTCCCTGGCGCTCTATCAAAATAGTCAAGAACTAGCTATTACAAAATGTCAAACTAGTATAAGGTCAATACTACATATCGTTATCAATTGCAGCCCAAATTTACACAAATATGTATAGAACATGCCGGCTAAAGAATACCGGTGGCTAAACGCCCAAAATGATACAAAATACTAAAGTAAGAAAGAATAAAACCCACTCAAGTCCCCGTCGACCATGCTCCTGGTATGCACCATCGG
Organism: Iris macrosiphon; assembly: GCA_036927795.1. Taxonomy (NCBI): domain Eukaryota; kingdom Viridiplantae; phylum Streptophyta; class Magnoliopsida; order Asparagales; family Iridaceae; genus Iris; species Iris macrosiphon. The sequence continues at coordinate 20,901,284 of JAYESA010000013.1, forward strand.
TCAGGTAGAAGGTAGAGTCCTCAGGCTCCGCTACAAAATCTGGCCAAACAAAACCAACGGGGTCAGGCACCAAATAACAAGTACCACAAGGAAGCACAAGAGAAGAAACAAAATCAATAACTGAATAAATGCAAGAAAAGAGAGAAAGGCCTGTGCTAAATCAGAGGCATGCATTATGTCATCAAAATAGTTGGATACCTCTATAATCAAACAAGGACAAGTGGTGTCGAACTATACCGAGACAGAGTACAGTCCACGAATTTGGTCAAACCAAAGGTATCTGCGTCATAGTTTCGGTCCATAGCCTACCGTAACACAACGGTCCAACCCTACAACCAAACAAGGAAAATGGTTGAATCATCGTGCCACGATAATCTATGTCCCTAAGCTACTTAGTAGATGGTAATACATAATCAAACAAAATTTAATTAAATGACCAATCAATTATACAACTGAATAAATGCAAGAAAAGAGAGAAAGGCCTGTGCTAAATCAGAGGCATGCATTATGTCATCAAAATAGTTGGATACCTCTACAATCAAACAAGGACAAGTGGTGTCGAACTATACCGAGACAGAGTACAGTCCACGAATTTGGTCAAACCAAAGGTATCTGCGTCATAGTTTCGGTCCATAGCCTACCGTAACACAACGGTCCAACCCTACAACCAAACAAGGAAAATGGTTGAATCATCGTGCCACGATAATCTATGTCCCTAAGCTACCTAGTAGATGGTAATACATAATCAAACAAAATTTAATTAAATGACCAATCAATTATACAACTGAATAAATGCAAGAAAAGAGAGAAAGGCCTGTGCTAAATCAGAGGCATGCATTATGTCATCAAAATAGTTGGATACCTCTACAATCAAACAAGGACAAGTGGTGTCGAACTATACCGAGACAGAGTACAGTCCACGAATTTGGTCAAACCAAAGGTATCTGCGTCATAGTTTCGGTCCATAGCCTACCGTAACACAACGGTCCAACCCTACAACCAAACAAGGAAAATGGTTGAATCATCGTGCCACGATAATCTATGTCCCTAAGCTACTTAGTAGATGGTAATACATAATCAAACAAAATTTAATTAAATGACCAATCAATTATACAGATTGCTAGGTGATGTCTGGGTAACCCCAGTAATGTAATATAATAGGATCCTCAAATCGTGCTATGTCCGAGCAGGGCTAGCCAAACCAATAATATACAACATGAATAAAATATAATGCACCAGTCTCTCACAAGGCTACTGTGCTAACTAATAAATAAAAGTTTTAGTTCTCCTCTATAGTGGGATACTGGCTCGGTTATAATAATATTAGTGGCCGGATACTGCACTCCACTAGTACGAATGATATAGTACTATCCTGGTGGCTAGCCTTGCACCCCATGATTAATATCTATGACGTGGCCAGCATGTACGATCTCGAGATCTGTTCCCTCCCAATGCTGCTATAACTTTTAGTTACCTAATTAACCATACGGTTATCGGGAATCTTGTGTCATGGTCAGACAATTATCCTTCCTAGATGTCGTACCTTGGTGGTCTATGGTCAATTAGTTAAATCAAGTAAAATTTCTCTGCTCACATCGTAGCATGGATATCGGGTCAGGTATACGACCAATGCTTATACTATAAAGTTCTAGTTGGACCCATGATTCTATCATAATACATCAAACATTTGTCATTATTCAGATAATAAGGAAAAATATAAGTTCTTAATTCATTATCACATACAAGGTCACAAAATTTTGATAAAAAATCCAACTAATTGAAGAAAATGACAAAGACAGACATAAATAGCCAAAAATAGGTAAAAATAGTCAAAAATGGCTTAAATAGGCCAAAATAGCTTTTCTGCATACAAAACAGTCAAAAATGGCTTAAAATAGGCAAAAACAGATTTCTGCGTACTTTTGACTCAAAAATGGTTCATCCGCGCACTTTGTATGCAAAAAAAAACAAGATTATGTGCAAAAAGTACGCAAGGGAAGGGCTTCTTTGCACTTTTTTCACCCATAATTGAATTCTATGTAATTATACGCAAAGGGGAGGACTTTTGCGTATTTTTTACGTCCAGAATTGAATTCTGCGTAAATATACACAAAGGGAAGGGCTTATGCGTACTTTTACGTCCAGAGTTAAATTCTACGTAAATATACGCAAAGGGGAGGGCTTCTGCTTAAAATGTACTCAGAACACTGTTCTTCTCCTTCATCCGACATAAAAAAATTCTAAAAATTTGTTTTGGCCATAAAAACTTCATTTTAACTCAAAATTTGATGTTTTAAAGCCAAAATCGAATAAAATTGAATTTCCCACAACATGGAATAATTAGTTTTCAAAAATTTCAAGTTTTATGAGATCAAATCCATGAAATTCATAAAACCCGAACTTTAAAACTTAGATCTACTCCAAGTCGTTCATCAAAACTGAAAATGCCAAATACTAAAGTTATAAAGGATCACTAGATACACATTATAAGCTAAAAAAATATACAAAAAATAAAATATGCCAAAAATTATAATTTCTCCACTTTATGCAAGATGTACTTGCCTTAAGTGTTAGGTAACCCTAACTCTAATCTCTTTCAAAGAGAAGACGGATGAAAACTAAAACTCCTAGGCTAGATCTAGGGTTTGAGGATTTTGTGCTTGAAAGTTGGGGAGGATGAGAGGAAAAGAAAGAGAGAAATGAAAGGAATAAAGAAGAGAGAGAAAATGTGAAGGCTTATATATAAGATGGAATTTAATCTCATCCATCCACCTCATAAATCCATAACCCCAACTCATCTTAACCGTCCAAGAAAACACAAGTCTAGTGGTTCAATAGTGAACCAGTTTTAGGGATTCCATCTATGTTCGAGTCATAGTACTGGTCTATGGCAATTGTCAAATAAATTTCTACTGGTCCCAGGTAGTCTATCTCAAAATACAAATTATAAAATACAGAAATATAATACACAACCAAGTACATGAATATTAGATCAGAGAACAAATATGACAGATGTCGTACAAGGTACGGGCACGCTAGATACGAATCTATATAAGGATCAGAAGTTCAGTCTGGATTCACCGAGCGTGTATGCAACATTCAACATTCAAATCTTAGCCACGCTTTGGTACTTGACTCACATTTCATGCCTGTGCTGGAAAAAATATATAGTATCACACGTTCACGAATTATAGGAGGCATTATTGATGCACAACCTAAATGTGTGATCACTTAATTAGAACGTAACACGTTATATTGTACATCAGTACACATTTAGATCATGTACACTTAGCTTGCCATAATTGTATAAGCACAAATACAGTATTCGAGTCAAATTACCAACTAATCAATGGATCACATGAATCTTGATCACATTGGAACACATAGCTCATGTACATCATGAATATAGCTGATTAGTCACTTAATTCATAGTCTGGTCTACACAGAATCTTAGCCCATCACATATATATGCCATGTAAGTCAATTCTAGCATATGGTCATGTCTAGCACGAGGCTTGGTTACTAAGTCCATTCTTCCTTAGAATCATAACACAAGCAATTTTCAAAATCAACCACATAGAGTAAGAAATATTCCAAATAAAATAGTTGACCCGCATGTACCAACTCGGCACATGAGACAAGTGTCGCATGGGCTATTAGCCGCATGGTAAGCTCGTGCCGCATGCGTCTATAGGCCGCATGCTTAGAACAAAAGTTTAGCCGCATGGTAAGCTCGTGCCGCATGTGTCTCTAGGCCGCATGCTTAGGACAAAAGTTCACTCTTTGGGACAAGTACCGAAGTGATGGACAATAAATGCGTGTTAGAGAAGTGACTGAAGTGATGGATGTGATCAGCCATCAAGTGTGTCAGGAAAAAAAGATAAAATTATGAAAATAAGTGCAAGGGCGGTGCAGAGTCATGCGTCTAAAAAGAAGAGGCGCATAGGTCGTTGCAGCATGGGTCTTTCGGACTTAGTGAAGTTTTCATGCGTTCAGTGAGTGAACACAAGGAGTTCCGTCGTTAGGAATTTTTTTTCAAGTACTTAGCTCCAGAACGCATGTGTAATAATCAGTCATGCATCCAACAAGATGGACACATGCTGAAAGGTATATGCGGCAAGGAGTTTAGGCCACACGACACTCTCTGTCGCATAGGTGGTGGCCGCATGAAATCTTTATCGTCCCAAACAACAAGTTCAGCCAGGGTGGAAAACTCCAAACCGAAAGTTGGTTTTCTCCATAGAAACTTCGTCAGGGGTCCAAATCCGGCAAAGTAAAGTTGTAAACTACTAAAAATCAAATGCTTCAAATGCTCTTCAACATAGAACAACAAGTTTTCGAAAACAATAAGTTTTTGAAGATCAAAACCAAGAAAAAACTTAAGAACACCCACACTCATAAAAATTCAGATATACATCATTCCGTCCATTAAATCCGAAAATACCAAGTTCTAAACATGCATATAATCACACAATAAAATAATAGACTAATAATATAAAAGTTTTTTCTATTTCTCATGCAAGATGTACTTGCCTATGGAGGGAGGGAGAAAACCTGAGAGAGAGAAATGAAATAATAAAAAAGGGAGAGGTTTTATATATAGAGGGTTAAACCTGTCACGCCCCGATCTCCCGCAAGTAAATTGGCCGTTCCCGCTAGACGAGAATCACCGCGCCAGCGCTCCCGCGGAACGATCGCTTTGACCCATCCGGGTGTGATGCCGCACGAGCGTGAGCCACGCCCGTGCAAGGCCGTGGTTCATTGGCTGTCGGTAAGAGTTCTAAGCCACAGAGTCGCACAGATTGTCCGAGTTACAGCAGAGTCATGAACGCATAGGCGATCGGTAGCAATTTTACCGAGTCGACAATAGCGGAAGCAATGAATAACACAAGTTGAAGTAAAGCAAACTCTTTTATTGATATAAACAAGTGTTACAAGCAGCGTATAGCCGAGATTACAAGTCGCTCAAGCCTCTTTCTCTGAAACAATACAAGCGTGCCAAGTGGCTACAATTGTGGAACGTTTGTACAGGCGATATTCATGCTGTGTTCCAACATTATGTCTTCTATATGTGCTTATGCTCCGGATGCAGCTCTCCAAGGCTTCAGAGGGAAACTCCTGGCCTTAGCACGCACGAAGGAGGCATCCGCACCGAACGAGGTTCTCCCGCACCTTGCATACAACCTGGTGGATTATCAGTACATTGAATGCACTGGTGGGGAGGCTACTCGTCCGCTCGACAAATCCAAACACGTAATATAGGTTTCGTGCACCAACTATTAAGTTGCCTTTCTAGTTGCCTTAGGATCAGTTTTAGGCAAATATTGAATAGCCTAACTCGTGTGGCAGTACGCCGTACGACATGAGAGAAAACACGACGAGACTTACCAACTTACCATTTGGCCTTCCCTGTCCAAGGCAAACATTGTTAATTCAAGCACGAACAACATATATAAAACCAAGGCAATGGCATATGCAAACACGAGAGTCGTTGTATCATGACCGTTCAGGTGTTCAGTTGTCTTTCGATGCGATGCAATAACTCGCACGCTGATAGCCGCTAAGCGAGGATGACTTATTTATATGAACATGAGTCGTTGGCATAGCCATAATGGACCAATCCCAGACGAGATGGAGCGCAACGAAAGTAAAACACATGAGGCGCTACGAACCATCTCGCCCGCACACGATGGATTTGCACATGAAGTTGTCCCGGATGAGAATGGAGTGCAACGAAAGTACACGATGCGCTACAAACCATCTCACCCGCACACGATGGACCACACGTGAAGTTCCATCCGGATCGGATCGGCCCCAGTGCCCCGGTGACCATCCGTGGTACTGTACCTCATTTTTGAGTTGTCCGCGACATGCACTTATTGGTCTTTCCAATTTTACGAGATACACGAGAACATGGATACATGAGTACATGAGATGCTTGAATCTTGATTCTTGTTCAGTGAATGACTTGCCTTGATGCATTTCCCCTGGGACGGGGATTGCCTTGGTGACCTAACGGTCCCGGATACTTGCAGGTTCATTCATGCACGGGACAACTACTTAATAGTCTCCTGGATTTTGATGAAAATAAGGGAACATACAAGCAGACAAGCATGCATTTGTACAAACACAAACACTCACGTTAGCTCGGGCCCGAAGGTAAGCCGAGGGGTGAAACCGTAAGGGACTTCCCGAGCGACACGATCTAGGGTAACATGCGAAGGTCTGACCATATATATAAGCAATGTTTCATTTCCATGTTCTAGCATAAGCAATACAAGTTGGGATTATTCCCTTAGCTAGGTGCGTTGTATTCTTATTAGCATGCATGGGGTGATTCACCTAGCGACTAGCATGTATCATTCCAGATTTTATGTGTGCTGGGTAAGCAAAGACAAGTTCTCCGTAGCCATCCACCTTAGCGATGATTCGCCTCGGTTGAGCGATACGTCAAGCGAGCCTCTAAAAGCCTAAGCCGGATTCCTGTAGGGATAAGTCTGGATATAAGTTAATTTTACACAATTGTATACCTAAATGCCAAGTGATAATAAATGCTTCACCAGTTGTAAAGTTTTATTTTCGTATTGTATAGTTCCTGTAGCCTTGCTGAATTAGTTGAACAATAAGCTGTACTAGTTTGTTGTTTGTCGACCTCCTTGCTTGTGGAGATGGATGGGCCTTACTTTTCTTTCATTCTTGTGCACTACTTCTTTGCTTCCTTCCGTCTTGCTCTCAAGTTCCCATGTGCTGGCGTGAGATCACTTAAACTTTATTAGTTGCAGTAATCCCATTCTTGGTCACCAGAAAATGTGTCCGATTCATTTTCAGCGACACATTCGTGCAACAGATGTTCTTAATTAGATGTACCCCTGCATTGATAAAATGGAGTTAAAACCGCGGAGCAGAGACATCTGGTAGGTGTCAGATAACACCCAGAGTTCCCCCAAACACATGGATTACTACTACTGTGTCCTATTTATACTCGTACATATATACCCAATGCATGTAGAGTTAAAATTTAGTGATTTAAGGAAGGACATCATATTCTTTGAACCTAGTCCACCTTCCTGCCTTAGTTCATGAGAGGAATAAAATCCAAGTGGTCATAGCCATCTCCTTTTCTATTCTCCATATCTTCCAAATGCCTTGAAGACATGAAAGCATAAACTTTCTTCGTTCATTGAAATCTATCAGAACACGATTACATGCAATCGAGTGATCGATCAACGTGTGATTGATTTTTGTGAAAGGAATGTGCATGGCCACACAAGTTGATGTATATAATAAAGTGCCTGCCTCCCTGGGATCTTCTAAAGGAGGGTCAAGAGGAATCTCTTCTTAAGAATGGGACATAACCAAAGGAGAGACCACTCATCATCTGAGTTGGAAACGCGACTAGGTTCATTTCTATGTTGAACCTGGGCTGCTCTTTCCTTGACAGTAACAATGCCCGATCGACTTGGATAAACTTAGAACGAACTAGTACGTAATAAATAGAGCGTAACAGCAGCGGAAGTCTACAAGCCAACAATTCATTTTTGAGTTGTGAAGGTTGGTTGTCCCCTGGAGTTCCCTCTGGACACTTCATTGGCGATTTCTGCAATCTCGCCTGATCTCTACTGAAGTGTTTGGGGGAACTCTGGGTGCCATCCAACTGTAATGAGTAATGCATGCATGTATGCATGGATTAAGATCAAGATAATTTCAGGGGACTGAAAGTCTGATGGGCAATGTTGGTTGTCATCTGGAGTTCCTTCAGGCACTTCATTATGGTTTGTTCTCTAAACCTCTAATGAAGTGTTTGGGGGAACTCAAGATGGCACCCAACACCACTGAATTTGGTTTTGAGGGGGGATCTGCAGCATGGTATACATATTATTTTTTTGGTACATACATCAATTTGGAGGTACTTTTCAAGTTAACTTTACTGGAAATGTTATTTCTTTCACTCGTTGGCTTGGATGGTATGTCATAGAGATAAATGCAATTCCTATAACAAATTGCATCATCTTTATCTCTTCGTCCAGATTTGGTTGTATGAGCTTAAACTATATAACTCAAATAACTCAAATGTAGGTTTATTTATCCACCAACTGGCCTTCTAGATTTTATACATACGCTCACAGTTACCGTGGCTAGAAATTTGATACCAAAATAGAGGTATAACTTCAAATCCCCCTTCTTGTAGGACGACCAATCTATATGGCACATGTGTATAAGAATTGATACTGAGTACACAGCGGAAATTAAAAGACATACCTGTAGCCTTTGTTGTCTAAGTGAAATCACCAATAATGATCTTCTAGCCTATTTCCTCTTGATAGCCAATTTTAACGGATTTTTTTGTTCTATTTTTTCAGCAGAATAACAAGAATATATATAGGCTATGCCACTGACAGTATCTCATGTTTGTACATACCTCTTCCATCAAGATGTGTCTTTTTGTATAGACATATCCATTCACTAGACACCCTCTCAAGAATAGTCATATCTTTTCACAAAAATTGAATTTAAAAGTAAAATACAATTACAATGTGGGCTACATTAAGTCCCTAAAAGAGACGTATCCAACAACCTCCCACCTGGCCTATATGTTATTTAAAAACACTTAACAGACGAAAACTATATGGCCATATAATATGAAACTAACTATTCAAACAAACTATAAATAAAAAAATATACAACTTAAATAGAAATTCTCAATACACGAATCATCGAAGTTATGCCTTAACATCAAACATTTCCTACCATGTATTATAATGCATATTCAAATGTTTTCTAGTGTGTTACTATGAGTACCCAAAATTTCGTTACATTGCAGTCATATAATTTCGAAGGGCAAAATTTACATTATTTGGAAACGGATAACTAGAATGTTTTCCTATACCACATTAAAGATAGAAAATATTTTCTTACATAGTTTGCAAAAATTATCAACAAAAGCAAAGATGAAACTATCATAAAGAGGGAAAACAAAGTTCCGTGGAGGCATTAAATTTCCATGCCAACAATGAAAGTAGTCAAAAATTTTCGATCTTACAATTTCATCTTTGTTTCATTTGTTAGGGTCCACACTCGATTTTAGGTATGTGGAATGACAGTCTGGACGTCGTAAAGCGTCGATGGAAGTTATGACGAAGACGGCGAAGGATCGATGGCTGAATCAGAGATCAAACTGAGCCAACATAGGAGCAGCGACATATCGGTGGTATGCCATTGGCGGGATACTAGCGATGTACCACAAATTGGGAATATTCATTGTATAACCTTTTTTTGTGGTTCTGGCGGTAGATCTTGGCATACAGTGATAGGGTTCAGTAAATATGTGGGCCCAAACAGCTCTAATAGAGATTGTGTGATTAAATTTGGATGACCATGATTAGTGCTGGGGCAATTTAGGGTTTTTCTAAACCCTAAATTAAGTTTCTCAACCTATATATAAAGGTTGAATTGGGTAGCGAAACAAGGAACCTCATACGTGAGATTCAAGGGTGCAAGTCTACATAAGTCTAAGAGAAAGTCCGTGCTTTCTCTTAGGGCTCGCTATTCGAGACAGTTGGAAGAGAAGATCTATTTGGAGAGTCGTCTTCTTCGTTCAAGGAGATTGTCACAAGGTTGGGTAAGTGATTTCATTGTGTATATTCTTCTTTCTTCTTGAGTTTGGTGAGAGGTTGAACTTAGGGAAAAATGGTTGAACATATTATAATTAATCTTGTACATTTGAATAATATAGATTGAGAGGTGACATAGTTACCGAACATATACTATATTTGATCTATCTTGGCACTCACGTAAGACATGAGTTTGTTATCTTCAGGTGGGTCGACATCGATTTTGCTACGTTCCATTCTCGACATCATTGCAATTTCAGTTTAAAAAAATATCACTGAACATGAAAAACTTCTTGATGGGTGCAAGGTTCAAGACCTCCAACAAACATCGATTTATCTTTTCTTTTCTTGTATACATGGAGAGTGGTACCCCATGTGGTTGATATGATGAGATACTTTACTAAAGGCAAGGTTCAAGACCTCTAAGATACATTTATGTTTTTGTCACCAATTTCTTGAGAATTTTCCTATGGAGCTAGGTGCCGGACTCGGATATGAACGAAGGCATGGGCGAAGGACGCAAAGTGACACTCTGATGATACTTTGTACGGTACAAGATGGCACTTTTGCATGCGTCATTGCGTCGTTCAACGCTCGTTCTCGCGTAGGCACAGTAGGGCATGTTGGTAGGCACGCATAATTGTGCCATTCATCACTCGTTCTCGTGCGAGTTCTTGCATGGGCACCACGGCTGGTCCTGAGTTTATGGAGGCCCAAAACAAACTTTTAAAATGAGGTCCCCATATATAATGTAAAAAAAAAAAATAAAAAAAGGTAAATTTAAAACTTGGCTCTCTAGTGTACAAGTCTAACATAATAACAAGTACCAATTATTGTGTCAAATGAGGCTCATAGTACATACTAGTTCTATTTTGGATACAAAATTTGTTAGTTTTGGTTTTACTTTGGTTTTGCTTTTCTTGCAAAAGCTCAAGTTCCCTTCCTTTCTTTAGTCCCACATGGGATGCACCAAAGCCTTCATGTGCATATATATTAGTTTCTTTCCTTTGCTCTATTAAGTTGTTGTGTGGGGAACCCCTTGGGCCACACGCGCGCGCCGCCGCAGCCGCCCGGCTCGGTTCGGTTCGGTTCGGCGCGTAACGGGTGCGGGTACGCGCCCACATCTGCGGGCGCCGAATGCCGATCCGATTTCCTCTTCGGGTTCGGGCTGGGACCCTAAAATACTTTTTGCCCCTTCTTCTTCTTCTTCATTTATTTTCCTGAATTTATTTTTGAACCGTTATTGTTTCAGTGTCCAGGTTCATTCGTAACGGCTGAATTAAATCGTAATTTAATTCAGACCGTTACACAAATGTTTTTTATATATTCGTCCTTGTTCTTTGTAAATCAAATCAGCAAAAAATCTTACGAAACCTCTGTCGACATTCTGTTCAGTTCTTCGTCTTCATCTCCAAAGCTCTGGACAGAGCTAAGTCGTGGTCGTTCTCTCCAAGTCGTGTGCGGCAACGAGATACCGGTAGTGCGGGGGTTTTACCACTAGGAGCTTCGGGTACGTCTGCACACAGATCCCGAATAAACTCTTAAAAAAAAGAAAAAAAAAGAGGCAGTGCTTCGTGCACGACTTTCCCAGAGGCCGGTAACATTGTTTGATTTTATTTTGTATTCTGAAATTTTGAAGTAAGTAAAAGACAAAATTTTTAACAATCTAAGAGTTTATTTTTTGTTAGAATTACCTATTGTTTGAATTAGCTACTGATAGTTACTATTAGCTACTGTTAGAATTAGCTACTGTTAGCATATTACATACAGTGAAAAAAAAAATTGCTTCTGATTGAATTAGCTACTGTTACAATTCTGTATTGCTTTTGATTTAAAAATAATTCAATTGTTTCAATTTTGTATACCTACTGTTAGAATCCGTTTTCAATTTTCTTACTATTGCTTACTATAGCTACTGTTAGAATCCAAGTTGCTTACTATATACTGTTAAACAAGTTGTTTACAATATACTGATTGTTAGCACTGTTAATGTTAGCACTGTTAATTCAATTGTTTCTGATTGTTAATGTTAGCACTGTTAATGCGATAATTGTCAGGTTGCTTACAATATACTGTTAAACAAATTTTTGATTAATTGTTTACTTATCAAGTTGTTTACTATATTGTCAAATTGTAAATTTGCTTAAAGTTAGTGGAAAATATTGTTAGCACATTTGATAATTTTGTCAATAACAACTTTTGATCACAAAAATTTCTTTCAATTACAACATACAATTTGCTTCAATTTTAATCACTTAGTATTTTTGAAAGCAATCGAGGACTAAAAGAAAATAGTTTAGTAAAAAGGAAATTGCAAATAAAATCTTCAAATCTAAAGTTTCAAAGTAGAGACAAACTCGGGCACAAGCCGAAAGGGTCCTTCTGTCAACCGGGTGTAAACAACCCTAAGCGACACGGTATTTAAGAGTCTTCGGACCACCGCTAGCTGGGAACCGGCCCCTACAGCTAACCTGAGTTGATCAACACTTGAAAAACTAAAGATTTTAAGATTGATTAGCAAAGACCGCCTAAACTATTATCTTAGACATTATTATTAAATAAATTTATATTTTTCAGACTGCAATCATGACTGGTAAGGAGGAATCCTCTACTGCAAAACCTGCTAAGTTTGATGGTTCATATTTCAAGAGATGGCAGAGCCAAATGAAATTTTGGCTCATGACCTTAGGTCTTATTTCTGCCATTGATGGGTCCACACCCATCACAAACGATTATGATGATACTGAGTCTGACGTAGCAATGTCCACCTCATCGAAACCTAAAACCCCAAAAGAGATAGACTTCCATTGTTTTCATAGAATTCTAAGCGCATTATCTGAATCCTTGTATGATATATTTTTTGAATACAAGAGCGCTAAAGAACTGTGGAAAGCATTGGAAGATGAATACGGCTGTGATGATGCCGGAATAGAAAGGTTTAATTCTTCAACCTTTAATAGGTATTTCATGGTAGATAACAAACCAATGAATGACCAGCTCCATGAATTCCAAGAATACCTTAGACATATTCAAGCCAAAGGGACATCTTTCTCCAATGAACATAAAATAGCATGCCTAATAGACAAGCTACCTCCCTCTTGGTCTGATATGGCTAAGGATCTTATCCATACACAAGGAGACCTTACCTACAATCAAGTCCTAAAGAAAATTAGAACCGAAGAACAAATTAGATTGAGGTCTAAGCCTAAGACTGAATCTAAAGCTAAGGTAAACCTTATAGAAGGCCAAGGAAAATCCAAGTCTAATTTTCCTTATAAACCCAAAAAGAATTTCTTCAAGAAGAAGAAAAACTTTCAGCCTAACCACCAAAACCATCATCACCAAAACCAAAAATCTAGAAACTTCAGTCAGACTCAGGATCAGAAGAGGTTTTGTTTTGTGTGTGGTAAAATAAACCATATGGCCATCAACTGCTACCATAGGAAGAAGGAAGCTGTCCAGACCTCCTACAAAGGAAAGGGCTCAGTTAGACCAGAAGCGAACATGCTTCACAAAGGTTCTTCGAGTTCCTTCAGGTCTGTAAGCTTTCAACCCCTTATTAACCTCTCTTACCATTCTGATGATTGGTGGTTGGATTCTGGAGCTAATGTTCACGTTTCGTTTGATCGCTCATGTTTTTCAAACTATCAGGAATCAAGTGGAGGAGGTGTGACCCTAGGAGATGGCTCAACGGCACAAATTATTGGAAGAGGAAAAGTTAACCTGAAGATGACATCAGGAAAAATCCTAACTCTTCATGATGTTCTTCATGTGCCGTCAGTCAGGAGAAACCTAGTTAGTGGATCCCTTCTTGTAGCCTCAGGATACAAAATTGTAATGGAGGCAAATAAAGTAGTTTTTTCTAAGCATGACTCTTTTATAGGAAAAGGCTTTGTAAAAGACGGTCTTTTCATTTTAAGTACAATGAATAAAAATTCTGATTGTTCTCTCATTGTCTCTAATATAGAATCTTCAAATGTTTGGCATAGCAGACTAGGTCATGTGAACCTCGGTTCTATTAAAAGAATGATGACTTTAGACCTTATTCCCAAGACTCCAATAGATGACAAACACAAATGTGAAATCTGTGTTCAAGCCAAACACACTAGATTACCATTCAAATCTGTAGAAAGGAATTCTGACCTTCTGGAACTTATCCATAGTGATGTATGTGACTCTAATAGGATTTTGACTAGAGCCGGTAGAAAATATTTTTGTTACATTTATAGATGATTATTCAAAGTATTGTTATATCTACCTTCTCAAAACCAAAGATGAAGTTCTAGATAGATTTAAGGTCTACAAATCTGAAGCTGAGAATCAATTAGAAAGGAAGATTAAGATCCTTAGATCTGATCGTGGTGGAGAATATACCTCAAACGAAATGATTAACTTCTGTGAAGAACATGGAATAATTCATGAGGTAACTGCTCCTTATTCACCTCAGTCTAACGGAGTTGTTGAACGCAAGAACCGCACTCTGCTAGATATGGTGAATGCCATGCTTCTCAGCTTTGATGCTCCTGATAACTTGTGGGGAGAAGCTCTTTTAACTGCCTGTTACATTCTTAATAGGATTCCTAGTAAGACAAAAGATAAGACTCCCTATGAGATGTGGAAAGGTAGAGCACCTAGGATTAATTACCTTAGAGTTTGGGGATGTCTTGCTAAAGTCGGAATTCCCGAACCTAAAAAGAGGAAGATTGGTCCCAAGACTGTAGACGCTGTTTTCATAGGATATGCCTTAGACTGCTATGCCAATAGATTTCTAGTGACTCACTCAGAAGTAAATGAAATCTCTAACAATACCATATAGAAGCAAGAGATACAGTTTACTTTGAAAACATATTTCCCTTTAAGGATAGAAGTTCAATCTCTTCCTCCATACCCTCTACTAGTTCTCAAGTCCAAATACCTAGCTCTCAATCTGAACAAGACTTAGAACCAAGACGGAGTAAAAGGAATATGATTGATAAAAATTTAGGAGAAGGATTCTTCACTTTTTTGATAGAGGGTGATCCCTCAACTTATGAAGAAGCAATGTCATCTCCTGATGCTCCCTTCTGGAAAGAAGCCATTAACAGTGAATACAACTCCAGGAGAATAACACTTGGTTTCTGACCGATCTACCTTTAGGCAACAAACCAATAGGTTGTAAGTGGATTTTCAAGAAGAAACTCAGAGCCGATGGTACTATAGAGAAATACAAAGCTAGATTAGTTGCTAAGGGTTTTACCCAGAAGAAAGGGTTAGATTATTTTGATACCTACTCTCCTGTAGCTAGGATCACATCCATTAGAACTCTCTTGGCCTTAGCATCCATTCATGATATGCCAATCCATCAAATGGATGTTAAGACAGCATTTTTGAATGGAGATCTAGAGGAAGAACTTTATATGGACCAACCTGAAGGTTTCATTGCTAAAGGTCAAGAAAATAAAGTCTGCAGACTAGTAAAATCCCTCTATGGCCTGAAACAAGCTCCCAAACAATGGCACAATAAGTTTGACAAAGTAATTTGTGAATATGGTTTCTTGTCAAATGAGTATGACAAATGTATATACTCTAAAGGATCATGTAAAAGTTGTGTCATTTTATGCTTGTATGTAGATGATATTCTTATCCTAGGTTCATCACTGGAATTGATAAATACTACAAAGAACTATTTATCTAGCCAGTTTGATATGAAAGACCTAGGAGAAGCCAACTTAATTTTAGGAATGCAAGTGATCAAAGGCAAAGAGGGTTATACTCTATCTTTAGCACATTCAATTGAAAAAATGCTAAAAAGATTTGAGTTATTTGATAAGAAACCTGTCCTTACTCCTTATGACAGCAGTATTGTACTGAAAAAGAATGAAGGATCACCTTTGGAACAATATAAATATTCACAGATGATAGGCTCCCTTATGTATGTAACAAACAGGACAAGACCTGATATTGCATTTGCTATTGGGAGACTAAGCAGATATACCAGTAACCCAAATCAGTCACATTGGACTGCCTTAGATAGGGTATTTAGATATCTCAAGGGCACCCTAGATTACAAACTTTATTTTACTAGGCACCCTGATATCATAGAAGGTTATTCAGATGCAAACTGGGTAACCGACTCACATGATATAAAATCTACTTCTGGATATGTATTTACTCTAGGAGGAGCTGCGATCTCCTGGAGCTCTTGTAAGCAAACTATCATAGCTAGGAGTACAATGGACTCTGAAATGATAGCTTTAGATACAACTTGCACAGAAGCTGAATGGCTTAAAAATCTTATTATGCATATACCTGTTTCTCTTAATCCTGTTCCTGCAATTTCTATAAATTGTGATAATAAATCTGTTATTGAACTACTAAAGCATGATTCTGTGAATGCTAAGATGAACAGGCACCTGCAGCTGCGCTTCAAGTCAATCAAAAGCCTACTAGGCAAATATGTGGTTCTTGACTATATAAAGTCAGAAAAGAACCTTGCAGATCACTTGACGAAGGGTCTGTCTAGGACTTTGATCCTAGAATCATCGAGGGGGATGGGGTTAAGCCCATAAATTAGTCACCAGCAGTGGCAACCCAACCGAGTCTGACTGGAGATCCCAAGAAGCCGGTTCAATGGGTAGAAACAAGCTGAACTTAGGTGACTTTATGGAACACTGACTCGAGATTAAAAGTCTCATTAAAATAAAGCCCAAGTGGCTGTACATGTGTACAATGACTCCCCATCCCTATGGTGACAGTGTTCCTGTGTGATATGGTTAGGATGAGTTTAAACTCTTAATAGGTCCAAGCTGTAATGCTAGGTTGATTCATATCACCAACCATTAAGGACTTACCTATATGAGAGGTCGTAAAGGCCGCGACTATGGGACAGGGCGATCCCAGACAACTCTCATGAATGTGGAAAAGTGCGCATGGCCATTTAAAAGTGCCACCCGATAGACCAAGGACCTCTAGCGTACTATGTGTGCTATTTTTCTAAATCTGGTTCAAGAAGTCTGATTCAAGGCATAGTCCATCAAGTACTTCTTCAGATTAAGACAATAGTCACTACGTGAGATTCAAGGCTGTAGTCCATCTCATCTATGCATAGTATTTTACTGCCCAGATGCTCTCTCTCTCTCTCTCTATTTCACTTCACTCTTATCTCTGTTTCGGAACTTGACCTTTTGAGGGGGGATTGTTAGTTTTGGTTTTACTTTGGTTTTGCTTTTCTTGCAAAAGCTCAAGTTCCCTTCCTTTCTTTAGTCCCACATCGGATGCACCAAAGCCTTCATGTGCATATATATTAGTTTCTTTCCTTTGCTCTATTAAGTTGTTGTGTGGGGAACCCCTTGGGCCACACGCGCGCGCCGCCGCCGCCGCCCGGCCCGGCTCGGCTCGGTTCGGTTCGGTTCGGTTCGATTCGCGTAACGGGTGCGGGTACGCGCCCACATCTGCGGGCGCCGAATGCCGATCCGATTTCCTCTTCGGGTTCGGGCTGGGACCCTAAAATAATTTTTGCCCCTTCTTCTTCTTCTTCATTTATTTTCCTGAATTTATTTTTGAACCGTTATTGTTTCAGTGTCCAGGTTCATTCGTAACGGCTGAATTAAATCGTAATTTAATTCAGACCGTTACACAAATGTTTTTTATATATTCGTCCTTGTTCTTTGTAAATCAAATCAGCAAAAAATCTTACGAAACCTCTGTCGACATTCTGTTCAGTTCTTCGTCTTCATCTCCAAAGCTCTGGGCAGAGCTAAGTCGTGGTCGTTCTTTCCAAGTCGTGTGCGGCAACGAGATACCGGTAGTGCGGGGGTTTTACCACTAGGAGCTTCGGGTACGTCTGCACACAGATCCCGAATAAACTCTTAAAAAAAAAAAAAAAAAAAAGAGGCAGTGCTTCGTGCACGACTTCCCCAGAGGCCGGTAACATTGTTTGATTTTATTTTGTATTCTGAAATTTTGAAGTAAGTAAAAGACAAAATTTCTAACAAAATTATTAGTATATATATGTTTAAATTAATTTTTTGGGTCCTAGCTGGTCACCCTGGCTTCTCTGAGCCGACCCTGGTATTGATCTTCAACTTCTACCAGAAGTGTTACAGTTTCATTATGATCTTAATGAAGATCGCATTTGCAGGCATGTAGGCAACCCTGGCTACAACTGGCCCAAACTCGCACTTGTAGTTGTAGTAGAGTTGCCACCACCTGCGTTGGAGCATCATTAGTAGGTGGAGCTAAAAAATGCATTTGAGTCCCAAATTTATAACAAACAAATAAATCTAGAATAAGTTGGGTTTGTATGAAAATAGTAGAAAATGATAAAATGACGGTAAAAAAATAGTGCAAAATCTAGAATCGTGAAATTATGGTTCCAAATTGAGTTTTATTATTCTACAAAATAAGTTCATATATTCTGAATGTAGAAATTATGAGGCCCAAGCTATAGCTCATGTGGGTGGGTTTTGACCATCATGGAACTCCAATTGATCCTTAGAGCATCCATACATAGTGGGGACACTCCAAACACATACTCCAAATTATTAGGAATTGTATAAATTATTACTTTTGGAGTGTCTCTTTGATATTAGTACACAATGGTACACTTCAAATAAATACTCCAAATTAATCTCCTCTTTTTTCTCCCTCTTTATTTCGCTTCATTGTTTAGTAAAATTTTACCTTCCATTTTTTTCTCTTTATTTTTTGTTCCATGTTAGAAATAACGATTACTTTTGGTGGATCCAAAAATTATTAGGATACGCTCCAAATTTGGAGTATCTCTTAACTTTCTAGTAATTTTTAAGTATAGACAAGTGTCCATTGCAGCTTTCAAGTGCTACGAAAATTGAGTAAAGTCAAAATGTAGCACTTGAAACATTTTCCACTGTGGATGTTCTTACTATTCCACAAAATTAGCTCCTACATTCTGAATCTAGAATCTAGAAATTGGAATGGACCCTCTAGAAGTAAAGACTACACAATATATTTGATCCCTTGAGACGCCTGATAACCAGCATTGGACACACATCTGAGCCTCATTGGATGTGCAACTTCACCAATCTTAAATAAAAAATCTTCCTTCCTCTCAATCAAAGCATAACCAAACATAAACAACACATCTTTTTTGAAGGATAAACATGTCAACAAGATCAAGCCAACCTTTGAGATTATGTGGGTAGGAGTGAGGTAACTGCAACATATACAATCATGAAACATTTCCTTTTAACAAAGTTCCAAAGTCTATTAGATTTCAAAGTTACACTACATAGATGAAAAGCTTACACACCAACATTGACAATTGATTTGGTTTCCAGCATTTACAGAAATTGAACTCTAAACAGTTTAACATGAAGCATATATTGCAACTTATCTATGAACAAGTCATGGAATATTTATTTAGCCATGACAAGGATCAATCACCGAAAACTAATATAGAGAACCTCACTTGTTAGAAACATGCAGGGGCGAACCTACATGGGGCAGCGCCGGCGCAGAGATCATGGGAGTTCGAGACGAACTTTCAAAATGAGACCATAATTAAAAAAGAATGAAATACAAGTAAAATAAAGAACATTCACACAAAGTTTTGAACTAGAAACCTCTTGCAAACATAATAACCACTACACCACAATTTTTTTGTGATAAGAAGGGCCCATGGTACATACTAGTTCTATTTCTGGTACAAAATTATTTATATATTTAAGTTATTATTTTTTTGGGCCCTCCTGACCCATGGGGGTAAGAAGGGCCCTGGGCCAGGGCCGTCCCTGATGGGCACAACAGGGCACGTGGGTAGCTTGGTTCATGCAAGGCGTATCAGGTCGTGGTCGCATGGGACTGCGGTTCCGCATGGAGGCTATTCGCACGGGACTATTATTTTTGCGTGACTGTTGTTTGTGCGGAAATGCTGCTCCTGTGGGACTGGTATTTGTCTGCAGGGCGTAGTAGGTCGCGATTGCACGGGACTGCGGTTCCGTGTGGAGGCTATTTGCACGGGACTGTTATTGTTGCACGACTGCTGTTCGTCTGCTTCAAAAGCATAATTTTTCATTTAGTGTGGGTTATTACTATAACTGTCCACTTAATGGAGAGTTACTCTCCGAATTTATTGTCCATAATAGGTAGTGGGCTGCTAGAGGTTGGTCCCCTATATAATCTAAGTCTCTCTCTTTTGGAGATTAGACTTAGAGATTATTTTGCTACAAGAGGAGAGAGATCAGCAACTAGAAGAATAGACAAAGTGATGTCCGTCTGTCCACTCTGAGAGTCTTTCTGTTTGTAGGAGGGTGACAAGGAGCGTTATGCAAGTTTATCTCTTCGAACTTGTTGGTTCTTGGGAGGAGCTCGACATAAAGGGTCGAATCTTGTTTTAAGCAGTAATGATATTCATCACCCTAGCGAGAATTTTTGTTTATTACATCATCCTTTGTTTCTTGTTGTAGCAATCTGTTGCAATTTTTTTTCAAGCACCTTGTAATCTTCTTTCTTTAGTTGTTACCTTGCATTCTTTCATTAGTTGTTACCTTGCATTTTACATACTTTTTGTACAATCTTTGTAACCCGAAAAAAATAGTTCAAACATTTTTTCGATGAGATTTTGTTAAAATTAGTTGTATTTTTATTGATTGTCTCATTGGCATTATATAGCCTTACAGTCATTAGTACAATGATCTCAATCATTATGACAATAATCTCATAATGGAATATCCTGTGACATATTCTGGCATCCCAAATATGTCCTCAGGATATTCCCATGTGCTTATACTATACTTAAATATGACACCCAACATACCATATCAATACTCCCCCTCAAGATGGGTGAAAGATATTCACTAAGCCCATCTTGTCACATCTTCTAATCATGCTCACTGAGGCGAGTCCCTTGGTTAGTCCATCTGCTACTTGATCCCTGGTTGGAACATGGCCAAGCTCCAGTAATCCTCTATCCAACTTCTCTTTGATGAAGAATCTATCAATCTCGATGTGTTTGGTCCTGTCATGCTGTACTGGATTGTTGGCGATACTAATAGCTGACTGATTGTCACACCACAGCTTCATCTTGGCTCCTTGATCCAGCTTCAGCTCCACCAGCATATTCTTCAACCATAGCAGCTCTGCAACTCCCAAGGCCATAGCTCTGTACTCTGCTTCAGCTGTCGATCTGGCCACCACAGACTGCTTCTTACTCCTCCAGGAGACCAAGTTACCTCCTACAAATATGCAATATCCCGAGGTAGACCTCCTGTCATCAGCACAACTAGCCCAGTCAGAATCACAGTAGCCCTCGATGCTCACGTGATTGTTCTTCCTGAATATTAGTCCCTTCCCGGGAGCACCTTTCAAGTACCTCAGAATCTGGTACACTGCATCCATATGACCCTTCCGTGGGTCATGCATGTAGCGGCTCACCACACTTACTGCAAAGCAGATATCAGGACGTGTGTGGCTCAAATAGATCAGCTTGCCAACCAGTCTCTGGTATCTGTCCCGATCAACTGGTTCTCCAGCCTCAGCATCAATCTTGAACCTTTGATCTATTGGTGTCGCTGCAGGTTTGCACCCCAACATCCCAGTTTCTGTGAGAAGGTCCAGTGCATACTTCCTTTGAGAGAGAACAATCCACTCTGCTTCTCGAGCAATCTCAATCCCAAGGAAGTACCGAAGAAGGCCGAGATCCTTCACCTCGAATTCCTTGCCAAGCTTTCCTTTGAGTTGGGCGATCTCCTACTCATCATCTCCTGTGATAATCATATCGTCCACATACACCGCAAGCATGGTGATGTGGCCTCCACTTTGACGGAAGAACACAGTATGATCAGCATTGATCTGCTGATATCCCATCCCTATCATCGCCCTTCTGAATCTGTCAAACCACGCTCGAGGACACTGTTTCAGTCCATAGAGGGACTTCTTCAACCTGCCGACCTTGCCCACTGTCTGATTGGTGCCAAATCCTGGTGGTATCTCCATGTACACCTCCTCCACTAGATCTCCGTGAAGAAACGTATTCTTCACATCCAGTTGGTGTAGCTTCCATCCACCATTCGCCGCCAGAGAAATCAGAGTCCTGACAGTGCTCATCTTTGCAACTGGTGCAAATGTCTCATCATAGTCGATGCCGTACGTCTGACTGTATCCTTTGGCTACTAGTCGAGCTTTGTAGCGCTCAACCTGTCCATCTGGGTTCTGCTTCACGGTAAAGACCCACTTGCATCCAACTGCTCTCTTCCCCTCTGGCAGTCTCACAAGCTCCCAAGTGTGGTTCTTCTCCAGAGCTCCCAACTCCTCGTGCATTGCCGTTTTCTACTTCGGATCGTTCTTGGCATCCTGCCAATTGTTAGGTACAGTAATACTATCCAAAGATGCTATAAATGCTCCATGAGAAGAAGAGATATGGTCATAAGAAACAAACTGAGCAATATCCCAACCATATCTGTTTGGAAGATTTCCTGCATTGCTGCGAGTGGTCCTCCGTACAGATAGTGGTGTGGGAGGAGTAGAAGTAGGAGGAATGATATCTTGTGAAGGAAGGGGTATCACCTGAAGGGGGGTTGGTGTCGGTGCCTCAGGAGTTGGGACGAACGCAGGCAAGGGACTTGGCACTGGCACTGTCGGTACTGGTCCTGCAGTTTGCTTCTCTCTCCTGCTGTAGGTAAGTAACTCTCCCTGAGCTGTAGGCCTAACACCTTCACCTTCTTGTTCCTTCTCCGTGCCTCATGCCAAACTTCTAAATCGGTTACCACCAAGTTCTCCATCTCCCCCTCTCGCCTAATACTGGCAGTATTAGGCGTGTTGTATGAAGTTCCGTCCTGGCGGTAGTATGGCTCATGCTCCCGAAAGTGGACATCCATACTGACAAACTTCTTCTTCTCTACTGGACTCCAGCACACATACCCCTTCTGGGTCGCCGAGTAGCCTACGAAGATGCATTTGACCGCTCTAGGGTCAAGTTTCCCAACTGATGGCCTGTTGTCCTTCACAAAACACACACACCCAAACACCTTCAGTGGGAGTATCCCACTATTATTGCCTTACAATACCTCACATGGGGACTTCCATCCGAGGACCTTCGAGGGCATCCTGTTGATGAGTTGAGCTGCTGTCAACACTGCATGCCCCCACAGACTCTGTGGGACATTCATGTCGATCATCATACTTCTTGCGACCTCCAGAAGGTGTCTGTTTTTCCTTTCTGCAACTCTATTTTGTGCTGGTGTGTATGCACAGGTGGTCTGATGCTGTATTCCGTGTGCTGACAAGTATTCTGCAAGCGTCCTGTTGGTATACTCCGTTCCATTGTCAGACCTCAGTACCTTCACAACTGCTTTGTACTGAGTCTGGACATGCTTATGAAAATCCCGAAAACAAGCAGGTACATCATTCTTATTTTTTATCAAATATAACCAGGTAACACGAGAGGCACACTCAATGAAAGAAATAAAGTACTTATAACCATTCATAGTGTTAGTAGCACATGGACCCCAGACATCAGAATGTACTACCTCAAAAGCAAAAGTGCTCCTATGACCCGTGCCAACATATGAGCTCCTAGTAAATTTTCCTAACTCGCACGCATCACATACTAATTTCTCTTTATTTGTTTTTGCATTAATCTCTGGATACAACTTACTTAGAGTATCAAAGGAAGAATGTCCCATCCTCCGATGATGGAGTATCAAGGTATCCTCAGTCCTCTGCTGCAGTCCTTTTATGCCAGCCTTCTCTGCCATAGATACCAATGCTGAGTCCAGTCCTTCTCGATCTAGGTACCACAGTCCCTCATGCCAAGTGCCAGTCCCAAGTCTTCGTCCTGTCCCTTTCTCCTGGAAGGTCACCTTAGGAATATCAAAAGAAACAATGCATTTAAGTTGGAGGATTATAGAACTAATGGACAAGAGACTGACTGGAAAAGATGGAGCATATAAAATATTGGATAATATTACTGAACCTGTACAATTAACAGTACCCTTACCGACCATTGGTTGGAAAGTGCCATCAGCTGTCTGAATGCTGTCTGCTGATGCTAGGTGAGTGTAGGAAGAAAACTCACTAGCATTCCCCGTCACATGCCGAGATGCTCCGGAGTCGATAATCTTGTCTGATGATTTAAGGGAAGAGATAGACGCAAGGGCAAGTAATTCGTCAGTACCTTCTGATGGATGGACATACATGGCAGCGTTGCTCCTAACAAAGAATGAGGTGGACGCCTCCTCTGTTCTACTCCTCATGTCTCCCAGTGCCTGGTCCTCCACAGTAAAGGTGCCATCAGCTTCTCCGTTCCCTTCTGATATCAGGAGGTTCGCCCGATAACCTCCTCGGCCGCCTCGTCTACCCCCTCGACCACGACCACGTCCTCCATTATATCCTCGTCCACCGAACGGTCCTCGTCCACCACCTGAATCTCCCTCCCTAGGTGGTTTGGTACAAGCATACCGATGATGACCCATCTCTCCACAGTTGTAGCACTGCCGGTTATGCTGCCAGGGCTCTCCCTTAGATCCTGTGTTACCTGAGCTGGTGATCGCTAGTGCTGACTTTGCTTCGGGGGGACCACATGTCCCGGCTTGCAGCCTGATGCGTGTCTCCTCCTGGATCATGGTTGAGATAGCCTCCTCAAGGCTAGGGATCTTTGGTTGGGCTAGAAGTAGGGCCGTCCTCTGTGCGAAAGCTGCAGTCAGCCCTTTGAGGAACTTTATCGTCCTCTCATGCAGACACACCTGTCTCTCCTTTCACTTAGGGTCCCCATAGCTCGCCCGATCTGAGGAGTGATCATAATCCAACCACAGACGCTCCAACTCCGTGGCATACTCCTGCACCGTCTTCTCTCCCTGTACGGTGTCATCAATCTCCCTCTTTATCTGGAAGACCCGTAAGTTGTTCCCCACACCATCATAGGTCCTTCTCAACTTCTCCCACACATCTTTCACCATCTCAATACCGTCTTCTGTGGCAGCAATAGACTGGACAAAGGAGTTGAGAAGCCAGATGTAGATCACCATATGAGTGAACTTTCACTCATCGCGTCCTGTCGAGCCCTCGTCCGGCTCTGTCGTCTCGCCCGTCAGGAACCCCTCCATGTTTTTTCCTGCGAGGGTTCTTCTCACCCGCCGTGACCAACTCAGATAGGTGGCTGGTCCATCTAATTTCAGATCGATGGAGGAAAGCTTCAACTCCGGCGACGTTCGTGTCGTGTTCTCACCAGCCGACATCGTCAACAACTTCATCAACGTCGCCACCTCTGCAGAATCTAGCTTCTTGATGATCTCCTCCATCGATGCGTCGTCTATCCAATCAAGTCACGTCCGCTCCACGACTCACGCTCGTCCTCGTCGTCCGCTCCTAGATTCGAACATGTCTCCCCTTTTTTCAGATCTAGGCATCCCTATTAGGAGCTGTCTCGTGCTGGTGCGGAGGAGGCGGCAGCACGCATGTCACAGCCGCCGTCCAGCAGCAGCAGCACGAGGGAACTTCTGTGGGTTTGTGGAAGAGAAGGGAAGAAGGGGGGGGGCGTGGAAGAGTTCGGTGAAGGAGATCTAGGAAATCCTCCTGTGGGTTTGTGGAAGATTGGTAACGGCTAGGGTTTGTGGAAACTTGGCTCTGATACCATGTTGAAATTAGTTGTATTTTTATTGATTGTCTCATTGGCATTATATAGCCTTACAGTCATTAGTACATTGATCTCAATCATTATGACAATAATTTCATAATGGAATATCCTGTGACATATTCTGGCATCCCAAATATGTACTCAGGATATTCCCATGTGCTTATACTATACTTAAATATGACACCCAACATACCATATCAACAGATTTCCATTAAGATTGGTTTATATCCATACGAAGAGCTCAGGGAGGGAACCTAGAACTTTCTTACAATTTCTCATGATACACATTATCTTTTACATTGTAAATGTGGGTTCTTAGTATACACAACTGTATTTTTTAGCTGTATTTAATCTTATCAATCTTTCTGGAAAGAATGAAAAGAACCTATTAGAATCTGATTATTAAATGAGATTGTAGTCATATAGATGATCAAGTTCCATATGTTTAAGACTTAGATAAAGTCATATTTCAAGTTAACACTATAATATTTCTTAGGATATAATCATACCAATTTCTTGTCTAAGAACCAGAATGATCCACTATCACTTCACTTCACTTCATTTCATACTTTTATACTTTTTATTATTATTATTGACGGAGGGCTTGTATGTCTTTGATGATCTAGTATTTGTTCACTATGAGAATATGTATCACCAGAAGAGACGCTGCCTTTGTACAACGTAGATGAAGCTGAAGAATGATTAGCAACAGTTCAAGGATGCAGCAACTTCATTTTTGATAACTTATGTAAATTAATGACTTTGGGAATACTTACTTATATGGGATGTATTATGTTTCAACAGTGTTTTACGTATAATAGTTGTGTATATTATAATGCAAGTCTGGTTAGTATTATCTGTATTTCCATTCTAGAACCTTACAGACGACAATCGTCACTACGGGTACCGGCGTATTCGTATGACGCATAGCCTGGAGATGTTGGTTACTTATCCGGCTCATCGTATTCTAGGAGCGGGATGTGACAATCGTAAAGACCCGGCCGCTCATCGTATTCTGGGAACGGGATGTGACAATCGTAAAGAGGGAAAACAAAGTTCTGTGGAGGCATTTCCATGCCAACAATGAAAGTAGTCAATTTTTTCGGTCATGAAAGTAGTCAAATTATATTTTGGTCTTAGAGCTTCAAACTAAAAAAATATTTTATTTCTATGTTTCATTGCAATTTCAGTTTCAGATCATGAAATTATCACTGAACGTGAAAAACTTCTTGATGGGCGCTTCCATTGATACAACTATATGGTTTGATGTTGCGAGGTACCTGGTTCCATAAAAGCTTAACGAATGAAGATTATCAGATCATGAAGATGGTATCCGTTTTAACATCTTTGCAATGAGATTTCCTTTAGACTGGTTTCTGTCCATACAGAGAGCTCAGGGAGGGAACATAGAACTTTCTTACAATTTCTCAGTAATAAATTTGCTCATGTAGTTATTAAGATTTACTACATTAGCTTTTACCCTGTAAATGTGAGTTCTTAGACACATTAGCTTTGCCCTGTAAAATGTGAGTTCTTAGTAATAAATTTGTTCATGTAGTTATTAAGATTTACTTAATTGATTTATCTCAAAAGAGGACTACTTAATTGATCACGCTTTTAATAACCAGTAACCATTCTGAAAGCAACTTTTTCTGATATTACCAGTATAACAGAGATCTTCAACTAGTTTAACCTCAGCATTGTAACTTGTTTCAATTGTGATGATAGTAATAATGTAATGCTTTACAGTAATGAAGACTGTTGACGACCATAGTGGCCTTTGGCCATCATGACATTCCTAGAATGGGGGTTTTCTTGTTGGTTTTGGTTTTGTTTGTTTCTTGCAAAAGTTCAATTCCTCTCCCTTTCTTTAGTCCCACATCGGATGGGAAAAAGCCTTCCTATGTACATATATTAGTTTCTCTCCTTTGCTCTATTAAGTTGTTGTGTGGGGAACCCCTTGGGCCACACGCGCGCGCCGCCGCCGCCGCCCGGCTCGGTTCAATTCGGCGCGCGTAATGGGTGCGGGTACGAGCCCACATCTGCGGACGCCAATGCCGATCCGATTTCCTCTTCGGGCTGGGACCCTAAAATACTTTTTGCCCCTCTTCTTCTTCTTCTTCATTTATTTTCCTGAATTTATTTCTGAACGTTACGGAACCGTTTTTTTCTGTGTCCAGGTTCATTCGTAACGGCTGAATTAATCGTAATTTAATTCTGACCGTTACACAATTGTATTATATATTCGGACTGAATTCTTTGTAAAATCATTCTGAAATTTTTCTTACTCCAAACCTCTGTCAACATTCTGTTTAATCTCCATCGTCTCCAAGCTCTGGGCAGAGCTAAGTTCTGGTCGTTCTCTCCAAGTCGTGTGCGGCAACGAGATTCCGGTAGTGCGGGGGTTTTACCACTAGGAGCGTCGGGAACGTCTGCACACAGATCCCGAATAAACTCTTAGGGCAGTGCTTCGTGCACGACTTCCCCAGAGGCCGGTAAATCAGTTTTATTTTATTTTTATTTTTATTCTGATTTTTCAAAAAGAAAAACAACAAAATTTCTAACAATCTAAGAGTTTAGTCGTGTTAGAACCAATTTTTCTAACTATTGTTACTGTTAGAGTAGTACTTTGTTAGATTTTTATTTACTATTGCTTCAGTTGAAAATTACTTCAATAGCTATTCAAGAATATTTTACAGTAGAAGATTGTTACTGTCAACCATTAGTTACTTTGATAGAATTGAATTTACTATTGCTTAAATAGTGACTTTGTTAGAATTGCTTCAATAGTTACTGCAAAAAAAAAATATATATATATATATATATATATATATATATATATATATATATTTTGAAATTTCTGTGCTTTAATACTTACTGTGTAAGAAATAGTTACTGTACTTTAATAGCAAAATATTTTAAAATTTCTGTGCTTCAACAGTACTCGGACAAATAAGTTGTTTTCTTCTTTCATAGCAAATTTCTGTGTTTCAATAGTTACTGTGCTTCAACAGTACTTAGTATTTTGAAATTTCTAACCAATAGTTACTGTTACTGTTACTTCTAGCTAATAGTTGATTTATTCTTTCATAGCAAAATATACAAGTTGATTTATTCTCTTCATAGTTACTGTTACTTCTAACTAATAGTTACTGTAACATACAATTTGCTTCTCACTATTTGATATAATTGTTTTATTCTCAAAAAATTGATAGTTACAGTAAAAGGAAAATAATTTGTCAATTGCAATTTTGATCACAAAATTTCGTTCAGTTGTAACATACAATTTGATTCATTTTCAATCACTTAGTATTTCTGAAAGAATTTTGGACCAAAAGAAAATAGTTTAGTAAAAAAGAAATTGCAAATATAATCTTCAGATCTAAAGTTTCAAAGTTAAGAGAAACTCGGAAACAAGCCGAAAGGGTCCTTCTGTCAACCGGGTGTAAATAACCCTAAGCGACACGGTATTTAAGAGTCTTCGGACCACCACTAGCTGGGAACCGGCCCCTACAGCTAACCTGAGTTGATCAATACTTGAAAAACTAAAGATTTTAAGATTGATTAGCAAAGACCACCTAAACTATTATCTTGGACATTGTGATTAAATAAATTTATATTTTCCAGACTGTAATCATGACTGGTAAGGAGGAATCATCTACTGCAAAACCTGCTAAGTTTGATGGTTCATATTTCAAGAGATGGCAGAGCCAAATGAAATTTTGGCTCACGACCTTAGGACTTATTTCTGCCATTGATGGGTCCACACCCATCACAAATGATTCTGATGAAACTGAGTCTGACATAGGAGTGTCCACCTCATCGAAACCAAAAACCACAAAAGAGATAGACTTCCATTGTTTTCATAGAATTCTAAGCGCATTATCTGAATCCTTGTATGATATATTTTTTGAATATAAGAGCGCTAAAGAACTGTGGAAAGCCTTGGAAGATGAATACGGCTGTGATGATGCCGGAATAGAAAGGTTTAATTCTTCAACCTTTAATAGGTATTTCATGGTAGATAACAAACCAATGAATGGCCAGCTCCATGAATTCCAAGAATACCTTAGACATATTCAAGCCAAAGGGACATCTTTCTCCAATGAACATAAAATAGCATGCCTAATAGATAAGCTACCTCCCTCTTGGTCTGATATGGCTAAGGATCTTATCCATACACAAGGAGAACTTACCTACAATCAAGTCCTAAAGAAAATTAGAACCGAAGAACAAATTAGATTGAGGTCTAAGCCTAAGACTGAATCTAAAGTTAAGGTAAACCTTGTAAAAGGCCAAGGAAAACCCAAGTCTAATTTTCCTTATAAACCCAAAAAGAATTTCTTCAAGAAGAAGAAAAACTTTCAGCCTAACCACCAAAACCATCATCACCAAAACCAAAAACCTAGAAACTTCAGTCAGACTCAGGATCAGAAGAGGTTTTGTTTTGTGTGTGGTAAAACAAACCATATGGCCACCCACTGCTATCATAGGAAGAAGGAAGCTGTCCAGACCTCCTACAAAGGAAAGGGCTCAGTTAGACCAGAAGCGAACATGCTTCACAAAGGTTCTTCGAGTTCCTTCAGGTCTGTAAGCTTTCAACCCCTTATTAACCTCTCTTACCATTCTGATGATTGGTGGTTGGATTCTGGAGCTAATGTTTATGTTTCGTTTGATCGCTCCTGTTTTACAAACTATCAGGAATCAAGTGGGGGAGGTGTGACCCTAGGAGATGGCTCAACGGCACAAATTATTGGAAGAGGAAAAGTTAACCTGAAGATGACATCAGGAAAAATCTTAACTCTTCATGATGTTCTTCATGTGCCGTCTGTCAGAAGAAACCTAGTTAGTGGATCCCTTCTTGTAGCCTCAGGATACAAAATTGTAATGGAGGCAAATAAAGTAGTTTTTTCTAAGCATGACTCTTTTATAGGAAAAGGCTTTGTAAAAGACGGTCTTTTCATTTTAAGTACAATGAATAAAATGTCTGATGGTTCTCTCATTGTCTCTAATATAGAATCTTCAAATGTTTGGCATGGCAGACTAGGTCATGTGAACCTCGGTTCTATTAAAAGAATGATGACCTTAGATCTTATTCCCAAGACTCCAATAGATGACAAACACAAATGTGAGATTTGTGTTCAAGCCAAACACACTAGATTACCTTTCAAATCTGTAGAAAAAAATTCTGACCTTCTAGAACTTATCCATAGTGATGTATATGACTCAAATAGGATTTTGACTAGAGGCGGTAGAAAATACTTTGTTACATTTATAGATGATTATTCAAAGTATTGTTATATCTACCTTCTCAAAACCAAAGATGAAGTTCTAGATAGATTTAAGGTCTATAAATCTGAAGCTGAGAATCAATTAGAAAGGAAGATTAAAATCCTTAGATCTGATCGTGGTGGAGAATATACCTCAAACGAAATGACTAACTTCTGTGAAGAACATGGAATAATTCATGAGGTAACTGCTCCATATTCACCTCAGTCTAACGGAGTTGCTGAACGCAAGAACCGCACTCTGTTAGATATGGTGAATGCCATGCTTCTCAGCTCTGGTGCTCCTGATAACTTGTGGGGAGAAGCCCTTTTAACTGCCTGTTACATCCTTAATAGGATTCCTAGTAAGACAAAAGATAAGACTCCCTATGAGCTGTGGAAAGGTAGAGCACCTAGGATTAATTACCTTAGAGTTTGGGGATGCCTTGCTAAAGTCGGAATTCCTGAACCTAAAAAGATCGAAAGATTGGTCCCAAGACAGTAGACGCTGTTTTCATAGGATATGCCTTAGATAGCTATGCCAATAGATTTCTAGTGACTCACTCAGAAGTAAATGAAATCTCTAACAATACCATTATAGAAGCAAGAGATGCAGTTTATTTTGAAAATATATTTCCTTTTAAGGATAGAAGTTCAATCTCTTCCTCCATACCCTCTACTAGTTCTCAAGTCCAAATACCTAGCTCTCAATCTGAACAAGACTTAGAACCAAGACGGAGTAAAAGGAATAGGATTGAGAAAAATTTAGGAGAAGGATTCTTCACTTTTTTGATAGAGAGTGATCCCTCAACTTATGAAGAAGCAATGTCGTCTCCTGATGCTCCCTTCTGGAAAGAAGCCATTAACAGTGAATACAACTCCATCATGGAGAATAACACTTGGTTTCTAACAGATCTACCTTTAGGGAATAAACCAATAGGTTGTAAGTGGATTTTCAAGAAGAAACTCAGAGCCGATGGTACTATAGAGAAATACAAAGCCAGACTAGTTGCCAAGGGTTTTACCCAGAAGAAAGGGTTAGATTATTTTGATACCTACTCTCCTGTAGCTAGGATCACATCCATTAGAACTCTCTTGGCCTTAGCATCCATTCATGATATGCTAATCCATCAAATGGATGTAAAGACAGCATTTTTGAATGGAGATCTAGAGGAAGAACTTTATATGGACCAACCTGAAGGTTTTATTGCTAAAGGTCAAGAAAAGAAAGTTTGCAGACTAGTAAAATCTCTCTATGGCTTGAAACAAGCTCCCAAACAATGGCACAACAAATTTGACAAAGTAATTTGTGAATATGGTTTCTTGTCAAATGAGTATGACAAATGTATATACTCTAAAGGTACATGTAAAAGTTGTGTCATTTTATGCTTGTATGTAGATGACATCCTTATACTAGGTTCATCACTGGAATTGATAAATATTACAAAGAACTATTTATCTAGCTAGTTTGATATGAAAGACCTAGGAGAAGCCAACTTAATTTTAGGAATGCAAGTGACCAAAGGCAAAGAGGGTTATACTCTATTTTTAGCACATTCAATTGAAAAAATGCTAAAAAGATTTGAGTTATTTGATAAGAAACATGTCTTTACTCCTTATGACAGCAGTATTGTACTGAAAAAGAATGAAGAACCACCTTTGAAACAACATAAATATTCACAGATGATAGGCTCCCTCATGTATATAACAAACAGAACAAGACCTGATATTGCATTTGCTATTGGGAGACTAAGCAGATATACCAGTAACCCAAATCAGTCACATTGGACTGCCTTGGATAGGGTATTTAGATATCTCAAGGGCACCCTAGACTACAAACTTCATTTTACTAGGCACCCTGATATCATAGAAGGTTATTCAGATGCAAACTGGGTAACCGACTCACATGATATAAAATCTACTACTGGATATGTATTTACTCTAGGAGGAGCTGCGATCTCCTGGAGCTCTTGTAAGCAAATTATCATAGCTAGGAGTACAATGGACTCTGAAATGATAGCTTTAGATACAACTTGCACTGAAGCTGAATGGCTTAAAAATCTTATTATGCATATACCTGTTTCTCTTAGTCATGTTCCTGCAATTTCTATAAATTGTGATAATAAATCTGTTATTGAACTACTAAAGCATGATTCTGTGAATGCTAAGATGAACAGGCACCTGCAGCTGCGCTTCAAGTCAATAAAAAGCCTACTAGGCAAATATGTGGTTCTTGACTATATAAAGTCAGAAAAGAACCTTGCAGATCACTTGACGAAGGGTCTGTCTAGGACTTTGATCCTAGAATCATCGAGGGGGATGGGGTTAAGCCCATAAGTTAGTCACCAGCAGTGGCAACCCAACCGAGTCTGACTGGAGATCCCAAGAAGCCGGTTCAATGGGTAGAAACAAGCTGAACTTAGGTGACTTTATGGAACACTGACTCGAGATTAAAAGTCTCATTAAAATAAAGTCCAAGCGGCTGTACATGTGTACAATGACTCCCCATCCCTATGGTGACAGTGTTCCTGTGTGATATGGTTAGGATGAGTTTAAACTCTTAATAGGTCCAAGCTGTAATGCTAGGTTGATTCATATCACCAACCATTAAGGACTTACCTATATGAGAGGTCGTGAAGGCCGCGACTATGGGACAGGGCGATCCCAGACAACTCTCATGAATGTGGATAGTGCGCATGGCCATTTAAAAGCGCCAACCGATAGACCAAGGACCTCTAGCGTACTATGTGTGTTATTTTCTAAATCTGATTCAAGAAGTCTGATTCAAGGCATAGTCCATCAAGCGCTTCTTCAGATTAAGGCAATAGTCACTACGTGAGATTCAAGGCTGTAGTCTATCTCATCTATGCATAGTATTTTTCTGCCCAGATGCTCTCTCTCTCTATTTACTTCACTCTTATCTCTGTTTCGGAACTTGACCTTTTGGGGGAGGATTGTTGGTTTTGGTTTTGTTTGTTTCTTGCAAAAGTTCAATTCCTCTCCCTTTCTTTAGTCCCACATCGGATGGGGAAAAGCCTTCCTATGTACATATATTAGTTTCTCTCCTTTTCTCTATTAAGTTGTTGTGTGGGGAACCCCTTGGGCCACACGCGCGCGCCGCCGCCGCCGCCCGGCCCGGCTCGGTTCGGTTCGGCGCGCGTAACGGGTGCGGGTACGCGCCCACATCTGCGGGCGCCGAATGCCGATCCGATTTCCTCTTCGGGCTGGGACCCTAAAATATTTTTTGCCCCTCTTCTTCTTTTTCATTTATTTTCCTGAATTTATTTCTGAACGTTACGAATTTTGAACCGTTTTTTTTTCTGTGTCCAGGTTCATTCGTAACGGCTGAATTAATCGTAATTTAATTCTGACCGTTACACAATTGTATTATATATTCGGACTGAATTCTTTGTAAAATCATTCTGAAATTTTTCTTACTCCAAACCTCTGTCAACATTCTGTTTAATCTCCATCGTCTCCAAGCTCTGGGCAGAGCTAAGTTCTGGTCGTTCTCTCCAAGTCGTGTGCGGCAACGAGATTCCGGTAGTGCGGGGGTTTTACCACTAGGAGCGTCGGGAACGTCTGCACACAGATCCCGAATAAACTCTTAGGGCAGTGCTTCGTGCACGACTTCCCCAGAGGCCGGTAAATCAATTTTATTTTATTTTTATTTTTATTCTGATTTTTCAAAAAGAAAAACAATAAAATTTCTAACATTTCTGTACCTCAAAACGATTACTCTTATATATCTGGAATGTGCATTGTTCTTGTAATGTATTCTTATTGTTCTTTGCTTTCTCCGTGAGCAAAGTGGATGCTATGGCAGGCACATATAAAGCTGCAGTGGATAGGTTTATGCTGGTGATCTATAAATATATTTCACAATATTTTCTTCAGAAAGACACTAGCTGAATTGTTAAGAACTTATCTGTCTCTGCCTTTGTCAGCACGAGAAAGATGGAACGTAGCGTGGATAGTCAGGTTTCTTGTGGAATGCAAACATTAGATGGTCTCTCTCTCTCTCTCTCTCTCTCTCTCTCTGCAGTCGAATGAAAACTGGTTTGGAGTTTGCCTGGAATCGCAACTCACTTCTTTTAAGATGTAATGTACCAAGCCAAGCAAATGATCATCCCTAGGCATGTCTTGCAATTTGTTTCTCCATTACTAAGTTTTTTTTTTTACACATTGTATATATACCTAAATGCCAAGCGATTATGAATGTTCACCTACATATAGCTTCACCAGTTGTAAAATTTTCATTTTGTATAGTTCTTGTGACCTTGCTGAATTAGTTGAACAACAAGTTGTACTAGTTTGTTGTTGGTCTGCTTGTGAAGATGGATGAGCCTTATTTTTCTTTCATTCCTATGCACTAGTACTCTTTGCTTCTCTCCGTCTTGTTCTCTAGTTCCCTTCTGCTGGCGCACGATCACTTAAAACTTTATTAGTTGCAGTAATCCTTTTCCTGGTCACCAGAAAATGTGAGTCGAGTCATTTTCAGCGACACATTCCTGCAACAAAATGTCCTTAACTGTATGTACTCCTGCAATGATATATAAAATGGAGTTAAAATCGCGACAAGAATGCTCTTTAGAAGATAAACTAGCCATCTGGTAGGTGTTAGATAACACCCAGAGTTCCCCCAAACACTTCATTAGGAATCAACAGTACTTAAGGGTCAAAAGTCCCAGTGAAGTGCTTGAAGGAACTCCAGGTGACATCCAACTTCAAGCTGTAGTACTTGGCTTGTTTCATGGATTACTGTGTGTCCTATTTATACTTGTACATCTATGCCCAATGCATGCATATGTAGAGTTAGAATTTAGTGGTTTAGAGGAAGTCTTTGATTTCAAGAGATCAGTCACATTCTTTGAACCTAGCCCACCTTCCTGCCTCAGTTCATGAGAGAGGGAATAAAATCCAAGTGGTCATAGCCATCTCCTTTTCTCTTTCTCCCTATCTTCCAAATGCCTTAAGGCCATGAAAGCAGATACTTTCTTCGTTCATAGCGATCTACGATCAGAGCATGGTTACATGTGATCGAATGACCGATCAACGTGTGATTGATTTTGTGAAAGGAATGTGCATGGCCACACACAAGTTGATGTATATTAGAGAGGCTCAATAGGAATCTCTTCTTTAAGATTGGGACAGAAAGGGAAGACAACCAAAGGAGAGACCACTCAGTCATCTGGGTTGGGAACGCGACTAGGTTCATTTCTACGTTGAACCTGGGCTGCTCTTTCCTTGACAGTAACAATGCCCGATCGACTAGGATAAACTTAGTTAGAACAAACTAGTAATAAATAGAGCGTAACAGCAGCAGAATTCTACAAGCCAACAATTCAAGTCTGAGTTGTCATCAAGGTTGGTTGTCCCCTGAAGTTCCCTCTGGACACTTCATTGGCGATTTCTGCGATTCCGCCTGATCTCTACTGAAGTGTTTGGGGGAACTCGATCTGGGTGCCATCCAACTGTAACGAGTAATGCATGCATGCATGTATGCATGGATTTAGATCAAGATAATTTCAGGGGCATGAAAGCCTGATGGGCAATGTTGGTTGTCATCTGGAGTTCCTTCAAGCACTTCAGTATGGTTTGTTTCCTAAACCTATACTGAAGTGTTTGGGGGAACTCAAGATGGCACCCAACACCACTAAATTTGGTTTTGAGGGGGATCTGCAGCATGGTATACATATTAATTTTATGGTATATACATCAGCTTTGACGTAGTTTCAAGTTAATGTATTGTACATGTCATTTCTTTCACTCGTTGGCTTGGATCGTGTGTTATAGAGAGAAATGCATTCCCCGCAACAAATTGCATCATTTTTATCTCTTCGTCCAAGCTTATTTGCATGAGCTTAAACTGTATAACTTAAATAACTCAAATGTAGGTCAATTTATCCGCCAACTGGAATTCTAGATTTTATATGTATGCTCACAACTACCGTGACCAGAAATTTGACCCCAAAATAGAGGTCGACATCATATTGACAGTCATAATAACTTTTTCAATTCTTTTATAGAGGTTTTTTGTGCACCGTAACAAACTCATATGCGAATTCGTGGATGATGATAGTTTCTAGTTAATGTATTCACATTTTGATAAGTTTCATTGTCTATTAAAAAAAACCACCACCCACTTACTTTTTTGGGTTCTTTAACATAAGGCTCTTGAATAAATCATATTTGTATATAAATACTACAAATCTTGTTATGTGCTTAGAAATTACTCAAATCAATAACAATTAAATGATGAGTCATCCTCATCTTTACTAGTCAAAACTTAACCTCTAACATCAGAGTTTAGTAAGCTAAAAAGGTCAATTTTCCATTTCGCATATTCTTTCCCTTCCTTAATTCTTAACCCTCTTTTAGTAAGCTAAAAAGTCAATTTTTACTTCCTTATCTTCTTTCCCTTCCTCCTCAACCTTCTTTCACTATGTAATCTAAGCTTTAGTTAGAGAAAAATGATGTTGAAATGGCCTAGCCAAAAGATGATCACAACTAAATATTTTTGAATGTTCAATTACTTTTTACATAGTAATTTTTTTTCCCTAACCAAAATTGGTTCCTCATGCTGCTTGGAATAACCTAGAAGCAAGCAACCTCATTCGGACTTTTTACTCCTTGGATTAAGAAAGCAGCTTTTGCACACACACACCCTGTCGCGATGGGTTGTTAAACCCATATTACAACTTAGGTAGGTTTTTTTTTTCCCGACTGGAAGCAAATAATTATACATTTTTTCAATTTCCACAACTGGGATACTGACACCAGCGATAGCGGGTATTCAGTATTCCCATTCTCGCCACGGAATAGCATTATCAAGCCATCCAGATAAATACAAAAAAAGAAGAAGACAAAAAGTTGTTAATTCTCGTTACCAACTTCAGGAACTTAATGTTATTAATATTCAACTTCTTTCATATGAAACAACCTACCTAAGTTGGAATAATATCAGATACTTCGGCCATACTTTCTTTGGTCCATGGGCAAAACTTAAACCAACCCAAAGCTAAAAAATATCAAACCTTAATAATAATAAAATATATTTTCCAAACTTTAAAATCTTACATCAAACTGCTCATAGCTAACTAAGACCACATAGTGATGACAAATTCACATAGTCAATGTATGATTTTTCAAATATTCAAAAGTATGATTTTTCACATACCACCAAAGAGTTGTATGGACTGTCAAACTTTTGGCAGTCATATGCAATACATAGAACTGTCAAAATAAAAGCATTTTTGTTTGGCAGTCCTGAGACGAAGAATTATTTGTCTGCCAAAATTCTGGTGGTCTTTCGTCGTCCCCAACGGGACTATCGAGTTTTGTTATTTCAAAACTTCATCTAAAGGGGTCTAAAAGCCTCGTTTTGGAGTATCTACTACAAGATATTTAAAAATACATTTGTTAAAAATAAGATCTAAGAATCAAAAAAGAAAAAAAAACCTACATAATTTGGAAAAACCTAGAAGAAGATTTTTTTTTTTTTACCTTGATTGTGAAGGAGTCTTGGTGCATGCCATCTCCAACTAGGTTGGAAGAAGAAGAGGAGGAAGAGGAAGATAGGAAATGTTATGTTAGTCCTTAACAAATTACCCCCTAGCCTATGATGCCCCTTAACTAAGACCCAAAAATTATATTTTAGCATAAGATATGATAGCCCTAGCCTATGATGCCCCTTAACAAAGACCCAAAAATTATGTTTTAGCATAAGATACGATTGTCCATCAAAATTTCCAGCAGCTAACTTGAAAGCAAATAATTTGGTCAATCTTGAGGTCGAAGATAATATTTTCAATAATTAATATATATTATTTATTTATTTATTTTGCAATTGCTATACCTTGTTCTCGATTCTCAGGGCAATCCTCCATAGTGCCAAAACATTCGTAGGCTCCACAGCACAATAGTGCTTGGCTGGGCTGGAGTGGCTGCTAAATATCAAAGTGTAGAACCGCGTGGTGATGTTGCACATTTCCACACTGGGAACTCATTGGTTCAGAGCAGTTACTGATTTTTTTAGCGAAAAACCAGGACTTGAGAATTTGGCCAGTCTGATTCACCGTAATGTAATCTTAATCGTAATAACGATTATATTGTAATTCTAATTCAGATATTTTGTTGGACAATAAAAAATTAAATGTAATATAATCATGATTACAAATTTGATTACATTATATCAGTTTCTTCTAAAACCAATTAGGTCATAAAGTCTATCTAATCGCGATTACATTACAACTTAAGAGAATGTTTGATATGCAGTAATTTTGTCTTTTTTAGATGATTTTATTCGTTTTTTGTCGTTTTTTGTCATTTTTGTACATTTTTTGTCGGTTTTGGTTTGTTTTGTTCGTTTTTTGACATTTTTTTGTCGGTTTTGATCATTTTTTTCATGTTCTTTTATTTTTTTTGTTGTTTTTGAACATTTTTTTAATCATTTTTGCACTATTTTTATCTTTTTTTGTCGTTTTGGCATTTTTTTAATCATTTTTGATCGTTTTTAACAGTTTTGGTCATTTTTGCTCATTTTGTTGTTGTTTTTGATGGTTTTTGCACCATTTTGTCGATTTTGGTATGCTTTGATCGATTTTTGTCATTTTTTGCACGTTTTTGTCTTTGTCGTTTTTGATTTTTTTTTATCGTTTTTGCACATTTTTTCGTTATTTTTAACGTTTTTGTTTGTTTTTTATTCTTTTTGTCGTTTTTGGTCTCTTTTTTTTTTTTTACCGTTTATAGTCTTTTTTTTTTGTTTTTTCGTTTTTTGTAATTTTTTTGATTTTTTTATTTTTTTGATTTTGTTGTTATTTTTTCTCTTTTTTTATTATTTTTTGTTTTTTTTATCGTTTTTGCACGTTGTCTTTTTTATCTTATTTTGTCGTTTTTACACTTTTTTTTGACTTTTATTTTATCGTTTTTGGTCGTTACGGTCACGGGGAACCAAATGGGCCTTCTTTAACTTCTTCTTACACCTTCTGGGATCATTCTCACCACCGTGGTCCACTAACCCAAAAAAGCCTTCAAGAATTTTAAATAACAAGAAGAATGATTGATATATTCCTTTACTTCTGTGTTAAAGGCCACATGAACATCCAATACACTAATTACAAGGAAAGCTAATCAGAACAGATTGAGACTTATAAAAAGGCATATACACACTGCAATTACTAAGAAAAACAACAATATTTGTTACACAAAGTCACTGGAGAAAGTAGCGATAAAGCACATGATACATAAAAACTGGGTAATCATTGTAGAATATCATATAAAATACATGATTTATGCAACAAACTAGAGAAGAGCAGATCGTTTACTGGATGGCAACGACGATCCACCTGGGTCTGGACGCAAGGCTGACGCCATCTGCTTCATTAAGGGAGTCTGAAGCTTTCATGTGTTCGGTTTGGTAAAGTTTCTCTGCACACTTCAGATCCTGAAGTCGTTCCACTGCTGCCAAGACTAAAAAAAAAAAATATATAATCTGACTTACAGAGAAGAATAATGGGGCTTATTTAGCCTAAAAAAAGGTGCTTATTGAAATATTAGCCACAAGAAGTCTTTTAACATTTTACTTCTTTCGTAAATGGACTTTGAAACTCCTTTTGTAAGTTGACGATGCCATCTTGGACTTGATAATTCAATGGAGCCGAGGTTTTCGGTGGAATAACCTTCCTGATCCATCCAGACGGCACTCGTTCGCCTTCTTCCACTCTTCCCATCTCTCAGTGAGATCTTCTTCTTCGAAAATTCTCACCACCTCTGACATTTTAGGTTGGCCCATCGGGGAGCCCTGAGAACAAAGGATGGCAAGCTGAACGGCTAACTCCACCTCGGCCTCAATGTAGTTGTCCTGTAATTCTGGGTCAACCAACATATCAAGCCTTTTCTCTTCCAGAAGACCTTTCACCTGTAAGAAAATAAAACAAGGTGGTAAAATGTAATCAGAAAATCACCAGGTTTAAATTGTGCAATGCTCATTCTAGATTTCAAAAAGTGGGAAATCATTGTACCAAACTATGCCGACATCCCTCTATTTCTTGGGCTCTGCAGATCCTCCATATTTATGCCCCATTACAGCATAGTAATACAATTTGTGAATTATTAGAGAAAAATTGAAAGGCCACATAATGTACGATGATGATAACTGTTGGTGTTGGATGGGATTCTCGATAAGATCCCGGAGTGCGACCAACACCATATGTGTTGTAGAAGCTCGGGAAGTCAGAATGTAGCTCAAATGGACCTGATACAGAGAAGTATCAGCAGTATACGTACTGGCAGCTTGCCAGTATACTATCAGCAAATAGCAACAATATACTACTTCAGAAAATGGTTTACCGGTTGTGTGGAATTTTTTGTTCCCACAGTGACGGTATACCGCAACGTCAGGTTTGTCCTCGTCAGGGGTTTGTTTGAGGAGATCCATATCGGTTCGTCATCGTAGTCTCGTTTTTCGGTAACTTGCTACACATTGTAATCTATTTCCATTCAAATTGAATATTTGTGGTGTCGGTGGAAGAAGTTGGAAAGGAGCCGGGTGTGTTTCCTTTATTCATTAAGTTTTTTCGGGTTGGACTCCGATTATCCTGTAGTTTTTTCCGTCAAGATTTTCGACGTAAATATCGTTTGTGTCAGTGGTTGGTACACGTTTTGTGTGGATATTGCGATCGTGTGCAGATTGTTCGTTTCACTTCAGTCAACGGTTTCTTCCGATTTGAGAACATTGTTTATTTTGTTGGATCCGTGTTCAATAGAGTGATATCAGAGCTTGTGGTTACATGTGTCATGAGTTTGACAATCAAACCGGGTAGAGGAGATGGTCACGAAGCCAGTGCACATGATTAACTTGAACGATACCAGCTATCACTATTGGCAAAGCAAGATGAATGTTTTGTTATTCATTAAAAAGTTGTATCTGCCAGTATTTGCTTCTGAGAAGTCTAGTGAGAAATCTGAGGAGGATTGGAAGTTCGAGCATATACAAGTCTACGAATACATTAGGTAGTTCAAGGACGAGAATGTGTATAATTACATCGTCAATATTGAGCACGCAAAGACTTTATGGATAAGCTGGAATCTTTGTATGCCAAGAATGTCACGTCCCGACTCCGTAGAGTCGATAATCGACCCCCGGACGTGATGCCGTGCGTGTCTAGGTTGCACAATGCACAAGACAAGAAGATAAAACATAATAATTTTCATAGAAAATACCGAGTCGCAGCGAAAGATTTATAGAGTCGTAATAAAACACACAGAGTATGCGAAGCGAAGCTCTTTTATTGATAATTGCAGTGGTTACAAAGACTTTGCATAGCCCCAATGAATATGCCAAGTTGGCTTACAACACTTATTGCTTTCTCTTGCTCACAAAGGATCCCACCGTTCCAACGTAATGTCTTCGTATATCAAGCACGCATCCCGACCGAACATCTACATATTGCCAGTCCGAGCTTCCAACGCCTATGGTACGTCCGAACGATCTTTCGTACCTGGGGGTTGGGGGATCAATACGCATCTTGAACTGGTGAGCAGGATAACCCACTCACCTAAACCGATACCAAGTAATCATGTGAAGCATACAAATTTTATATTGATCTTTCTAGTCAGAACTTAGATGAATTTCAGTTCATATCATGGCACGTTACGAAAGCAGGAATCATGTTACGTATGTGAGTATTAAAATTACGTAAGCATGTTCGCATGTATAACATTGAATTCACTTAAGCAGACAAGCATGTTATACTAGGTCACGACGATAACTGGTCATGTTATTCTCAGTCGCGTAGGTAATACATGAAACACGTCGAACCACATTACTTCATTTGTGGCTTTTACCATAGCCGATGCGCACACTCCTGCTCGAGGCAAGGTAGACGTTAACCGATACGCCCACCCTTGCACACGGCAAAGTGCACACTCTTCTTCCTGCTTGAAACATTTTTGATAGCATACCAACTCTTAGTTATATGAAGGTCATTGGTGATATTATCGACACCATAAAAGACTTATTCTTGACATTACGGTACACCCTCCCAGTCGAGTTACGAGCCCGTTAGAGGTCCCACAATGCCACGTGCCTTTGTACGTCTCATTATTTTCACCCTAGGTAGACACGGTTCTGGTACAACCGAATACCGATCCAGGAAAATGGTATACCTGGTGCACAAGTTGTCCATGACCATGCAAATGTATGAACTGTTATCTATGACACAAATGCAATGATCGCGGAGTAGAATTAAGTAGTATCGTTTATGCACTCATGCAAGTACGGTCTATCGATCAGTAAGTACGGCGAGGAACAAGTCCTACTCGTCCCACTATATTTCCAGCGCCTCTTCGTTTGTAAGTACGGTCGAAGAACAAGTCTACTCGTTTCACTAAATTCCAGCATCGTTTCTCTTCCGTCCTCAAAATCATTATTCCTCGCCGTGGCATCATGTCCTTTCCTCGCCTCACTAAATACAGTAGTAACGATGCTGGAATTAAGTACTGAAATATAGTGGGGCGAGTAGGATTTGTTCCTCGTCGTGGAATCATGCCCTTTTCGAT
Source organism: Iris macrosiphon (assembly GCA_036927795.1). Taxonomy (NCBI): domain Eukaryota; kingdom Viridiplantae; phylum Streptophyta; class Magnoliopsida; order Asparagales; family Iridaceae; genus Iris; species Iris macrosiphon. The sequence continues at coordinate 20,944,312 of JAYESA010000013.1, forward strand.
ATAGTATTTTGTTTGATGACCTGTAGGCCTCGAGGTACTGAGTCACCATGCCGCTTCTCGATACAGTGTTCCGTGGTGCCCTATCCTTGATCGATACTTTTGTGGCACCATTCCCATCTGACACAATCACACGGTTTTGAACCGCAATTGCACGCTTCGTTTGACAACGTATTTTTATGATATTATCGTACACGGATGAATGTTTCCTTCTCTCGCTTACTAGCAGTTCCATGGTATTGCGCCACAAATTCTCGCCTCGCTTGACGAAGCGTTCCCGTTCGATACTCGTGCTCTTGATGCACGCCTCGATATACTTTGTTTCAATGTTCTTAGTGTTCAATATATGTTCCAACTTGTGTTTCTCTGAGTTACGCACGTTAAATCTATGATATCGCTAGCACGTAACTGATGTATTTTGTTAAGCATGAAGGAGTAGAAGAGAAGGGTCAGGACCCGTCCACCTTATACTCATCTGCCTATCGTTCTGTCAAGCTGACACAGCCTATCGCTTCACCTGAGTCTATACAGCTTATCCCCAAATTCTGTGGTCTGATGCGAAACACGATTTACTTAACTGGTATAACCATGCGAGCATGCCGTGCTTCTCAATCATCCAACCAGACCGGATTCAAAGAAGACTACACCATCATTTAAGTCCCGCTATCTCTGCACTGCTCTGAACTAACCCATTGATTTCGTTGCACGATACTTGACTCCGTGCATTTGTCTGTATCGAGGCGATAAATCTACCTCAGAAAGTTTCACATAAATTTCCTGTAAATGAAACCAAAAACCGCATCAATACTTGTTCCTAATTCCGACTTATTGAAATGCAACCAACCTAATGCCTTGTTCAAATCCGACTCAGCATAATGTACCGAGCAGAACGGGACATTACATAATATACCACGCAAAACAAGGTTCGTCCTTGAACCAAAACCCATGCTCTTTCCTTTTCAAAAATACTTGACCTTTGTTTCAAACACTGCCTCAAATATACTATCTATGTTCCGTGTGCAACGCTCGTACAATTTTTTTTAACTCCACATCGCTTCCCTACAGCTTCAGCATATCCCTTAATTTAGATTCATACACATATTTTAGGCGTCCCCGAAATATATGTATTTCATCCAAGCTTAGTGATAGCGAAGTCGGACAAGTTGCAGGCGCGACTTAATTTCCGAAACACCAATTATTTCGTACTCCTGACTGAATTGGCCTTACCGTCCATTCTAGTAACTCATTCACATGCGCAATATTTTTGAAGACCAGATTTCCTCTGCCACGAATCTCTGTGCACAACTTATTCATAATTGCCTTCCATCCTGATATGTTTCAAACCGACAATTCCGACTTGCACATTGCATCGAGTTGTTACACAATCCGAATGCAACGAGTCTCCGCAACACCTTTTCGTTCCTCAAATATTTTCATCGATAATCCCAAGCTATGTTACATGGACTCGAGTACGGGTGTCGGGTACATATCCAAGAATCGGGCCCTTCAAACTCATAATTGAAGGACACACAGACTTGGCTAAAAATGATCCAAATTTTGGATACGGGTACGGGGATATGACTAAGATTTCATAAAAAGATGATATATAATTATAAACTAGTAGTAAATTTTACTGAACTAGTTGAATAAGTCCCTAAGGGACAGTTCCTTCAGCTCCCCCACTACTTTACTACTAGTCTACCATATTAAAATAAACGATCTACTTTACTACCACATTAAAATAAACTATCAACTTCACTACCAGTCTTCCGATTGTTATCATGGATGATCTGATTATCACCATGGAGGATCAGATACAGATTATCCATACCCATGTCCTATCAGGTCGATACGGGTACTTCTTAAAGTGGAGAGTCCAGGTAACATAGATCCCAAGTATGCGTTGCATCACGCCCTTTGCGCATCCGATCGCAACAAATTTTTCTTAACGCACTCTCGTCCAACAGTTATCCATCTCTTGTCCAACTATTTCTGAAATCTTGCTTGATATGGACTGAGTCCAACATATACAAGAATTTTCTACCTCAACTCACACTATCGTTCGAACCAATCTATTTCTGACGACCATCCTTCCGAACTGCCAACACATCAACATCTAGGTTCACCCCCGCTAGGCGACTTATCCAGGCAACATTCTAAGTCTTTCCGATGCAAGGGACAAACTTAAATCGACCATACCCACGTTCACCAAATTCGTAATGTGATTCCATTCCTCAATAAACTTCTCGTCTATCTCGTTTCTCAAAATGCTTCGTTATGCTATCGCACCCGACATACATCGCTAGCGTTGGTCGAATTGATAACCTACGTTAACTACCCTTCGGTTCTCGCTATAAAATCGACGATGCTCAAAGGCATCACTTTATCCGATACCAACGTTTCATTCGGCGCATCTAAGGTTACATACTCTATCGAGTATGAAATCACCAACCATTAAAAATTCTGCTATGTTATTTTCAGCCGAAGGCTATTCCATTGAATTCTGAAATTTATATTCGTTCGCCTAGACTTATCCTCAACATGCACCACTCAATATTTATCCTCGACGCAAATCTCTTATGCATCAACTTTCGGGTCATTCTATGGGTCTCCAACGATTATTTCGCTTCAGCGGTCAAGTCTCCAGGGTCATCTGCCCCGAAGCTACGCTCGATAATTGTGGAACATCAATGATGGACAGTTACTAAGAACCATGTTATATCTTATTCTGAAGACAAACCAAATTCCGATAAGTTCTATGGGACTCTACCTCAAATCTGAGTTACGTTTCAAATTCTGAACGCGCATGCATTGCCTTCCAACATATTCGTTAATCAAGGAAACATCTAGCCGTCTAGGGTCTGAGTCTATCTGCCCTTTGCTCGATATCCGAGATACTCTATACTCGGTGAAACCATCCTCAATTGAATCGTCATCCCCGCTAGCTCATCCCGCTAACTCTATTGTTCTGGCCTGAATTCAACAAGTAAATTCTCGATCGATCGATACGACTTCTTGTATCGTTACTCACAACTTTCTGATCCGTAGCCTTGCTCTGTTTTGTATCCTTTATCCCGCTTACGTTTCCTGCGCAAACTATTTCGCTTGAGCGATACTGTAAATCATCCCGACGTCAAGTTCCGTCGAGTTTCCTCAAAAGTTCATCCATATGATCCTTGCTCCCGTTTCGATCCTTCCATCTCTATGTCAACTTCCTTGCATTTCGTTTGTGCCGTATAGTTCCAACGACTTGTGCACAAATTCTTGCGATAAGGTCATTTCAACTATATCCATTCCGATATGCCACGTCTGTTTCGATATTGTTAGGGTCAATTTCAATTCTGCCTTACATCAACTTAGCTCGTGTCACGCCCGTCTATGTTTCGTAGGAACTTGCCTACGCTCGTTGCACAATCTCGCAAATATCCCCATCCGCTATCTCTCGATCGCGTAACCTAGTTACCGATCATAATTCACAAGCAACAACGATCAAGTCCTCGATATTTTATGTGACGCAAATTGTTCTCAAGTCTTTTATTCTCAAACGAGTCCCTCTGTCCGGCCAACAGTTTTCTCGCATTTACAAATCCATGAACTACACTTGTTACTCCTGGATTTGCATCGATCCCTCGCGCACGTGTGCGCACCCAGCCATTATCGATTTCCTTCACCATTCTCAGCCAACTGTCTGTCTAGCACTTTTTGAATTCTCGTCCGACATAACATTCGTTCGACTCGAGAGCTTGTTCCCGGTCATTCGAACATAATGCATCGAAGAATACTCGAGTCACACACTGCCTTGTAAATTCCCAAACGAGTCTCGGTACAACCCCATCCGTTGCGAGCAAATCTATCTCTATCCATGCGATACGTTCTGTTGCACGATCACTTTGTGGTATGGCATATACCACTTAGAAATCGAGCCACTCTTCGTATCACACTTCCTCTGCATTGATCCAACTTCTATTCTGAATTTTCCATCCCGCGTGATACTGTCGACTACGAACCTGACGTTTGCTTATTCAAAGTCTGTCACAAAACCCAACCAACATACACCATCACTTACTATTTTTGTTAATCCCGTCCGTTGTATCTCGTGCAATGTTTCCTTCCTGATATTCCATCTTGTTACTCAAACCGTTCAACCCGTTTGTTATCGTTTCGATGTTACCACGTATATGATATCGTTCGAGAGATCGACTTTTTGTACCGACGCAACAAACATCACTCGAATCGACTTGCCGCACTCTATGCAACAACATCGCTCGGTGTTACTCAGTATTACGATCGATAGAAAATAAATGTAGCAAGCACACAAACAGCTTAAGTTTATATAGACTTATTGTATGGAATATCCAGTGTAGCATCGAGTAGAGTCAAGAGTCGTTCGAATCGCGAAAGCAACTTTGAATTTGTGATGAAATAAATAATTGTCCAAGGAAGTAAAATTGGGTGCTCCGATACTACTTTGTCACGTCCCGACTCCGTAGAGTCGATAATCGTCCCCCGGACGTGATGCCGTGCATGCCTAGGTTGCGCAACGCACAAGGCAAGAAGATAAAACAATAATTTTCATAGAAAATACCGAGTCGCAGCGAAAGATTTATAGAGTAATAATAAAACACAGAGTATGCGAAACAAAGCTCTTTTATTGATAATTACAGTGGTTAGAAAGGCTTTGAATAGCCCCATTGAATATGCCAAGTTGGCTTACAACACTCATTACTTTCTTTTGCTCACAAAGGATCCCACTGTTCCATACATCATGTTTTCGTATATAAAGCACACATCCCGACCGAACACCTACATGTTGCCATTCCGAGCTTCCAAACGCCTGTGATACGTCCGAACGATTTTCGTACCTGGGGGTTGGGGGATCAGTGCGCATATTGTACTGGTGAGCAGGAGAACCTACTCGCCTAAACCGACACTAACTAATCATGTGAAGCATACAGATTTTATAGTAACATTTTTTGTTAGAACTTAGATGAATTTCAGTTCATATCATGGCACGTTATGAAGGCAGGAATCATGTTACTCATGTGAGTATTAAAATTATGTAAGCATGTTCGCATATATAGCATTGAATTCACTTAAATAGACAAACAAGTTATACTCGGTCACGGCGATAATTGAGCATGTTATTCTCGGTCGCGTAGGTAACTAAGCATGCCACACTTGTATCGCGTAAGTAATACTTGAAACACGTCGAACTGCGTTACTTCATCCGTGGCTTTTACCATAGCCGATGCGCATACTCCTGCTCGAGGCAAGGTAGACGCTAAACGATGCGCCCACCCTTGCACACAACAAAGTGCATACTTTTCTTCCTGCTTGAAACATTCTTGATAGCATACCAACTCTTATCTATATGAAGGTCATTGGTGATATTGTCGACACCATGAAGAACTTATTCTTGACATTACGGTACACCCTCCCAGTCGAATTGTGTGCCCGCTGGAGGTCCCGCAATGCAACGTGCCATTGCACGTCTTAAATTCCCCCCTAGGTAGACTCGGTTCCGATGCGGCCGAATACCGATCCAGGAAAACGGTAAACCTTGTCCACAAGTTGTCCATGATCATGCAAATATATGAACTGTTATCTATGACACAAATGCAATGATCTCAGAGCATAATTAAGTAGTATCGTTTATGAACTCATGCAACATTTCCAACTGTAAGTACGACGAGGAACAAATCCTACTCGCCCCACTATATTTCCAGCGCCTCTTCGTTTGTAAGTACGGTCGAGGAATAAGTATACTCGCCCCACTATATTCCAATATTGTTTCTCTCATGTCCTCCAAATCATTGTTCTGTGGCGACCCGTAGTTACCAAATATTCCGTGGCATCGTGCCTTTTCCGATATAGTATTTTGTTTGACGACCCGTAGGCCTCGAGGTACTGAGTCACCATACCGTTTCTCGACACTGTGTTCCGTGGTGCCCTATCCCTGATCGATAGTTTCGTGGCACCATTCCCATCCGACACAGTCACACAGTTTCGAACTGCAACTGCACGCTTCGTTTGACGACGCGTTCTTATGATATTCTCGTGCATGGATGCACGTTTCCTTCTCTCGCTTACTAGCAGTTCCGTGGCGTTGCGCCACAACTGCTCGCCTCGCTTGACGAAGCGTTCCCGTTCGATAATCTTACGCTTGATGCATGCCTCGATATACTTTGTTTCAATGTTCTTAGTGTTCAACATATGTACCAACTTATGTTTCTCTGAACCACGCATGTTAAATCTATGATATCGCTAGCACGTAACTAATGTATTTTCTTAAGCATAAAGGAGTAGAGGAGAAGGGTCAGGGCTCGCCCACCTTATACTCATCTGCCTATTATTCTGCCGAGCCGATACAACCTATCGTTTCACCTGAATCGATACAGCTTATTCGCAAATTTCATGGTCTGATACGAATGACGATTTACTTAACTAGTATAACAATGCGAGCAAGTCGTACTTCTCAATCATCTGACTCGAGCAGATTCAAGGAAGATTGCACATCGCTTAAGTCCCGCTATCTCTGCACTGCTCTGAAGTAACCCATTGATTTTGTTGCACGATAGTTGACTCCGTTCATTTGTCCGCATTGAGGCGATAAATCGACCTCAGAAAGTTCCGCATAAAAGCCTACAAATGAAACCAAAATCAGCACTTGTTCCCAATTCTGACTTATTAAAATGCAACCTACCCAATGCCTCGTACAAATCCGACTCAACGTAAGACACCGTCCGGAGTGGTACATTACAGAGAAGACCGGAATAAACAAATTGTTCTTGATCCAACAGATGATGGATATTAGATACAAAGATGATACACTTGTTACAGATCACTCGAGTGAGTTCCAGGAAGTAGTTGACCAGTTATCTGCCACGGGAGTGGAATTCGACGACTAGGTACATGGACTTTGGTTGTTGGGTACTTTATTAGACTCGTGGAAAACCGTTCGAGTGTCTATGATCACTTCTGCTCCCGAAAGTGTGGTCACTCTGGAGTTTACCAAGAGTTGGGTGCTAAATAAAGAGATGTAGAGGAATCTCAAGACACGTCATCTCCATCACGCTCAGAGGCACTAGTTTCAGAGAACTAAGAAAGGAGTAAGAGTAGGGTTCAGGCAACGACAAGGACAAGAGCAAAGAGAAGTCCAAGGGTTGATACGAGAACTCTGAATGTTACCATTGTGGCAAGAACGACCACATCAAGAGGAATTGATTTGCTTGGAAGGGAGAAGAAAGACAACAAAGGAAAGAAGAGTGAGAATATTACAATAACAACTTCAGTTCATGGAGACGACATTATTATAGGTGATAAGGTTATCATAAATCTCGCATGTGATGATGACAGTTGGTTGGTGGACTCAGAGGCTTCGGTGCACGTATCTCATAATAGAATACTGTTTGTCACATATACAATAAGCAACTGTGGAGTATTGAAGATGAACAACAAGAATGTGTCAAAAGCTTTTGTTTTAGGAGATATGCATTAAAAGACAAACACATGAACAATTTTGGTGTCAGAGACGTTCGCCATGTTCCAGATATCCATTTTGACCTTGTGTCCATTGGAAAGTTGCTTGACGAAAGGTTCTTCAATCTTTTTAGGAATGATCAGTGGAACCTTTTTAGTTGTCCCATGGTGGTTGCTAGAGGAAGCAAAAAGTCCAGACTCGATTATATGGAAGAGAGCACAAGGGGCACATGAGGTAAATGTAGTTAGTGATGAGTCTACGAGTTGTGGTACATGAGGCGAAGTTATATCAGTCAGTAGGAAATGAGCTACTTAGCAAACCGGAATATTCCAAGGTTAAAGTTTAAAAATTGGAGAAATGCTCCAATTTGCATGGTGGAAAAGCAGCATAGGGTGTCCTTCCAAAGTCACCCATCTTCGAGGAAGCCGATGTTACTTGAGTTGATTCACTCGGACGTATGTGGTCCGATGAAGGTAAAAAGAATTAGCGGTGCTTCTTATTTTGTACCTTTCATTAATGATTGTTCCTGGAAGATGTGGGTCTATGCATTAAGACCAAGGATTATGTGCTACCTACCTTCAAAAGATTTTAAGCCTTCGTTGAAAGGAAAATGCGCAAGAAATTGAAGTAATACATAGGTCCATTTGATGTATACTGTAAAGAGCAAGAGATACGACACCAGAAGTCTCCGCCAAAGATGCCTTATCTTAATGGCATAGCAGAAAGAATGAGCATGACGCTAATGGAGAGAGTGCAATGTTTGCTATCAACGACAAAGTTGTCAGACAGTTTCTGTAGTGAGGCTCTAAATATTGTTGCTTATGTCATTAATCTATCTCTTAGTATTTTTTTACAGGGTGATGTACACCCTGACAAAGTATGGTATGGCAAGGAGTCGCCAAACAATCACATGCGTGTGTTTAGGTGTAAGGCCTTTGTGCATGTGCCGAAGGACAAGAGGTCCAAACTCGAATCGAAGATGAGGTAGTGCATCTTTGTTGTTTATGGCCGGGATGAGTTCAGATATACACTCTACGACTAAGTGGAAAGAAAGCTCTACAACAGTCGAGACATTATATTCGCCGAGATCAGACCGTGACCAACCCTCATGATTTCGAGATCAGTTCTCAGACTGAGGATTTGCCTGAGTTAGAGTCATTCAGATTTGAGTCGGTTCTAGAGGACACTACAGATATACCAGATATGGGGAAGACAGTACATGAAGTTGCTACCAACCTTGGTCATCCGCCTGCTGATGATGATCCCGGTGATCTTCAGAAGAATAGGCATACAAATGAGGTAGTTTGTTAAGGGGATGAGGTTGTCGGTGAACAGTCAACACCAGGGCTACGTTGAGGAGCATCAGACCCACAATCTGTAACAAATTGGTTCAATCTTACCACTCTAGCCACTTAACTACTCCTTTAACCGGCCATAACCAGAACATAGGAAAAGTTGGATATAAGAACCAATGTTCTCAACAGTATCATTTAAGATATAGTCAGATAAAAATAAACAAGTATGAGATTTGTGAGATATTGCTTACCCAAGCAAGCAAGCTTTTATCATTTTCATTCCAATGTTGATCAAAAATCCTTTGTCCAGTAATAAGTTCCAGAAGCATGATTCCATAGGAAAAAACATCCGTCTTCTCAGAATACCTTCCTGTGGATAAGTACTCTGGAGCAATGTGATAAATTGACCCACGGACAGCAGTTATTAAATGGGCATCGTTGCAGCCCATTAGTTTAGCTTTAGCAACGGGGTAGCCACCCACAACTGCTTCAAATTCTTCATTCAGTAAAATGTTTGTAGCTTTGATACCCGTGTAAAAAAACTTTGGTGCACAATGGTCATGCAAATAAGACAGCCCTCTTGCAGATCCCAGTGCAATTCGTCTGCGAGTAGGCCAGTCCAGTGGTTTTTCAGATATTGAGCGCCCTACAAATAACCAGCACAAAACTTTCTCAAAACTTGAAACCTACTTGTAATTCAATTACTGTTTTTATGATTCTCTAGGGTTTAATTGCTGAAACATAATTGATAATCATCATTTGCAATAAACTAACGCAAAATATAAACTCGATAATTTGTTGGTCAAACCCATTAGTATGTGTTCCAAGTCTTGTCCTGCATCAAGATGAGTAGGAGTTTCAGAGGAAGATGGAAACTAAATATGATGAAGATGGATGATATAATAGTTTTATTTGGTGGAGGGAGGAGAGTTAGGAAAGGATCACCCTAGCTCTGATACTATTGTTGAATACTACTATCTCATAATATTGGAATGCTTTAGTCACGCGGTATATATACATATATTAAAGAAGTGTAGCCCAAGTGGTGACAGTTTGGAGAGAGAAATATCCGGTTAGACTTGTAAAACTCTATTTCAAATGGCAAACGTCAAATGGTGCTCACACGGTCGTTTGACTTTGGCCATTTTGGTCATTTTTCTATGGTGAAAACAACAAAGAGTGGGAACCAAACACATTTCATTTGTTGTTTTGGCCTTCGGCCAAGACACTGACCGAAACAACAAACGCTTCAAACGGGAACGAAGCTAGCCTTCAAAAACTCCCTAACTCTATCATAGACTCACTAATTCTAATAAGAACTAACCAGAACATAAAGATAGGAATTGTATAATGGCTCTATTCTTAACAGATCTAAAATGATTGACCCAGATTTGAGCTTCACACAATTCAATTTTTCACCAACTTTGGATGATTGGTATAGCACTCACGCACTAGAAGGTTGTCAGTTTCTGACCTGAGCTGCAGCCCCAAGACTTCACCGGTATGAAAATGATGGTAAATACCTCTTAAATGATGTGCGAGACTCCTATTAGCCATATATGGGTAGACTAGAAGCCGTTCGGTAGGTGTCATGCAGAACCCTTTTAGAATAAGAAGGTTCTTGTGTAAACTCGAGCTAAAAACGTTAAGATCTGTCTGAAATTGTGATTCCGAAATCATATGGGGTTGGTTTAGTCTCTTCACAGCCACCAGTGAACCATCTGCAAGTTGTCCTTTGTAAACAATCCCAATGCAGCCTCCTCCCAATTGGTTCTTTATACTGAAGTTATCGGTAGCAATTTGGAGCTTCCGCAGAGGAAACCTTCTAAGCATACCTGAATGAGTTTCTAGACAAATATACCAATGTAATCAATCATTATGAGCAACATACCAATGTACTAAATCAAATACGAACCAGGTACAATAGGGAGGTGATATCGTGGTTTACGACGCCACCGCCACCGCCACCAAGCAAATCTAGTTGTAGGTACAAACTGCAACGCAGAACGCCCAACATATCCTCCAGCAATTGCCGCTTTGCTAGATACACTGCCTTCTGTTGAAATGAAGACAATAGGGAACTTAGTATTAGAGATGGGAATCATTGTCCATCTTGTTGAGCTGGCGAATAGTGGAGATATCTCAAGAGCAGAGTAAGCAGTCCAATAAGTACCTCGTACCAGAATGCTGTCCATATCCATATTGTGTCTTTATCAAGGTTTAAAGTATCGGCCGATACCGATACGTATCGGCCGTATCGGATCGGATCTGGCCTTGGCCGATCCGATACCGGCCAAAAAAATGGGGATCGGCCGAAACTGGTACATAAAATTTCGTATCGGTCTGTATCGGCCGATACGGGACCGATACGAGACCGATACTGGCCGATACGGAAAAAAATCAAATCAAATCAGATCATCACAGGAACTTTAACAAAGGTGTTCTACAAAAAGCTAAAAAAAAGTACAAATTGATTCCAGACATATCAAATCCAAAATCCAACAGAGAACAATAATGAAGAATCAAAGTAGCAGACAAAAAAAAAAACTATAAATAGAGGCAAATTCTTCTACAGACATACACATGATGACTATTGTTTTATTCAATTATAATAAAAATAAAATAAAAAACACTTAAATAATGCATAAATATGTAAATTATTTTTCTTTTTTTTTACTAATTTATTAATAATTACTTAAATATTGTCGATACAGCCGATACAAAAAAATCCGATACTCCGATCCGATTCCGTCGATACTGCCGATACTACCGATACGTATACTCATACAAATTGTCCGATACCAATACCGATACCGAGTTTTTGAACCTTGGTCTTTATTGGGTCAGATTGATGAGTCTTCCTTGAGGGGAAGACAATAACAATCTATTAGCACGAATACGGAAAAATGGTGTTTGTATCCGTATGGTATGTACCCGTATCCATGTTGGTATTCGTGCACCATAGGTGACTAGTAATTGTACTTATCTGAAACTAGTCATACATGTATCCATATCGGGTCCTTATTTGTTCTTGTGTCCGTATTCGTGCAACATAGATAACAATTATGGGGATGACGACGAGTGATAGACCTTGTGGCCGTATTATCTATAGACTGTTTGTTGCTTTGTCCTATCATTTGTTGCTCTGGATTAATAATACGGCGTTGCTACGTTGCCCGCAGGTCCGCCACGTGTCGCCGCCCCATTGGCAGGTCAACCGGTGGCGGGCCCAAGCTAGGGGGGGGGGGGGGGGGGTTCGACCATGCGGCGGGCGGACGGGCCTGCCTGCCTGTGGGCAAAATAGCATTTTTGTTAATAATATGTTTGTTTGTTTATTTGTAGCTTTTCATCAACTCTATAGAGTGTGAACTACTTATGTATTTACTTTATGAATATTGGAAATTCTATCTATATTTTTGTGATTCTTTTTTTCCATTATTGTTAAAAAATAATCTTTGTACTGCATAACTAAACCGACTAAACATTTTTACATTGGCTGCGGGTTCCTCTGCACTAATACTGGAGGGACATCTCGTGGCCTGCAAAGGCAGACACAGCTACGAGCAACTGTGTCAACAGTGGGAGGGGCTTAGGGAAGACGAGAAGATAATAAAAAAAAAGGCACTCCTCTTCTTTACGCATCCTGATACCTTTTCGGTACAATTACAAGTTATTGCACCTAAAAAGTAAAAAGGTGTAGGCATCCCAATGGTTGAGGAATATGACACAACAAGAAGAACATGACATTAGTTTTTGGTGTCCCCTATGTTGGGAATTGGACACGTCCTGCAAGCATTCTGACACTGTGTCTGAGAGCACGCAGCGAAAACTTTAGGCCAACCCACCTGAGATAACTAACTCATGTCTAACGAACACCAAGTACAGATAAAGACAAGTATATGGCAGTGACTACGTCACTTGGACAAATCCCAACCGTTATAACTCAGGTGAAATTACAAGATTGACAAAACTAATGTTGAAACCCTTTGCCCTAATAGGTTCAACCCCCTCACCACTCTCAAGAAGAAAAATAAGAGATTACAATTGAAATCGCTCACCAACCCGTAGCAATTTTCCTAACCAAAGTTGACTCCCCGATTAGATCTCCTTCTTCCTTTTGTCTTGGATGATGAAGTCCTAAGAGCAAAACACGGACTTTTTCTTAAATTTTCTGTGGACGAGCACCCCGAATCTCTACATTGTGCTATATTTTGTGCCTCCACCCTCCTATATTTATATGATGAGAAATCCTATTTTAAGTCATAATAGGATTTCTTAAATAGAAAACCTTAAATATTTGACTCCCCGATTAGAATCATATTCCACCTAAAATAGCCCAACATCAATTATGGACGTCCAAATATGGTCAAATTAAATATTTGATACAGATTTGAAATCTAATCAAATCTTACATTTAATGTAGATTTTTAAATTATATCAAATCAAATCTTTTGACCATATTTGGGCTCCAAAATTCACCAAATTCAGACTGGACCCCAACGATCTCCCCCTCTAGTCTGATGAGAGGGTGTTGACCCCATGACTTCTCAACTGGATTCCATGTCTGTCGTCCCGCGACAGAGTTCCTGCATCCCCATGTCACCGATCTCCGATCCTCCGAGTTGCTTTGCATCTTCCTTCGTCTCCAGCTCCTCCATTGTCACGTCGATGTTAGCTGCTATGCGTAGCACCTTCTGTACCACTGGGATCCTACCGACATCAATGACACGACTGAGACCAAAGTCCCTGACTATCAGCCTTACCGTGAGTCTTGGCTGCATGTCCCCGACTTTCGTCTTCCACTAACGTTCCGACGAGCTTCTTCACCTTTCGCTGGCCCAACCAAGCGGACGGTGCAATTCTCCCAAGATTCGAACTCCTAAATCTGTCTACCTTCGTGTCCGAACTTGAAACTCTCCCATACACATGCGTCCTCGAACAGAACATCACACACTGTGCATGTCGTCGATGACCCACAGCTCCCCCGGAACTATGTGAATGATGATGCTCTCGCCTCAGATTGAGTTTGCTGCAAACCTTGATCTCTTCCCTGGCCTCGAATTGCTGAACCAATGTCGCTCCGTGAAGCTTTGGCAAACCACCCGTCGCCAAAACCGGATCAGTGGAACAACCCCCACCTGGAGACCGACCAGCTGTCATAGGACCGACAGACTGACCCTCAATCTTTGGCTCGTCACCATTCGTCGCTTTGTCTCGACGAACCAAATCCTTCGTAATCCTCAAAGTATCTTGAAGCCCCTCCTCAGAAAGTTCCCGACGATCCAACTCCTGTCGAATACCCCTCAAGCCTCCATCCGATGTCTGTGGCCTGCCTGTAGACCTCAGCAGCTTGAGCCTGTACATGCCACAACATAAATCTCCTCGAGCCAGCTGTTGGGTGTAAACCCCCAGAATTTTTCAGAATTTAAAAATAAAATTTTGGGATTTTTCTGAAGTTTTTAACTAATTAAACTAAATGTTTTCTGGTATTAAATAATTTTTGTGATTTTATTAAATATTAAAATAATATGAAAATAATATATTTGGGTGTAAAATAATTAATTAGTCTTACATTTTTTCTGGAATTTATTGGACCCAAAACTAATTTTAAAGACCCAAAACCATAGTTTTTAATTAAACCCAAAATAAACCAGATTAAACCGAACCGAACCAACCTGAACCGAACCCATTATTTAAACCCAACCCAAATCCTATTGGATCGGGTCGGATATGAACCCGACCCGACCCACTACCCGAAACCGACCCGCTACTGTAGCTGCTACAGTAACCCCCCCAAAATTTCTGCGGCCGTAACTCCTCTCCGCGGCGGTTACGCCCCCGCCCCCGCAGCGGTTTCGCCTCCCCCGCTCCCCGGCCTCCCTATAAAACCCCGCTCTCCTGCCTCATTTCGATTCATCCACCACCGAACCACCACCCCCCAGCCGACCCGCTTCTCCACCACCGCCATCACCGCACCCCGACAACACCACTCCACCGTACTCCGGCCGCCCCCATCACCCATCAACCACCGCCGCCCCTCCACTGTCCCTCCGAGCTTCCACGCAGGCCGACGACATCTCCGGCGAAGACCCCGACGACTCAGCAACCCGTCGTCGAGGAGCACCACCACCCCGCCGTAGCCGCGTCGGGCCATCGCGAAAACGCAATTTCAGTCTATACCTACCCCCTGTTCAGGTGAGTGTTTCTCTCTCCTCGCCGCCTCGTTTTTCGTTCTGTCGAATCGTGCGCGTACCTTGCGTGACCCTCTCGAACCCCGTACAACTCGTTCGGGGTATCGTGTCCTGTGTCGATCGTAAACTGCGACGCAAAATCAGGAAAATAAATCCCAATTTCTGAAAATCAAAAATTTTTCCGAACTCCCCAGTTTACGACCGTTTTGCGACCAACCTGTTAAATGTTTTCAAAATTGGCTTGAACAGTAATTTAGACCATATGAACAAATTTTTAATCCTGTTTTTTGTTTATTTTATTGAGCTGTAGTTTGTAATATTTTCGAGGGTGAAAATGACCAAAATCTTGGTTATTTAAAATCCCAAATTTCCCAGAACTGGGTGTGCCTCGCTAAACGGGACGACTTGGTCGTATGCGAACTTCACCGAAAGGTGCGCGCCGTCAATACGGACGTGTAGGATTTCGTGGAAGTTGATTTGGATGTGCGTGTACACCGGAATCAACGCGTATCCGTCGACAACACCCTGTATCGGCCCTGTTCTGAAACTCGTTGTAACTTCGTGTACGCTCGTCGTTTCGAAACGAAACTTGCGCCATCGGACTCGTAGCAATACGCTGGTCCTGTGACCCAAGTTTGGTTCGATTCTGAGAACGTTGACAAAATCCCGTATCGTGGGCCCCACGGCTCCACTTGACGGACGATTTTGTGATCGGCTCATCGGAATCCAGTTCTGGACATTCCGTTGGGTTCGTATCGTCGTTCTGGACTTGTAAACACTAAGTTTGAAAAATTTAGAGAACATTATCTCTAGCACGTTTTTCGGTGCGAAGTGGGCCACATGTGAACTCCGCTTTGACCAGAAACGGTCAATTTTGCCCCTGTGTTTAAATTGGACTTATGGACATGCAATTCTAGCTATTTCATATCTTCTGAGAATGATGGTAATATTTATTTCAGCATTCGGAGGAGTACCTGCAGATCCCGCTGATACCAGAGCAGCAGTTGGTATTCAAACCCCAGGCAAGTGTACCTTGTCATACTTGCAGTAATTTGGTTCATAATATTTCTCTTGATTTATTATATGATATAAACGTACAACCTAGGACCGTGTGACATTACTTATCGTCAGAATAATATTCGGGTGTCAACACCGTACGCGGAGTTGTGTAATGACACCTAGAGATGGATATCGAAACCCTATACATTCTCATGCTTGCATCATCAAGTACGTCATACCATAGGACACCTGACACCGTTCATGAGACAGAATCTTCCTGAGATATTCATGGTGATTCTGTATAGGCTACAGGATTTATGACATAGACTTTATATCCATAGTTATCATATGACTTGCTGCATTAGATATGATCCTGCGTGACATGGACATGAGACGTCGTGGACATGAGACGTGTGGTTACATTGGGTGGGGAGAGACACACAAGCTACAGGCTGATTTTATTTATGTATTTATTATTGTGAGGCCGTAGACTCTACATCAGAGCTAGGCACATTACATGATATTACTGCTACCGACTCCCCGAGACAGAGCTTGTAGTAGTCTCAGCCTGAGTACTAGTGATGCTCTCACTTGCATTTCACATAGCTGGTTACATAGTTTACCCTATTGATTCATTTATTATTGTTCTGCATTTATTCTGGCTTGAGTTATTCTTGTACCTTGCTATGTCCCTTGAGGACCTGGATCCGGATTATGTCCCCAGGTATAACAGAGGAGTTCTATCCCGAGGTATACGGGACAGGAACCGAAGCAGGAGCAGGAGCAGACACTGGAGCTGAACCGATCCCTGAGGACGAGGTGATGGCCGAGGATTTCTCCTGAGTATCTGTTATCTATACTCAGTATTTGCTTTTATTAGACTCTTTCATTTCTGGTCTGTTGAACTATTGTATCAGACTTATTATCGGGTTGTTCCCCGATTTACTTTATTGACTTGTTGTTGGTTTTTATTTCATTATGTTGATATTGATCATATTTATCTTCCATGGATGAGATTAGATGGTGACATGTTTAGTAGACCTTTATTATTGTTTTACAGCTTAAGTATACCCTGATGGGTCCATTAAATTGGGTTTGCCCATCGGAGTGTGTTGCTGGCCATTGCCACGTGTCTAGTCTCTCGGTATTTTGGGACTGGGACGTGACATTGGGAACCCTTCGTAAGCATCCAATATGTCCCCAAACAAACTGTGACAGCCATCATCCGCAAGCCTCCCTACCGAAACCAAGTTGTAGCGCAAACTCGGTACATGTTGCACATCCTTGAGAACTAGTTTCTCACCAAGCTCCGTTGTCAAGTGCATATCATCGATGCCTACAACTGCAGCCGTCCCCTTGTTGCCCATCTCCACACGTCCAAACCTGCCGCCGTGGTATAACGTGAAGATCCTCCTATATGGAGTTGCGTGATACGACGCCCCCGTGTCCATGACCCAATCGCCATCATGACACATGCCACAAGGTTCCTCTACGTCGGTTGCTGCGATGATGAGATCTTCCATAGCTGTGAGATCCCCATGTTCATCCTTGCCTTTGGCCTTCTCAGCTTTGAGCTTCATGTAGTTCCTCTTGATATGACCCCTTTCGCCACAGTGATAGCAGCCCTCATTGCGGTCCACAGTCGCAAGATCCCAAGAACTCTCCCCTGTCCTCGCCTGTGACTTGGGTCTTCCCTTCCCGTAGGAAGCCACCAAAGCCGACTTCTGCGATGATTCCACTTTCTTACGCCGGATCTCCTCGTTCAACAAGCTGCTTTTGACTGTCTCTATCGTGACAACTCCACTAGGCACGGAGTTGCTCACTGACACCACCAATATCTCTCAGCTTTTCGGCAAAGAACTCAAAAGCAAAAGGGCCTTAAGCTCATCATCAATCACCATCTTCATCGCAGGTAGCTGATTGATAATACCCTGAACCTCGTTCAGATGTTGTGCCACTGGGGCACCCTCCGTGTACTTCGAGTTGACGAGTTGGCGAATCATAAACGCCTTGTAGCCAGTTGTCTTCCTTTCGTACGGCAAATGCAGCTTCTCCCACAATGCTTTTGTCGAACTCTCCATGGACACGTGGTGAAACACCGAGTCGTCCAGCCATTGGCGGATGAATCATTCCGATCCAGTCGTTTCCAGTCTTCAGCAGCTTTGTCCGATGACTTAGCGTTGTCGCCCTCCAACGGACCATGCAAGTCCTTGCATCAGAGTAGATCCTCCATCCTTGGCTTCCAAATCGCTCAATTCCCTCCTGTGAGGGTGATCATACGAGTGTTCATCTGCTCCTTAGACATAGTTGCCAGAACCAAAACCAGTAGCTCTGATACTAGATGTTGAGAATCGGACGCCCTGCAAGCGTTCCGACTCCGTGTTTGAGAGTGCCCGCAGCAGAAACTTTAGGCCAACCCACCTGAGATAACCAACTCCTGTCTAACGAACACCAAGCACAGATAAAGACAAGTATATGGCAAGTGACTACGTCACCTGGACAAATTCCAACATTTATAACTAAGGTGAAATTATAAGATTGACAAAACTAATGTTGAAATCATTTGCCCTAAAAGGTTCAACCCCCCACCACACTCAAGAAGAAAAATAAGAACACTCAAGAAGAAAAATAAGATATTACAATTGAAATCGCTCACCAACCCGTAGCAATTTTCCTGACCGAAGTTACGACTCCCCGATTAGATTTCTTTTTCCTTTTGTCTTGGATGACGAAGTCCTAAGAGCAAAACACAGACTTTCTCTTAGATTTCATGTGGACGAGCACCCCAAATCTCTAGATTGTGCTATATTTTGTGCCTCAACCCTCCTCCTATATTTATAGGATGAGAAAAATCTTAAAATAAGAATCTTATTTCACCTAAAATAGCCCAACACCAATTATGGACGTCCAAATATGATTAAATTAAATATTTGATACAAATTTAAAATCAAATCAAATCTTACATTTAATGTAGATTTTCAAATTATATCAAATCAAATCTTTGATCATATTTGGGCTCCAAAATTTACCAAATCCAGAATGGACCCCAACATCCTAGTGTATTTTGGAGTGACTGTATCAGACTCAATTAACCTCAAAAGACAGTAGCAAGCTATACCTCGTTCATCCTCGTCGAAATAATCCTCCGGAGATACAAAATAGTCTACAAAAGAGTCTCCAGCGTCGCCTATTATAAGTAATCAAATCAACGACAATAACATGAAGAAATTAATAAGTAATATTACAAATTAACAAGTAGAAATAAGAAAGGATCAACATGAGACTCTTCTAGAAATAGAAAGGTACTTGAGAAGGAGGGGAGACGCGAGGAGAAAGCAGAGGAAGAGGACACGGAGCTGGGGCTGCGAGGCCGCCGAGGAGAAGGGTGCCAGTCGAATTTAGGCTTCCGCTCCATAGTTTTTCTGTGACCACATCACCTCTACAAAGAGGAGAGGGGGGTGGTTGACTTGACTGGGGAAGGGGAGGGGGTGTGGGGGTAGACTGCCCAAGTCTTCCCAGTTGTTTTCCAAAAACATGTTACAGACCGCGGAAGAAACCGCGGTCCCTTTAGCAGAGTTCCTTGGGATTGTGCACCAAAGTGTACGAAAGAAAAAAAAATAGTTTACGTGTGCGATGTGTGTGCATAAATTTTGACTTTTTAAAAATTTCATGGTTATTGAATTAAAAAATATGAAAGTAGAGAAAAAAAATTTTGTTGGTTTGATAGTTGTTGAAAGTAGAGAAAAAAAAAAATTTCGCTGTTTGGATGGTTGTTGAAAGTGGATGTTAGTTGAAGATATGGTGATCGTATGTATGCTTACCCCCATTTTATTCTTCCCAACTAAAAAGAATTAATTGAAATAGTTAGAAAATTTTGTTGCAAAAAATAAATTTAAAAATATCGTAAATTAAAAAATAAATTGTAATGAAGAAAACTTTTATTATGAAATATGGTAAAATTTTCACAATAATTAATTTACGGGTCATTTTTTTATGTGGTTTGTTGATTAAAGATGCTACAATATAAATTCTTTCAATGAATTATTGATAATTTAGCAAATAATTGCTAAATAATTATTATTTTATGTCATTTTAATTGACATATAATTAATGAATGTAATTTTCCTAAAAGAAGGAATTAAAATATAATAAATGAACGAAAATTAAATTGAGGACAAACTTCATTAAAAAAAATTAATGAACGTAATATTGTTACAAAACTTCTATTATTCTCCAATACAATCCAACATTTTTTTCTCTCAAGCCACACATGTTTACAAACTGCACACATAAGAAAGATAATTACTTTACTCAAATTTCATTGCCATAAGTCTCCAAATTTTCTGCTTACAAACTCCACACATAAGATACAAAGAGAGGATGTTGCAACATACGTCCAAAAACACCATTAACAATCTAAAGATGCTTATTATCCATCTGCAACTTCTCAACACCTTCAGATATGTAATGGGATATTTCGTACCAGCCTTGATACAGCTCCCTTCACAAGCACAAACCAATGGTTCAAGCATAACTGAAACCCACTGATATTGAAGCATAAACCAGAAACAACTTCCAAATTAGTTAGCAAACTTGTAGGAAAACCAACGTAAAATAATTAATCTAAAAAGAAGTAAAGTATTAGCTGCAAACCAAGACGAAAATGATTACCCAATATGGCAGCAGTAGTGTGGCAGCAGCATTAGCTGCAACCAGTGAAGTGTTACCCAGGGAAAAAAGTGATACTAAAGCAAAAATGAAGTATCGGTGATACTCAAGCCAAATTTCTGACTATGTGATAAAAAAAAAGTTAAAGCAGTGATACTCAAGCCAAAATTTAGTGATACTCAAGCCAAAATGAAGCATCAGTAACACTCAAGCCAAAATTAAGCATCAATGATACTACATATGGCCAAAATGAAGCAGTCAGTGAGTAAAACATATATATTTTGGGCTCAGAGAATATATTAACCTGCGAAGATTCAAAATCCAGACCAAAATGGGACCAAAATGAACTGATGCTCAAGAAACTAAAGCTCAAGAAACTTAAATAAAGAGTCAGTGGTTCTCAAACCCAATTTCTGTGGCAGCATATAGGAGGCAAGTGAAGAAATTGATACTAAAAGTATCATTAAAGAGAGATAACAACAGCAGCATATAGGAGGCAGCAAGTGAAGATAGGTAATGCTTATTGCCTAATAAAAAATAGGCAAGCATTTCTCATCATAGCCCGTTGAGAAATAAAATCCAAGAACATGAAGCTAGGGTGAGTATCACATAAAACCTGGGCAGCAAACAACATAGCCCAAAAACTTCTCATTAAACCTGGGTCATCATAAATAGGATACTCAAGGTAGTTACAACTGAATAGATATGCAAAATAACTCATCACATCCCACACAAATACACAAACTCACTCAGGTAACAAAAATGATACTCAGTAAACTTTTGGACCAAAATTGATACTCAAAGTTAAAGTTTTATTTTGGGCTCAGAGTAAAAGCCAAACCCAAGTCAACATTGGGCTCAGAGTGTTACCAAAAGTCAGACCCAAATGGGTTTAGGCTCACATATTCCATGTAAACAAATTTTCAGCATGATTTTTTTTTCCAACATACTAATAAATTTTCACCAAAGAGAGATAACAACAGCATTATATAGGAGGCAGCAAATGAAGATAGGTAATACCCAAAATAGCAGTAGCATATACTCCTTAAACAAATCCAGGAGCCTGTATCAGGATACTCATCCACTGATATCAATGCTTATTGCCTATTCAAAACCCGACAAGCATTTCTCATCATAGCCCATTGAGTAATAAAATCCAAGAAGTTGAAGCTAGGGTGAGTATCACATAAAACCTGGGTAGCAAACAATGATACTTAAACTCTGATAAGAAATTCAGGTTGGAATTTTCAACTAGATCTACATGCTAACAAATTTACTGTCAATGTATGCAAAATTTAAGCCAAAATGAAGTGATACTCAAGCTAAATTGAAGTATCAGTGATGTAAAAAATTATATTTTGTCAAATGAAGAGGCAGCTACTCTGGAGTTCTCATCATAGCCCATAAAACTGAAACATCATAAATTATAAAAAATTATAAACTATCAAATGAAGAGGCAGCAGCAGCTACTGAACTGATACCTACATATACCACATAGCCTATTTCGCTCATTGAAAGTGGGGTTAAACTCACCATAAATTGGAAAGTCGGGTGAACTTGGTGTAGAAGCATGAAAAATATACATCAATGCAACCCAGCGTCCCAAAACAAAAGCTCAGAAGAGATCAGTGTCACGCCCCAGTCCCAAAAATACGTAGGACTAGGACACGTAAGCATGCCAGCCGCATGGATATGGCAACTCCAATATATGAAAACCAAATCCATACGTACGCTGTATTATGAATATCAAATCCACAAGTGGTAAAAATGTAATACAAGTCACAAGGTAAAATCTAAATCTCATCCACCAAAATCATATAGAAATAATAACCAGTATCTAGGAAACTAGATCTCAACAAGAAGTATCTAAGGATGATAGTTGGATGGAAACAAATCCACTACCAACTCGAATGGGAAAAATAAATACAATAAGCACAACTCACTCAAACAATAAGTACCAGCTACCAATCACGGCTCGAAGAGAAGACATCCATGGAGCATCTATATCCATCCAAAACTGTGCTCCTGCAAATACTCAAGAACAGGTACACCTGGCAGCGGACCAGGTCCTCAGAGGGACATAACAAGTATACTTAAACACATGCCAATAAAGTA
The DNA here is from genome assembly GCA_036927795.1 of Iris macrosiphon. Lineage (NCBI taxonomy): Eukaryota > Viridiplantae > Streptophyta > Magnoliopsida > Asparagales > Iridaceae > Iris > Iris macrosiphon. Next base: position 20,967,057 of record JAYESA010000013.1, read on the forward strand.
CTGAAAATAAACATCCATTGGGGTCGCCTAACCATCTATGTGAATGCAGTTAAGAACACCTTTCCCCACAAGTGAGCTATCTGGCTGAAAACTGGGATTTGGCATGGTTCTCTATTGGAGATCCAGGGGCCTAAAAGGCACGTCGTCTTTTGAACGCCGGTGGCCCGCCTGATAGTACATAATATATAGTGGTCATCATGGCCCGTATCTCCAGCGGAGAATCAGGGCGTACAGGAGAAAATGTGTAAAGGAGCTCAAATGCGGTACTTGTTGTTCTCCCTACCCCATGCTCTAAGCATGTCATGTCCATGACACGATTTGGTCCATAGCCTATTCTTAGTACCCTAGCCCAATCCTGCAACCAAACAAGGACAAGGATGGGGCCACCGTACTACAATAAGCTATGTCCATAAACCTCTAATAACTGCTAAGTCTTCTAGCATGCAAAGTTTCTAACAGCAGTTATTCCTAACGCACGGCCCACACGTACAGGAGGCCAACCCCGCACGCAAGTCCGTGATCTCTATATGAGACTCACACTCGTGTAACAACTGTGTCACGGCCAATGAACCTAATGGTGCTACATGATAATGGGGTAGTCTCATGAACAAGGTCAATGCAATACATAAATAAAAATCTATCGCGACGTCACCGTCGCGAGCATTTTATATAACAGTTAAAATATATGAAAAGACAGAAAATAAATATGCATGCAACATATGGAATAAAAATAACAGTACAATGGCAAGGTATACTTGCCTGGCAAGAAAGCTGCAATGTACCAATAACCTGCTCCAGAAATCGCGCAGAATAAATCCAACATCCTATATACATATGAATATAATACAATAAAATCATTAGTCATTACACTAGTGCACACACAACAATATTTACACTGGACTCAGGGGGTTCCCTAGGGGTATCACTAGTCATCTAACACGGTAAATTACGCGTTAAATTACGCGGGGTCATATCTTCAGGTATTGTACGAAATCGGACAGTCAATTGACAGGTGTCTACGCCAGTACGTTAATGTACGCAAGGCGGACAATTCCCAAGTGTTTAGGGTCAACATGGTCAAGGTGAGTACGGGACAGTCCACGGTGTCCTAGGGTTGTACAGTCTGGATATATAGTCCTAATTATTATTAGCATATAATTATTTACAATATACATATATACCTTATATATATATATATGTACATATATATCATCCAATAATTATACGTATACGAGGTTGAATAGTATGCATATACTAAATATATATATATATGTATATCAAGCTGAATGCTATACGCGTACGTGTACGAGTTCGTGTACGCAGCACCGGGTTCACCGGATCAGGGTCCAATATAAACTAACCGTGGTAACGAAATGCTATTGTCCTACTGAAACACACACAAACATACATAAAAGGGAAAGACAGACAGGTTCACCTCGGAGTACGTGCACGGGTACGACTGTGAGGTTGACGACGATGATGACGATGGCAATGATGTTGCGATGATGATGATGGTAATGAAGATGACGAGGATGACAGTGATGACTGGGTTGATGACGTAGATGATGATTGGGATGACGGTGAGGGTGATGGAGTGGTGATGATGAATTGAGACGAGTATGATGTTGGTGGTGCTGATGATGATGACGAGGACGATGGTGTTTGACAAGGACGATGACGAGGATGGAGACTAGGATGATATGGGTGATGATGATGTGGACAGTGGTGATGATAAGGACACTGATGATGATGACTAGGATGATGATGACGATCACGACGATGATGATGAATGTTAAGGTAATGGGGATAATGATGATTATGATGTTGATGGTGGTAATGGTTGATGATGAATTGAGGCGAGGATGTGCTAATGAGGTGTTGATGGTGATGTATTGATATGGTGATGGGGGTGGTGAAGATGATGATAATGGTGTTGATGTTTGTAATGGTGGTGGTAACAATTAGGTGGTGGTGGTGACAATGTAGGTGGTGGTGGTGCTAAAATTGTAGGGGGTGGTAACAATATAGGTGGTGGTGATGATAACAATGTAGGGGGTGGTAACAATGTAGGTGGTGGTGGTGAACTCCGGCCAGGGGTCCGGCCAGGGTGGTCCGGTCAGGGAGGGCTGTGGCCGAGGAGGAGGAGTAGGGACACCGGAAGGAGGCCGGTGAATGATGGCGGTGGTGTAGAGTGGTGGTGGCAATGGAGGTTGGCCTGGGTGTTAATGGGGATAATGATGCCGGCAATGGTGGATGGGGATTCGCTCAGGCGAGGTGGCGAGGAGGAGAGGAGGAGAAGGAGGTGGACTGGTGCACTGCTCGTGGTGGTCAGGCGAGGAGGAAATGGAGCAGAGAGAGTCGAGTCCGGCGAAGGAGATGGGTTCGTCGAGGCGAGTCGAGGGAGTATGGTGGAGATCAGACGAGTGGTGATGATGACGGGCTCCGGCGGGACAGTCGGGGTTGATGGTAGGGAAGAAGAGGAAGGAGAAGAGGGAGATGCTGCTGCTCGACTCCGGCGAGGTTGAGTCGAGCAGGGAGGGGAGGTCGACGAAGGGGCAGCGGTGCATCGTTCAGGTGAGGGGCTGGTTGAGGTGTGCAGAGGCGGGGAGTCGGCTTCCGGCGAGGAGGTTCGGGACTCCGGCGGGTGAAGTGGGGAAGGAGATGAAGAGGATGGTGAGGTGGTCTTCGTTCAGACGAGGCTGGGCTGACAGGCGGTTTCATGGCGGAGCTCCGGCCAAGGGGTGCACAGGGAAGAAGGGGGAGTCGGCTAGTTGTATTCCTTTAGGTTTTAGGTTTTGAAAGAAATAAAGAAAAGAGGGATTTATACATGTACAATTGGGTTTGGGTTTGACCTAGAATAGGGTTGACTGGTCAACCCCTCTCGGGTTGGGCCTAGGTCTACAATCCTTGGAGTAGGCCTTGGGCTCACATGAAGATGTTGGGCTATTAATTTATAATTATTTAATTGCAAGAGTAGGTGTGATATACGGGGCGATGTTGCGCGTTTGAAATTCCAGAAAATTATGAGAAAATCCACGTGAAGGGAAAAATCGATTTCCTTTGTGAATTGTCCAATAGTGGGGACACCTCAGTGCATTTTTGCATAAAGCCCCCCAACAATTGGAAAATTGCACAAAGGCGGAAATCAGATTTAATTAATTAAGTTGAACCGCGCACGATATTCTAGAATTAATTAGGAGTACATGGGATTAAATCAGGCGGCCATAATTGTCAGGGGCGTAGAGGGGACAGTGTAGAATATTAATAAAAATTTGGGTTGCACAAAACGGTCAAGGTTGTGTCTCCAATTATCGAACAACGGTAAGGTGCGCTACGTGTCATAATTATTCCGTAATTAAATTAAATGCCGTGTTCTAATTCAAATTGGTTTATACTAGCCCTAATTTCTCTATCTAAACCAAGTAGCCCTAATTTTTGGGTGAGGGGGTTTACAATCAGGCCGCAGAGTCTCCCTGCAGCCAAGAAAGACGACATCCATGCATCCCAATCAGCCAAAATATCTTGGCCTCAGAGGGACCTAACATGGCGTCCTGTCAGGAGGATCGTCTCTGATACAAAATCCTGACAAACAGAATTTTCTGAATGCCTCAATATACTTGAACACACTAAACGACAGGGGTCTCACGTCAGCACAGAACTTTACTCTCGATGGATGTGCAGCGCCAAGTGTACAATACAACTGGCCTCATGTGTCCCAGACTCCATGCAGCTCCATGCGTCTCTGGCCCCATGCATCCCAAGTTCCATGCGGTCCCATGCGTCTCAGGCCCCATGAGTCCCAGGCTCCATGCGGTCCCATGCGTCTCTGGCCCCATGCGTCATAGACTCCATGTGTTTCATGCGTCTCTGGTCCCACGCATCCCAGACTTCATGCGTGCCATGCGTCTCTGGCCACGTGTGTTTCAAACTCCATGAAGACCAAATCTTGCTGTTACAACATGAGTGATTCTCTCCAACCAAGTGTGGACCATGTGTCAAGCTGACCAAGTCACGCCCAAAAAGAACGAGAACTATCCAGATCTTCAGCAACAGAAAATCCCAACAAGTGTCCACGTGACAGCCAGGTACGCCCATGGTTACAGTTGTACCCTGTTAAGGGGGCAAACGTGGCACCCTCCAGCATCCATGTAGCCTAACATATGCGTGTCCAGGGATGACTATAAATAGTAGGGTACCACACCCATGCAAGAGGCTGGCTATCTGCGAACCTACTATCAAACAAGAGAGAAGAGCTTCCTCCTCCTGCATCGGATCGTCCATGGAGTAAAGAGAGTTGCTACACTCCTAACCCTCCATCGTCACCCCCCCAGAAAATAAATTTGTACTTAGATTGTCTCCTATGACTTCTCTGTACTTTCTTTTCGTTTGTTAGTTAAATCAAGATCTCTTAGAACTTTCAAATTTAATGGTGAACAAGATTGCGACTCGGCTGGGGATATACTTCTCCTCTGATGAGAAGGTGGTGAAGTACTCTGATACAGCCAAGCTGGGTTGAACCCAGAGGATACTGGTAGTCCGCTTCGACCAGCAGGCCTTCGAGGAGATGCTCTCGGAGGAAAGCGCTAGTCCTTCGTCGAGATTAGCAAAGCCCAAGAAAACCCGCAGGATGTGGGTAGCAAAGGCCTCTGTGCCTCACCAAACTGCAGAGCATACGCTCCCTGTCTCTCTCCATGTTGTTGAGGATGCTCGTCAAGCGTCCACCCAGACTGATCATGCGGCTTCTCCGTCTTCCACAGGAGACGCTCAGCACCCGAACTCTGGCAGAAAAAAACACTATGATGTCATACGTTCGGGTCTTGATGTTAGTTCCATACAGCCTAGGAGGAGGCCGCATAAGACTGTATATACGCCACCGGTTCACTGCCACAGGCAGATGGCCGCATGCGGCCCTCACAGCACCCGAACCTCTATTTTTGATCGAATCTCATGCAGCGTTGACCCTATGCGCCACACTGAGAGTGGTGAAAACCCAAACTTGAAATCTTTGTACTATATGCCTATGGGTGCCAAGTCGAAGAAGTCTAGGGCAGTGCGAGCTCGTCATGCTCAAGCAACTGTCTACTCGGCTGACCGTAAAAAATGGACAGGGTCCGTCTCCAAAGTCTTCCACTGACAATATGATGAGCGTTCTTGAACGAACCCTAGATCATGGAGCAAAAACAACACCCACGCACCCGTGCACTTAGTCTACCCGTGCTCACGAAAAGGGTGCAAAGGTGAGTCAGCCCTCATCTGACTTGCACAATATGATTAATCACAAGCGCAAGATGATGGAGGCAGCTATGGCAGGTGAAGCATCCTCCCCAGGACATCACCGTGCCAAAATTATCATCAACTGTTGCTGCAACAAAGTGGCAGCACCTACAAGCAGGCAAGCGGCATTCCAACGACTGCACCCGACGATACCTAACCGGCAATAATCCAAGGATTAGGTACAAATAATCGAGGGGGATGAGATACCATTTGCCTCATGTTAGTCTGCTCGGAAGGTCCCTTCCACCATAGGAGAAAAGAAATCCAGCACCTCTACTCCGTTACTCTCAACCAGCGCATTGAGAAGGCGACTACCAGGAGGACCAGCAGCAGGACCTGCAGAAGGCATTTTCCAGGGCACCCGCTCGAAGAAGAAGCTCCCAGCTCCTGGGGGCAGTTCTTCCTCAGAACTAGTAGGGGTTGCACAAGCTTATATAACAATCTGGCGTTCTAAGGAGATAGCGATTCTCAAGGAACAGACACTGGGGGTGGCCACCCTCACTAAGGAGACACAACCTCCTACGCTAAGGGTAGTATTCCATCAGAGTCCGAACATGATGCATCACTACTAGCTCTCCCAGACGACTATTCATTGTAAGAGTCCGAAGATGAAAGTACTAGACAACCATCCCTTCCTACTCGCCTCATGTAAGAACGACATATATGGCAGAGGAGGACCACGAAGGCCCCAGTGACCGACAATGCCTCGAAACCCTCGAGGCCATGATGCAAACTATGAGCGAGTCAATGCAAGCCTTGACCCAAGCAGTGCTAGACATCAAGGAGACTGTAGCCTCCAAACCACCAAGGGCTTCAGGTCAAGACCCTGGAACTAATACAGATTCAAATGCAACCGCTCCCCCCGTTGGCGACCGTCATGCTCTACCAAGGTTGTCTGCTCCTCCCGCGATAGATGAAGCTAGGAAAGCGATGAGGGAGGTCCAAGAACTCCGATTCTGCATAGATTTCATGAGCAATCGGGGCTCACTCCGCAATCTCAGAGTGCGGCAACCTTATTTGCTGGAATAGAGGGATGTACCATATTCGCCCAAGTACAAACCCTTTAATATTGACACATTTGACAGAAATTCCTTCCCCCACCGGTATATGTACTACTTCGAAACTACGACGAGACACCTACCCCGCAACGATGCTATCCTCACTAGGCTCTTCGTCGGGGCATTATCCGGGGTGACCTTTGACTGGTTTTGCAGCCTCCAAGATAACTGTATTTCATCATTCGACGACCTCAAGAGACTTTTTTTTCAAAGATTCTATGAGACGGGAAGTGACATGACTATGTCCTCCCTGATGGACGTTGCCCAGGGAGAAAAGAAACTAGCACAAAATTATATTGAGCGGTTCCGACAAGCTGTATTGAGGTTGCCCCCTGGCAATCCCGAGACGACGCTGATGGAGATGTGCCGGAGAAATCTACTTCCGATAGTCAGCCACTAGATGGGTGATAGCCAGCTTAAAGACTGGACGACGTTCATTATAAATATTGTCGACGCCGAAAAGAAAATCAAGGATGCCCGACTCTTGGGCATACAGATCCCTATCGCCGAAGACAGGGGGAGTGTTGTCACGACCCGATCCCAATAATCTGGGTCCAGTCGGATCATGCCCAGCCTGCACCGTTGTGAGACGGCGGCAGTAAGCTGTATCAATCCATAGTAACACACAGACATCCAGAATACAAGAAGGAAATTCAATTATTTTATTACTAAGTCTGAGAGAAATTCTTTTACAAGCAAAGATTAAGCAAACATGGTCCAGGGTTATTATTTCAACCCTGATTATTACAATTTGGAAATTCAAAGGGAAACAACTAAATATCGGCCTCCTGGCTAGGTTCAGCTAGGGCTTCAGAACTCTGATCCGGACCATAAAAGGTATCATACGCCTCATCGTCACCGCAATCACCTAAAATTGTTAATCTCCAGTCAGGAGGGAGCAAGAACATATATCCAATTCCAGCATCTTAACGATAATTAAAATGATGCAATGAGATAGTTTTGAACCATATTTATATTTTTGTTATGCAACAAATATGAAACAAGAGCAGTAAATGTCGATGAAGCAATGATGACAACTACAATCACTAAAGTGTTTTGAGAAAAGTAGCATCCCGTGGCCGGTCTGGGTTGGAGGCAATCTGTGTTCGCGTGAACACGGTGCGGCGTCAGTCCAGTGAGGTTGGACTTCAGCTATCCACAATGATGCAATAAGGGGGCTTTGACCACGGGTGCTAACTTTTACTCCCCAGTTCCCGAGGCAATAGTCAATGAGTCAATGAGTCAATCAATCAATCCATCAGTCAGTCAGTCGGTTCCGTGAAATCAAGTGTCATCTCAATATATCTATATGACATGCAACATATTTAATTACAACTAAAATACCAGTTTTGAATTATATGAAACTTGCCTGGAGTTGGTTTGGTGACGCGAGTGAGAAGTCGCGACGGTCTTAACCTTAGTTACAGGGACCTACAATCATTAATAATCTGATTTTAGAATTAAGTCAGAGGGTTTTAATTTGTCTTGATTAGTTAACTAAGTTAATGATTTAAATCCAACGATCGATTAAAAATAATAATTTGTAATAGTAATTTCGTAAAACAAAACCCCTTTTTAATAATAATAAAACTTATTTATTTTATTCGTAGAGAATATTTTATGGTCAAATATCGTTTTGTTTCTAATAGGATAAATAGGAAGGAATGATTATAATAAAATAATATCGTTTGTTTTTAGCAATTAATTTATAAGAGAAATAATATTTTGGAAAATATATTATATTTTGAATACTGAAATCATTTCAGAATTATATATTAAATAATTACTAATTAGTATTTAAATACTAAAAATTCATTTCGGAAATTATCTATTAAGTAATTACTAATTTATGAAATATTTAATAAGGTTTTTATTTTATTATATATATATAATGAAATTACTATGGAATATATATTTTTCTGAAATAATAGGAAAACCTTAGAATTGTTAATTGAAATTATATATATATTTTCCATGACAGTAGTGCATAATCAAATTCTAAACTATCAAATTCTAAGTAATTACTAATTTATGAAATATTTAATAAGGTTTTTATTTTATTATATATATATAATTAATATACGTATTAAGGATCGTTGCATTAAATCGTTAATTAATTAACCAAAACTAACAATCATTACATCTACTAATTAACTATAAACTACCAAAACTAAGCTATCCCGGGATTGACAGAGCTTTATTCTGTCAGTCCCGGTCGGACAGGGTAGCGGTTTTGGAAGGGACAGGGCGTGCGGATAGGGGCACCTACCGGAAAACTGATGGAGGAGTACCGAGGGGAGGCCTCGGACTCGGGATCGGGGTATTTCTAGTCCGATACGCGGATCTGCGTCCGTATCGTGTCCTGGACGCGTGTCCTGGCTCGAATCCGCGTCTGGGTCGTGTCCGCGGCGTGTCCGGGCTCGCTGGGGATCACCGGAGGCGGGTCGAGCGTCGGCGAGGTCACGGCGGGCTGCGGCGAGGGGCGGCGAGGTCAGGGTCGACGTCGCCGGTGCTCGAGATGCGGGCGGCGCCGGCAGCGGTCGCTGGAAGCTGCTCGGCAGCGGGTCTGAGGGAAGAAGGAGGAGGAGAACGATGGGGAGGGCGGCGGTGGAGGGTCTGAACGGCGGCGCTGCGCTGGACGGCGCAGGGGCGGCGGGTCTCGGGGGTCGCCGGAAGCTGGCCTCGCCGGAGAGGGTAGATCTAGGGTTAGGGTTTAGTGTTCGGGGGGAGAAAGGAGGCGGTGATGGGGTCTTAAATAGGGTTTTCGAGGGAGGCTCAGCCGGGCGTCGAGGCGGAGGGTCCGGAGTGGAGGGGCGACGTGGGAGGCGGTCGTGGCGCCGGAGAATGCGCGGCGGCGGAAAATCCGGAGGAGGCAGTCGTGTGAGGGGAGCGGGTTTGGGAGATGCGGGTCGGGCGCGGATCCGGTCAGGCCGACCCGCCCGACCCGCTACGGCACTGGGCTGGGCTGGGATACATTGGGCTCGGCCCACTGGGCCGGGCCGGGCCCTAAACGGAATAATAAAAATAATAATAATAAAAATAATAATAATAATAATAATAATTAAACAGTAATTTAAATAATTACTTTTTAGAAATTAGTTTTTAGGCTTTTTTAAAAATAGGTCTGAAGCCCAATAAAATCCCAGAAAATTACCCCAAGTCCAGTTTTCTATTTTACACCCAAAAATGTTATTTTCATGATATTTTAATATTATTAATTAACAATAAAAAAAATCCTTTATTAATTAAAAGCCATGATTTTAATTTCAGAAAAATTGCCGAAAATTCCAGAAAATTGGGAAAAATCCAGATTTAATAATTAGGAAAAATTCAGGGGTTTACAACCTACCCAACTTATAAAAATTTCGTCCTCGAAATTTACTATAATAGAGGGGAGAACAGGGTAAACATGCCTTAAAACAGATGAGGGTACTTCTGCTTCATCTCAGCCTCTCGTTCCCAGGTGGATTCGCCTGGGGAGTGGTGGAGCCACTGAACTTTGACCAGTGGAATCACGGTGTTCCGCAACTGCTTTTCCATACGGTCTATGATCCTCACTGGCTGCTCTGGTACTGTAAGACTTGGCCCAATCTCCAACTCTGAATGATCCAGGATGTGGCTCGGGTCTGGAATGTAACGCCTCAGCTGCGATACATGGAAAACGTTGTGTACGCCTTCAAGATTAGGTGGTAACGCTACTCGGTATGCCACCTCTCCAATTCTGCTCAATATCTCGAATGGGCCGATATACCTGGGACTAAGTTTCCCAGCTCTGCCAAAACGGATAGTTCCTCTGGTGGGGGAGATCTTGACGAAGACACTATCACCTGCTTCGAACTCCACGAGTCGGCGACGGCTGTCCGCCCAATGTTTCTGACGATCTTGAGCCACCCGAAGTCTGTCTCTGATCACCTTGACTTTTTCAGCCGCATCTGTAATCATCTCAGGTCCCAGCATGACTCGTTCTCCTACGTCGTCCCAAGCCAAGGGAGTGCGGCAACGACGTCCATACAGAGCCTCGAAAGGAGTCATGCTGATGCTGGCCTGGTAGCTATTGTTGTAAGCAAACTCTACCAAGTGTAGGTGGTCCTCCCATGATCCTCCAAAATCCAGGACGCAAGATCTCAGCATATCCTCTAACGTCTGGATGGTTCTCTCCGACTGTCCGTCGGTCTGTGGGTGATATGCAGTGCTGAACTTCAGTTGGGTCCCCAGACTCTCTTGCAAGCTCTTCCAGAAGTGAGAAGTAAAACGGCTGTCTCGGTCTGATACAATGCTCACAGGAACTCCATGTATCCGGACGATTTGCCTCATGTATAGGGCAGCTAACTTCTCGGTGGATAAACCAACCTTGAAGGGAATGAAGTGGGCAGACTTAGTTAATCTGTCTACGATCACCCAAATAGCGTCCTTCCCTCCTTGGGATCGAGGCAATCCTGACACAAAATCCATAGTGATGTGCTCCCATTTCCATTCTGGAATGGGCAGCGGCTGAAGAAGTCCTGCTGGTCTTTGTCTATCTGCTTTCACCTGCTGGCAGATCAAGCATCTGCCAACGAATTTTGAGACATCCTTCTTCATTCCATACCACCATACGTGCTCCCGTATATCTCGGTACATCTTATTTGCTCCAGGGTGGATGGAATACTGTGAGTGATGCGCTTCCTGCATCAGCTGTTCCCTCAATTCACCAGCAGGTACACAAAGTCTGGTGCCATTCCTCAGTGTTCCGTCGTCTGAAATAGAGAATCCGTCCAGTGTGCCAGCTAACACCTGGTCCCTGAGCTTGCACAATGCTCCGTCCTCGAATTGAGTCTCTTTGATTTTGTCCATCAAGCTAGACTGCACTTGCAAATGCATCATGGGGAAATCAGCGCCGGGCACTATTGCTTCCCGTCCAAGCTTCTTCATTTCCTCTGCAGGCAATACGAGTTCTAGTCCCAGCTTCTCCATGTCCTCCAGTAGGTACCGATCGGTCGTCAAGAACATCGCCATCGGATATCGACTAAGTGCGTCGGCGACCACATTAGCCTTTCCGGGATGGTACTGTAGGCTGATATCAAAGTCCTTCATGAGCTCCAACCATCGTCTCTGACGCATGTTGAGCTCCTTCTGTGTAAAGACATACTTGAGACTTTTGTGGTCCGTGTATATCTCTACCCTTTCGCCGTACAGGTAGTGCTTCCACAGCTTCAAGGCGAAGATGACTGCTGCTAGCTCCAGGTCATGCGTCGGGTAGTTCTTCTCATGAGTCCGTAATTGCCGGGAAGCATAAGCAATTACCTTTCCATGTTGCTGGAGCACACATCCTAATCCTTTGCCGGACGCGTCGCTATAAATTGAGAATCCTCCTGATCCTGAGGGTAGCGACAAAATTGGTGCTGTTGTTAGCCTTCTCTTCAGCTCTTCAAATGACGCCTGGCACGCTTCGGTCCAGACGAACTCTTCATTCTTCCTGGTTAGCTTGGTCATGGGCTCAGCAATTTTTGCAAAATCCTTCACAAATTTTCTGTAGTATCCAGCTAAGCCCAAGAAGCTTCTGATCTCTGCAACTGAACTGGGAGTATTCCATGTCTCCACGGCAGCTATCTTCTTGGGGTCCACTGATATGCCTTCTCCTGTGACAACGTGGCCGAGAAAGTCCACCTTGTCTAGGAAAAATTCACACTTGGACAGTTTTCCATATAGCTTCTCCTTTCTGAGGGTTTCCAAAATTATCCTCAAATGCTGCTCGTGTTCTTCCTTGGTCTTCGAATAGATCAGAATGTCGTCAATGAAGACAACGACAAACTGGTCCAAGTATTTGTGGAAGACCTTGTTCATGAGATTCATGAACACTGCTGGGGCATTTGTAAGACCAAAGGGCATGACCAAGAATTCAAATTGTCCATACTTGGTGTTGAATGCCGTCTTTGGAATGTCTTCCTTCCTCACCTTGATTTGATGGTAACCCGATCTGAGGTCTATCTTCGAGAAAACCTTAGCTCCACTCAGCTGGTCGAAGAGGTCGTCGATCCGGGGCAGCGGGTACTTGTTCTTGATAGTGATGTTGTTCAATGCCCGGTAGTCTATGCACATTCTAACTGTCCCATCCTTCTTGGGTACAAACAAGACTGGTGCACCCCAGGGTGAGGCACCGGTCCTGATGAATCCTTGCGCCTGAAGCTCGTCAATCTGGTCTTTCATTTCCTTAGACTCCTTGGGATTCACTCGGTAGCAGCGTTGGGAGATTGGTGCTGCGCCAGGTATAAGATCGATCGAGAATTCCACATCTCGATCAGGGGGTAGCCCTGGAAGATTGTCTGGGAAGACGTCTATAAATTCTGCTATGAGAGGATGAGGGGGTCCGGTTTCTTCAGTGATGGATGTGTAGGACACACATTCCACGCCTTCAGGTGCTCGAATCACTTTGAGTTTAGGTCCTCCAGGTGGACCTAGAGTTACGCAGCCTTCTCGACAGTCTATCAGAGCATGGTGCTGACTAAGCCAATCCATGCCCAAGACTACGTCATAGTTTGGCAAAGGCATTATTAGGAACTGAGTCTGAAACTCATGTCCTGAGATAGTGACTGGGCAGATACAAGTCTCACTAATGGGTATTGGTCCTCCACCAGTCATAACTCTACAGATTATCTTACTTAAGCCAGTAGCTAGATGGTGTGCAGAAATGAAGTTTGCAGATATAAAACTGTGTGATGCTCCAGAATCAAATAATGCTAAGGCAGGGTGCGAATGAAGTAGAATGGAACCTGCGATGACATCTCCTTCCGTCTCGGGTTCAGCTTCTGGCTCTTCCACAGTCAAGGCAAAAGCTTGCCCGGCTCTGTGCTGGTTGTAGCGCTGCTGCTGGGTAGGCAGTGGACCTCTCTGCTGTCCAGCTCCAGTTTTGTTGTATGCCGTGGGGCAGTCCTTTACTTGATGGGTGGCAGATCCACAAGCAAGGCAGTGTCCCAATTTCTTCCTGCAGATCTCTGCGGTATGACCTGGCCTTTTGCAGTAGACGCAGTTGACCGCCTTTGGTTGGTTGTACTGATGCGCTTTGTTGGCCGCTGCTGGCTGTTGTTGCTGGGACTGCTGGGGATAGGAGGGCCTATTGTTGTTGTTGCTGTGCCTCTTGTTGTTGCCCTGATAGCTGTTGCTTGACCCTGGATGCTCCCTCTTGGGTCGAGCAGGTGCACTGGCCTCTACATCTTGGGCCACCTTCAACATCTTGTCATAAGTCTTCGCACCGTTAGCAGCTACTAAGGTGCGGATCTCTTCACGTAGCCCGTGCCGGAACTTCTTAGCACGTTCCACAGGGTTGTCCACCAGGTGGCTTGCAAACCTGCCAAGCCTGTTGAACTCAGCCGCATATTCTTCAATTGAGCGGTCTCCTTGCTTCAGGTCTTGAAACTGCCTTCCCATAGCTTCGAGGGCAGCCTCTGGAAAGAACTTCCGCTTGAACTGCTTCTTGAATAGCCGCCAGGAAATCCCTCCAGCTCGAAATCTTGGCTCGTTGCGGTACCAAATGTTAGCCAAGTCCCTCAGCTGGAGTGCTACGGCCTCAACCATGAGGTCGTCTGGGAGTCGAGCGACGCTGAGGAGTCGCTCCATATCATCTAGCCACTCGTCTGCGTAGATGATGCCTTCGGTCCCCTTGAAGGGACGCGGGTCCAACTTCTTAAAGTTTTCTACAGTTCCAACCTTTACCTGGATAACAGGTTTGTGGTTAGACTAGAAATTCATTAATGGAATCCAAGCTTTTAAATCCTTAATTACCTTGGCAGGCTCCTGTTCTGACCGGGGTGTTCCTAGCGCTGCCATGGCTACATTATGGGCGTTCTCCATGCCCTCTCTCATAATCGCGGTCTGCTCGCGATTTGCTTCTGCTTGGGCCCTCTGGGCTTCAAGAACTCCTCGTAGCAGGCCTACGAGTTCAGCGGGGTCCACTGGCACAGGTGGTGCAACAGGAGGAGTCACATCAGCTGGAATTGATGTGGTCCTGGGAGGAATAGGTGGAGCTGCATGCACTACTGAAGTGTAGGCAGCGCGGGGAGCTCTTGCAGCATGGGGGCGATCTGTGAGCTGCAACGGAGAGGGGTCGGACTGAGCTTGATTCGGGGTGTGCTCAGAAGACGAAGCCTCTTCTTCGGCTGGGCCGGAACGGGTTGTCTTTCCTCGTGCCATCTTCTGGAAGGTTTTAGGAAGCAAGCATAAGCAATGTAACCTATGTTCTATAAGCAAGCAAAAATAATGGTACATATGTATAGATAGAAGAATTTTGGTCCTATGATGTGACAGATTGAAATTTCTCCAGAATTCTAAGTGTTCTAATTGTTTCTAGAGTCTGTTTTCCTAAGGTCATACTAAACCTAAAGTCAAGGCAAGTCGGTTTGTTTGGCCAGCCTAAGTTGACTAGACCAAAGGTTGTAAACTAGACCTGCATGGGCCACCACTGAAAACATGTCACGACCCGATCCCAATAATCTGGGTCCAGTCGGATCATGCCCAGCCTGCACCGTTGTGAGACGGCGGCAGTAAGCTGTATCAATCCATAGTAACACACAGACATCCAGAATACAAGAAGGAAATTCAATTATTTTATTACTAAGTCTGAGAGAAATTCTTTTACAAGCAAAGATTAAGCAAACATGGTCCAGGGTTATTACTTCAACCCTGATTATTACAATTTGGAAATTCAAAGGGAAACAACTAAATATCGGCCTCCTGGCTAGGTTCAGCTAGGGCTTCAGAACTCTGATCCGGACCATAAAAGGTATCATACGCCTCATCGTCACCGCAATCACCTAAAATTGTTAATCTCCAGTCAGGAGGGAGCAAGAACATATATCCAATTCCAGCATCTTAACGATAATTAAAATGATGCAATGAGATAGTTTTGAACCATATTTATATTTTTGTTATGCAACAAATATGAAACAAGAGCAGTAAATGTCGATGAAGCAATGATGACAACTACAATCACTAAAGTGTTTTGAGAAAAGTAGCATCCCGTGGCCGGTCTGGGTTGGAGGCAATCTGTGTTCGCGTGAACACGGTGCGGCGTCAGTCCAGTGAGGTTGGACTTCAGCTATCCACAATGATGCAATAAGGGGGCTTTGACCACGGGTGCTAACTTTTACTCCCCAGTTCCCGAGGCAATAGTCAATGAGTCAATGAGTCAATCAATCAATCCATCAGTCAGTCAGTCGGTTCCGTGAAATCAAGTGTCATCTCAATATATCTATATGACATGCAACATATTTAATTACAACTAAAATACCAGTTTTGAATTATATGAAACTTGCCTGGAGTTGGTTTGGTGACGCGAGTGAGAAGTCGCGACGGTCTTAACCTTAGTTACAGGGACCTACAATCATTAATAATCTGATTTTAGAATTAAGTCAGAGGGTTTTAATTTGTCTTGATTAGTTAACTAAGTTAATGATTTAAATCCAACGATCGATTAAAAATAATAATTTGTAATAGTAATTTCGTAAAACAAAACCCCTTTTTAATAATAATAAAACTTATTTATTTTATTCGTAGAGAATATTTTATGGTCAAATATCGTTTTGTTTCTAATAGGATAAATAGGAAGGAATGATTATAATAAAATAATATCGTTTGTTTTTAGCAATTAATTTATAAGAGAAATAATATTTTGGAAAATATATTATATTTTGAATACTGAAATCATTTCAGAATTATATATTAAATAATTACTAATTAGTATTTAAATACTAAAAATTCATTTCGGAAATTATCTATTAAGTAATTACTAATTTATGAAATATTTAATAAGGTTTTTATTTTATTATATATATATAATGAAATTACTATGGAATATATATTTTTCTGAAATAATAGGAAAACCTTAGAATTGTTAATTGAAATTATATATATATTTTCCATGACAGTAGTGCATAATCAAATTCTAAACTATCAAATTCTAAGTAATTACTAATTTATGAAATATTTAATAAGGTTTTTATTTTATTATATATATATAATTAATATACGTATTAAGGATCGTTGCATTAAATCGTTAATTAATTAACCAAAACTAACAATCATTACATCTACTAATTAACTATAAACTACCAAAACTAAGCTATCCCGGGATTGACAGAGCTTTATTCTGTCAGTCCCGGTCGGACAGGGTAGCGGTTTTGGAAGGGACAGGGCGTGCGGATAGGGGCACCTACCGGAAAACTGATGGAGGAGTACCGAGGGGAGGCCTCGGACTCGGGATCGGGGTATTTCTAGTCCGATACGCGGATCTGCGTCCGTATCGTGTCCTGGACGCGTGTCCTGGCTCGAATCCGCGTCTGGGTCGTGTCCGCGGCGTGTCCGGGCTCGCTGGGGATCACCGGAGGCGGGTCGAGCGTCGGCGAGGTCACGGCGGGCTGCGGCGAGGGGCGGCGAGGTCAGGGTCGACGTCGCCGGTGCTCGAGATGCGGGCGGCGCCGGCAGCGGTCGCTGGAAGCTGCTCGGCAGCGGGTCTGAGGGAAGAAGGAGGAGGAGAACGATGGGGAGGGCGGCGGTGGAGGGTCTGAACGGCGGCGCTGCGCTGGACGGCGCAGGGGCGGCGGGTCTCGGGGGTCGCCGGAAGCTGGCCTCGCCGGAGAGGGTAGATCTAGGGTTAGGGTTTAGTGTTCGGGGGGAGAAAGGAGGCGGTGATGGGGTCTTAAATAGGGTTTTCGAGGGAGGCTCAGCCGGGCGTCGAGGCGGAGGGTCCGGAGTGGAGGGGCGACGTGGGAGGCGGTCGTGGCGCCGGAGAATGCGCGGCGGCGGAAAATCCGGAGGAGGCAGTCGTGTGAGGGGAGCGGGTTTGGGAGATGCGGGTCGGGCGCGGATCCGGTCAGGCCGACCCGCCCGACCCGCTACGGCACTGGGCTGGGCTGGGATACATTGGGCTCGGCCCACTGGGCCGGGCCGGGCCCTAAACGGAATAATAAAAATAATAATAATAAAAATAATAATAATAATAATAATAATTAAACAGTAATTTAAATAATTACTTTTTAGAAATTAGTTTTTAGGCTTTTTTAAAAATAGGTCTGAAGCCCAATAAAATCCCAGAAAATTACCCCAAGTCCAGTTTTCTATTTTACACCCAAAAATGTTATTTTCATGATATTTTAATATTATTAATTAACAATAAAAAAAATCCTTTATTAATTAAAAGCCATGATTTTAATTTCAGAAAAATTGCCGAAAATTCCAGAAAATTGGGAAAAATCCAGATTTAATAATTAGGAAAAATTCAGGGGCTTACAAGTGTCACAACAACAACAATAACGACGACAACAGCAGCCGCGAGGGGAAATGGAAGCAGGCCTTGGTCGCCAACTTAACCAAGAGGCAGGAGCAAAAACAGGCGGAAGCTCCAAAATCAAAGGAGACTTACTCTTTCTAGGGTAATGGTGTCATGCTTATCTTCGACATGCTGATGATGGGAGGAAAACTTTGGCTCCCCGACGTTAAACGCCAGCCGAAACGGCAGACATAAATAATCTGAAGTACTATCACTTCCACCGGTACGTCCACCATGCTATACGGGATTGTTACACATTGAAGTGGTACATCCAGTGTTTGATCGATACCAAAGCTCTCTCCTTGGACTTCGATGACGTAACAGTTGCCGCCAACATGGTATCCCTCCAGTTCGGGAACTTCTCTGCAACAGAGGCCCAGGACGGAGTGATCCCGATCCCTAGGGTGACAATAGAAGTTGTTAACCTTCCACAAGCTTGAGACCAGACAACCGGGCTAATACCTCTTACCACATTACGGGGGAGGTTATGTGGATTTATCTCGACCTTGCTCCCGACATGATGTAGCAAGTAACGCCTTCCACCGCCAAGTCCAAGGGACGGAAGTACAAATCCTGCCACATGGTATCCCCCACCACTGAGGAAGCCATGATAGGAGCAACCAGGTCAGGACTCACCTACCAGCGGGATTATAATACTCCCGATGACGATACTTCTACAGCACCTACGACCTTTGATCCAGGTCCATCCCAGCCTTCCGCGGTAAACAAATCTAAGCAAAAGAAGGCTCGCTTTGACAAACCGCTGCGCAAAGATGTAGCTTAGGGGTTAGAAAAACCCTACAACTTTGATATCCTGGCACTACTGGCCAATACTCCGACGAAGTTGTCATTATTCAACTTCTGCGACTCTCTAGAGACACTCAGGCTGCTCTGAGTAAGGCATTATAGAACACCGATACCTACCTGGCGCAGGTCAAACCGCCAGCTGAGGATCCGACTGCTTGCCCCTACTGCAATAATATCATAGAGGCGATACCCAACACCACGTTCTCGCAACAGGATATATTGCTAAAGAACAACCGACACGATCGTCCCCTGTATTACACAGGGTACATCGATGCCATTA
Source organism: Iris macrosiphon (assembly GCA_036927795.1). NCBI lineage: Eukaryota > Viridiplantae > Streptophyta > Magnoliopsida > Asparagales > Iridaceae > Iris > Iris macrosiphon. The sequence continues at coordinate 20,985,775 of JAYESA010000013.1, forward strand.
AGGTGGACCGGATGTACATCGATCCCAGTTCATCAATCAGCATCATCCCGCGGAGTCTGCTTCAGACCTTGGGCATCCCGATGCATCGTCTGGCAGCCACTATAATGTCATCAGTGGCTTCAACACAGGAAGAAGCTACCCTTTGGGCAAGATTTTCCTGAAATGGATGTATCCTACAATGTCCTGCTGAGACGACCTTGAAGACAGAGGTTACTTGCTATGTCATTGATGTGGATGTATCCTACAATATCCTACAATGTCATTGACGTGGATGTATCCTACAATATCCTGCTGGGACGACCTTGGATACACCAATACATGATCGTGCCATCAACTCTACACCAATGTCTAAAGTATGTGGACGACCATGGCACGGTTAAGACAAAATTCGTAGACGTAGACCCATTTAAAGGGGTCGAGAGACCTACTACTCTGATGCGATCCTCTACAAGCAAGTCCCCCAAGAGGAGGGGGCAACGAGGCCGACGATGAAGCAGAGGCAGCGACAACATCAGAGGATCCCCTGAGAGTCCGTCTCAAGGCACGCGCTCCCGACACAACCACTCCCTTTGTCGTAAAACTACATAGGAAGGAACCCGAACCTTTGGTCGTCCGCTTTCACAGGCCGAATCAACCGCCAAAGGAAGATCCAACACTATCTGCAACATCCGAACATTTAGTCGTTCGCTTTAGTAGGCCAAATCGACAACAGAGAAAAGATCCGGCATCGTCTACACTGTAAACCCCCTGATTTTTTAGGATTTTAAAAATCCATTTTTCAGAATTTTTCTGTAATTTTTAACTAATTAAAATCAAGGTATTTTGGAATTAAATAAATTTAAATATTTTTATTAAATATTAAAATATTATGAAAATAATATTTTTGGGTGTAAAATAAAATTTTAGACATAGGATAATTTTTCTGGAATTTATTGGACCCCAAAATCATTTTTAAAGACCTAAAAACTAAGTTATTTAATAAACCTAAATAAACCAAAATAAACCCGGTTTATTTCTGACCCAAACCAACCCAAACCGGACCAAACCTCGACTCAGACCCTAATTTTAAACCCTAGCGGGTCAGGTCGGGTCTGAACCCAACCCGGAACCCGTTAACCCGAACCCGACCTATACTCTATCGGATCGGGTCGGATTCGGATCCTAAACCCGACCCGTTGAGACCCGTTAACCCTAACCGCTAAATCCCTAACCCCCGACCCTGCCGATTCGACTCTGCCGCCCTCCGTCCGTAACCGCCGACCGCTGCTTTGCCTCCCCCAGCCGCTCCGCCTCTCCTCCGCTAGAACGGCCGACCGACGACTTCCCCTCCGGCCTATTTAAACCCGTCACCTCCGCCTCCATCACTCATCCCCACTGCCGCCACCGTACCCCGGCCGCCCCGTCTTCTCCCAAACCATCAACACCACTACCGTAAGCCTCCAGCTCCACCGCACCCCGCTGCTGGCCATCCATCTCCGCCCGCTGTCGAGACCGACGACCCCGACTTCCTCCGGCCTCCACCAGCGTCCATCACCACCACCACCTCTCTCCCCGGCGTTTCCTCTGCAGTGATGACCCGCTGCCCCCCGAACCCCGGTGCCTCCTCCACCGAACGACCAGCAGCCACGACGAAGGCGAGCAGCCGCTGTTTGATAATAAACGAAAGAAATAAAACTAGGTTTATACGAAACCCTTTCTTTGGTTTACAAACAAGAAGTACAATTAATCCTATACGGGGATATTAAGTACAAAATTTAATCTGGGTAAATATTGCTATAGGAGTCTGATCTGTAGTCGATCATTTTGTCCCTTAGACCACACGATGATGAAGAAGTGCTGTAGAAGAAGGAGAAGCTTCAAAGATTGCAAGAGGGAGTGGATGCTCGATGCCAAAATCTTCGATCACTATTCTCTGTCTGTGCTCTGGATTCTTTTCTCTCAAGAATCAATTTTTGACCTCTCTCTTCAATTTTTTGACCTCGGACCTCCGTGGACGGAGGTCTCTATTTATAGAGTTTAGTGATAGTAACCGTCCAGTCGGCGTAGATGCCGAACAGTGGAGAGTGTGGCACTTTTTACGCGGCGGTTATAATAACTGCCACCCACGTATAAATGATCTTCTGAATCCGCGTGTGACTCGTGTCCCATTATGAGGTAACGCGTATAACTGCTGAGAAGATCACGGCATGCAAGCCACATAGGTAACTGCCCCTCACGTAGAAAAGGTTGGCGCAGAAGCCAATGACTGTCACCATGGCGTAGAAGCCAAATAGTTGTCAAGTTGGCGTAGAAGCCAAGTAGGCGTAGAATCTTGGTAGGCGTAGAAGCCTGATGCTGTATAGATAGGTAGCTAGCGTAAGGATAGTCGGTTATTCTTGCTTGACTGAGATCTTGAGCGTAAAATAGCCTTATCACGCACCAATGCAAATATAGCCTGAGTTGGCGTATTCCGAGGAGATAGCATACGGCGTGCTCCTGTAGTTGAAAATAGCCAGGTCGACGTATTTCAAGGAGATAGCGTATAGCGTACTCCTATAACTGAAAATAGCCTGATGGCGTAATATGCAGAGGTGCTGATGTGGACGTATTAGCCATAATTATGGCTCACCCAGTCTTTGAAAGTAGAACCAAATTTCGTGCATTAAATATAGATATCTGCCCCCATCACGCGCATTAACTGCAGAGACGTGCCTCGAGCTCTGTACGAAGAGCAGCTTTTGACGTGGCGGTTCGTTTCATCTCCTGCTGAGCATAAAAGCTCACGTCTGCCTGTGTAAAACTAGGCAACGTATTCCCTTGAATGCGTAAAAGTAATTTGTATCAAGAAAATGTCACTAAACGACGGTCTGGGTCTCTGTGCCGAACCATCATTACAGCCGTCATTTGGATAGTCATGCAGTACTCTTTGTCAGGAGTCAGGTTCACTGCATGATCTGACAGGTTCATTCGAGGAATACGAAGAGTTCCCTGTACGACTTCCCACTGCATTAAAAGCGAGCAGGTTTTACGCCAAAGTGGCGATGTAACAACCTTTTTACGCTGAAGCAGTCTGGAAATACTGCATTACGCGGGTTATTCTGGAGCTATGTTTTACGTTGTACTAGCGATGAAGCTCTGTTGTACGCCAATGGTTTTGAAGTCATATCTTACGCCACACAGTACTGAAACTCTGCTTTACGCGGGTTTTATGCATACTGCGTATAATTCTGTAGCATATTTTTCATGCTTCTACAAGACCTCCTTCAAAGTTTTCAAATCTCTCGTAATTTGAAACACTTTGAATGAAGCATGAAACGGTCAAGTCTGACTCTTTCCTCGAGGCTGATTTTACGGCAAATATTTAGGGATTTGTTGGGATTTGGTGTGTTCTCCTCTGCCTATATAAAGGCGAATGGGTTAACCTATTTTTTCCACACTTCCTTCACCACACAGAAATGGTTGTCGAGATTCGTCAGGTCGACTTGAGGAAGAAGAAGATCATGCTCTTCCAGCATGTAAGGAGCCAAAAAAGAAGGCGTCTTCGAGCAAATATCCTCTGCAACGATGGATCATGGAAGGATATCATCGCTTCCTTTGCTCGGGATAATCAGCAATTTCATATGGCGATTCATCCAGGAGAAAGGAAAGGTCACATTCGACCACACAGCTTACAAGCTGTATTTTCTCCCGTTACGTCACTGGCCAATGGCAGGCAGCCTGGCCCTGTCTTCCAGTATTGAGTTGGGTCTGAAACCTCAACTCAATCTATCAAGGCGTATGGAGGATGGGCTCTGAATAATTTACACAAGCCCAGTTATGTATCCTCCCGCCATTAATTATTTTTTTATTAATCGGCCGCGGAAGCCGATTAACTGCTGTAGAAGACGACAAAGATCTCCACCAATACGAGAACCTGGCAGAACAGATTCTTGGCGTGATCATAAATGAAAATAAGAAACCCTTTGTAGCAAAAGGATTTCCATCATATGTAATCATGAAGATGAAAAATCCTTTGTAGACTGGATTTCCATCATATGTAATCATGATTAATAAAATTATCTTCTTTTACGCATCTGATGATTTGTCATATTTTGCTGTGATAAAGTCTGAATAGTGTGCAGCTTCGACACGTCTGAATAACTTTACGCCAACTCTGATAAAAAGAGTATCTGGTCTCGCCCCATCTTTTACGCGTAACTGAAGACGTGTAGAAAGCTGCTTAGCATTTAAGTTGAAGATCCAAACTGTCATGCTGTCTTGGACAAGAAGTAGCGTAGAATTCTGAACTGTCACTTCTCTGATAAGAAGAATTCTTGTTCAGACCATCATCTTCAAGAATAATTTCCCAAAATTCCCTTGAAATAGGGCGAGAAATGACTGTCAAAATTGGCCATACTTGACCTTTTGAGAAAGGATTTTGACTGGTCTTTGGATGAACTTTCAATCGACCCAAGAAGAAGAGTCATCTTCAACGTTGAACTCTGTATATTTTGGGCACTTGGAATATTTTGTGGCCATGAAGGAGCATCTTCTGCGTAAACCCTTGTAATTAGTCGTCTTGAGAATTGTTCAGATATACGCATACTCTGGCCTGCGTATTTTAAGATATACGGAAAGTCATAGATCCGTAGCGTAGATTTGTAGCTTCTGAGCATAAAAAAGCTTCTGAGCATGAAATCATAGATCTGTAGTTTCTTGAGCGTAAAATCGTAGGTTTATAGCCTCTTGAGCGTGAAGGGCTACCGAGCGTAAAAGCATCCGAGCGTAAAACCATAGACTTATAGCTTCTGAGCGAAAAATCGTAGATTTATGGCCTCTCGAGCGTAAAAGCTCCTGAGCGTAACATCATAGATCTGCTCTGCGCGTAGAATCTGGATCGACTGACTGTCTGTCTTCTTCTTTCAAATGATAAGTTGACGTGGCCCCAAATCATAACCGAATATTAAATATCGAATTTGGTTAGGGATTCGAGGAGTCATCCAGACTCTATAAATACCCCAAGGCCTTCAGAGAAGAAAGCCTTCATCTGTCTTTTGCAAAAATCCTTTGTTCTTTTGAGAGCTCTTCTTCGTCTCTTTCTTTGAGAACTCTGAGTTTTAGCCATGGCATCGAAACCAACTTCCACCTCTAAGGGAAAGAAAGCTGCGTCTTTTTCTCGCTCCTCTGCTCAAGTACGAGCAACTCCCGTTGGGCTGAACGAACCCCGCTCTGAACGAAGTGCCCCACCGTCAAGCTGTGCACCAGGCGTCATAGGTAAAGCTTTTGGGATGTAAAAACGAAGAAAACCCTTCGCACACGTTGTACGTGAACGCGCTAGGTCATCTTCTATGCTGAGAGCCTCTCCGAGGAAGATGATGCACAGAGATATTTTATTATTTACGCCCACATTCCTAATGTATCAGCGTAAAAATTCCATATTTCTGCAGTCTGGCGAAAAAGCTTTGACTGTCAAAATTTGGCGTATACGACAAATTTTGAATGTTACGCTCTAGATAAAAATTTCGGCGTAACAACTCGAATTTTGGTAGTCTGGCGTAAAAACACAGACTGTTAGATTTTTGCGTATACTGCCAACCTTGAATTTTACGCCTCAGAAATAGGTTCCAGCGTAAAAACTCAAGTTTTTACAGTCTTGGCGTAAAAGCACAGACTGTTGATCTTTGGCGTAAGCTGCAAGACTGTAATGTCTAGTATAGAAACTGACTTGTTCTTCTTGCTTTTTGTAGTGGACTTGCAGATCCCTCCGTTGGCTGAGGTAATGGGTTTTGCTGCTGGGATGCTGAACTCCAATTATCTGGAGGATTTGTCCCATGTGACATTCCCTATTTCTGGAACCCAGTATCCTGAAGGAAGGAGAATTCTGATATCGTCTCAAGGAGAACGAATGTTGTTGAGCATGATCAGCAGGAAGCCCCTGACGTATATAGATGGGGCAAAATATATAAAACCAGCTTTCCTATTCGGGGATATGATTGATAAACAATCACAGATGAAGCCCAAGAAGGAAAACTGGGTTTTTACTGCTGGGGGTATGGTCATGTACCTGCCCAGGATGCCGAGAGATTACCCTATCTCGGCATTCTTCCATGCCACGCATCCCAGGAAGATGTCGTGGACCCTGACCCCTAATCTTCACGGCCAGCCGGGGAAGATATTTTATCAGAAAGGATCAGACCAAGGATTATTTGTGAGCCGCCCTTCAGGCCCTGTTATGCCTTTCAGGGGATTATTTCCGGGCAGTGTCCCGAGTGAAGATACTGCACTATTCCAGCCAGTCCGATTATCGACTTTTTGCAATGACTTCATGGGGCATGGAGGAGTATACCCCAAGGTTAATCCTTGGACCAACGTGTGGCTTACCCCTGGAAATCTTCGATGGGCTCGTTTAGCTGCCTGGGCCCTGAAGCATTTTCAGACGGAGCTGGAGAGCATTGGTCTGTTCGCGGCTGTGAATGCTACCAGTGTTGGGCTGCCTCCCAACCCCAACCTATTTTTGGCTTTGATGGAGCTGTGTATCTCGCTCACTGGGACTTTCGCCACTCCACTAGGGGAGTTGGGATTGACCCTTCATGAGATGGCAGAGATTTCAAGACTGCCAATGGAGGATACTCCTTATGAGGAGTATGTCCCTACAAACAGGGAATTGAGAGATACAAACCCTCAGGCAGTGGCAGTGTATCAGGAGCTAATGAGCCATTATCTAGCGTGCACCACCTTCTATAATGAGCCCTCTGATTTGGCTTATACCAACAAATGGGCGTCCTATCTCTTCTTTCATCAGGCCAGAGATGCTAAGCCAGACAAAGTTGTGGATAGCAGGGATAAGCCTTTGAACTTTCTGAGCGTGCTTAATGCTCAAATAGTCGATGATCTTATTGAAGACGCTGGGGCTTCAGATCAAGTTCTCGATGAGGAGATAGGGAGTTATCCTGCAGGCACTAAAGCCTACAGTTATATGAGGCATTGCCGCAAGCCTCTGTCAAGGGAAGCTCAACTGGCTGGCTTCCTCTCTGTATGGCTACGCCGATTGGTAGTACCTGGCATTGCATCTTCAGATCGCATTCATCGTAACACCTTATAGCCTGCAGTACGTTTGGTGTTTGGGGCAAGACTGGGCCTGCTCCCTGCCATGGTATGCCGGATACAAGCTGGCCTGAGGGCCATTACTGATGGGCTGCTTGCAGATGAAACACGGCGTACAAGCTTTCCCAGGGTAGAGTTACCATTCCTATATCTGATGGGATGGTTAATTCTTCATAACCCCAGGGTGATGTCTCCCGGCTCTGCCAGTAGTTCGGGAAATAATTTCTTGTTGAATTACAAGAATTCTACTTGGAACGTAAACACCGTCGTAGACTGTCGGCGAGCATTAAATTTTGCTCATAGCTGGAAGCTCTTCTGTGTCGTCCCCACTGTACATATCAATCAACAGGGGACGAGACTTCAGGATTCAGGTGACGGGAGGACTATTCTTTCTTCCGAAGCCTTTTACTGGTTGGTCTGCATTAGACCTTCTCATCTGCTGTACATGAGTGAGGACCACTGCTATCTAGAGCCGTATCTGTCTAACCGATTCGCCAGGCAATTTGGGTACGACCAGTTGCATGTGGGGAATGCTATCACCAGCTTCAAGTTCAGAGGGGGGCTTATCGACGGAGCGAGAGGATGGCAGTATTTTATGATGGGTTGTACTGGAGCAACCTATACTGTGCCCGCGACTTCTCTCTCCATGGAGTTGTGCATCCTCCATTCGTACGCCCAATTTTATGTGGCCATTAATACCTTCCATTGCGATTTTGATATGCGTGGAAGTTTTATGATGCCCTCTCATAAGTCCACTGGAAAAGAGGAGGTCCTATCAGTTTCCTCTGATGAAGATGAAGACCCTATCAGTCCAGATGAGTTTTTGTTGACAGTACCGAGAGGCATAATACCTCCGCCTGCGGAGCCTCTTGTTATCCCCAGTAAGTGAAGGGCTCCTACTCTGAAAGAGACTTCCCCTCACAAGAAAAAGAAGACTGTTAGTGGTCCTGTCAGGACTTCCAGCCATGGGACTCCTAGGAGTGAGCCTGTTGTTTCCCCGGTCAGGGATGATCCTTTGATTAGAGGTTCCTCGCCTTTTAGAGAGGGAACCTCCACAGTTCCGGCTGCCAGTGCCGAAGATTCCTTGCTCGAGACTGCTGTCGCTACTACCGCTTCAAGTAGTGCTACGAGATCGCCTTCGAGGCAGAGAAAAATAAGATTGCATATACCTTTATCCAGACCAGTAACAGGAGTAACCCCTGCCGCGTCTGTAAGTATATCCAGCGATATTCTACCCGATGAGCCTCAAGTGGATCTTGGTGAAGACCTGGAAGAATACCTGCCAGTGTCAGTTGGCGCACCCCCTTCTCCAGTATGACAACTCGTTTAGCATCATTAAGAAATGATTTAGCTGTACTGGCTGCGAACGCGACATATATACCATCAGCCATGGGTAAATATTGTCTTTATGCCTCTTTTTTAGAAAAATTAACATCAGGTTGATATTAACTTTCTTTTGTCTTCTTTTCAGGGGAAGACATCTACGGGGAGGGCAGCGTCGACGCAACCTTTGGCTTTGTTGCGACTCCCGCCGATGAAATGACGGTGCTCGAACTTGAAGAGAAAACATTTTCGGGTGCCGGCTCGCCCAATACAGTCCCGATATCTTCAGAGGAGGATGAGCCTGTCATCACGACTATGCCTCCTTCGAGTATGTCGGCCACTTCGACCGTTGTTGGTGTCTCTACTTTTGTCGCGCCATCTGCTGAAGCGACGACTGTGACGACACCCTCTGCAGTCGTTCCTGGAAGAGGATTCACCGATATTGCAGTCACTCCCAGCGTCCATTCGGATTTCGCCATGATAGTTGAGAAGTATACTAGTATTTTCTACATCACTTTGAAAATGCTGATATCAATGGTGCTGGAGAAGAATCTAGGCTTCGAGGCTCTGAGGATGTCCTCCCAGGTTGTGATAGCGCCGATCAAAAATTTCAACGACGCTGGAAGAGCTGATGCACTGGAGCAAATAGTTAATGGTTTAGAACAATCCATTAATAATTATTTGCAACTATCCCGAGGTAGCGTTGATGACCTGATTCAGGCAGAGTATGACTCCATGACTGCGGAACTTGTTGGGGAGATGGAAACTCTGAACAAATCCATCGAGGTACAGCAGCAAGAGATGAATGAAGAGCATACCGTATTGGGGTATGTCATTCCCCAGCTGACTAAGTGTGAGGTCGAATATAAGGAAGAGGCAGCGAGGGTCCACAAATTAGAAGACGAACTTGCTCAGGCAAAGGAGAGGGCTCTCTCTTTATCGGTAACTCGAGATGTGTTGAAGGACCGAATGGAAGCGGCTTAGCAGAACCTGGCACGTGCGGGTGTCACCCACGCAGGTTTTGTACATGCTCGGTCTGAACTGTCTGCCTTGAACAATGAGGAGGCAAGGTTGGAGCGGGCTCGCGCTAATGTGTTGAACTCCAGGAATGAGAAGATGGCCGCACTAGCGCAGCAGATCCGTGATTTGACTGCTCCTCCCCAATGATGTACTTTTTTATTTCTTCTGTAATTTCTCGGAGATAATAAAGACATATTTTTTGACTTTGTGGGCCCATCATTTTAGAATGTGATAGGCTAGGGTAAAAGTGATATCAGAGGTATCATTAACATGACATTCTTTCGTTTAAGGTTTTGCTGAATGTAAATCTATTCAGAGTTAACATGAACCTGAAAGAATATAATCCAACTAAATTTGTATACTAAACACTATCAGAGATAATATGAATATGATAGGCTTACAAATTAGTTAAGGATATCTATTTGGAGGTCACATGAACCTGATAGAATATGATCCAGCTAACCTTTGTGCATGGTATCGTCAGAATAAGATCTTCGTCATACTCCGTTAAACGAAGGAGATCAAGTATAGTACTTCTTCGGGAATTTGCAGTTGATAGTAGCCAAAAAATTTCATTAGACTTGGCTAATCTGTAAGCGCCATTTGCAATCATATAAGGGTCCTCCCATTTCTTTATGATTGTTTGTACGAACTTCGGATATTGTACTAGAGGTAATATGGACGTAGTACGATACCGTATTTGTCGAGGACATCCCATTGGGGGATTTTTGGTAGACCCATTACTTTTTGTGCACGAGAGTGCAAGTAATAGGTTTAAGGCAAATCCTGACAGAGGCAATACGACTCTGTGGGGGATGAATAGAGACTGACTCTTTCTTCGCTGGAAAATTAAGGATAGTTCAGAGGTAATATGGACATGAATATTTCATTTTCCATTGTGGGCATTCCACGGAGGAATTTTTTTGTGGACCTATCACTTCTTGTGCACGAGAGTGCAAGTAATAAGTTTTAGGACAAGTCCTGCCAGAGGTAATATGGACGTGGCAGTTTTAGGACACGTCATAGATGGGAGACAGGATTTTACGCGCAGAGCGCGAAGCAGACTTCTGGATTAGTACTGAGGCATTGCCAGAAGTTGTCTGCCACGTCACAGATGGGATATAGGGTTTTATGCGCAGGGCGCGCAGGTTACGAAGCTACAACCTTGTTGGTCGGAGAAACTAGAGAGTCGGCAGGAATAGTAGGGGATGTCCGGGGTATCCATACCTTACGCAATTTCCTGTTGTCTTGGACAGAGAGGGAATGAGAGCTACCCCCTGCTCGAAGCATGTCTTCGTAGGCTGATTGGTCGAATTGGACGACCAAGGTCTTCTTCATTGATCCTACTGATACTGCATCGTGTTGAGAAATTTTTTTCTCGTCAGATGAGAAAGTCATCCCCAACAGAGTCGCCATCTTGTGTTTGATAATAAACGAAAGAAATAAAACTAGGTTTATACGAAACTCTTTCTTTGGTTTACAAACAAGAAGTATAATTAATCCTATACGAGGATATTAAGTACAAAATTTAATCTGGATAAATATTGCTATAGGAGTCTAATCTGTAGTCGATCACTTTGTCCTTTGGACCACACGATGATGAAGAAGTGCTGTAGAAGAAGGAGAAGCTTCAAAGATTGCAAGAGGGAGTGGATGCTCGATGCCAAAATCGTCGATCACTACTCTTTGTCTGTTCTCTAGATTCTTTTCTCTTACGAATCAATTTTTGACCTCTCTTTTCGATTTTTCGACCTCGAACCTCCGTGGACGGAGGTCTCTATTTATAGAGTTTAGTGACAGTAACCGTCCAGTCGGCGTAGAAGCCGAACAGTGGAGAGTGTGGCACTTTTTATGCGGCGGTTATAATAACTGCCACCCACGTATAAATGATCTTCTGAATCCGCGTGTGACACGTGTCCCATTATGAGGTAATGCGTATAACTGCTGCAAAGATCACGGCATGCAAGCCACGTAGGTAACTGCCCCTCGCGTGGAAAAGGTTGGCGTAGAAGCCAATGACTGTCACCATGGCGTAGAAGCCAAATAGTTGTCAAGTTGGCATAGAAGCCAAGTAGGCGTAGAAGCCCGGTAGGCATAGAAGCCTGATGTTGTATAGATAGGTAGCTAGCATAAGGACAACCGGTTATTCTTGCTTGACTAAGGTCTTGAGCGTAAAATAGCCTTATCACGCACCAATGCAAATATAGCCTGAGTTGGCGTATTCCGAGGAGATAGCATACGGCGTGCTCCTGTAGTTGAAAATAGCCAGGTCGGAGTATTTCAAGGAGATAGCGTACAACGTACTCCTATAACTGAAAATAGCCTGATGGCGTAATATGCAGAGGTGCTGATGTGGACGTATTAGCCATAATTATGGCTCACCCAGTCTTTGAAAGTAGAACCAAATCTCGTACATTAAATGCAAAGATCTGCCCCCATCACGCGCATTAACTGCAGAGACATGCCTCGAGCTCTGTACGAAGAGCAGCTTTTGACGTGGCGGTTCGTTTCATCTCCTGTTGAGCGTAAAAGCTCACGTCTGCCTGTGTAAAACTAGGCAGCGTATTCCTTTGAACGCGTAAAAATAATTTGTATCAAGGAAATGTCACTAAACGACGGTTTGGGTCTCTGTGCTGAACCATCATTACAGCCGTCGTCTGGATAGTTATGTAGTACTCTTTGTTAGGAGTCAGGTTCACTGCATGATCTGACAGGTTCGTTCGAGGAATACGAAGAGTTTCCTGTACGACTTTCCACTGCATTAAAAGCGAGCAGGTTTTATGCCAAAGTGGCGATGTAACAACCTTTTTATGCTGAAGCAGTCTGGAAATACTGTATTACGCGGGTTGTTCTGGAGCTCTGTTTTATGCTGTACTAGCGATGAAGCTCTGCTGTACGCCAATGGTTTTGAAGTCATATCTTATGCCACACAGTACTGAAACTCTTCTTTACGTGGGTTTTATGTATACTGCGTATAATTTTGTAGCGTATTTTTTATGCTTCTACAGCCGCTGAGAGCCGCCTCCGCCTTTCTCCGGCCGCCTCCAACTCCGGCGAGAAACCCTAGCCCTTGCCGCCTCGCGAAAATGCGAGTTTTAGTCTTCTTTGGAGCCCTGTTCAGGTGACTATATCTCTCTTCTCATTGCCCCATTTTACGTTCCGTCTGTTGTGACGCATAGACTGCATGACCCTCTCGATACCCATGCAATTCGCTCGGGGTGTCGAGTCCTGTGGCGATCGCAAACTGCGACCCAAAATCAGAAAAATGTTTGCCCTATTTTTCTCCGGAACTGAGTGTGCCCCGCTAAACGGGAATACTTGGTCGTGTGCGGACTTCACCGAAAGGTGCGCGCTGTTAATACGGATGAGTGGTATTTTGCGAAAGTTGATTTGGATGCGCGTGCACACCGGAATCAACGCGTATCCGTCGACAACACCCCGTATCGGCCCTGTTCTGGAACTCGTTGTAACTTCGTGTACGTACGTCGTATCGAAATGAAACTTACACCATCAGACTTATAGTAATACGCTAGTATTGCGACCCAAGTTTGGTTCGATTCCGAGAACGTTGACAAAATCGCGTATCGTGGCCCCACGGTTCCACTTGACGGACGATTTTGTGATCGGCTCATCGGAATCCAGTTCTGGATATATCATTGAGTTTGTATCGTCGTTCTAGACTTGTGGACACTAAGTTTGACGAATTTGGAGAACATTGTCTCTGGCACATTTTTTGGTGCGAAGCTGGCCACATGTGGACCCCACTTTGACCAGAAACTGTCGTTTTTGCCTCTGTATCTAAATTGGACTCAAGGACAGGCATTTCTAGCTATTTGATATCTTCTGAACCTGATGGTAACATTTATTTCAGCAACCGGAGGAGTATCTGCAAATTTTGCTGATACCAGAGCAGCAGTTGGAGCCAGAACCCCAGATAAGTGTACCTGGCCATACTTGCAGCATTTGTTTATACTATTCTCTTAATTTATTACTGTAAGATCTCTGTTCAACCTAGGACCATGTGACATTACTTCACGTCCAAATAATAATCGGGTGTCAACACTGTACGCGGTATTGTGTAACGTCACCTAGTCATGGATACCGAGACCCTATACACTCTCGTGCTTGCCTTATCAGGTACGTCATAACCCAGGACACCTGACACTATTCATGAGACAGAATCTTTCTGAGATATTCATGGTGATTCTATATAGGTTACATGATTCATGACATAGATATTGCATGTGCTTAGCTATAATTATGACTTATTGCATCAGTTAGAGGTCATGATCCTGCGTGACATGGACATGAGACGTCGTGGACATGAGACGTATGATTACATTGGGTGGAAAGAGTATTACCATATCAAAGGCTGATTATATTATATATACTATTATCTGGAGGTGTCTTAGACTCTGACACAGAGCTTTAACACATGTATTGTCCCTTCGAGAAAATGCTGCTATGGGTTTCCCCGACACAGAGCCTATAGTAGTCTCAGCCTGAGTATGATTAATGCTCTCATATTGCATATCACTTAGCTGGTTATCTAGTTTACCCTATTGTTTCATTTATTGCTGCACTGCATTATTTTGGCATGAGTTATTTTGTACCTTGTTATGTCCCCTGAGGACCTGGATCTGGATTATGTCCCCAGGGTTAGCAGAGGATATCTACCCTGAGGTGTACGGGACAGGAGCAGTCCTTGGGGCAGTACCAGAACCTGAGGATGAGGTGATCGCTGAGGATTTCTCCTGAGTATCTGCTTATTCTATACTCAGTCTTTGATGCTATTAAACTCTTTTAATTCTTGTTTAATGCACAATTGTATCAAACTTATTATCGGGTTGTTCCCCGATTTGCTTTATTGAGATTTGATGATGTTTATATTTTATTTTGTCGATATTGATGTATTCATTTCTGTGGATGAGATTAGTATAATAGACCTTTATTGATGTATTACAACTTAAGTACATCCTGATGGGTCCATTAAATTGGATTTGCCTATCGGTGTGTGCTGCTGGCCATTGCCACGTGGCTAGTCCCTCGATATTTTGGGACTCGGACGTGGCATGGTTTTTGTGGTGGCCCATGCAGGCCAACGACTAAATTGCTTCGGTTTCAACTTAGGAACCGAGCAAGCCTGCAATAAGATAGGATAAGTTATAGGATCTCATCCACTTGCTTGAATCGTTCTTGATCTCTATATCAGATTCAAAATTTCTTGACTTGCATCCTGCATTGATTCCTTTGTACGCCTCTTATCATTTATTTTTGATGCAGAGTAATGGATTCACGAGCAAACGATGAAACTCCTGCAAGAACACCAATAGGTGCTGTAGCCACCTACATAGAAGATGAAGTGATGCCATTGAGTGGAGATCCCTCTACTCATCGAAGTAGTCAAGCAAATCAGCATGCTTCTAGATTTTGGCGAGATGACATTCTACCTCCGCCACAGTTTACTCCTCCAATGCCCGTATTCCCACAAGGGCAGGCTATGGACGGGCAATAAATATTTCAAATGATCTATGCAATGATGCAAGCTCAATAACAAATTCAACAAGAGGCTCTGCGTCATAAGGCAGAGAACTTGAGGAGCAGCCTAGTAACCGCACTGGAGCAAGCAGATCTACCAGCACGACGGCCAACGACAGGCTCTATCACCGATTTTTTGTCAGCTGAAGCCCCGCACCTTTTCAGGCAAGGAGGAGCCCACAGAAGTTCATGAGTGGCTCACCAACACTCAACATCAATTAGAAGCAGCTGAGCTTCCAAGGGAACGTTGGATGACTGCCGTCAGAATGCAATTGACGGGCAATGCACATCACTGGTGGCTATCTAAGGAGACACGGCTCGGACCAGACTGAGTCACTTGGGAAGAGTTTCCAAACTCTTTCAGGAGATGTACATTCCAGCTATCGCTCGATCAGAACTTCGGGACAAGTTCAATTGCCTTACTCAAGATAGTATGACAGTGGAGGAGTATAATACGAAGTTTATTCGTCTAAGTCGCTTCGCCCCAACCCTGATCCCGACAGAAGAAGAGAAGGCTAAAAAATTCTTTGACGGACTAAACTTTGAGCTACAGAGAATGATCGAATCCATTGCACCTACTTCGTACACGGACGTCCTTGCTGCAGCACGACGTATGAAATGCGTCACCAGGAGAGAGTCCATCCTTAAGCGGCCAATCATATCAGCATTAGCCAGAGTACCACAAGAAGAGGCTGCAAAGAGACCTCACCTACACCAACAGCAGAGAGCATCTATCCCACTAGCACTAATCCTACCTTCTTGCCACTACTGTGGCAAGGCAGGCCATCTTGCCAAGGAATGTCGACGCAGATTGGGATTATGTTTAGCTTGCGGATCCAGACAGCATTCGGTGTGGGAATACCCTGAGCGTTGAGAAGGAGCACCAATAGTAAACCAACAAGCTCTGGAGGATATCAACCGAGGCCACCCTTGGCCCCACGAGCATCACTTTTTCAACAAGCCCAGCAACAACAGAGGGTACCACAAGGACGCGGGCAAGCTTTCGCGATGACCTTGGAGTACGCGCAGACTCATGGAGTAGCAAATGCGCGTAAGTTATTGTATTGCTTTAGCTCGTGCCTGTTAGTTCGTGACCTTAGCCTTAACCTAGTAATTTTGAACTTGTTAGTGATAACCTAGTATATTTTTATAATTGATAACCTAGTTTTCTAAGCTGTAGTTTTCTTGCTTTAACTAGATTTTATTTACTCTGGAAATTGCATAACTTCTATTGCTTAGGGAAATAATATTTTCATTCCCTATGTGTTTTGCTTAAACCCTCATCCTTTGATTCTCCTGAATCATGATTCTTGATAGTGATGTGCTTTGAACAATGCTTGCAACCGTGTCATCTCTGTTGACCGATTATCCTTTGATTGCGAGGACGCAGTCCTCTTAAGGGGGGTAGATTGTAAACCTCCTGATTTTTCAGGATTTATAAAAATTCATTTTCAGTTTTTTCTGTAATTTTCTGTAATTTTTAACTAATTAAAATCAAGATATTTTAGAATTAAATAAATTTAAATATTTTTATTAAATATTAAAATATTATAAAATAATATTTTTGAGTGTAAAATAAAATATTAGACATAGGATAATTTTTCTGGAATTTATTGGACCCCAGAATCATTTTTAAAGACCTAAAAACTAAGTTATTTAATAAACCTAAATAAACCAAAATAACCCCGGTTTATTTCTTACCCAAACCAACCCAAACCGGACCGAACCCTGACTCAGACCCTAATATAAAACCCTAGCGGGTCAGGTCGGGTCTGAACCCAACCCGGAACCCGTTAACCCGAACCCGACCCATACTCTATCGGATCGGGTCGGATTCAGATCCTAAACCCGACCCTTTGAGACCCGTTAACCCTAACCGCTGAATCCCTAACCCCCGACCCTGCCGATTCGGCTCTACCGCACTCCGCCCGTAACCGTCGGCCGCTGCTTCGCCTCCCCCAGTCGCTCCGCCACCCCTCCGCCAGAACGGCCGACCGACGACTTCCCCTCCGGCCTATTTAAACCTGTCTCCTCCGCCTCCATCACTCATCCCCACTGCCGCCACCGTACCCCGACCGCCCCATCGTCTCCCAAACCACCAACACCACCACCGTAAGCCTCCAGATCCACCTCACCCCGCTGCTGGCCATCCCTCTCCGCCCGCTGCCGAGACCGATGACCCCGACTTCCTCCGGCCTCCACCAGCGTCCATCACTACCACCACCTCTCTCCCCGGTGTTTCCTCCGCCGTGACGACCCGCTACACCCGAACCCCGGTGCCTTCTCCACCGAACGACCAACAAACACGACGAAGACGATCAGCCGCCGAGAGCCGCCTCCGCCTTCCTCCGGCCGCCTCCAACTCCGGCGAGAAACCCTAGCCCTAGCTGCCTCGCGAAAATACGGTTTTTAGTCTTCTTCGGAGCCCTATTCAGGTGACTGTATCTCTCTCCTCGCTGCCCCATTTTTTGTTCCGTATGCTGTAACGCGTAGACTTCATGACCCTCTCGATACCCGTACAATTCGCTCGGGGTATCGCATCCTGTGGCGATCGCAAACTGCGACCTAAAATCAGGAAAATATTTGCCATGTTTTTTCTCGGAACTGAGTGCGCCTCGCTAAACGAAATAACTTGGTCGTGTGCAGACTTCACCGAAAGGTGCGCACCATTAATACGGACGTGTGGGATTTCACGGAAGTTGATTTGGATGTGCGTGCACACCGGAATCAACGCGTATCCGTCGACAACACCCCGTATCGGGACTGTTCTGGAACTCGTTGTAACTTCGTGTACGCACGTCGTATCAAAATGAAACTTGTGCCATTCGACTCGTAGCAATACGCTGGTCCTGTGACCCAAGTTTGGTTCGATTCTGAGAACGTTGACAAAATTGCGTATCGTGGGCCCCACGGTTCCACTTGACGGACGATTTTGTGATCGGCTCATCAGAATCTAGTTCTGGACATACCGTTGAGTTCGTATCATCATTTTGGACTTGTAGACACTAAGTTTGACGAATTTGAAGAACATTGTCTCTAGCACGTTTTTTGGTGCGAAGCGGGCCACATGTGGACCCCACTTTGACCAGAAACTGTCGCTTTTGCCCCTGTGTCCAAATTGGACTCAAGGATAAGCATTTCTAGCTATTTGATATCTTCTGAACCTGATGGTAACATTTATTTCAGCAACCGAAGGAGTACCTGCAAATCCTGCTGATACCAGAGCAGCAGTTGGAGCCAGAACCCCAGGCAAGTGTACCTTGTCATACTTGCAGTATTTGTTTATACAATTCTCTTAATTTATTACTGTAAGATCTCTGTTCAACCTAGGACCGTGTGAAATTACTTTACTTCTGAATAATAATCGGGTGTCAACACTGTACGCGGTATTGTGTAACGTCACCTAGTCATGGATACCGAGACCCTATATACTCTCGTGCTTGCCTTATCAAGTACGTCATAACCCAGGACACCTGACACTATTCATGAGACAGAATCTTCCTGAGATATTCATGGTGATTCTGTATAGGTTACATGATTCATGACATAGATATTGCATGTGCTTAGCTATAATTATGACTTATTGCATCAGTTAGAGGTCATGATCCTGCGTGACATGGACATGAGACGTCGTGGACATGAGACGTATGATTGCATTGGGTGGGGAGAGTATTACCATATCAAAGGCTGATTATATTATATATATTGTTATTTGGAGGTGTCTTAGACTCTGACATAGAGCTTTAACACATGTACTGTCCCTTCGAGAAAATGCTGCTATGGGTTTCCCCGACACAGAGCCTATAGTAGTCTCAGCCTGAGTATGATTAATGCTCTCATATTGCATATCACTTAGCTGGTTATATAGTTTACCCTATTGTTTTATTTATTGCTGCACTGCATTATTTTGGCATGAGTTATTTTGTACCTTGTTATGTCCCCTGAGGACCTGGATCTGGATTATGTCCCCAGAGTTAGCAGAGGATATCTACCCTGAGGTGTACGGGACAGGAGCAGTCCTTGGAGCAGTACCAGAACCTGAGGACGAGGTGATCGCTGAGAATTTCTCCTGAGTATCTGCTTATTCTATACTCAGTCTTTGATGCTATTAAACTCTTTTAATTCTTGTTTAATGCACAATTGTATCAGACTTATTATCGGGTTGTTCCCCGATTTGCTTTATTGAGACTTGATGATGTTTATATTTCATTTTGTTGATATTGATGTATTCATTTCTATGGATGAGATTAGTATAATAGACCTTTATTGATGTATTACAGCTTAAGTACATCCTGATGGGTCCATTAAATTAGGTTTGCCCATCGGTGTGTGCTGCTGGCCATTGCCACGTGGCTAGTCCCTCGATATTTTGGGACTGGGACGTGACATACACCTTCATAACCTATGGTCATTCACCTTCGAAGACCACTAAGGGAAGATCCGGCACCTCTTATAAATTCTGAACCCTTTGTGGTGTCACGCCCAGTCCCAGAATACACGGGACTAGGCTATGTGACAATGACCAGCTACGTACCAAGGGGACTCCCGCCCAACTCTGAATACATATAAGACGTAAATGAAGGTCACTAGCTAGATAACACGGTATACATGCCTATGTCTCAAACCACAAGGATATGTAATAAAGAAGGGACATGTATCATGGTGTACACCCCACACTACACTCGTCCGAATAGACTCGAAGGAAATAATATGAGTCTACAAATACTGGGCTATACTAGCAGAAAATAAGCAATGATCATAATAGCTGAACAATAAAGAAGTGAATACAAATATCGAGTAACAACATATGCATACCGGTATAATACTCATCAGCAGCTTTAGCCTCCCATCAGCAATCGACCCTACAATCTGGCAGGGAACCAAGTCCTCAGAGGGACATAACAAGGTACAAACACAGTATGCCATAGTAAAAAAAAATGTGATACACCGGTGTAATCTAGCATAACCACCTAAGTGAGACGCAAATTTGAAGACAATGTTCGACGCGTGGGTTTTCCAAATATAAAACCGTAGCTCCGAGGCACAGAGACACACGGGACGTACCGTAGCTTTGAGCACAGAGTCACACGGGTGATACTATTACTCCGGATACAGGATCTCTACATAAATAATATATATATATATATATATATATATATATATATATATATATATATATATATATATATAGCGCGTGCAAAGTAGCCCAAGCGTCTATTAACTGTCTTTCCCTCCCAAAGCAGTCAACGAGTGTTCGCTGAACCTGAACCTCTATCTAACAGTCTCGTCATACTGAAGTAACTATCAACAATCACGATCCTAAAGTCATCACAGATTCTGGTCATATTGACACTATCAGGATACAGGAAGTCTGGCACGATTACAGTGTCTGAATGTGTCCTAGGATTCCAATGTAACCAAGTAGGTACATCAAGGTGTCGCGAACATCTATCAATTGATACTAGACATTATCGACGAACGTCTGCACCCGGATTTAACCCGGACGCTAAGTAATGATTTCAATCCAAAGCGCACACAATGCATAGATAGAATAAATAGTAAATCTAGAACTGAGATATAAAATGGCAAGGTACACTTTTCTGGAAGCCAGGCGAAGATTCGAACCCGAACTCGCCAAGGAAGTAGCAGCACAAGATGGAAACTGGAACAGATATCTCCGGATGCTGTCACAAATATCACCAACAATCCTGGAATGAGTGAGATACTCAGAAATCATATACATATGTCCAATTTGGACACATAATCAAAAATACTATTTTTGGTCAAATGGGGTCCACAAGTGGGAGATATGCACCAAAAAATATGTCAGAAAAAGGTCTTTAAACTTAATATATTATAGGTCAAACAAGTTCTAAACGATGATATGAACTCAACAGTATGTCCATATTTGGATTCTGATGAGCCGATCACAAAAATGCCCGTTGGAACGGACCGTGGGGCCAGCGAAAGGGCGATTCGATCACTGTCTCAAAATCAGGCAAAACTTGGGAACCAGGACAAGTCGAACGCCGCGAGTCCAATGACAAAAGTTTCATAGTGATACGACAAGCGTGCATATAGTAATCAGGTAACTATAAAAAGTTATGATACGAGGATTTTTGACGGATACGGGTTCGTTTCGTCGCGCACACGTGACCAAATTGAATTTCGTCAAATCTCACACGTCGGGAAATGTTGTATGCACCTTTCGGTGCAATCGGTACGCGACAAGGTTGTCCGGTTTGTAGGGACCAACTCTGTATCGAAGATTTCTAAGTTTTATAAAACTATTTTTTTCATGAATTGGAACTCTAACTACTAACGATAGAATGCAAGCTAAAATATTCTAATTGAACACATTGTAAAAGGGTTAAATAGAGTTCATACCCGAAGAAACGGTTCAAGGATCGGATGGGCAAGGAGGGAGATATCACTTCGCGAATCTGGGAGGTTGAACTCAGATTTCTGAACTCGGGTTTGAGTCGCGGTTCCTCGCGGCCACGGGGAGGAGATGTTCAGCCACGGCGAGGCTCGGGGACACTAGAGGGAGGTCAGCCAGCAGGGGGGTGCTCGCCAGCAGTCGGCGCTCTCCGGGGGTCACCGGCGGCGCTGCAGCGGCGTCCAGAACAGCAACAGCAGCTGCGACAGCAGCAGTAGGCGCAGCAACAGCTGCTGCGACAGCAGCTCGGCCGCTGGGGGGGTACAGGACTGCGGCGGACAGCGGCCAACGGAGCTAGGGCATGGGGGTAGGGTGATGTAGGTGGTGGCGGTGGTGAGCTGTGGTGGCGGGTCGGTGATGGTGAAGGTGACAGTGGCGGAGGAGGTGATGGTGGTGGCAGTGGGTAGTAGCAGTGGGTACTGTGGGTCGATGAAGATGCAGTCATCATGGAGGAGGCAGGGGTAGTGCGGCTGGAGGTGGTGGGTCATGATGTTCGTGGTGTCGTGCTCGACGAAGGTGGTGGTGATAGAGGCGATGGTGTAGTAGCGGGTCGACGGTGGAGGCAATGAAGTCGGAGTAGAGGTGAAGAAGAAGAAGAAAAAGAATGGAGAAGAGAATGAAGAAGAAGAAGAGAAGGAGGATTTCGGCTGTTGTATGTAGAGGAAGGAGAAAAAGTGAGGGAGGGATTTCCAGGTTTTTTTCCTAGGGATTAGTGCCGTCCACATGTGGAGGGTTGTGTGTGTGTGTGTGTTAATATAGAGGGAGTGTGTGGTTGTGATGGGGTGGGAATTTAAATCAAGGGTTAGGATGCTTCATGAAAGTAAAACAATGCAAGGGGGTGAGAGAATGTGACGGTTTCTTCATTGGTTTGCACCAATAGGAGGGTGACACCTAGCACCCTTTTTTTGTATTTAAGCCCCTTAACATTTGGATATTTACACATAAGGAAAAATGGTGAGGATTTGATGTGGAAAGTTGTGTTTGGTGTTTTGTAGGATGAGAGGGTGTTGGATATTTTGTACGAGCCTCATGAATGGGTGTTGGGTTAAGTTGGGGTTAGGTTAAATTGGTGTCCCCAATTTAATTAAATAAAGTGTCATATGTGCTCTTAAATTAAATGTGAGTACATGGGATCTCAATTAGGAGTGACACAAATGTCATGGATGGTGTAGGCTTGGTATCAGTCTTGGACCGTTTAATTGGTTAAGCAAAACGGGTTGAGTTTGTGTCCCCAAATCGATAGCAACGACATAGGTACAAGACAGAGGATTAAGAATTAATTTTTGTGACTGGAAAGTTGCGTAATTAAAATAGAGCACAAGGGAGTGTGTTTGTGAGTGACAAAAATGTCTAGTGCCTAGGTTGGCTTGTCAGGTCAAGAGTGCAAAGATTTGTTGAAAAATAAAGGCTATTGTTGTGCTCCAATTATTGTAGCAACGGTAAGGTGTACCAAGGGTTTAAATTAAAGAACCAGTCTTCACAATCCCTAATTTCTAAACCTTAATCAACCTGAAGCTAAACCAAAATTCTTACCATATCCAGTCTACCTAAAAATATAATTTGAGGGGGTTTATAAGTGGTAAAACTGTACATGAATCCACTAAAGCCTTCGCTCGCACTGGGGGTGGCCCTCGAGAAAGATGAGCTGGAGGAGTATGTAGTCGCTCATGCCAACGTCCCTTCTCTCGATGATGTAATCCCCGAAGAAAAGATACCTTATTTTATGAATAAAGGGTTATCTTTGAACTACTTCAAACTTGTACATATAAGCATATTGTACTCAATGGAGCATGGTCTGGGCCTTAATCTGCAAACACAGGTGACTACCACCTATGCAGTGAACTAGATCCTCCCTAGCCAAAACTCCTACTTCCTAGTTCCATCAAGAAGGAGGGGAGACAAACTCATCATCTTGGCAGAGTAGAATACCCCCGATCCTTCGTCCAAGAAGAACTGGATCCGGAACCTGATATTGGCAAAATATTACTCAATCGGTATAGCTCGCAAGCCAAGCACCTTATCCAAAAGATGGGGTACGATCTGAAGGCCACTAAGGGCTTAACTACGGCAAGGGCCAACGACTGTCCCTGGGTCTACCTGCTCCCGCAGACAAGTTCGAGGATTACTACCATAAAACCAAGCATGGCTTAGGATATGTAACTCCTTCCACAACTCCCGATGGCTCAGATAAAGAAGGCAAAGTGCACTCTCACTCTTCAGAATCTTTCACTTGGGACTCCGGCATCAGTATCGGGGACATTCTCAGGCAAACGTTGTCCGCCAACATGGTGTCAGCTGACCCTGAGGAAGACAACGAGGACCCACCCGAACTCTTTGAAATAGAGCTGTGGGCCCAACGCTTAGATTCTCAATGAGAGATGCAATTTGAACAACGAGACCCTCATACCGAGGACGAAGTTGTACAAGTCGATCTAGGCGATGAGACCTCCCCAAAGCCTATCTTCGTCAACAAAAGTCTGTCCGAAGAAGACCAAAAATCCCTGTCACAGCTCGTCAGGGAATACATTGATGTCTTTGCCTGGAGCTACAAAGACATGCTAGGACTGGACCCCCAAATCGTGGTCCATAAGTTCAATATCTCATCGAACGTTAAGACCATCAAACAACAACAACGACGGTTTCGGTCGGACATTATGAATGCCATCAAAGTTGAAGTCAATAAACTGATAGCTAGTGGCTTCATCCGCGAAGAACAACATCCGGATTGGGTGGCCAATATCATGTCCGTCATAAAAAAGAACGGGGATATTTGAATCTGCATCTACGTTCGCGATCTAAATTCGACGTGCCCTAAAGACAAGTTTCCTCTTCCGATCACCGATATAATGATCGACAACACATGTGGCTTCGAGCGTGTGTCCTTCATGGACGGATTCTCTAGCTACAATCAAATCAAGATATCTCCTGAAGAAGAGAAGCATACATCATTTTGAACACCAATTGGAGTATACTGCTACACAGTCATACCCTTCGGTTTAAAAAATACAAGTTCTACATACCAACGGGCTATGAACACCATTTTTCATGAATATTTATGCAAGGCGGTAGAGTGTTACGTCGATGACATCGCCGTCAAAAGTCACTCTAAAGGTGACTACCTCAAAGACTTGAAGACTGTGTTCAAACTCATGCGTACACACCAGCCCAAGATGAACCCTACCAAACCTTTCCTGGGGTGTCCAGCGACAAATTCCTGGGATTTATCATCACTTCCAGGGGTATTCAAATAGACCCCTATAAAACCAGAGCAATCCTTGAGATGAACCCGCCAAAGAACTTCCGGGAGCTCATGTCACGCCCCAGTCCTAAAATACATAGGACTAGGAATACGTAAGCATGTCAGTCATATAAATATGGCAACTCCAATATATTAAAACCATAACACACGTACGCTGTAATATGAATAACAATTCACAAGTGGTATATATATATGTCACAAGTCATAGGGTATAACTAAATCTCATCCACATAATCAAATAACCAATCAACTATATATCTGAATCAAATATAAAATTGCTTGATAAGAATAAGTAGTTGGGTGGAGACAAATCCACTGCCAAACTAGAATATAAGAGAAACAAAATAAGTACATCTAATGAACAATGAAACTCGAAGAGAAGATCTCCTCGAAAGAAAAGTAGCAAGTCCTGATCCGTGCTCCTGCGAATAATCATGATCGTCTACACCTGGAAAGGGACCAGGTCCTTAGAGGGACGTAACAAGATACATAGAAGCAAGCCAATAAAGTACTGAAATAAACATCCAATGGGTCGCCTAACCGTCTATGTGAATGCACTTGGAGAACAACTTTCCAACAAGTGGGCTATCTGGCCAAAATGGGATTGGCATGATTCTCTTAGAGAATCAGGGGCCTACAAAGCATGTCATCTTTTGAACGCTAGAGGCCGCCTGATAATATATAGGGGTCATCATGACCGCGCATCTCCGACGGAGCGTACGGGTTACACAAGGAAAGTACAAAGGAGCCCAAATGCCTTACTTGTTGTTCTTCCCACCCCATGCTCTAAGCATGTCACATCCATGACACAATGATACCTCTAATAACTATCAAGTCTCCTAGCATGCAAATTCTATCAGCAGCTATTCCCTATCGCACGTCCCACACGTACAAGAGGCCAGCCTGTCACGTAAGTCCGTGTCCTATATGAGACTCACACTCGTGTAACAGATGTGTCACGGCCAATGAAACCTAATGATGCCTGCAAATCATGTGGTGGTCTAGTAAAACTAGGTCGACATGCATAATATATAATAAAGATAAAATACGACGTCACCGTCGTTGCACCCAATTATCATTGGACGCGCAGTTTATATATAGCAGTTAAAATATATGAACTAAATAACAAAAATAAAATACATGCATCATATGGAATGTCTCGATTCCATGATTATAAGTTCATTCCATACCGGACCAGACCGGAATAGGGTTATGTACATTCTTATTATAATCACAGTACAATGGCAAGGTATACTTGCCTGGCAAGAAAGTTGCGTAGTATAAACATCCAAACGTCAAGTACACAGGATCAGAAACTATGGCCTCCGAATAAACGTCTTCGAATGCTGAAATAAATATCGCCAACGTTCCCAGAATAAGCGAGATAGCTAGAAAATACTATCCTTTCGTCCAATTTGGACACAGGTGCAAAACGGTAATTTTGGGTCAAAGCGGGTCCACATGTAGGCTACTTTACAGCGAAAAGTGTGTCAGGGGTAAAGGTCTCTAAATGGGATAAATTATAGGTCAAACAAATTTTAAACTTCAATACAAACTCAACGGTATGTCCAATTTTGGATTTCGGTGAGCCGAACACAAATTCGTCCTAAAAGTCAACCGTGGGGCCCGCAAATAGGCGGCTTGGTCAACTATCTCGAAATCGTATGAAACTTGGGTCACAGGACCAGCGTGATACCATGAATCCAATAGCACAAGTTTTATCACATTCCGACGAGCGTACACAAAATGGTGCGGTATTTTATAAAAGTCGCGATATGGGGACTTTTTACGGATACGGGTTGATTCTGACGCGCACACACGTCCGAATCAGTTTTTGCGAAAGTCCACACGTTAGGACACTATTTGCGCCTTTCGGTGTAATTGGTACGTGATGGGACGGTCCCGTTTGGTGGGGCTCGCTCCGTATCATAATTTTCTAAGTCGATTTGGAGGCCGAATAATTTAACACATAGAATAAATTAACAAAAACTAAAAGAACAGAAAAATTCTCAGTTATATGGAGAAAAAAAATCCTTTAATTAGTTTTCAAAAATATTAAACAGGTTGATGGCAAATTGTGTGTGAACATGGAGGTTTGGTGTTAAAATTCTGGACTGTTTTGGTCAATTTTTCGGTCATTTTTCGATCGATTTTTTGACCAATCTAGGGCACGAAAACTCGTGTCGCTTGAATAAAAATCCTAGAGGGTTAGGTTGTGAATGTACACGAACAAACCGCACACAAAAAGGATCACAGATGGAGAATATACGATACCTTAAAGTATGGACGATGGGTGTGCTGCTGCTGTGTATACGCGTGCGGCGGGGTGGACGGCGGCTGCTGCGGCGGCGCGGCGACCGGCCGGAGGCTGAGGTCGCCGGGGTTGGCCGGAGGCGCGGCGGCGTCGGGGTGGCTAGGGTTAGGGTTCTTTAGTATATATATATATATATATAGACCGAGAGAGAGATGGAGAGATATTGGGAGATTCGAGGTGATGGGAATCGGCTGTGGTTTGGGATTAGTTGGTAGATTGATTTTCTAAGGGGGGTAGTTGTTATTAGGTTTTTCGTTTAGGTTCTGTGGGTGGTAGAATAGGATTAGAAGTTAGGTTTTTGTTTGTTTGTTTTTGTTTAGGTTTTATATTTAGGTTTTTCTTTTATATTTCTTTTTATATTTCTTTTATTTATACTATCATCATCATTATTATTATTATTATTATTATTATTATTATTATTATTATTATTATTATTATTATTATTATTATTATCATTAACTATGTATTTATATATATATAAAATCCAAAAATAATAATGCACACAAAATAAATTCTAGAAAATTATTTTATAAAGTTTTAATAAAATACTGCACTCAAAATATTTTATAAATAATAATTAGATATTTATTTAGTTATAATAAAATAAATATATCAACCAATTAACTAAGTAATTAATTAAATGGTTATCCATAAAATAGGTAATAGTAAATGATATGCAACTCTATAAATAGAAAAAATGCCTAACTTGGCACGGAAAATTATGGGATGCTAATTGTAGGAAGTTGGGGTTAAAAAATAACCACAAATAAATTATATATATATATATATATATATATATATATATATATATATATAATATCTAACATTTAATAATTAATCTGTGGTCGTTGCACTAATATCATACTAACACCAAGGGATCGAATTTCTGTGCCATAAAAAGATCCCACAAGTAGTGTCTCCTGTGTGGGCTACTTCCTATGAAGGACGATATAGATTTTGGGGCCATCCTATATTATTAATGTCCAAACCACGGTGAAGTGTCCTAATATGTATTATTGGGTTTTAATTGTTTTGAAAATAATCTAAAACAAATACACAAAATGCAAATACACACAAAATACCTATTTTTGGGTGAGGGGGTTTACAATCTACACAACTTAAAAGAATTTCGTCCTCAAAATTAAAAATAAGGTATGATTTGCTAAATCTTTCACATTCGTATATAAGGCAAGTCTATCGCAATCTCTTCCAAAAATTTAAATAGCCAAATCTATTCAATTTTATCGCAATCACTTCAAAATTAAAATGACCACTGTTTAAATCAAAATTCAACATATTGTAATCTTTTCTCGATTTTCAAATCATCAACATCCACTTTTAAGTCAAATCTATATGACATCCCACATCAAAATTTATATCACAATTTTTAACTATCATAATCTCCTCTAGACTTTAAATAATAAATAATTCTAACCAAATCTTATTCTTATTCTCAACTTAGGGATTTCGTACTCTTCAAAATTTAAACTCAATTTTTATCTTCAACATTTCAAATAGGTGATCTACAATCAAAGTTCAACTTTTAATTCAAATCATCAAATTATAAAATTTTAAATCTAATTCACCCATTGTTTAAGTCTAAATTTCTATATTTATCCTCAAAATTTAAATCGATGATTCAACCTTCAATATTCAAAATTTAAATCATGTGCTCAAGGTATAAATATTTGGTCCGCAATATCAAGATTTCAAAATTTATTAAATCCTCATTATCTTAATCATTCTTCTAAATAATTTTCAAAATTTTAAATGGCTTATATCTCTCAATCTAATCTTACTTGATCACAATCTAAAAAAATTTCACCTCAAGTTGACAATGCAACTTCTACCCAACTTAGAATTTACCCATCTATCACATAAGGCTATACATTTAAGGAAGGCTTCCTCAAATTATTTAATCGTGTTATTCAATATATCCTCAAAAATTTTAACACCAAATATATCACCTATGATATGCCCTTAATTACGAAAATAGTCACAAAGAAATATGATTGGCCTATGGGGGTATATCTAGTACTCTCCGTGTATCAAACTTATACCAAGACGAGCGTTCGTCTTTCCGAAATAGGGGAAGACGGAAAACAATAATAAAGAGTTCAAGGAGGAGGTGATAGAATACAAGTACGGGGTTCAAAGCGATTAAAGAATTCAAAAGGGAATTATCAAGGCAGTTGTGGATTAAAATCTTATTTTGGTAAACTCCTATTTGCATGTTCATATCAAAACAGTTATCTACCTGATATGATATACTCGAAGATGTCTAAGGGCTAGTATATTCGTTTACTAGTCAACTATATATCTCAATCCACGTAAAGTAGTCTTGCGAAGAGCGAACCAAGCACACTATAGTTAGCTAGACCATAATACACTGATTCTGATTTAGACAATGTATTAGTGTATGCATCCAATAATACATATATCATGAACAAGCTCGATAAAAGAATAAGCTTGCAAAACTAGGCTATAATAGCAGCATAAGTCGAGGTAGTCCAGAAAATATAAGTACGCTGGATTATGATGGAAGAAGGTACAAAATAATTCAAGTTCACAAAGAAGATAAGATTCATCCGGTGTTGTGTCTCTACAGTTGCCATACTAACTTCTTGTCTAAGTCTCTAGTCGACCAAATGGGGGTATGGGCCTCTAAGTTCTACAGTCTGGATAAACACTATCTTCTTATTCAAGCATATAGTTGGTGTCATTCAATTATACTTCATTAAAGGGTCAAAAGAACTATGTGATATAAGATTATGAGGCATACTACCCAACTTAAAAGAATTAACTAATAGCATAACTGCCTTTAGGGGAATCTACAAAATAACCTTGTCCTTGTGAATAAAGTAGAAA
Organism: Iris macrosiphon; assembly: GCA_036927795.1. NCBI lineage: Eukaryota > Viridiplantae > Streptophyta > Magnoliopsida > Asparagales > Iridaceae > Iris > Iris macrosiphon. Next base: position 21,015,598 of record JAYESA010000013.1, read on the forward strand.
CTCTTATTGGGGTATACGAGGAAAATATCTTAATACTTATTAGGGTATCCTATTGCATTATAAAAATCCATAGGTAATGGTCATCTTAAGTCTTAATCATAGTGTTTATAGAACAAAAAGCGTTAATACTAAGAATGGAAAGTTACTAGCCCTCAAGTGAAGGAGGATATAACCTGTGTTGAGATATGTGGAACATATTACTTGATTTAAAACTAAAGGATAATCAAGAAATCATAATCTAAATGAGCAACTCAAACTATCAAGTTCTAACTACTAAACACATAATTTCAAAATTCAAGATTACAACTATAATCCTAGCAAACTATATATCCTAACACAAAAGAAAATCACTTGGCCTACAATCAGGAGGGTTAGGTGGCACGAATTGAAAGATGAAGGAAAATGTTCTATTCATTCCTCTTGGCTTCCTAAGGTACTGTTATGCTAATATCAAGACAATAAGCTAAATTTATAGTTCTCTAATACTATCTCACTATGAAAGTTAGGTTTAGTCCTAATATTTAACCTTGGATTTCTATTGGTTCCTCAATACTAGGGTCAAACAATATGGTCAAATTTTTAACTAACCCTAGTAGTGTCTATACTACTCTTAAGTCTTTCATAAATATATCAAGGGATAATGGTCAATTAATCTACAAGTAAGGAATGCTAGGGTTCATTAGGTATTCTAAACTTAGTGATGTGTCAATATTCTAGTTGTATTCTTAGTAGGAATATTACCCTAATTATCATCCTAACAACAAGGATTCCTATATTCTAGCAGAAGGCTAAACTCAAAAAACTATCAGAGAAGTACATGAATCAAGCATGATGCAATTATTTAAATAGAATGGATTGGAAGGAAGATGAGTCATAGTCAATTGTGGATGAGATCCTATACTCTAATCCTATTTGCAGGCTTGCTCGGTACAGTAACATAACCGAGACAATATGCTCTCGACATGCATGGGCCACCACTAAAAACATGTCATGCCCCAGTCCCAAAATACGTAGGACTAGGAATACGTAAGCATGCCAGCCGTATGAATATGGCAACTCCAATATATGGAAACTATATCACACGTACGCTGTAATATGAATAACAATTCACAAGTGGTATATATATATGTCACAAGTCACAGGGTATAACAAAATCTCATCCACATAATCAAATAACCAATCAACTATATATCTGAATCAAATATAAAATTGCTTAATAAGAACAAGTAGTTGGGTGAAGACAAATCCACTACCAAACTAGAATATAAGAGAAACAAAATAAGTACATCTAATGAACAATGAAACTCGAAGAGAATACCTCATCGAAAGAAAAGTAGCAAGTCCTGATCCGCGCTCCTGCAAATAATCATGATCGTCTACACCTGGAAAGGGACCAGGCCCTCAGAGGGACGTAACAAGATACATAGAAGCAAGCCAATAAAGTACTGAAATAAACATCCAATGGGTCGCCTAACCGTCTATGTGAATGCACTTGGAGAACAACTTTCCAACAAGTGGGCTATCTGGCCAAAATATGATTGGCCTGATTCTCTCAAAGAATCAGGGGCCTACAAAGCATGTCGTCTTTTGAATGCCAGAGGCCGCCTGATAATATATAGGGGTCATAATGACCGCGCATCTCCGACGGAGTGTACGGGTTACACAAGGAAAGTTCAAAGGAGCCCAAATGCCTTACTTGTTGTTCTCCCCACCCATGCTCTAAGCATGTCACATTCATGACACGATGATACCTCTAATAACTGCCAAGTCTCCTAGCATGCAAATTCTATCAGCAGCTATTCTCTATCGTACGTCCCACACGTACAGGAGGCCAGCCTGTCACACAAGTCTGTGTCCTACATGAGACTCACACTCGTGTAACAGATGTATCACGGCCAATGAAACCTAATGAGGCCTCCAAATTATGTGGTGGTCTCATAAAACTAGGTTGACATGCATAATATATAATAAAGATAAAATACGACGTCACCGTCGTTGCACCCAAGTTATCCTTGGACGCGCAGTTTATATATAGCAGTTAAAATATATGAAATAAATGACAGAAATAAAATACATGCATCATATGAAATGTAAATTATAGTACAATGGCAAGGTATACTTGCCTGGCAAGAAAGCTGCGTAGTATAAACATCCAGACGTCAAGTACACAGGATCAGAAACTATGGCCTCCGAATAAACGTCTCCGGATGCTGAAATAAATATCACCAACGTTCACAGAATAAGCGAGATAGCTAAAAAACATACCATTTTGTCCAATTTGGATACAGGGGCAAAACGGTAATTTTGGGTCAAAGCGGGTCCACATGTGGGCTATTTTGCACCGAAAAGCATGTCAGAGGTAAAGGTCTCTAAATGAGACAAATTATAGATCAAACAAATTCTAAACGTCAATACGAACTCAATGGTATGTCCAATTTTGGATTCCGGTGAGCCGAACACAAATTCGCCCTAAAAGTGTACCGTGGGGCCCGCCAATAGGCAGCTTGGTCAACTGTCTTGAAATCGCGTGAAACTTGGGTCACAGGACCAACGTGATACCACGAATCCAATGGCACATATTTCGTCGCATTCCGACGAGCATACACAAAATGGTACGATATTTTACAAAAGTCGCTATACGGGGACTTTTTACGGATACGGGTTAATTTCGATGCGCACACACGTCCGAATCAGTTTCCGCAAAAGCCCACATGTCAGGACATACCATACGTACCTTTTGGTACAATTGGTACGCGATGGGACGGTCCCGTTTGGTGGAGCGTGCTCCGTATCATAATTTTCTAATATTTTAAAAATAAATTTTTGGTCGATTTGGAGTCCGAATAATTTAACACATAGAACAAATTAACAAAAACTAAAAGAACAGAAAAATTCTCGATTATATGGAGAAGAAAAACCCTTTAATTAGTTTTCAAAAATATTAAACAGGTTGATGACAAATTGGGTATGAACATGGAGGTTTGGTGTTAAAATTCTGGACTGTTTTGGTTAGTTTTTCGATTATTTTTCGGTCGATTTTTCGACAAATCTAGGGCACAAAAATGCGTGTTGTTTGAATGAAAATCCTAGAGGGTTAGGTTATGAACGTACACGAACAAACCGTACACAAAAATGATCACAGATGGAGAAGATACGATACCTTCATGTATGGACGATGGGGTGCGCTGTTGTTGTGTATACGCGCGCGGTAGGCCGGACGGCGGCTGCTTAGCTGCTGCGGCGGCACGACGGCCGACCAGAGGCTGAGGACGCCGGGGTTGGCCAGAGGCGCGGCGGCATCGGGGTGGCTAGGGTTAGGGTTTGGGTTCTTTAGTATATATATATATATATATATATATATATATATATATATATATATATATATAGACCGAGAGAGAGAGGGAGAGATACTGGGAGAGTCTGGGTGATGGAAATCGGCTGTGGTTTGGGATTAGTTAGTAGATTGATTTGCTAAGGGGGGTAGTTGTTATTAGGTTTTTCGTTTAGGTGCTGTGGGTGGTAGAATAGGATTAGAAGTTAGGTTTTTGTTTGTTTGTTTTTGTTTAGATTTTATATTTAGGTTTTTCTTTTATATTTCTTTTTCTTTTTCTTTTATTTATACTATCATTATTATTATTACTATTATTATTATTATTATTATTATTATTATTATTATTATTATTATTATTATCATTATCATTATCATTATCATTATCATTATCATTATCATTATCATTATCATTAACTATGTATTTATTTATATATAAAATCCAAAAATAATAATGCACACAAAATAAATTATAGAAAATTATTTTATAAAGTTTTAATAAAATACTACACTCAAAATATTTTATGAAATATTTTATAATTAATAATTAGATATTTATTTAGTTATAATAAAATAATTGTATCAACCAATTAACTAAGTAATTAATTAAATGATTATCCACAAAATAGGTAATAGTAAATGATATGCAACTCTATAAATAGAAAAAATGCCTAATTTGGCACGGGAAATTATGGGATGCTAATTGTAGGAAGTTGGGGTTGAAAAATAACCACAAATAAATTATATATATATATATAATATCTAATATTTAACAATTAATCTGTGGTCGTTACACTAATATCATACTAACACCAAGGGATCAAATTTTTGTGCCACAAAAAGATCCCACAAGTAGTGTCTCCTGTGTGGGCTACTTCCTATGAAGGACGATATAGATTTTGGGGCCATCCTATATTATTAATGTCCAAACCACGGTGAAGTGTCCTAATACGTATTATTGGGTTTTAATTATTTTGAAAATAATCTAAAATAAATACACAAAATACAAATACACACAAAATACCTATTTTTGGGTGAGGGGGTTTACAGCTCCGTGGCCTTCAAGGGAGTCTAACATACATCAGGAGGTTCATATCAAACCTCTCTAAGTATTGTCGGCCATTCACCCAACTCATGAAAAAATGTGTCTCCTTTGTCTGGAATGAAGAATGCCAACGCGTGTTCAACGACATCAAGGAATACCTATCGAACCCTCCAGTGCTGGTAGCCCCGGTAGTGGTAAAGCCCTTCCTACTTTATGTACGTGCAATGGATTACTCCCTCGGTGCTCTATTAGCCCAGAATAGTGACACAGGCCACGAGCAGGCCATCTACTACCTTAGCCGGATGATGGTCGGCACAGAGCATAGGTATACCCCGGTCAAAAAGGAATACCTTGCTCTAGTATTCGCTATCCAGAAGACTTGGCATTATGTGACTGGGCAAACCATTCATGTGATCACGCGGGTTAACCCCCTCAGAGTCCTCATGAACAAACCAGGGGCACTCAGTTCCCGCATGGCTACCTGGGCGATGTTACTGTCTCCATACGATATGGTGTTTGTCCCTTAGAAAGCCGTCAAGGTTCAATCACTAGCCGACTTTCTGGAAGCACATCCGGTGCCAGAAACCTTGAAACTCTACGACGAGATTCCAGACGAAGTGGCAAACTCAAACGTGACTTCATGCGAACCTGTCTGGCGGATGTTCTTCGACGGCGCTTCAAGAGCATGGCCCAAAGGCAATATCGTCGTCGGAGTTGGGATAGTATGAATCTACCCCTACAATCTGTCATTAATCGAGCTTATTCCCTTACGGAGCCATGCTCCAATAACGTGGTGGAGTACAACGCTCTCATTATTGGACTCCAACTTGCTAAACAAGTATGGGTGGATTATTTAGAGGCATACGGTGACTCCAAGCTGATAGTCAACCAAGTCCGAGGCGAATACGAAGTCCGGAATGAAGACCTAATTTCTTACCACCAAGCTGTACTTGGCATTATATCAACCTTCGAGGGATTCTTTATTGAGCATGTCCTTCGGCTGCAGAACGTTGAGGTTGACGCTCTGACCGGCCTTGCTGCCTCCTTGGCAGTTCCAGACAACACCCATCAGCAAATTACAGTGATCGGTCAAGAGCGGGTCTGCCCTAAAAATAACCTCGGCCTATGTCTAAGCTACACGACGGAAGTACACACTGACGTCCAGGACTAGAGGCTTCCATTCACCGACTACGCGGTCTATGAAATTCTTCCCGAGAACCCAAATGAACTCACTTTGATCAGAAGACGTTCCCTTCGGTTCTATTACAACACAACTACCAAAATGCTGTATCGTCGTTCTTATGACGGCCTTATGCTATGATGCCTATCGAATACATAAGCAAAGCAAACCCTTCGAGAGACTCACGATGGTGTTTGTGGTGCCCATCAGCCCGAACCTAAGCTACAGGACCATCTTCGGAGAATGAGATATTACTGGCCTACAATAGTTCCAGATGCGGTTGACTATGCGAGGAAGTGCCTAGCGTGCCAAATCCACACAGACTTCATCCACCAGCTATCTGAATTCCTACACCCAACGGTAGCATCCTGGCTGTTTGAGATACGAGGAATGGATATTATCAGACCAATAAGTCTACCTTCGTCAAAGGGGCACCGGTTCATCCTGGACACCACCGACTACTTCTCCAAGTGGGCGAAAGTAGTACCACTCATAGAAGTCAAGACGTCCAACGTGATCAGCTTCGTTAAGCATTACGTCATATACTGCTTTGGCTTGCCACGAAGGATCATTCACGACAATGGTCCACAGTTCACAAGTCATGCATTCTACCGGTTCTGCGATAAAAACCGAATTCAGAATATGGCGTCGACTGCCTACAACCCAGCGGTAAATGGGTTGGCTAAGGCAGTCAACAAAACCATCATTAAGCTTCTCAAAAAGTTTGTGTTATCTAACAAATGTGACTAGAACGAGAAGCTGGGGGAATATCTCCGGGCCTACCGTACAACGGTCCGAACAACTACAGAAAGTATGCCATTCTCTTTTGTGTATAGAAGCAAAGCGGTCCTGCCCCTCAAGATCCAAATCCCTTTAATCTGAGTGGCTCTCTCCAAACAATTAACCGTACCGCCGACGGCTACAAGAGTTAGAGGCACTCGACGAAAAATGTCTCTTAGCTCAGCAGCGCATTGAGCTATACCAAGCGCGTCTCTCGAGAGCCTTCAACAGACGGGTCAAGGAGAAAACTTTCCAAGTTGGAGACCTCGTCCTGACCGTGAAAAGACCGATGGTCATGACCCACAAGACGACCGACAAATTCCAGCCTAAATGGGAGGGTCCGTTCATCGTGGAGTCCGTATTTTCCAACGGCACCTACCTTCCAGTAAAATCCAATGGCGACTTGCTTATGATGCATATCAATGGCAAGTTCCTAAAAAAGTACTATGTCTAAGCTAGACTTGTACTCCCCTAATCCCTAGCGGAATAACCCAGATGTACATCTCTACACTCTTGGTTCTTCATCTCCAACAAGTGTCTATGTGAAACTTTTTCCCTTTTTTTACAAATCCCTGTAAAAGCCATCATCTGTATCCAGGAGTCCTGGATACGCAACGGATGATGGTTCCTTAAAGTCTCCCCAGCGAAGCACTCCTCAGGTCCACTTGCACACTCTTGCAGTGACCACTCAAAAAGCAATCTCCCCAGCGAAGCAATCCCTAGGTCTATCTTCACTCTCGGATAGACCACACTCAAAAAACTACTCCTCAGTGAGTTTCCCGGATAATTGGTTCACATCTATATTACCTATGAACTACTATCCTGGCATTTCTATCTGGCCGAGTTTGTCATGTCCATATTACCTCTGAGCAAACTTTTTGGGTCTTGGCTATCGATTATCACATCCATATTACCTCTGATATCGGTTGTCATCTCAACTTATCACCCATACCTACCAAAGTACGCCAGTGATGTTAAGTCCACAAAACCTGCCACGTCCATATTACCTCTGGCATGGCTTGTCTTAAACCTATTACTTGCACTAAAATACACAAAAAAGTAATGGGTCCACAAAATCTATCACGTCCATATTATCTCTGATAGGGATTATCTTCATACTTATTACTTGCACTATAGTACGCAAAAAGTAATAAGTCCACCAAAGATCCCCCAGCGGGATATCCTTAAAAAGTCACGGTATTGTACTACGTTCATATTACCTCTAGTACGATACCTAAAGCTAACACAAATGAATTACAAAATAGATAGGATAACTTTTATTTTTATCCGCAAAGAGAGATTAAAAGCAAAACTAAATTTTAGGAGATTATTAAGATCCCAAGCCCGAAGGCAAAATAAAGACACAAAAAGCAAAAGAGAACTATTGTTGCTATGAGTCGGAGCATAATTTGATATCCGCTTATGGAGACGAGCAATATGGCCATCCAGGCACCTCCGAGCCCGGCGCTCAACTTCTTGGGCCATAACCTCCGGATCCTCGTAGCAAGCGTAGGACTCGTGTCTGTCCTCTAGCTGTTGCACCAGAACCTCAATGCCAGCCGTGTTCTGCGCTATTTGGCTTGCCTCAGTGCGGATGGCCTCCTCTTCCTGCTGGGCCTCCCGCGGCCTATTTCCTATTGCATCAAGCTTGATCTGGAGCCATCTAATTTGCTCGGTCAGGTCCTTTTGCCGGGAAAGGCACATATCTCTGAGATGGCCCAGCCAGTCACGTCTCTCCCGCAAGATTCAGAGATCCCGCTACAAATACTCCATAGATAAAGAAAAGAAGGCCTTCTCTGTCGCCACTTTCTTCGAGAACTCATTATATTCATGGGATATCAATATTCCCATATCCGCCTGCTGGTACTGCCGCAGTTCCGTCAAGCATTTCTCTACCTCCGCCAGTTTATGACCCAGAAAGTCGGCCATATGTTTGAAACCAGAGATGCCCCTCAGAGAGTGGACCTGGCCCTCAACAAAGTGCCTTGCCCAGGCAAAAGATTTGTTACGCTCCAATACGCCCTCGATCCCTTGCTTCAAGAACATATGAAAGCTCCGAATGGAGAGCTTGATATTTTTGTCAATCTCTTCCAACATAGCCAGAGTCAGAGGAGGTGTGATTAAAGAAGAGGCCACAAGCACAGCATGAGGCACAACGATGCTTGGAAACCTCGAAGGCCAAGCAACGGTAGGGAAAAACCAGCAGGCCTGTCGGCGATCCAATCTTTCATGGACGCACGAAGTTCCTGGATACCCGGCAGCTGAACCACGGACGCCGGAGTAGTACCAATACTAAGGACAGAAGTAACAGGCTGCCTTGCTGCATCGGCTCCCACCGATGTACTATCCCTGGATTGAGTTACGGCAGCTTCATAAAGTGACCCAGCCGCATCAAGGACCTCATCGCGGCGTCTGACTACCCCGCTATCCAAAGAGGTTTCAATCGCGGAACCCCCAATGGCAACTATTGGAAGAGCAGCTGTCACGCCAGAAGGGCCTGTAACAACAGGAACCTCCCTCGTCACAGCCTCAGTAGGGGGCACGACGGGATGTTCCTCGCCTCCAGAAAAGTGAAGAAGAGACTCAGACCATACCCTAACGAGCTCACTATCCTCTTCTTTCGCGACCCCTTCCTCCGCGATCACGTCCACGACCTTTAAGGGAGTGGTAGGGTCTACAGAACTAGAACAACCAATAATTAACTAAGAATGTGAAGCTAAAGCCGAAAGATCTTTTCCAGAGAAAGGTTACGAAATAATATACCCGGAGAAGGCAATGGGACCTGACGCTCGTCCAGTGTGGTCCAAAATTCCTCCAAATCGTTCAAGTCATTTACTGAGATGGGGGAGGTGATCGGTTCGACCAGCGACTCCCCTGGGACATAACCAACAAAGCACTCATGAACAGACTCTGCAGCCTCAGACCTAGGAAAAGCGATCTCTTCATCCGGCTGCACATAAGAAACCTAAGCGGCCGTAGATTGTTGGGGTCTGTCCCTCTCCTTCCGTGTCTGTAAATTTTCAAACATACCAGAAGTAAGATACTTATAGAGAGGATCGAGAAGAATTAAACTAAGAGGTTGCAAGAATACCGCCTCCGCATCTAGAGAAAGCTCCGGATCAGAAGCCACCCGAGTCATGGGTCCTACCTCCTCATTTTTTATTCCTCCTTCTTTGTCCCCAGCCAGCACGAAGGACTTGACAGCAACCTGCTTCTTATAATGCGGCCTTGCAGCCACGTGGTTCCTGTCTTCCCTTTTTGGACGGAGGGCTCCGTATCGGGGAGGCCCTGCGCTTCATCGGAGAGGTCACTGGAGGCGAGGGGTCGTAGGAAGCATTCTCTTCCCCCGTCGTTGAGTCGGAGTCGATAAGCACAACCTTCCCCCTGCCTCTTCTTCGACCTTTCTTAGACTTCCTGCATCGGGTCATCAGCTTTATACCCGCGATGAATCTAGTGTCCCAGTCAAAGCCAGGTGGAGGCGCATTCATGATAACATGAAAGAGAGCCGCTGCATAGAGGATCTGCGCAGGCATTTTATCATCAGGAAGGATAAACTGGACCTGAGTATCAGTGGCAGAGTAATAGTCCCAGGCTTAGGCTCCGTCAAAAATGCTACCTTCAAAACCAAGACAAGGACTCGGATTGCTCAACATGAGCTGGCTATAGCCAAATTGACGAGCAAACCTACTCGGCATGCATAGTTCCAAAAAGACAAGGTTCTGATTCGGGTACACCAGATAGGAAGGTCGTATGAAAAATAGCCAGCAAAGGAAATTCAGGGACAGAACTTGATGATCAACACCACTATCACACTGAACCCTCTTCACTTCGTCCACTGTGAACTTTGTAGAAGTAAAAAAATCCCTTCATGTGCTCCAGTTTACAGTCAACAAATAAGTAAGGTACGCATAACTACAGTGGACGCATAACAACAGCGGACACATGACGCCCTCGGACAGGCCAAGACGTATACCGTCCTATGACGCATCATCCCTATAGTCACATCAGAGCATTTATGACTCTGACAAAATAGACAGTCATCCTGACCGCCTCGAATCCTGCACCGCTGATTGGAATTGCGTTAACAGTTGCATCATAATTACTTTTGGCAGTATACAGCTGTTCAAATCCCACAAAAGCAGAAAACGATAAAAGATCCATGCATCGCTGGCCCAATGCATCCCAGACTCTATGCGTTCCATACGTCTCTGGCCCAATGCGTCCCAGACTCCATGCGTCCCATGTGTCTCTGGCTCCATGCGATTTCGACCCTATGCGACTTCGACTCCATGCAGTTCCCATATGCGGCTTGAACGACCACAGAGCAGGGTGGTCGCATAAAACCCCCCTGACACAGATTTTGATATCTGTCAGAAGTTCTGACATCTCACTCATCATCTTGAGATGCTTCGAAATCCGTGTAGATAACGACTCAGGAAAAGAAAATAAGTCACATCAGTGCATTAATTGCCTCGACAGACGGGCCATGCCATGTGTCCTACGTATGAGGCTTCAAAGACCCATGCGGTCTCGATATCATGCCACCAAGACGTCCATCTGACCAAGGCCAAACAAGAGGACACATGCGGCTTCAAGATCCATGCGGCCTCATCCACGTACAGCCAGAGGGTCATTCCGACTATGACTAACGAGAGCTTCTATTTGACTACAATAGTATGTGGCTCTCGACTCACAAGATTTTCTGTTATGACCGAAGATGATTTCTCGCACAGTTAGGGGTGACCAAGTGTCCAATTGACCTAGTTATGTGCACAACAGCCCCAATATATCTCTAAATAGAGAATCCTAACCTAACCCACGTGGCGGCTTGTCCATACCATGCGGCTACTGTTACGGCCGGATCTTGCTGAAGGAGCCCTATGCGGCCACCAAGCACGGGGATATGCGACACCCATAGCATGACTATAAATAGCAGGGTACTACCCCTATACAAGGGGGGGGGGCTATCTGTGAATCTACACTCAAGCGAGAGAGAAGTGCTTCTACATCGGATCATCCACGGAGTAAAGAGAGTTGCTATACTCCTAACCCTCCATCATCACCCCCTAGAAAACAAATTTGTACTTAGATTGTCTTCTAGGACTTCTCTGTACTTTCTTTAGTTTGTTAATTAAATCAAGTTCTTTTAGTTCTCCTTTTGATTTAATGGCAAACAAGATGGCGACTCTGCTGGGGACCGAATTCTCCTCTGTTGAGAAATTGGTGACGCAATCCGATGCGGCCAAACTTGGCTCAACGCAAAAGATGCTGGTAGTTCGCTTCGACCAGCAAGCGTTTGAGGAAATGCTCTCTGAAGGAAGTACGAATCCTTCGCCAAGGCAAGCCAAGCCCAATAAGACCCGTAGAACGTAGGTAGTAAAGGCCATTGCTCCTTGCCCAACAGTGGAGAAGGCGATCTTTGCCTCTCGATCTGTTGCTGAGGAAGTCCAGGTCTATGCGGCATCCTCGGCTGGTGCAGGAACTGCTCAGCACTCGGAATCTGGCAAACAAAAATACTACGATGCCAGACATTTTGGGGCTGGGACAGGTCATATGCGTCCAAGAAGGAGGCCGTATAATACTATCCATGCATCATCTACTCACAGACCGCACAAGCTGATCCATGTGACATTAACTCATAGCGAGAGGCAGACAGCCGCATGCGACTTTGACAGCTACAGAACTTCTAATTTTAACCGTATCTCATGCGGCACAAATCCTATGCGACCTACTGAGAGTGGCAAAAACCTAAATTTGGACTCTTCTTACTACGCGCCTGCGAGCGCTAAATTAAAGATGTCTAGGGCAGTGCGAGCTCGTCGAGGTCAAGCAACTGCTCATGCGACTGACCGCCAACAGGCATCGCTAACTATTATGCGGACCTCTGACGAAAAGTTGTATAAAACTGACCCATGCGTCCAACCCACAGGAATCAGTGGACAGGGTTCATTCCAAAAGTCTTCTACCAGTACCTCGGGGCAAGTTCGTGTACGAATCCCAGGTCCGGGAGCAAATGCATCGCCTGCGCATCCGCGTGCCCGGGATACCCAGACTCACAAAGGGGATGCAAAGGTGAAACATCCTTCGTATGATTTGCGTGAAGTGATCACTTACAAGCGTAAAGCTAGGGAAACCACTGCGGCATATGATGTGCCCTTTTCCAAGTACTGCTACGCCAACATTATCATTGATTGCTGCTACAATAAAGCAGCAGTACTTACAGACAGGCAATCGGCCTTCCAACGACTATACCGGAAAGCATCTACCCGGCAGCAACCTGGAGATCAGGTGCAAGTATCAGAGGAGGAGGAGTTGCCATTCGTCTTATACTACTCAACTGGAAAGCTTCCCGTCACCAAGGGAAGAAAGCAGTCAAACACCTCTAGTCCGACGCTCTCTACCACCACATCGCAAAGGCGATTACCCGGAGCGCCGACAACGGCACTAGCGAAAGGATTCTTCCAAGGCACCCGCTCAAGGAAGAAGATGTCAGCCCCTGGGGGTAGTTCTTCCTCAGAACCTCTGAGGATGGCCCAAGCTGGGGGTAGTGCCCCTAGAGGTACGTAACAATCCGGCGTTCCGAGGAGACGATGATCCCCATGGGACGGATCCCGAGATCTCTGAGGATAGCTACCCTTATCAATACAACACTATCTTCTATACTGGAGGTAATATTCCCTCCGAATCTGAGGAGGATACAACGTCACCTGCTCTCTACGAAGAACACTTACTACAAGGGTATGAAACAGGGGGCACGACCTTCATTTCCCTATCAGTTTCTCCCAAAGTAAGGACGGTTTACATGGCCAACGATGAAGGCCCCGGTGACCGATAATGCCTTGAGGTTCTCGAGGCCATGATGCATGCGATGAGGGCATCGATGCAAGCCTTGACCCAGACAATGCTGGAAATCAAGGCAAATATGGCCCCCCAACAAGCAAGGGCCTCTGGGCAAGCAAACTTGGACCCCGGGACCAACGGGGATTCAAACACAAATGCCCCATCCGTAGGCGATAATCCTTCCATGCCCGGCTCATCAGCGGTAGACGAGGCCAAAGAGGCAATGAGAGAGGTCCGACAGCTCCGGGCTCGCCTAGATTCTATGGGCAATCGGGACTCATTCTGCGATATTAGGGTACGACAACCATACCCGATAAATGGAGGGATGTACCATATCCGCCCAAGTATAAATCCTTCAACATCAACCCGTTTGATGGAAAGTCCTCCCCTCCCCGGTTCATGAGCTACTTCGAGATCACAATGGGACACTTACCCCGCAGTGATGCTATCCTTACCAGAATCTTCGTCAGGTCATTGTCGGGGGTAGCTTTCGACTGGTTCTGTAGTCTCGAAGATAAATGCATCTCGTCATTCGATGACCTCAAGCGTCCATTCCTCAACAGATTCTACGAGGCTGGAAATGACATGACAATGTCGTCTCTGATGGACGTCGCCCAAGGAGAAAAGGAACCAACACGAAATTACATCTAGCACTTCCGAGAGGAGGCTCTAAGGTTGCCCCTAGAAATCCCGAGGCCACACTAATAGAGATGTGCCTGAAAAATATTCTTCCGGCAGTCAGCCTCTGGGTGGGCGAGAGCCAGTCCAAGGACTAGACATCGTTCATTATAAGTGTTGTTAACGCTAAAAGAAGCTCAAAGATGCTCGGCACTTGGGAATCCATATCCCTACGACTGAGAAAAAAAGGCAAACGTCCCACCAACAACAGTAACAACGGCAACAACAGCCGTGATACAAAGAAAAAATAGGCTATGGTCGCCAACGTAACCAAGAAGGCTGAGCAAAAGCAAGCAGAGCCTCCGAAACCAAAGGAGACCTACTCTTTTAAAGATGGTGATGTCAAACCTATCTTCGACATGCTGATGCAAGGAGGGAAGATTCGCCTTCCCGATATCAAGCACCAACCAGAAGCGGCAGACATGAATAACCTGAAGTACTGCCACTTCCACTGCTACGTCTACCACATGACGCAAGAGTGCTATACTTTGAAATGGTACATCCAGCGTCTGATTGACACCAAGGCCTTATCCTTGGATTTTGACGATGTGACGGTTACCGCTAATATGGTATCCCTACAGTTCGGCAACTCCCCACCAACAGAAACCCAAGATGGGATAATTCCAATCCCCAAGGCAACTATGGAAGTTGCCAATCTTCCACCGGCTCGATACCAAAAGGCCAAGCTAATACCTCTCACCATACCATGATGAGAGGTTATGTGGGTCCATCCTGACCTCGTTCCAGACTTGACACAGCCGGAAGCATCTTCTACCACCAAGTCCAAAGGCAAGAAGTCCAAGTCCTGCCATATGGTATTGCCCACAACTGAGGAAGCCATGGCAGGGGCGACTAGGTCGGGCTTGACCTACCAGGGGGACTATAACACTCCCGACAAAAGAGATCCGCCAACGGTTGCACCCACAGCACCCGCTGTGTCCAATACGGGACCATCCCAGCCTCCAACAGCAGACAAACCTAAGCAAAAGAAGTCTCGCTTTGACAAGCCGTTGCGCAAGGAAACGACTCAAGGGCTGGAGAAGCCCTACAACTTTGATATCTTGGCAAAGTTGGCCAACACTCCGACAAAGTTGTTACTCTACGAGTTGCTCCGGCTCTGCAGAGACACTCGGGCCGTACTCAGCGAGGCATTACAAAATGTTGACACCTATCTGGCACAAGTCAAGCCACCAGCTGAAGATCTGACACCCTGCCCTCACTGCAATAACGTTGTAGACACAATACCCAACATTATATTTTTGCAATAAGACATGTTGCTAAAGAATAACAAGCATGATCGTCCTCTGTACTATACAGGGTACATTGGTGCCATAAAAGTAGACCGGATGTACGTCGATCCTGGTTCATCAATTAGCATCATTCCGAGTTGCCTACTGCAGACTTTGGGGATCCTGATGCACCGCTTGGCAACTACCAATACTGCCATCAGTGGCTTCAATGCAGGGAGAACCTGTCCTTTGGGCAAGATCCACCTAAAATGCCAGATTGGCGACTTAAAAATGGAAGTCACTTGCTACGTCATCGACGTAAATATATCATATAACGTCTTGCTCGGATGACCTTGGCTATATCAACATATGATCGTGCCATCGACTCTGCACCAGTGTTTCAAATACGTCGATAAACATGGGGAAGTCAAAACAGAGTTTGCAGACATCGACCCTTTCAAGGGGGTCGAGGTGTACTACTCCGATGCCATCCTCTATAAATAAGTCCCTAAAGACAAAGAAGGCAATAAAGCCGATGATGAAGAAGAGATTACAACTACACAGGTGGAGCCTATGAGAATCTGTCTCAAGGCTCAGATTCCCAGCACATCCGCTCCCCTCATCGTCAAACTGTAAGGGAAGGCACCTAAACCCTCGGCTCCTTCCACATCATCAGAGCCTTTGGTCGTTCGTCTCCCCAGGTTGAGCCGACCACCAACGGGAGAACCGGTTCCACCTACTCTTTCCGACCCTATGGTCATTCGTCTTTACAAGCCAAGTCGACCACCTAGGAAAAGTCCAGTACCATCCACGCCTTTCGAACCTATGGTCGTTCGCCTTCGCAGGTTGAGTCGACCACCAAAGGAAGACCCGACAAGTACCGAACCTCTCATAGTAAAACTGTACCGAGAACGGTCAGAACCTTCACCTGCGCTAGGGGTAGCTGAAGAGGAAGACGAGTTGGAGGAGTATGTAGCCGCTCAGGCTAATATCCCTTCCCTTGATGATGTAATCCCAGATGAAAAGTTACCTTAGTTTCTGAATAAAGGGCTACCTTTGAACTATTCTGAGATCCCCCACCTATATACACTATATGCCATGGAGCATGGTCTAGGATTACACCTGTAGACGCAAGTGACCACAACCTACACAGCACACCGGATGCTCCCCGACCAAGATTCTTACTTCCTAGTCTTGCCTAGGGAGAGGGGAGATAATCTCATCATCTTCGGCAGGGTAGAATGCCCTCAGTCCGTCATCCCAAGGGAAGAAGAACCAGAACTTGACATCGGCAAAATGCCCCTCTATCGGTATAGTTCACAAGCCCAACACCTTATCCAAAAAATAGGGTAAGATCTGAAGGCCACTTGTAAACTCCCTCACCCAAAATAGGTATTTGTGTATATTTTATATTATTATATTTATTATAGATATTAAATTTATTTAGAGTATTCTCTTAGTTAATTAGAAAATATTTTTTTTTGTATATTTACTTATATAAATATTTATTTATAATTATTTTTAGGCTATTTTAGATTATTGGGATTTTTCCATAAATTTTAGTTAATTAAAAACTACTAACACTAATTTTTGAGGACTTTAAAGAATTTATTTTATGTTCAAACTTAATTAAAAAATCCAAACTAGAATTTTTTGGGAATTTTTCGATTATTTTTAGCATTTATTTTGAGTTAATTATGAAAAACTGAATTAAAAACTAATTTCTGAAAAAGAAAACCCAAAAAGTAATTAATTCTGCCCAGTCAACAAACAGGGGGCCCACTTGTCAGCCTCCAGTAGTGAACAGTGCTGGGCCCGCCTGTCAGTGACCGCTGAGTGGGTGCGAGCCGAGCCGAGCCGACCTCGAGCCGAGCCGAGTCAGAGTTCGACTCGGACTCAGCTGAGCCGAGCCGCGTCAGTGCCTGACCGTCCGATCTGAGCGGGCAGTCCTGGTTTGCTACCACGTGACGCGCTGTGAGCCGCGGCTGCACTTTCTCTCTCCTCTATATATATATAATAGTTTAGATATTAATTTCTAGGGTTTTTTCTTCAGCCGATTTTTGGAGAATTATAATCTAGGGTTCCTTCATCTTCCAGAAGCCATTGCGCATAGCTCCGGACTCCAAATGAGGCCTAATTTTTTTTGTTAGAACGATAATGACATTAGATTTCTGATTATATAAATTGTTTTTCTAAATTATTAGTATTAAATTCTGGAAAATTCGTAGAGCACAGCATGTTCGAAAATAGACGTATTTCGATATTTTCGTAATTTCGGGAGAACCCGGAATCAGAATCATGAACTGTTTAAAGTTTTGGAAAGCTAATGTCGAGATCATCAACATATATTTTTTCTCAGAATTTAATTCGAAGTATTTACATACTGTTAATTCTGTAGAACTTCTAGGTTAGAATTTAACCATCGGTGCCTAATACAAAATTTGTATGTGCCATAATTCCCAAACGAATTTGAATTCGGACGAGCTGTAAATTCCAGCATGTTTTTGACGCTGAAATCTACAGGAAATAATGTATGAAAGTTGAGTTTGTGTCAGTTGACTTTTTGGTCAACAGATCGCCTCGATTTGTGTGCCATGAGTCTCGAGTTGATAAAATTCAGTTTCTTTGGACAAACTTTAGGAATTAACATAAAAATCAGAATAATAAGATTAAAATAGGATTTTAGAGTAATTATTCCAGAATTAAATAAATTAAAATAAATTATCTTTTGACGTGATAAATTTGTAATACATAGGCTATTTGGACTGTGACTTGGACTCTGATTCATACCAGCAGTAGGACCCCAGGCAAGATACCTTGCCAAATTGTTTACAGTACTTTGCATGCTATTTATATTTCTTTTTATTTATTTCATTTCTGTATAGTTCTTGCATGTGTAGTTTTTCTCCAATCATTACTATGTATTAGATATGTTGACACACACATGGCACCTAGTATCATGGGAGGACAATCATTAGGCGTATGGGCTTTTAACCACTCTGGTAAACCGTAGTATATAGTTCGCACTACGGGCGTGTGTCGCGCTGGTCGCTACCCCAGAGGTATGTCGATTTCTGATAGACGGGTGTATGAGTTGTGAGGCTTAGATCGAGTAGACTACCCTTGCCCATACGTCGAAAAGTTGTCCTCATTTGCATTCATATATATTGTCTTGTACAGAGTACTTATCTATTTTCAAACCATATGCATGTTTACTGTATTCAAATTGGCTCGTATTTTCTGTATCTTATTACGTCCCTCTGAGGACCTAGTCCTCTGCCAGGTGTATCTGCTCTTGAGTATTTGCAGGAGTACGGGCCTGGACCTGACACATTATTTTCTGTCGAGGAGGTCTTACCTTCTGAGCATCATTGATTATCTGGCGATGGATTCTTTTAGCTGATGCACTTCTGTCTTCACATTATTTTATATTGGAGACTTTATACTCCTCTCTCATTTTAGTTTTGGATATAGTCATGGGTAGTGGATTTGTCTCCACCCAACTATTATTTTAGATATTTTAGACTCCTTATTCTAGTTTAATATTTCTTTTCTATGACTTGTTGTGTGGATGAGATTAGCATATCTGTGACTTGTGACATTATATATACCACATGTGAGTTTATATTCATATTACAGCGTACGTATGGGTTATGGTTTCCATATATTGGAGTTGCCATATCCATGCGGCTGGCATGCTTACGTGTTCCTAGTCCTACGTATTTGGGACTAGGGCGTGACATATTTTTGTGGTGGCCCATGCAGGTCGAGTTAGCCGTTTCGGTTACGTCATTGTACCGAGCCGGCCTGCACCTAGGATTAGAATTTTAGATCTCATCCACACTTGACTATAACTTACCTTCCTTCCAATATGTCCTACTTAAGTTCTTGCATCCTGCTTGATTCATGTACTCTTCTTAATCCTTCGTCCATCTCTTGCAGAGAGATGAATTTGAATAACGGACATGCCGCCACCGGGGATAACACGTCTCCAGGGGACGACGACCAACCACTAGGAGTACCTCAATACCACCTCTTCCTCCCGGATCGGATGGACCGACTAGCAATCCAATTCCATCAACCCCCTCCACGATACCTAATGGGACTTTTCCAGCTCCACTAGCACCGCAAGATGGCCAAACGCAGCTGTTCCAATTCTTTCAGATGATAATACAGGAACAGAGGCAGCAAGCACCAGAGCAGAGGCTAGAATTTCCTGAGAGAATAGCTGCACTAGCCCCTATTCCAACCCAGGCACTAGTTTCAGTACCACAAGCTCGGGTTGGTTCAGTCAAGGACTTTGTGCAGATGGGCCCTAAGCCATATAAGGGCAAAGAGAGTCCAGAGGAGACCACGAACTGGATTGCCAATACCAAGAAGTTGTTAGAGGCATCACAACTACCTACTGACCTATGGATGATAGGCGTGAGGACTCAGTTAGAAGGCAACGCGCATCACTGGTGGGAATCAATGGAGCGCCAGTTGGGTACGCGTCAGACTTGGGAACAATTCTTGGAATGCTTTGAGAGGAAGTACTTCCCGGATACTGTAAGGGACGCATTATACGATCAGTTCCTCCATCTAGAGCAAGGGGACAAGACGGTTGATGAGTATGACGCAGAATTTAGCCATCTCAGTAAGTATGGCACAGTCCTAATACCTAATGACTTAGAGAAGGCTAAGAGGTTTCACCGTGGGCTGACTCGGGAGCTCCAGCACTACACTAGCTCACAGTCCCGGATCTTTTATGCCGAGTTATTGACAGAAGTCAGGATTCAGGAGGCCATCAGCAAGGGAAACGGAATTCAACTGAGAAGTCACCAAGGACCAGTAAGGATACAGCAAGGAGGACCCATTCGACACCCTTTGACACGCCAGCAACCAAATAGTGTCGTACCATATCCAGCCAAGGGACATCGTACTTGTAAATTTTGTGGTATACCAGGTCATATTCATAGAGATTGTCGTCGTCGATTGGGATTGTGCATGGTATGTGGATCAAGTCACCATTAAGCTCGAGAATGTCCTCAGCAGAACCCCGGGTCTATGGCATTAAAATCAGGAATACCGCATACACCCTCAAGTATAGAAGACCAAAGGGACCCACCACTGCTTCTACAGTCTGCACAAATGGAGGGGACTAGACCCCAGTTGATCAACCAAAGACAAGGCCAAGCACTCATTATGACAAGTATGGGAGAGCAGACACAGGAAGCCGTAGATACATGTACGACCTTTTAGTTATAATTGTCTTTGCATACTCATAAACCCATTGTGACACAAGCTCTTAGATGTACAAATAGCTGTAGAATTTTATATATGGTAGCTTAGCAGTTATGAGGATGTATGTATATTCTACCCAGATGGCATACACGCGATGCTAATGGATGACGTGAGTAGCATTAGTAGTATTCTCCCCTATTTTATCTTGCCCTCTTGGGGTGACTCATCTTCTCCTTTTATATTCATTCCTTATCTCGTGCGTAACTCTTCCTATCATAGTCATATCTTTCGTACCATTATGAATTGTTTGATATCAACCTCACCCCTATTTTGTTAGTTAAACATAAATGTGTTAGTAATGCTTGATAACTAAGGATGAGTTCTTAATATGTATATGCACTATAACAATATATGTATTCTTTATTAGTTTAATCCTTAAGTAGCACCATATAGCATAGTAAAAATTGTTAGATCACTTGGGCTAGATCATAGCCCTAATAGTTAGTCAAGACCTTAAGTGTCTCCCTAAAAACTTAGACTATGCCTAGGAAAGAGTTGAAGGCACTTGTTACGAACTGATGACTATGACAAATTGTTGGCGAGGTAGCGACAGTTGCAGCCAGACGATTATGGTAGAATAGTCGAATTACTTGCAGCCATACTGGCCAGGTGGCGTGGCAGTATTAGACTATGATACTTGACGGTTATGGAAAAAGTCATAGTTATGAGATTCTAAACAGGTATCCCAAGATTCTCGACCCAATAAATGTATTTACCTTACAAACCTAGACAATAGCTTCAAAGGATGTGACTACTAGTAGAATCTTGTAAGTTGGGTAGTGTAGACGAGTTAGAGGATGATAGAATAGTGGATGGACAATAGATGAGAAAGTGTTAGAATGGCAGACCATGAGTTTAGGAGTCCTGCTAGACACCAATATAGTGTAATAGCTATAGTGATCACTATGAATATGGGTTAGTGTCAATTTCGAGGACGAAATTATTGTAAGTTGGGTAGATTATAAACTCCCTCACCCAAAATAGATATTTGTGTATATTTTATATTATTATATTTATTATAGATGTTGAATTTATTTAGAGTATTCTCTTAGTTAATTAGAAAATAAATTTTTTTAGTATATTTACTTATATAAATATTTATTTAGAATTATTTTTAGGCTATTTTAGATTATTGGGATTTTTCCATAAATTTTAGTTAATTAAAAAATAGTAACACTAATTTTTGAGGACTTTAAAGAATTTATTTTATGTTCAAACTTAATTAAAAAGATCCCAAAATTTTATTTTAGGTTCTAAATAATAAATATATTTTCTAGAATTTTTTGGGAATTTTGTGATTATTTTTAGCATTTATTTTGAGTTAATTATGAAAAACTGAATTAAAAACTAATTTCTGAAAAAGGAAACCCAAAAAGTAATTAATTCTGCCCAGTCAGCAAACAGGGGGCCCACCTGTCAGCCTCCAGTAGTGAACAGTGCCGGGCCCGCCTGTTAGTGACCGCTGAGTGGTTGCGAGCCGAGCCGAGCCGAGCCGACCTCGAGCCGAGCCGAGTCAGAGTTCGACTCGGACTCAGCTGAGCCGAGCCGCGTCAGTGCCTGACCGTCCGATCTGAGCGGGCAGCCCTGGATTGCTGCCACGTGGCGCGCTGTGAGCCGTGGCTGCACTTTCTCTCTCCTCTCTCTATATATAATAGTTTAGATATTAATTTCTAGGGTTTTTTCTTCAGCCGATTTTTGGAGAATTGTCATCTATGGTTCCTTCATCTTCCAGAAGCCATTGCGCATAGCTCCGGACTCCAAACGAGGCATAGTTTTTTTTATTAGAATGATAATGAGGTTAGATTTCTGATTATATAATTTTTTTTCTAAATTATTAGTATTAAATTCTGGAAAATTCGTAGAGCACAACATGTCTGAAAATAGACGTATTTCGATATTTTCGCAATTTCGGGAGAACCCGGAATCAGAATCATGAACTGTTTAAAGTTTCGGAAAGCTAATGTCGAGATCATCGACGTATATTTTTTTCTAGAATTTAATTCGAAGTATTTACATACTGTTAATTCTGTAGAACTTCTAGGTTAGAATTTAACCATCGGTGCATAATACAAAATTTGTATGTGCCATAATTCCCAAACGAATTTGAATTCGGATGAGCTATAAATTCCAGCATGTTTATGACGCTAAAATCTATAGGAAATAATGCATAAAAGTTGAGTTTGTGTCGGTTGACTTTTTGGTCAACAGATCGTCTCGATTTGCGTGCCATGAGTCTCGAGTTGATAAAATTTAGTTTCTTTGGACAAAATTTAGGAATTAACATAAAAATCAGAATAATAAGATTAAAATAGGATTTTAGAGTAATTATTCCAGAATTAAATAAATTAAAATAAATTATCTTTTGACGTGATAAATTTGTAATACATAGGCTATTTGGACTGTGACTTGGACTCTGATTCATACCAGCAGCAGGACCCCAGGCAAGATACCTTGCCAAATTGTTTACAGTACTTTGCATGCTATTTATATTTCTTTTTATTTATTTCATTTCTGTATAGTTCTTGCATGTGTAGTTTTTCTCCAATCATTACTATGTATTAGATATGTTGACACACACATGGCACCTAGTATCATGGGAGGACAATCATTAGACGTATGGGCTTTTAACCACTCTGGTAAACCATAGTATATAGTTTGCACTACGGGCGTGTGTCGCGCTGGTCGCTACCCCAGAGGTATGTCGATTTCTGTAGAGTCGCGCTGGTCGCTACCCCAGAGGTATGTCGATTTCTGATGTTCTAGACGGGTGTGTGAGTTGTGAGGCTTAGATCGAGTAGACTACCCTTGCCCATACGTCGAAAAGTTGTCCTCATTTGCATTCATATAGATTGTCTTGTACAGCATACTTATCTATGTTTAAACCATATGCATGTTTACTGTATTCAAATTGGCTCGTATTTTCTGTATCTTGTTACGTCCCTCTGAGGACCTGGTCCTCTGCCAGGTGTATCTGCTCTTGAGTATTTGCAGGAGTACGGGCCTGGACCTGACGCATTATTTTCTGTCGAGGAGGTCTTACCTTCTGAGCATCGTTGATTATCTGGCGATGGATTCTTTTAGCTGATGCACTTCTGTCTTCACATTATTTTACATTGGAGACTTTATACTCCTCTCTCATTTTAGTTTTGGATATAGTCATGGGTAGTGGATTTGTCTCTACCCGACTATTATTTTAGATATTTCAGACTCCTTATTCTAGTTTAGTATTTCTTTTCTATGACTTGTTGTGTGGATGAGATTAGCATATCTGTGACTTGTGACATTATATATACCACATGTGAGTTTATATTCATATTACAGCGTACGTATGGGTTATGATTTCCATATATTAGAGTTGCCATATTCATGCGGCTGGCATGCTTACGTGTTCCTAGTCCTACGTATTTGGGACTGGGGCGTGACACCACTAAAGGGATGAACTACGACAAAGGTCGAAGGTTGCCCTTGCGTCTACCAACTCTTACAGGCAAGCCCGATGATTACTATCATAAAACCAAGCATGACTTAGGATATGTGAGGACTCCTACAACTCCCGAGGACTCAGATAAAGAAGATGAGGTACACTCACACTCGTCAGAATCTTCAGCCTGGGACTCCGATGTCAGCATCGGGGATGTGAAAAGATAAACGCTGTCCTCTAACATGGTGTCTTTCGCCCCCTAGGAAGACAATGAGGGTCTATCCGAACTCTTTGAGATTGAACCTTGGGCCCAATATCTTGATTCACAATGGAAGATACGATTTGAACAACGATAACCTCCCACAGAGGATAAAGTAATACAAGTCGACCTCGGCGACGAATCATGCCCCAAACCTATCTTCGTCAGCAAAAGTCTATCCGACGAAGACCGAGAATCCTTATTACAACTCGTCAGGACATACATCGACGTCTTTGCTTGGATCTACGAAGACTTGCTAGGACTGGATCCCAAAATCGTGGTCCACAAACTTAACATTCTACCAAACGCCAAACCAGTCAAGCAATAGCAACGACGGTTTCGGCTAGACATAATAAACTCCATCGAAGCTGAAGTCAACAAGCTGATAGCTAGTGGCTTCATCCACGAGGAACAATACCTCGACTAGGTAGCCAACATCGTCCCTGTCATTAAAAAGAATGGAAAGATTCGAATCTGCATCGACTTCCGTAATCTAAGTGCGGTATGTCCTAAAGACAAATTTCCTCTTCCGATCACCGACATAATGATCGACAACACTTGCGGCTTTGAGCGCATGTCCTTCATGGATGGCTTCTCAGGCTACAACCAAATCAAGATATTTCCTGACGATGAGAAATATACATCATTCTGGACCCTGATAGGCGTATACTGCTACACGGTCATGCCTTTTGGTCTAAAGAGTGCATGTGCCATATACCAAGAAGCCATAAGCACCATATTTAATGATCATCTGTGCAAGACGGTAGAATGTTACGTCGATGATATCGCCGTCAAAAGTCGCTCCAAAGACGATCACCTCAAAGACCTAAGGAATGTGTTTGACATGATGCGCGCACACCGCCTCAAGATGAACCCTACCAAGTCCTTCTTGGGAGTCTCCAGCGATAAATTTTTGGGTTTCTTCATCACCGACAGGGGCATTCATATAGACCCTGACAAGACCAAGGCCATACTGGGAATGAATCCGCTAAAGAACCTCCAGGAACATCGCGGCCTACAAGGAAGGTTGGCATACATCAGGAGGTTCATATCAAACCTCTCTGGATGCTGCCAGCCATTCACGCAACTCATAAAAAAGGTGTCTCCTTTGTTTGGAATGAAGAGTGCCAACGAGTATTCGACAACATCAAATAATACCTATCAAACCCTCCTGTGCTGGTGGTCCTGGTCGTGGGAAACTCATTCCTGCTCTATGTACGCGCAATGGATCACTCTCTCGGTGCCCTATTAATCCAGAATAGTGATTTAGGTCACAAGCAAGCCATATACTACCTCAGCCAGATGATGGTCATCCCAGAGCATATATATATAGTCGTCGAGAAAGAGTACCTTGCACTAGTGTTCGCCATCATAAAAACCCGACACTGTATGACTGGACAGACCATTCATGTAATCTCATGAGTCAATACCTTCAGGGTCCTCATGACTAAACCTGGGGCACTCAGTTCCCACTTGGCTACCTGGGCATTACTATTATCTCCATATGATATGGTATTTATCCCACAGAAGGCCGTCAAGGGTCAGGCATTGACCGACTTTCTGGCAGTCCACCCGGGGTCAGAAACCTCAAAGCTCTATGAAGAAATTCCAGACGAAGTGGCAGATGCCATCGTTACCTCACACAAAGCGGTTTGGCGAATATTCTTTGACGGTGCTTCAAGGGCAGGGCCCAAAGGCAATATCATCGCTGGGGTCGGGAAATTGTTGATCTCCCCAGACGGTTTCGTCATCAATCGTGCCTACTCTCTCACAGAACCATGTTCCAACAATGTGTCTGAGTACAATACCTTAATCATCGGTCTCCATCTCGCCAAGCAAGTCATAATAGAGTACCTGGAGGCCTACGACGAGTCTCAGCTAATAGTCAAACAGGTTCGGGGTGAGTATGAAGTCCGAAACGAGGACTTGATTCCCAACCACCAGGCTGCACTTAACATCATCGCAACCTTCAAGATATTATTTATTGAACACGTCCCTCGGTTGTAAAATATTGAGGCAGATGCTCTGGCCGGCCTCACCGCTTCCTTAGCAATACCAAATAATGCTCATCTGCTAATCGATGTGGTCGACCAAGAGCTAGTCTGCCCCAAAAGCAACCTATGCTTGTGCCTCAGTTACGCCGCGGGGGTCGACTCCAACACTCGAGATTGGAGGATTCCATTCATCGACTATGCATTCCATAGAATTCTCATCGAGAATCCAAAGGAAGACACTTCGATCAGAAGACGTTCCCTCAGGTTCTATTTTGATACAGCCACCAAAATATTGTATCGTCGATCCTACGACGGTCTCCTATTACGATGCTTATCGGATACAAAAGCAAGACAAGCTCTCCACGAGGCTCATGACGGCATATGCGGAGCACATTAACCCAGTCCAAAGTTACAGGACCATCTTCGAAGAATGGGCTACTATTGGCTAACGATGGTGGCAGAGGCAATTGACTATGCGAGAAAGTGTCATGCGTGCCAAATCTACGCTAATTTTATCTATCAGCCCTCTGATTTTCTACACCTAACGGTAGCATCCTGGTCGTTCGAAGCATGGGGAATGGACATCATCGGACCGATAAGCCCACCTTTGTCTAAGGGACATCGATTTATTCTAGCCATCACAGATTATTTCTCCAAGTGGGCAAAAGCAGTTTCACTCGTTGAAGTCAAAACATCGAATGTGATTAGCTTCGTCAAGCATCACGTTATCTATCATTTCGGCTTTCCACGGAGGATCATCCACGACAATGGTCTGCAGTTTACAAGTTATGCTTTTTACTGATTCTGGGATAAAAACTGCATCCAGAACGTAACATCAATCGCCTACAACCTAGCAGCTAATGGATTGGCCGAGGCGTTCAACAAAACCATCATCAAGCTTCTCAAGAAGTTTGTGTTGTCCAACAAGCACGACTGGAACGAGAAGCTGTAGAAGCATAAAAAATATGCTGGGAAGTTATACGCGTAAAAGCCCCAAACATACATGAAACACACGTAAAACAGAAGCTTCAGTGCTGTGTGGCGTAAAACATAACTTCAGAACTACCCGCGTAAAACAGTATTTCAAGCCTGTTTTAGCGTAAAAGGTTGCTACATCGCCCCTCCGACATAAAACCTGTCTGCTTTTAATGCAGCGTGAAGTTATACGAGGAACTCTTCGTATTCCTTGAATGAACCTGTCAGACAGAACAGTAAACCTGACTCCTGACAAAGAGTACTGCACGACGATCGAGAGGACGGCTGTAATGATGATTCTGCACAGAGCCCCAGACTGTCGTCTAGTGACATAACCCTTGATATAAGATGTTGTTTATGCATTTAAGGAATACGCTGCCTATTCTACACAGGCATAGATGAACTTTACACTCAGGATGAGACGAAACCAACCGCCACGTCAAAAGCTGTTCTTCGTACAGAACTCGAGGCACGTCTCTGTAGTTAATGCACGAGATAGGGGCAGATCTCTGCATTTAATGCACGAGATTTGGTTCTACTTTTTAATGACTGGGAATTAGGGCTAATACGCTCACATCACCATCCTTGCATATTACGCCAACCAGGCTATTTTCAGCTATAGGAGTACGCCGTATGCTATATCCTCGAAATACGCCAACTCAGGCTATATTTGCGAAGGTACGTGATCAGGATATTTGGCCATGAATACGCTCAAGACCTCGGTCAGCAAGAATAATTGGCTAGTTTATGCTGGTTACCTATTACCCATACAGCATCAAGTTTTATGCAGAATTTGGCTTTTACGCCAATAAGACAGCTACTTGGCTTTTACGCCAACAAGATAGCTGCTTGGCTTTTACGCCAATGAGATAGCTACTTGGCTTTTACGCCAACAAGACAGCTATTTGGCTTTGACGCCAACGAGATAACTATCTAGCTTTTACGCCTACAAGACAGTTATTTGGCTTTTATGCCAACCATCTTTACGCGAGGGGCAGTTACCTACGTGGCTTGCATGCCGTGATCTTTGAGAAGCAGTTATACGCGTCTCCTCTTAATGGGACATGCGTCACACGCATATTCAGGAGATCATTCAGACGTGGGTAGCAGTTATTATAACCGCCGCGTAAAAGGTGCAGCCCTCTCCGCTGTTCGGTTTCTACACCGACTGGTCAGTTACTGTGACCGAACTCTATAAATAGAGACTTCCGACCATATGAGTGGAGGTCAAAAAATTAAAAGGGTCAAGAGAGGATCGAGGATCAAGATCAGAGATCAAGAGATTATAGAGAGAGCACAGACAGAGATTGTTGATTGATAACTTTGGCAATGAGAGTTCAATCCCTCCTGCAATCTTTGAAGCTTCTTCTTCTTCTTCTACAACACTTCTTCATCATCGTGTGGTCTAAGGGACAAAGTGATCGACCTAAGATCAGACTCCTATAGCAATATTTTCCCAGAATTATTTTTTGTACTTAACATCCTCGTATAGGATTAATTGTACTTCTTTTTCTTGTTTGTAAACAAAGAAAGGGTTTTGTATAAACCTAGTTTTATTTCTTCTGTTTATCATCAAACACAAGATGGCGACTCTGCTGGGGACTACTTTCTCATCTGACGAGAAAGCCATTGCTCAACATGATGCCGTATCCGTAGGATCAATGAATAAGACTTTGGTCGTCCAATTCGACCAATTGGCTTACGAAGACATGCTTCGAGCAGGGGGTAGCTCTCATTTCCTCTCTGTCCAAGACAACAGAAAGTTGCGTAAAGTATGGATGCCCTGGACATCCTCTACCATTCCTGCAGACTTTCTCTCTCCGATCAACAAGGTTTTGACATCACGACCTTTATTCCTTGTGCATAAAAACCCGTCTCTCGTCTGTGACGTGGCAGACAAAGCTTCTGGCAATGCCCTAGTGCCAATCCAGAAGTCTGCAACGCACCCCGCGTGTAAAAATTTTGTCTCCCGTCTGCGACGTGGCAGACAAATTTTTTGATAAGGCCTTAGTGCCAATTCAGAAATTTAAAATGCGCCCCGCGCGTAAAACTTTGTCTCCCGTCTATGACGTGGCAGACAAAATTTCTGACAAGGCCTCAGTGCCCGCGCAGAAAATTCAAACGCGCCTTGCGCGTAAAAATACATCCGATGGACCCTTGGATCACATCAAGGGAAAACGCGTGGCAAATCCCCTGACCTCCAGAGTTGTACGACACCAAGAGGAGAAGATTATGCGGACTCCTATTTTACGCAAATTTGTACAAAGCTCCAGATTACGCCAGGATAAGCCCATCCGCGTGAAGAAGACCTGCTTCATGGGGAAATATGCTCCCCAGACGGATGATGGATCATATAACACTTATATGGGCGAACTGCTGTATACTTATGGCAGAGAGAGGGTCATGGTTTCCAATATCTGCGCTCCTACTGATGTAAAAAGGCAGAATAAGCCTTCTTCTTCTTCTTCTGTTAGTCCCCCTGATTTGCATAATTTCTTGATCCAGAAGCGTAAAGACAGGGGATCTTCTAATATGTATATTACACCCCCTAAGGAACATTGCTGTAATAGTCATAAATTTGTAGTTAACTACTACTGTTCTAAGGCAAAACGGTCAGTTTTCGACCGGTTGAACTACTCTTTGTCTTTACAGGAAGAAAAGCCGACATTCGCATCAGTGAACATGGCTTCACACATTCCTAGAGGAAGGTCAAATTTAAGACGTCATCCCTCTAGAACTCCAAGCCAAAGGAGATTCGACAGACTCCTTGAGAATATTGAAGCTGGTGTGTTTCGAAACACCCGTTCGAGGTCACGACAACCGGCTTCATATTCTTCTGATTCCGACACTGGGGGTCGCCAGTTTCCCGAATCGGATGCTGAAAGTATAGACTCAATCTCTACAGATATCTATACTAATCCTTCAGTAGCATCCAGAGAAATGGGAGTTTATGCCATTGGAGATGAACACGAAGAGGCTTCCCCATCAGGAAGTACTGACCAACGCATCGCTGTATTGGAAGCATCACTTAAAGAGATGCATTCTATGATGGAGAGTATGCGTCAGATGATGGTGACTCAACATGCAGCTGCAATAGCTCAAACATCGGTTCCTCCGACTCAACTACGTGTGGGGGTGGACCTACCACCATCTAACGTAAACCAAGAGCCTGTTCTAAATCAAGAGTCAGCAGCTCCTCAACTTCTTAACTTGGAGAATGTATTATCTCCTGTTGGAGTCACGATACAACCGATCTCTCACCACTCTGCGGTCCCTCTCCCTTTACCAGATGAAGATCCGATGCAGGCAGTTCGGGAATTAAAAGCCCAATTTGATGCCTTGAAGCATAATGATCAGCTTAAGAAGTTGGGAATCAACCAGCCATACCCAGCTATCTGGGACGAGATCCCTTTCCCACCTAAATATAAACCATAGGCTATGGTTTTGTTTGAGGGAAAGACGTCACCGAGCCAGTACATGAACTACTTTAGCATGATGACGGTGTTGTTGCAAGGGAGTGACGCCCTTCTCACTCGAGTGTTTAAAGGCTGTCTGTCTGGAGTGGCCTATCAGTGGTACCGTAGTCTTGCGGAAAACTGCATTACTTCCTTTGAAGATTTTAAGACTCTGTTCTTTGCTCGATTCTACGAAGGAGGGATGGACATGTCTATGTCATCACTTATCGAAGTAAAGCAGAAGGAGAAGGAGAGCGTTTGTACTTTCATCGAACATTTTCGTTAGGCTACCTTGCAGATGCCTTCCGGAGTTCCGGATTCTGCCTTGGTGGACATTTACAGGAAGAACCTTCTCCCACTGATCTCAGTGTTCACGGGACCATATCAGTTCCATGAATGGCCCTCATTTATTATCTCAGCGGGAGCCGCTGAAGATAACAGTCGGACGGCGCATGACAATGGAATCATGATCTCTACCTCTGATAGAGGGAAGCGATCATCTTCCAATAACGATCATGCTCGTAGTTCCAAAGGGAAGGAAGATCTGGCAATCAACACGTCCAGGCAACACACTCCGGTGACTATGCAGACAAATCCTGGGACTTCCAGGCCTAAAGAAGAGTATTCTTTTGACGACGATGATATTTTGAGCATATTCGATTGTCTAGTTAAAAGTGGCAAGCTTACTCTCCCCGAGGTAAAGCGACCAAATAAAGTCGGCAGTACCAATAACCCTAAGTACTATATTTTCCACAGATACATACATCACCCCACAAAGGCATGTTATGTACTAAAAAGGAAAATCCAGGAGCTGATCGACGCCAAGGCCATCACTCTGCGT
The DNA here is from genome assembly GCA_036927795.1 of Iris macrosiphon. NCBI lineage: Eukaryota > Viridiplantae > Streptophyta > Magnoliopsida > Asparagales > Iridaceae > Iris > Iris macrosiphon. The sequence continues at coordinate 21,046,906 of JAYESA010000013.1, forward strand.
AATAGCAAGAAGACGGTCACTGCCAATATGATCTCGCTCCAGTTTGGCAATCTGCCCCCTCAAGAAATCTCGGATGGTGTAGTACCTATTCCAAGGGCGATGATGAACATTGTTAATCTCCCGTCGACCAAGGGTCAAAATCATGACCTGGTACCCCTAACTACAAAGCGTGGTGAGATTATGTGGGTTCATCCAGATCTGGTGTCAGAAATTGAGGAAGAGACTCAAGCGGCTAAAGCTAAGTCTAAAAAGAACTCAAGATGCAAACCATGCAATATGGTTGCAATATCCCCGACATCAGAAGAAGAGGCTTTAGCAACCGGGACCCGGTCAGCAAGGCCTACCTCAAGGACTATGGAGGAAACCAGGAGGAACCAACGGCAAACACTTCAGCTGCCAAACCTCCAGAGCCTAAACCTGTTATACCAGAGACAGGTCCTTCTAGACCAACTTCGGTGGACAAGGGCAAGCAAAAAGAAGTTCTTTTGACAAACCCTTGAAGAATATTCAAAACAAAGGTTTAGAAAAACCATATAACTTCGATATCTTGGCCCAGTTGGCTAATACACCAGCCAGATTGTCCATTTTTGAGCTTCTAAGGCTATCCAAAGACACTCGTCAAGCCTTGAGTGAAGCGTTAATGCAGGCGAATGTATGCTTGACTCAGCTCAAGTCCCCTGATAAAGAGCCTGTGGCATGCCCTCAATGACATAGCGTGATGGAAGTGGTCCCTAATATTACTTTCACTCAAGAGGACATGTTGTTAAAACATAACAAGCATGACAAGCCTCTTTATTACACCGGATATATTGGCTCTATGGAGTTAGACCGGATTCACATAGATCCGGGATCGTCGATCAGCATTATCCCTCACAGTCTGTTAAGACCGTTGAGAATCCCTACAAGCGAACTGGCTTACACTACCACCACAATCGTGGGCTTTAATGCTAGGAAGAGCAAACCGTTGGGGAAGATTCGTTTGAGGATCCAGATTGGTGACCTTAGATCAGTGGCTACATGCTACGTTATTGATTCAGAGGTGTCTTACAATATTCTGTTGGGCAGACCTTGGATCCACGATCACAATATCATTCCTTCCACTCTACATCAATGCTTCAAATATGTAGAGGCCCAAGGGACAGTGAAAACAGAGTTTGCGGATCTCAATTCGTTCAAAGGAGTTGAGTCCTACTATTCTGATGCCATGTTGTACACCCAAGACTACATGAAGGAGGTGTCAGGCAAGACGGAGGAGGAATCCTACCAGGAGCCAGGAAAGCCATCTGTTAAGCAACCTTTGTCAATCCAAGTGAAAGGGCGAACTACCCGTCCGAAGGTCATGGAACCCATCACTATCCACTTGGGTAGAATCAAATCGGGAGGAGGAAGTAATCCTATAGTAATCACTTTGAACCAGAAGCCCCCACCTTTGGTCATCAACCTCAGGCGCAATAAGCAGCCGACTGATATAAATACAACCGAGAACGTGGTTTCTGACGATAATAAAGATTCTCTTTTCCAGTATACTGACACTCAATTTCCAAATCAGGAATCCTTCCCCCATTACGATATAGAACCTATAGCACAAAAATTCTTGGAAGCTATAGACTCCTATCATCCGTATGTGTGGCAAGTGGCATCAACATCTAATATCATCACGACATATGGGCCACATAAAGATTCTATCTTTTTTATCCCACCTATTCGCAACAATCAGCATCCAATAGTCTTCGGTCGCATGTAGAATAAACCAATTGTACAAGAAGATTCTCACAAATTTGATGATGGGAAAATGCAAGTTCACAGATATAGCCCACAAGATTTAAAAATTATGCAAAGCATGGGTTATGACTTAAAGTTGGAGCCAGGCCTCAACTATGGGAAAGGCAGACGAATACCATTGCATGGTGATCCCTACTGTTAACGAACTCGTTTTGGGTTAGGGTATACCACACATCTTACAACTTCCAATGACTCAGAGTCAAGTGAGGAGACCATTTCCTCTTTTCAAGATGATTTGTCATCCTCTGATTCAGAAGATGAACTCGAACATGTATTATCAGTAAATATGGTGTTGACAGATTCTCTCAAAACAGAGGAACAAGAATCTGAACCATTTGAAGATGAATCCTGGGCTCAGAAAATGGATACACAATAGGAACTCTGGTTCGAGCAAAGAGAACCACCCACTAAAGATAAAGTTATCCAAGTTGATATTGGGGATAAATTTTCACCAAAGTTGATATTTATGAGTAACAATCTTTCCGAGGAAGAAAGGAAAGAAATAATCCAGCTGATAAAAGAATATATCGATGTCTTTGCGTGGAATTATGAGGATATGCCAGGTCTTGATCCTAAAGTGGCTACCCATAAACTCAACATACGGCCCAATTCGAAGCCTGTAAAGCAACACCAATGCCGGTTTCGTCCGGATATAATGGATACCATTGAAGCTGAAATCAAGAAGCTAATAGCCTGTGGGTTCATCCAGGAAGAATAACATCCTGACTGGGTCGCCAATGTTGTCCCGGTCATGAAGAAAAGTAGGAAAGTGCATGTTTGCATCGATTTTCGAGATCTGAATGTGGCCTGCCCTAAAGATGAGTTTCCTCTTCCCATTACAGACGTCATGATCGATAATACGTACGGTTTTGAGTGCATGTCTTTCATGGATGGATTCTCAGAATATAATCAGATTAAGATGAACCCTGAAGATAAGAAGCATACTGCCTTCCGGACACCATTGGGGGTATATTGCTATACGGTTATGCCTTTCGGACTGAAGAATGTCGGGGCTACGTATCAACGAGCTATGAGTAACATATTCCATGAGCACTTACGCAAAAAAGTGGAATGTTATGTAGACGATATTGCTGTCAAAAGCCGCCTCAAGGATAATCACATCCAAGACTTGAAGACAGTATTTGAGTTGATGCGCCAACATCAACTTAAAATGAATCCTACAAAGTCCTTTCTTGGTGTATCCAGTGGCAAATTTCTGGGATTTGTTATTACCGCTAAAGGCATTCAAGTAGACCCTGATAAAGTAAAGGCTATCCTAGAAATGCGACCACCCCATAATCTGAGAGAACTCAAGGGATTTCAAGGTCGTCTGGCTTATATCAGGAGCTTCATATCCAACCTCTGTGGGAGATGTCAACCCTTTTCTCGTCTGATGAAGAAAGGTGTGTCATTCGTATGGGACGAAGCCTGTCAGCAAGCGTTTAATGATATCAAACGCTATCTTACTAATCCTCCAATTCTGGTACCTCCCGTCATAGGAAGACCATTTTTGCTGTATGTTTGAGCAATGGATCATTCTTTAGGAGCTCTCCTTGCACAGAAGAACAATGAGGGTCATGAACAGGCTATCTACTATCTAAGCAGGATGATGGTCGGAGCTGAACACTGGTACAATCCAGTGGAAAAAGAATGCTTGGCCCTAATGTTCGCCATTCAGAAGACGCGACATTACGTCATGGGCCAAACTATTCATATCATCTCCAGAATCAATCCTCTTTGGGTATTAATGAACAAGCCAAGTGTTCTTAATTCCCGACTCGTGACTTGGGCGATGTTATTAACACCGTATGATATGGTGTATGTCCCGCAGAAGTCCATCAAAGGTCAAGCCTTGGCTGATTTCTTAGCTGCTCATCCAATTCCGGAAACCTCTAAACTATACGAGGACATTTTTGACGAAGTTGCAGAATATAATTCTGTAATGGAAGGTGATACATGGCAGCTATTCTTCGATGGTGCCTCCAAGATTGGTCCCAGGGGAAACGTGGTTTCAGGAGTAGGAATTGTCCTAGTGACTCCTGATAAACTCGTCATCTATCGAGCATATTCTCTTAGCGAACCCTGCTCTAATAATGTGGCAGAGTATAAAGCCCTACTAATCGGGCTTCAAGTCGCTAAAGAATTGGATGTTGAATACCTGGAAGCTTTTGATGATTCTCAGTTGATCGTCAATCAGGTCAGAGGAATATATGAAGTCCGCAATCCAGACCTCATTCCTTATCACCAAGCAACGATCGAGATAGCCATGTCTTTTAAAGGATTCTTCCTAGAGCACGTGCCTCGATCTCAAAATTTGGAAGCTGATGCTCTGGCCAGCCTAGCTGCAGATCTAGCTATTCCTATAAGAAGGCATAATTCGGTGATTCTTCTTAACAGAGATTTATTCTGTGTGAAAAATAATTTTTACATAGAACGTAGCTACGCTGTAAACACGGTTCCTCCTAAGAGAGACTGGAGAAGTCCCTTTATAGACTTCATGTCATACGAAATCTTACCAGAGGATCCTAAAGAAGCAGTATCCATCAAAAGACGATCACTACGCTTCTATTTTGATGTGTCTTCACAATGTCTATATCGCCGAACATACGATGGACTGCTATTACGATATCTCTCTGATGATGATGCAAAACGGGTTATCTGAGAAGCTCATGACGGTGTATGTGGAGCACATCAACCCGGTCCTAAGTTACAAGATCGTATCAGGAGGATGGGCTACTACTAGCCTACCATGATTGCAGATGCTGTGAAATATGCAAGACAATGCAAAGCCTGTCAGGTTCATACGAATTTTATACATCAGTCTTCTGAGTATTTACATCCTATAATTGCATCATGGCCCTTTGAAGCATGGGGTATGGATATCATTGGTCCTATTCACCCATCATCTTCTAGAGGACATCGGTTCATATTGGCTATCATGGATTATTTCTCTAAATGGGCGGAGGCGATCCCTCTTGCTGAGGTGAAGACATCCAACGTGATCAGCTTTATCAAGCATCATGTAATTTATCGCTTTGGGATACCCCGGAGGATAATTTATGATAACGGGCCTCAATTCATCAGCCAAGAGTTTTACCGATTTTGTAATAAGAATCGGATATAGAATATGACCTCGACGGCTTATAATCCTGCTGCTAATAGTTTGGCGGAAGCCTTCAACAAAACCATCATCAAACTCTTGAAAAAGTTCGTTTCTTCGAACAAAAGAGATTGGAATGAGAAGCTGGGGGAATATCTCTGGGCATATCGCACAACGGTACGAACACCAATAGGTTGTACCCCATTTTTATTAGTTTATGGGTGTGAAGCAGTTCTCTCCATTAAAATCCAAATTCTATCACTCAGAATAGCAGTGGCTAATGAGTTGACTCAGGAAAGTAATGACCACTTAAGGCTTCAAGAGCTAGAAGGATTAGATGAGAAACGCCTTCAAGATCAACAGCGCATTGCATTCTACCAGGCACGTATTTCCAGAGCTTTTAATCGAAAAGTGAAGGAAAGAGTGTTCAAAGTTGGCGAGCTAGTTCTAGCTGTGAAGAGGCCAATGATCATTACACACAAAAGTAAGGGCAAATTCTAGCCTAAATGGGAAGGTCCTTATGTGATTGAAACGACATTCTCAAATGGCACCTATAGATTAGCCAAGCCTAATAAAGATTTAATAATGGCTCCTATCAACGGCAAATTCCTGAAGAAGTTCTATGCTTAATCTTCTTTGCTCAAAGGAGTATGATAAAGATTTTATTCTGATGACACTACATATAAAGATTGGTTGGATCATATTCTATCATGTTATTATGACCTCTGAATAGATATGTTTGACTAATTTGAAACTTTAAAATCTATCACGTCCATATTACCTCTGATAGTGTTTTGTATACAAATTTAGTTGGAGCATATTCTATCATGTCCATATAACCTCTGAATAGATATATCCAACTGAAGCTTACCGAAAGTATATCATGTCCATATTACCTATGATATCACTTTCATCTTTGCCTATCATTTTTATTCAAAAGTGATAGGTCCACAAAATCAGAAAAAATATCTTTATTATCTCTGGGAATAGCAAAATTATAGAGGAAGCAAAAAGATACATCATTGGGGAGGAGCAGTTAAATCCCTAATCTGTCGCGCCAAAGCAGCCATCCTATCATTCTTGAAGTTCAAAATATGGCTGCGAGCCTGTTCCAGCCTTGCTTCATCGTCATTCATGCAAGATAGTTCAGACCGAGCATCAACAAAACTGGCATGGATGAGACCAGCATGCGTCAAGTTCTGCTGAGCTATCTCCACTTGGCCCTTAAATACATCACGAGCTGCTGATGTCTTGAGAAGCTTATCCCTGGCCTGAGCGAGTTCAGCTTCCAAATCTCGAACCCTCGCTTCATCTCCTTCATATTCGGCCTGGTACTTAGTTAGCAGAGGAATAAAATCCACCAAGACAACCCGCTCTTTATCCATCTCCTGCTGCTGTTCCTGGATGGATTTGTTCAGAGTTTCCATTTGCTCAGCAAGCTCTGCAGTTAAGGAGTCATACTTAGCTTGAACCTGATCGTCGATGCTGCCCCGAGATAGTTGCAAATACTCGTTAATGGGTTGTTCCAAACCATTAACTATTTGCTCTAGCGCATCAGCTCTTTCAGCGTCATTGAAATTTCTAATCTGCACGATAAGTAGATTGGAGGACATCTTCAGAGCATCGAAACCTAAGTTCTTCTCCAGCACCAGCGATATTAACTCCTTCAAAGTGAGATAGAATATGCTAGTGTATTGATCCACTAGCATAGCAAAGCTCGAATGGACGCCGGGAGTGGCCGTAATATCAGTAAATCTTCCTCCAGGAATGACTGCAGAGGATGTCGCCACAGTCGTTGCTCCAACAGAGGGCACGACAAAAGAAGAGACACCAACAACAGTTGAATTTGTTGGTATACTCGACGAAAGAGGCACGGACGAGATGGTGGGTTCATCTTCCCCTGATGTCATTTGAATTCCCACTGGCGGAATGACATCTGAGAATGTTGCGGATGAGAGATCGGCAGTTTCAAAACACTCTTCTTCGACGTCGATCACCACCATTTCATTAAATAGGTCCACAACAAAATGAGAAGTTGCATCAACTCCGCCCTCCCCAGAGATGTCTTCACCTGAAAAGAAGACAAGAGAAAGTTAATATCAATTTGATGTTAATTTTCATGAAGAAAACGTGAAGACAATATTTACCCATGGCCGATGGCATGTATGTTGTGTCTGCAGCTTGTATAGCTAAATCATCTCTTAATGATGCTAGACAAGCTGTCATACCTGGAGAAGAGGGTGCACCAACTGACACTGGCGGGTAGTCTTCCCAGTCTTCACCCAGATCTACTCGAGGTTCATCGGGTGGAATCTCGCTGAAAATACTTACAGACAAAGGAGGGGTTACTCCCGTTATTGGTCTGGATAAAGGTATATTGATTCTTAATAGGCTCGACCTCGAACGCGACCTCGAAGCACTACCAGTAGCGGTAGTAGCAACAGCAGTCTCGAGCAAAGAATCTCCGGTACTGTCAGCCGGAACTATGGAGGTTCCCTCTCTAAAAGGCGAAGGCCCACTGATCAAAGAATCATCCCCAACAGGGAAAACGACAGGCTCACTCCTAGAAGCCCCCTGGTGGAAGCCCTTTTCGGACCTCAGGCAGTCTTCTTCTTACGGGGAGAAGGCTCTTTTAGAGTGGAAGCCTTCCGTTTCTGGGGGATAACGAGAGGCTCTGCTAGCGGAGCTATTACGCCTCTCGGTATTATCAACAAGAACTCGTCTGCCCCGGCGGTGTCTTCATCTTCATCCGAGGAAATAGACGGAATCTCCTCCCTCGCAGTGGACCTATGGAAGGGCATCCGGAAACTTCCATGCACATCAAAATCACGATGGAAGGTATTGATGGACGTATAGAACTGCGCGTACGAGTGCAGAATGCGCAACTTCATGGAGAGAGAAGTCGCGGGCACATCAAAAGTTGTACCAGTACAGCCCGTGATGAAGTACCACCATCCTCTGGCTCCATCAATAAGTCCACCTTTGGACTTGAAACTGGTGATGGCATTCCCCACATGCAACTGGTCATACCCAAATTGTCGGGCGAACCGACTGAGAAAATAAGGCTCCAGGTAGCAGTGGTCCTCACTTCTGTACAGCAAATGGGAAGGTCTAATGCAGACCAACCAGTAGAAGGCTTCAGGAGAAAGAATGGTCCTCCCATGGCCCTCATCCTTAAGTTTCGTCCCCTGTATATTGATATGTACGGGGGGGACGATACAGAAGATCTTTCAGCCGTGGACAAAATTTAATGCTCCCCGACAATCTATGACGGTCGCCACGTTCCAAAGGGAATTCTTGTAGTTCAATAAGAAGTTATTTTCCGAACTGCTGGCAGGACCGGGAGACATCACCCTGGTGTTGTAAAGAATTAACCATCCCATCAAGTATAGGAATGGTAATTCCACTCGGGGAAATCCTTCACGCTGCGTATCATCAGCTAGCAGCCCATCAGTAATGGCCCTCAGGCCAGCTTGTATTCTACACACCATGGCAGGAAGCAGCCCAATCTTGCTCCGAACACCAAATGCACTGCGGGCCATAAGGTATTGCGATATATGCGATCCGCAGACGCGATGCCAGGCACTACCCATCGGCGTAGCCAGACAGAGAGGAAGCGAGCCAGTTGAGCTTCCCTCGATAGAGGCTTGCGATAATGCCTGATATAACTGAAGGCTTTTGTGCCTGCAGGATAACCCCCTATCTCCTCATCGAGAGTATAATCTGGAGCCCCTGCGTCTTCAATAAAGTTATCGATCGTGTTGGCACTGAGCATGCTCAGGAGGTTCAAGGGCTTATCTCTTCTATCTACAACCTTGTCCGGCTTAGCGTTTCTGGCCTGATAGAAGAAGAGGTAGGCTGCCCACTCGTTGATATGAGCCAAATCAGAGGGCTCTTTGTAGAAAGTGGTGTAGGCAAGATAGTGGCACATCAGCTCCTGGTACACTGCCACCGCCCAAGGGTTTGTATCCCTCAGCTCCCTGTTTGTGGGAACGTACTCTTCATAAGGAGTGTCTCCCATTAGCAGCTTGGAGATCTCCGCCATCTCATGCAGGGCCAAGCCCAACTCACCTAGCGGAGTGGCAAAAGTCCCGGTAAGCGAATTGTATCACTCCATCAAGGCTAAGAACAAGTTAGGGTTGACAGGCAGCCCAACACTTGTGGCGCTCACAGCCGCGAACAAGCCAATACTTTCCAGCTTCGTCTGGAAGTGCTTCAGGGCCCAGGCAGTTAAACTGGCCCATCGAAGATTCCCGGGGCTAAGCCATCCACTGGTCCGAGGGTTGACCTTAGGGTACACTCCTCCCTGCCCTACAAAATTATTGCAGAAGGTCGATATTTGGACCGGCTAGATCAGCGACGTATCCTCACTCGGGACGCTACCCGGCAGTAATCCCCTAAAAGGCATAACAGAGCTTGAAGGTATGCTCATAAAGGCTCCTCAGTTCAATCCCTTGTTGTACAAGATCTTCCCGGGGCGGCCATGAAGATCGGGAGTTAGGGTCCATATCATCTTCCTAGAATGTGTGGCATGGAAGAATGTCGAGATAGGGTAATACCTGGGCATCCTGGGCAGATACATGACCGTGCCCTCAGCAGTAAACATCCAATCCTCCTTCTTGGGCTTGGTCTGGGATTGTTTGTCGATGACATCCCCGAACAAGAAACCTGGTTTCTTATACTCTGTCCCGTCTATGTATGTCAGGGGCTCCCCACTGATCATACTCAGCAGCATGCGTTCTTCTTGGAACGAGATCAGGGTTACCCTTTCTTCAGGATAATTGGCACCAGAGATGGGGAATGTCATATGGGACAAATCCTCCAGATAATTGGAGTTCAGCATTCCGGCAGCAGAGCCCATCACTTCAGCCAAAGAAGGGATCTGCAAGTCTACTGCAAAATGCAAGAAAATAAGTCAGTTTTACGCTAGACACTACACTCTTGCAGAATACGCCAAAAATTAATAGTCTGAGCTTTTACGCCAGACTGCAAAAACTTGAGTCTTACGCTGGAATCTATTTTCCATTGCGTAAAACTCAAGGTTAGCAGTATCTAACAGTCTGAGTTTTTATGCCAGACTGCCAAAATTTGAGTTTTTACGCCGGAACTTACATCCAGCGCGTAAAACTCAAAGTTTGTAGTATACGCCAAATTTTGACAGTTTGAGTTTTTACGCCAGACTGCAAAAATTTGGAATTTTTACGCAGACACATTAAAAATATGGGCGTAATAATAAAATATCTCTGTGCATCATCTTCCTCGAAGAGGTTCTTAGCACAGTAGATGACCTTGCACATACACGCACAACGTGTGCGAAGAGTTTTTTCTCTTGAAGTCTTTACCTGTAATGTCCGTAGCACAGCTCGACGGTGGAGCACTACTTTCAAATCGGGACTCGCTCAGCCTAATGGGAGTTGCTCGCGCTTAAGCAGTGGGGCGAGATGAGGAAGCGACCTTCTTTCCCTTAGCAGTAGAAGCTTGTTTGGGTGCAATGTCGAATCTGAGTTCTCAGGAAAGAGACGAAGAAGAAAGGTTTTTGGAAAGCAAGAGTTTTTGCGAAGACAGATAAAGAGTTTCTCTTTCAAGACCTTGGGCTATTTATAGAGTTCAGATAACTCTTCGAATCCCTAACCAAATCTGATATTTAATAGTCGGTTATGATTTGGGACCACGTCAGCCTATCATTTGAAAAAAGAAGATGGACAGTCATGCTACGTAACGGATCCAGATTTTACGCTCAGAGGCTATAAATCTATGGTCTTACGCTCAGCAGCTTTTACGCTCAGAGGCTACAAATCTACGGTTTTACCCTCAGAAGCTTTTACGCTCAGTGGCTATAAATCTACGGTTTTACGCTCAGCAGCTTTTACGCTCAGAAGCTATAAATCTACGATTTTACGCTCAGCAGCTTTTACGCTCAGAAGCTATAAATCTACGGTTTTACGCACAGAAGCTACAGATCTATGATTTTACGTCCAGAAGCTAACAGATGCTATGGTCTATGACTTTTTCGAGAAGGCCAATCCCAAGGGTTTACGCAAAAAATGCTCCTTTTTGGCTACGAAACATTCCAAGTGCTTGGAACACACAAAAGTTAGCATTGAAGATGATTCTCCTTCTTGGGCTATTGGGAGTTCATTCGAAGTCTAGTCAGAATCTTTTACATCTAAGTTCAAGTATGGCCTGTCTGGCAGACATTTCTCGCCCTATTTTGAGGGATTTTCGGGGAAACCATTCTTGAAGATGATGGTCTGAACAAAAATTCTTCGTAGCAGAGAAGTGACAGTTCAGAATTTTTATGCGACTCCTCGTCCAAAAACAATATGACAGTTGGATCCTCAAGACAACTTAATGCTAAAGAGCTTTTTACGCATCTTCCGTTACGCATAAAAATTAGAACGTGACCAGATAATCGTTTATCGGAGTCAGCGTAAAATCATTCAGACGTGTCGAAGCTACACATTATCAGAATTCCTCACAGCAAATATGACAAATCAGCTTGCGTAAAAGAAGACAAGTTTATTAATCATGATTACATATGATGGAAATCCAGTTTACAAAGAATTTTTCATTTTTCATGATTACATATGATGGAAATCCTTTTTCTACAAAGGATTTCTCATTTTCATTTAAGATCATGCCAATAATCTGTTTTGCCAGGTTCTTGTATTGGTGGAGATCTTTGTCTTCTTCTACGGCACTTCAACGGCTTCTGCGGCCGATGAACAAGAAAATGATTAATGGCGGGAGAATACAGAACTAGGCATGCATTATTCAAGCCCACCCTCCATACGCCATGGCAGCTGCGTCCTAGAATTGTGTTAGGATTCAAATCCAACACAATACTCGAAGACATGACCAAACTGCCTACCTTCGCCCAGCGCCATAATGGGAGAAAATACAGCTAACAAGCTGTGTGGTCTAATGTGACCCTTCCTCTTTCCTGGACGAATCGCCATATAAAATTGCTGATTATCCCGAGCAAAGGAAGCTATGATATCCTTCCATGATCCATCATTGTAGAGGACATTTGCTCGAAGATGTTTCTTTTTACGGCTCCTTACAGGCTGGAAGAGCATGATCTTCTTCTTCCTCAGGCCAGCCCAATGGATCTCGGCAACCATCTCTTTTGGTGAAGGAAGTGTGGAAAGACAGGTTCACTCACTTGCCTTTATATAGGCAGAAGAGAACACATCAAATCCTAACAAACTTCCTAAAATCGTCGAGAAATCAGCCTCGCAGAATGAGTCAAATTTGACCGTATCATGCTTCATTCAAAGTATTTCAAATTACGAGGAATTTGAAAAATTTAAAGGGGGTCTTGTAGAAGCATAAAAAATACGCTGGGAAGTTATACGCGTAAAAGCCCCAAACATACATGAAACACGCGTAAAACAGAAGCTTCAGCGCTGTGTGGCGTAAAACATGACTTCAGAACTACTCGTGTAAAATAGCGTTTCAAGCCTGTTTTAGCGTAAAAGGTTGCTACATCGCCCCTCCGGCGTAAAACCTGTCTGCTTTTAATGCAGCGTAAAGTTGTACGAGGAACTGTTCGTATTCCTCGAATGAACCTGTCAGACAGAACAGTGAACCTGACTCCTAACAAAGAGTACTGCACGATGATCGAGAGGACGGCTGTAATGATGATTCTGCACAGAGCCCCAGACTGTCGTCTAGTGACATAACCCTTGATATAAGACGTTGTTTACGCATTTAAGGAATACGCTGCCTATTCTACACAGGCAGAGATGAACTTTACGCTCAGGATGAGACAAAACCAACCGCCACGTCAAAAGCTGTTCTTCATACAGAACTCGAGGCACGTCTCTGCAGTTAATGCACGAGATGGGGGCAGATCTCTGCATTTAATGCACGAGATTTGGTTCTACTTTTAATGACTGGGAGAGCTATAATTAGGGCTAATACGCTCACATCACCATCCATGCATATTACGCCAACCAGGCTATTTTCAGCTATAGGAGTACGCCGTATGCTATCTCCTCGAAATACGCTAACTCAGGCTATATTTGCGAAGGTACGTGATCAAGCTATTTGGCCCTGAATACGCTCAAGACCTCGGTCAGCAAGGATAATTGGCTAGTTTATGCTGGTTACCTATTACCCATGCAACATCAAGTTTTACGTAGAATTTGGCTTTTACACCAATAAGACAGCTACTTGGCTTTTACGCCAACAAGACAGCTACTTGGCTTTTACGCCAATGAGACAGCTACTTGGCTTTTATGCTAACAAGACAGCTATTTGGCTTTTATGCCAACGAGATAACTATCTGGCTTTTACGCCTACAAGACAGTTATTTGGCTTTTATGCCAACCATCTTTACGCGAGGGGCAGTTACCTACGTGGCTTGCATGCCGTGATCTTCGAGAAGTTATACGCGTCACCTCTTAATGGGACACGCGTCACATACGGATTCAGAAGATCATTCAGACGTGGGTAGCAGTTATTATAACCGCCGCGTAAAAGGTGCAGCCCTCTCCGCTGTTCGGTTTCTACGCCGACTGGTCAGTTACTATGACCGAACTATATAAATAGAGACTTCCGGCCATAGGAGTGGAGGTTGGAAAATTTAAAGGGTCAAGAGAGGATCGAGGATCAAGATCAGAGATCAAGAGATTATAGAGAGAAAGCACAGACAGAGATTGTTGATTGATAACTTTGGCAACGAGAGTTCAATCCCTCCTGCAATCTTTGAAGCTTCTTCTTTTTCTTCTACAGCACTTATTCGTCATCGTGTGGTCCAAGGGACAAAGTGATCGACCGCAGATCAGACTCCTATAGCAATATTTTCCCAAAATTATTTTTTGTACTTAACATCCTCATATAAGATTAATTATACTTCTTTTTCTTGTTTGTAAACAAAGAAAGGGTTTCTTATAAACCTAGTTTCATTTCTTCTGTTTATCATCAAACACAAGATAGGAGAATGTCTGTGGGCCTACCATACAATGGTTCGGGTATCTACTGGCAGTACACCCTTCTCTCTGGTCTATGGGAGCGAAGTGGTCCTTCCTCTCAAAATCCAGATCCCTTCACTATGAGTAGCTCTCTCCAACAAACTAACCACGTACGATAACTACCGTCGACGGTTACAGGAGTTGGAAGCACTCGACTAGAAACGGTTCTTAGCTCAACAACACATAGAGTTGTATCAAGCACGTCTCTCTGGAGCCTTCAACAAATGGGTAAAACAAAAGAAGTTCCAAGTGGGTGACCTTGTCTTAACAGGAAGAAGACCCATGGTTATGACCCACAAGATAGAAGGCAAATTCCAACCTAAATGGGAAGGCCCGTTCATTGTGAAAACCATGTTATCCAACGGGGCTTACCGGTTGGCGAAACCCAACAGCGACTTGCTCATGATGCCCATCAACGACAAGTTCCTCAAAACTTACTACGTCTAAATTAGACTGGTATTCCTCTATCACCAAACTACATTGTATCTTCCTGGGCGCTGGTTCATGTCTACAGGACCTCTAGGCCATCGCTCTAATACACTACTCCGATGGAGTTTGCCACGTCCATATTACCTCTGATATCAGTTGTCACTTCCACTTACCACCCGTACTCACCAAGGTACGCCAGCTGTGACAAGTCCATAAAAAATGTCACGTCCATATTACCTCTGGCAGGGCTTGTCTCGAACCTATTACTTGCACTAACATGCGCAAAAAAGTAATGGGTCCATAGAACCTATCACGTCCATTTTACCTATGATAGGATTTATTTTTTGAATTTATTATTTGCACTCAACGTGCACAACAAATAATAAGTCCACCCAAAAAATTCCCCAGTAGGGTTTGCCATGTCCTTCGTACCTCTGAGCAAACCTTTCGGGTTGGTTATCGATCATCACGTCCATAGTACCCCTGATATCGATCTCCATCTAAACTTATCACCTGTACTCACTAAGGTACACCAGTGGTGTTAAGTCCACAAAAATAGCCTTTATCCATATCACCTCTGGCAGGGCTTATCTCGAACTTATTACTTGCACCTTCGTGCACAAGAAGTAATAGGTCCACCAAAAATCCAGCGGGATACCCGTAATGGACACAATGATTCAAATCCATACTTCCTTTTACCCAGTAGAGAAAAAGTTAGTTCAAGTCCACATTTTCTTTGAACTACGTCTCTCCAGTATCCCCACAGATTCATATTTTGCCACGTCCTTATTACCACTGGAAGGGCTTGTCTCAAACCTATTACTTGCGCTAAAAGGCACAAAAAGGATAATAGGTCCACCAAAATCTCCCCAGTGGGATATCCTTAAAAAACTATGGTATGGTACTACATTCATATTATCTCTAGTACAATTCCTAAAAGTCCACAACACACAAAAATTCTGAAAAAGGAGAGAGACTTCATTAATTAATATTCAAGATCATGAGTACATATGATGGAAATCCATTACATTCAAGAGTTTTCATTAGTATTCAAGGTCAAAAGTACATATAATGGAAACCTATTTTAAAGGTTTTCTATGAAGTCTCACAGATATAAAACTTTTTCATTAGAAGCGCCCCTTCATGCTATCTTTGCTACTAACACAAGTTGGGCCCAACAGCAGAGCTCAAGACTTTTTGGCTCACTACTCCACAGTGCAAACCCCAGTATATGAAAAATTCATGCTGATGGATAGCAAGGGAAGAGCAGGAGCAGAAGCTCTACAACCATGCGGGAAGACCGACGACAAGAATGGAAATTAATCCAAATACTGTCATCGACCCCGTAGTCTCCTGGTCGATAGCGAACCACATAAAAGAAAGAAAAGCAGCTGACGTGCTGCATGAACAAGGGCAGCTCAGCGTATGACGCAGGATGTTCGTCCTCGTCTCCTGGATTAATTCTTGCCGAACTAATCACGTCTCATGGAGAAATACTACATAATATAGGTTTTTATCCCAAACAACGGGTGTTAAGATATCCTTCCATGATCTACCATGAGCATCACGAGCGAGGATATAACATACAAAAAGAAGATATGCATTAGTCTCAGCGAAGATCGTATAAAGACACAACTGCCACACACTGTTGCCCGGCCGCATCGATGCACAACCGAGTCTGCACGCGCGAGCAGGAGGAGGTCTCATCCATGTGATCGAGCCAAAGATAGAGCTCTGTGCGCATGAAAGCAGACGACCCCCACCCATGTGGCCATGCCAAAACTCGGTGCACATGCCCAAGACGAGTTTCCTGCAGCAAGACGGTGTACTAGTGCTTTTGTGTCCTTCACAGTCCAGTGCGAGAAGGGCAGTACTAGCCACCCTCCAAGAAAAATATCCAGATCAGGAGGCCACGAAGTGAGACCACCCCTGACAAATTCTTTTGAGAGGAGAGTCGCAGCCTTCGACATCCTTCACAGGAAAAAGAGAAAATGAAGCAAGGGGATAAAAGTTCTTTTTCTCCCCCTGACTGGGTATTTATAGGCTCTGAAACCACGTAAAGGGATCGAGACAATGAACCGAGTGGTTAATGAGATGAACCTAATACCTCGATCCGCGTGATCCTCTTTTATCTCCTTGAAAACTGACGCGTCGGAAGATGGCGCAGAATCCCAAGAGATCCGCGCAAAGAAAGAACCAAATCTAGATATTTTAATACAGATTTGACAACATAGAAGAGCTCTCCGTGTGACAACCTCTACATACGTCAACCTGACGAACTTAGCAGGAGGAGACGGACAATGAATGCATATTGAATTCATGCTTCTTATTCAAAGTATTCCAGACTTAGCCAAGTCTGAAAACTTTGAAGGGGGTCTTGTAGAAGCATAAAAATTCCTCCATGTGCTCTAGTTTACAGTCAACAAATAAGTAAGATACGTATAACTTTAGTAGATGCATAACAACAGCGGACGCATGACACCCTCGGAATGGCCGAGATGCATACCGTCATGTGACGCATCATCCCTACAGTCACATCAGAGCATTTATGACTCTGACAAAATAGACAGTCATCCTGACCGCCTCGAATCCTGTACCGCTAATTGGAATCTGCACTGACAGCTGTATCATAATTACTTTTGGCCGTATACAGCTGTTCAAATGCCACGAAAGCAGAAAATGACAAAAGATCCATGCGTCTCTGGCCCAATGCATCCCAAACTCTATGCGTTTCATGCGTCTCTGGCCTAATGCATCCCAGACTCCATATGTCCCATGCGTCTCAGGATCTATACGATTTTGACCCCATGTGACTTCGACTCCATGCAGTTCCCATATGCGGCCTGAACGACCACAGAGCAGGGCGGTCACATAAAACCCTCCTGACACATATTTTGATGTTTGTCAGAAGTTCTGACTCCTCACTCATCACCCTGAGATGCTTCAGAATCCGTACAGACGATGACTCAGGAAAAGACAATAAGTCACATCAGTGTTTAATTGTCTCGACAGACGGGCCATGCCACGTGTCCTACTTATACGGCTTCAAAGACCCATGCGGCCTCGACATCATGCGACCAGGGCGTCCATCTGACCAAGGACAAAGAAGAGAACACATGCGGCTTCAAGGCCCATGTGGTCTCGTCCACGTACAGCCAGAGGGTCATTCCGACTAAGACCAAAGAGAGCTTCTATGCGCATTACAACAATATGCGGCTCTCGACTCACAAGATTTTCTGTTACGACCGAAGATGATTTCTCTTACAGTTAGGGGTGACCAAGTATCCAATTGACCTAGTTATGTGCACAACAGTCCCAAGATCTCTTCAAACAGAGAATCCTAACCAAACCTACGTGGCGGCTTGCCCACACCATGTGGTTATCGTTACGGTCGAATCCTGCTGAAGGAGCCCCATGCGGTCACCAAGCACGGGGATATGCGGCACCGATAGCATGGCTATAAATAGCAGGGTACTACCCCTATACAAAGGGCTGGCTGGCTATCTGCGAACCTACACTCAAGCGAGAGAGAAGAGATTCTGCATCAGATCATGCACGGAGTAAAGAGAGTTGCTACACTCCTAACCCTCCATCGTCACATTCCAGAAAACAAATTTGTACTTAGATTATCTTCTAGGACTTATTTGTACTTTCATTAGTTTGTTAATCAAATCAAGTTCTTTTAGTTCTCCTTTTGATTTAATGGCAAACAAACTTTAGGACTGAGACAAAGAAGGAATAGTCCGCTATGCGAGCAAGTGCATACCGACAGGTAGGAACCTCAGTATGAACCCTGGGCATCCTACCATACTAGCGAATAAAAGCATCAGCCTCTGTCGTCATACCTACTACTCCAGGATGTATTAAAGATGGGTAGTGCATTAACAGCCAACCCGGTAGATAATGGTAAGGCATCTCAACCCGGTTGAAATCCCCAGGGCCACCATGAGCCATCACTTTGCTCATAAAAGTACGAATCCCGCGATGGATGCTACAGACCATCGCTGGGAGTAAAGCTAGCTGATGGCCGAAAACTAACTTCATAGCGGGGAGGATGAGATTGCGGCTAACCCTCTCGATTGACCCAGAGCCCCCTGGGACTACACAAGTTTACAGCCATATCATCAAGAATCCAGCCAGCATAGCCTTATCAGATAACGACTAGGTGTCTTGAGAAAAGTAGCTAAAGGTGTCACCAGAGCAACCAAACCCCTCACCAGACGCGATCGTTCTCATAGTACTTCGAACTAAGTCATCGATACTACTCGAAGTTTAAGGGCTCCAAACGATGACCCGACCCGAAGCGTCAATATTGAAGAGGTAATGGATCCAGGCCTTGGTGTGGAGTAACGTCCCCTCGGTGCTTCTGTCCTTCTTCTTCGAAATTTGCTAGCAAGTGCTAAGATGACACAACAACTCCCGGTACACTGCGATAAACCCTAGATACAGTTTCTCCAACTTCTCCAATTCCTCATTGCCAGACGTGTACTCCTCATATGGATTACTTCCCCAGGGAAATCGTGAAACATTGTACATCTCGTGGAGAGCTAGTCCCATCTCCCTACCAGGAGTAACGAAGGTCCCGGTGCGACAGTTGTTCATCTCGGCCGAAGTCAAGAACAACTTCGGATTCTTCTCTAAACCGTAACAGGAATCCCTTATGGCGTAATAGAGGTTGGCCTCCTTCAGGGGCTGCTTGTACTTCTCTAACACCCACATGGTCAAATTTACCCAAGAAGACGAATGGTGCACCCAGTTGAGCAAGCATATTTCCCCTTGCGATAGGACCCCTTGTCAGCGAGCTAGTTCAGAAAAGTGTCTGCTCCGTAAATACGAACATTCGGCACCATCTCACTCGTGAAAGCGCCAGGCTCCAACCCGCGAAGGGAATAAGAAAATGATTCCTTAGTCGCCGCTTCTCTCTTCAGTTTAGAGTTAAAATGAATACGGCCGACTTGGGCTCCCTTTTAGTCTGGCGTCAGGGTGCCCAACATCTTTCTTGGGAGAGACACCATATTAAAGGTCAACAAAGGCAAGTGGCACTCCATCGTAGGTATATATATCTGTATCCCTCCAGAGGAGAAGGTCCAGCTCTCCTTTTTCTTTACTACCTTAGCATCCGAGATGGTGAGGGCATCCCCAAACATGAAGATGGGATTCAAATAAAAATGCCCTTCGAACCCTCAATCAACCAAGAGTTCAGCTGGCTAAGCAGATAGAATGAAGGTTGGTCCGTGATCAACTCTATTCTCGTCTCAGATTGACCCTTATTTATCTGGGCCTGGATATTTGTCACTATGTGGTCGAACCTTACGCCCAATGCGGCCTGAGCATGACACACAAGCACCTCCCCTAACGGAGCCACAGGTAAAGTCACTACAAAACCAGAAATAAAAAGACGATTAGAACCCTCGGGATGGCATGCGCATCAGAAATAAACTCGGGCACATAAAGGGACGCATATGATACTGGCAGCCTAGTCACGAACATGACCTCCATACCGAGTCAAGACCAGTGTATGTAGCCAAAGTAAGACCCATGCATAAAGCATGCGGTATGGTCATATGGACGGATCTGCAAATATTCTAAATCATGCAGCGGACCGTATGCAATAGGCGTATGTACTTCTTTTCCTCCAAACTTACCCTTGATGGGCACTTGAACGTCCTTGTGGAAAGAGAAGGAATCCTCCTTGGCGTTGAGTGCAGAAGTCGGTCTCTTCCCCTTGTCGATCTTCTTCACGACGGAAGCAGAGGATGAAGCTATGGGGGCCATGGCAAATGAGCAAGCGGTCAGCGGTAGGAATACAGGGTTAAAGAAGTGGGAAGAGGAAAGTTCTCTCTCATCAGCAGAATCTCTATTTATAGGGGATGAAGATGACCCTTCATCTCTCGTGCCACGCTGGCAACCTTAATGATAACGGCGGCCTCTCGGATCCCACATCAGGAGATGGCGTAGAATCCCAAAGTAGATCCACCAAAATATTAAAACAAATCTATTAGATAATGAAGATTTGATAGCCTGGAAGTGCTCACCTATGCTGCCCAACGTCCATGTGATCCAACGCCATGCGACCTTCCAGCCATGCGACCAAAAGTGCGTCTTCCTCTATACTTCTTATTCAAAGTATTCCAAACTTATCAGTTTGAAAACTTTGAAGGAGATCTTGTAGAAGCATAGAAAATATGCATCCATGCAACCCTGTGCCCCAAAATAAAAGCTCAGAAGAGATCAGACCGCAAAGTCTCCTACGGCCAAGAAAGATGACATCCATGCGTCCCAATCATCCAAAACAGCTTGGTCGCAGAGGGACCTAACATGGCGTCCCGTTAGCAGGATCGTCTCTGACACAGAATCCTGACAAAAATAATTTTCTGAATGCCTCAAAAGACGTGAATACACTAAACGACAGAGGTCTCACGTCAGCACAGAAATTTACTCTCGATGGATGTGCAACTCCAAGTGTACATCACAACTGGCCTCATGCATCCTAGACTCCATGCGGCTCCATGCATCTCTGGCCCCACGCATCCCAGGTTCCATGCGGTCCTATGCATCTCTGGCCCCGTGCGTCCTATGCTTTATGCGGTCCCATACGTCACAGACTCCATGCGTTCCATGCGTCTATGGCCCCATACGTCCCAAACTCCATGCGTCTCATGCGTCTCTGGCCACATGTGTTGCAAACTCCATAAAGACCAAATCTTGTTGTTACAACATGAGTGATTCTCCCCAACCAAGTGAGGACCATGTGTCAAGCTGACCAAGTCATGCCCACAAAGGATGAGAACCACCCAGATCTTCAGCAACAGAAAATTCCAATATGTGCCCACGTGACAACCTAGCCCGCCCACGGTTATAACTGCACCCTGTTAAGGGGGCACACGTGGCGCCCTCCAGGATCCATGTGGCCCAATATATGCATGCCCAGGGATGATTATAAATAGTAGGGTACCACACCCATATAAGTGGTTGGCTATATGTGAACCTACAGTCAAGCAAGAGAGAAGAGCTTCCTCCTCCTGCATCGGATTATCCACAGAGTAAAGAGAGTTGCTACACTCCTAACCCTCCATCGTCACCCCCCAAAAAATAAATTTGTACTTAGATTGTCTCTTAGGACTTCTCTGTACTTTCTTTTCGTTTGTTAATTAAATCAAGCTCTCTTAGAACTTTCAAATTTAATAGCGAGAACTTGGCCCAACAGATACCAAACATAAAGTATTTGAAAGCCACAACAGATACCAAAAATATCCAAGTAGATACCAATAAGCAGATACCAAGCATAAAGGATACCAAGTAGCCGATACCAATGTAGGACTGATATCAAACTGAAGCATATTTGGCACACTGCTACCTGGTAGCAAAAATAATAAATCATATTATACATGAACATAAGTATTTGAAAGCCAATATTAAGTCAACCTTCCAACATCATAGATGCAAATTTGCTACTGCCAGGTTTATACCAATGATACTGATGCCCACATATTCCTATCCGAAGTGTGAAAGGACATAAAATACAAGGCTCAAATGAGTCACCCTACTCAGTCATCATTGCCATATATTTTATTTAGACTCAGAGTATTCATCCCATTCATCATTGTCCAAATCTTAGCTAATACGTCGACCATTTCACAAATGGGAAAGGGTTTGCCATCAATCGTATATATTTTAGACCGTACGAGACTAAAAAGTAATACGTCGATTACCTCCGGCCATTTCCCAAGAGTGAAAGGTGTCACGCCCCAGTCCCAAAATACCGTGGGACTAGACACGTGTCAATGGCCAGCAGTACGCACAGATGGACAAACCCATTTTAATGGATCCGTCGGGGCATACTTAAGCTGTAGTACAACAATAAATAGGTCCAATGATATAAGTCACAGTCTATTCTAATATCATCCACAACAGATAATCACAGATCAAATGCCAGAATCAATGCAAATAAGAATAAACTAATATATCTCAATAAAAGTGTCTCGGAGAACAATCCGAGAACAAGTCTGATATATCACTGCAATAGACAGGAAATAAAGTAACTAGAACAGAAATAAATGAGTATCTCAAGCCAATACTCAGGAGAAGTCCTCTGGTATGATCTCGTCCTCAGCTTCTGGTTATGCTCCATTAACTGCTCCTGTTCCTGCTTATGCTCCTGATAATGCTCCTGTACTGTATAACTCGGGGTCGATCTCGTCTGCTAGTCTTGGGGACAAAGTACGGTATCCAGGTCCTCAGGAGACATAACAAGGTACAGAAATCGACATGCCAAAATGCAGTGTAATAGTAAATGAGATAAATAGGGTAAACTATATAACCATCTATATGAAATACAAGATGAGAGCATCACGAGTACTCAGGCTGAGCCACTACAAGCTCTGTGTCGGGGAGCCGGTAGCAGTAATAATGAGTAATGGGCCAAGCTCGGGCTTCAGAGTCTTGTGCCTCACAATAATAGGGGGTTTATATATATAATCAGCCTGTAGCCTGTGTGTCTCTCCCCACCCAATGTAATCACACGTCTCATATCCACGATGCATCATATCCATGTCACGCACAATCATATCTAATACAACAAGTCATATAGTATCCATGAATATAATGTCTATGTCATAAACCTGTATCCTATACAGAATCACCATGAATATCTCAGAAAGATCCTGTCTTATGAATAGTGTCAAGTGTCCTGGGTTATAGTGTACTTGATAAGACAAGTACAAAAATGCAAAGGGTCACGAATGTCCATCTCTAGATGACAATACAAAATACCGCATACAGTGTTGGCACCTGACTAATAATCGGACGTTAAGTAAGTCACACGGTCCTAGGTCAAGCATGCACAACAATATAAATAAATAGCAAGGAAATATGCAACAAGAACTACAAAGTTGGCAAGGTATACTTGCACAATGATGTATAACTAAGTCAAGGAAATAAGTAGCAAAGCTGCAGGATTTGGCAAGGTACACTTGCCTGTGGTTCTGGCTCTAACTGTAGCTCTGATCTCAGTATGATTTGTAGGTACTACTCCGGTTGCTGAAATAAATATCACCATTAGATTCAGAAAATATCAAATATTTAGAAACGCCTATCCTTGAGTCCAATTTGGACACAGGGGCAAAAATAATATTTTCGGATCAAAGCGGGGTCCACATGTGGGCCACTTTGTACCAAAAAGCGTGTCAGGGTCAAAGGTCTCTAAATTTGCTAAATATAGTGTCAACAAGTCAGGAACGATGATACGAACCCAACGAAACTTCCAGAATTGGATTCCGATGAACCGATCACAAAATCGCCCGTCAAGTGGAGCCTGTGGGGCCCACGATACGCGATTTTGTCAACGTTCTCATAATCGAACCAAGCTTGGGTCACAGGACCAGCGTATTGCTACGAGTTCGATGGTGTAAGTTTTGTCTCGATCTGACGTGTGTACACAAAGTTACAACGTGTTCCAGAATGGATGGGTACGAGCCGTTGTCGGCGGATACGCGTTGATTCCGGTGTGCACGCACATCCGAATCGACTTCTGCAAAATTCCATACGTCCATATCAACGACGCGCACATTTAGGTAAAGACCGCGTGCGACCAAGTCATCCCGTTTGGCGAGGCGCACTCAGTTCCGGGGTAAAACGGGGTATTGGTTTTCCTGTTTTTGGATCGCGATTTGCGATCGCCACAGGATACGACGCACCGAGCGGGTTGCACGGGCATCGAGAGGGTCACGCAGGGTTCGCATTGCAACAGACGGAACAGAAAATGGGGCAACGAGGAGAGAGAAAACGCTACCTGAACAGGGCTCCGTGAAGACTGATTTTCACGTGTCTGAGTGTCTGCTTCGTGTCCTGCGTCAACCGTGTCCGGTACTGTGCTGTGTGTTGTACTACCGTGTCCAGGCTAGGGTTTCGGTTGGGGGATTCGCCGGAGGAGGGCGGAGACGGCCGGGGACGGATCAACGGCGGCTAGGGCATCGAGGCGGAGGGGCTCTGGTTCGTGGATGGGCAGAGACGGACTCGTGCTCCGGCGAGGTTGGCGATAACAGAGGAAGAGGGAGGAGGTCTGGTGCTGGGTGGTTCTGGGCGGTGGAGATGTCGGCAAACAGCGAGGCGGGTGGCCGGGAGTTCGTCGTGGAGAAGGTGAGGGGATGATGGGTTGTCGAGGGCGGCCAGGAGGAGAACGAGGTGATTAGGGTTCCAGTCAGGGAGAGGGTCGGAGGGATAGGTGGATGACAGGGGACGGGTCGAGCGGAGGAAGGAGAAAGGAAGGAGGAAGAGGAGTTCGAGTCGGGGAAAGGGCGGAGCGAGGCGATAGGTGGTGGTGCTGGTGGAGATGGGTCAGTCGGGGACGTCGGCAAGGCGGAGGCGTCGCGGGGAGGTTCTGGGTAGCGGAGGGCTTGGTGGAGGCATGGCGGAGTCGAGGAGTTACAGCAGGGAAGAGCCGGGTCGGAGTCGGTGCTGCGAATGTCGGCCGGCTGTGCAGGGAAGAATAGCTCGCCGGGGTCGGCTCGACTCGGATGGCCGAACTGCGGGGCTGTCCGGAGTGCAGAGCAGCGGGGGGGCTCGCCGGATGTCGAGGGTGGTGGAGTGATGATCTCGGCTGTACAGTGGAGGGGGAGTTGGAGGTCGAGGGGAGTAGGAGGTGATGGTGGTGGGACGGTCGGGCTCAGGGAAGAGGGTGGCTGCAGGGAGGTTCTGGACGGGGACGGCTAGGGCTCAGGCGAGGTCGAGGGTGGAGTAGATGGCGAAGCTAGGGTTCCGGCAAGGGGTTCAATAGGCCAGAACAGTAGAATAGATTTTAGGATTAGGGTTCCGGTTAGGATTGGGTTACGGGTCTGGGTTCGGGTCCGCGGGTCGGGTTCACATGAATCCGGCCCGACCCGCTTAGTATTTAAGTGCGGGTTTGTGTCTGCGGGTTTCGGGTCGGGTTTAGATCTGACCCGACCCGCTAAGGGCTGGGTTTGGTTCAGTTGAACCGGGTCTGGGTTGGTTTGGGTTGGTTTAGTTCAATTGAACCGGGTTTATTTAAGGGTTGAATTGGTTTATTTATTTAATAGTTTTTAGGGCTTTAAAAATGCTTTCGGAGTCCAATAAATTCACAGAAAATTACCCTATGTCCGGTTTTCCATTTTACATCATAAAATATTATTTCCATAATATTTTAGTATTAGTTAACAGCAATTAAAAATTATTTAATTACCAAATGCCTAGGTTTTAATTATAGAAAATTCCAGAAAAATTGTGAAAAATCCAAATAAAAAATTCCTGAAAATCAGGGGGCTTACAATCTACCCCCCTTAAGAGGATTGCGTCCTTGTAATCAAAGAATAACCGGTCAACAGAGATGACATGGTTGCAAACATTATTCGAAGCACATCACGATTAAGAAAAATCAAGGTTTAGGGTGTAAGAATAATACAAAGGGAAAATTATTTTCCTAAGCATTAAAATTATGCAATTTCCCGAATAAAGGAAATCTAGAAATCTACAGTTCATTACTTATAAAACATATTAGGTTATCAATTATAAAAATATTCTAGGTTATTAGCAAGTTCAAAATTACTAGATCAAGGCTAAGGCCATGAACCAACAGGCACGAGCTAGAACAATACTAGAAACGAATAAATATAAAAACTTACGCGCATTAGCTACTCCATGAGTCTGCGCGTCTTCCAAAGTCATCGCTGGATCTTGTTCACGTCCTTGCAGTTGATTCCACTGCTGCTGTTGAGCCTGCTGGAAGAGTGTTGCTTGTGGTGCCAAGGGTGGCCTCGACTGATTTCCTCCTTGGGCTGGTGGTAGGACTCCTTCAACTTTCGTTTGTGGTGCTCCCAATGCTGGATAGGTTGGCCTCGGTGCTGGTGACAGTAGGGCTCTTTCTCGACGTTCGGGGCATTCCTTTACTAAATGTTGACTGGATCCGCAAGCTAAGCATAATTTCCTTTTGCGTCTGCACTCGTTCTCTATATGGCCTTGCCTGCGACAATATGGACAGACAGGTAGTACTTGAGGAGGTGCTTTTGGTGGCTGGTGCATGTGAGACTTCCTTGCAATTTCTTCCTGTGGTGCTCCTGTAAAACCCCCTTCCTAGAAATCGTATATACCCTTTATTTATTAATTATTAATTAAATTGTAGTATTATGTGCTAAATAGGAGAAATAGATTTTTAATAATTTTTATTTTAGGTGTTCGGGCACTTAGAGGATTTATGGGACCAACAGGAATTTTTCGGAATTTATTCCATGTAGGAGACCCCTTGAGCTGTTGCTAGCCTAACGATGTGCAATACCCTAATCTATAAATTTTTTTATGAGTATATATATATATGTATATATAAATATATATATATGTATATATATATATTATAAAGGAAAAGAAAAGAAAGTAAAAGAAAATTTAATAATAAGTATACTAATAATAATAATAATAATAATAATAATAGTAATAATAAAAACATACAAACCATTCCTAGCAACTTGCAGCAACTTGCTGCTAATTTCTCTTTGGCCAATTCCTTCCAGGGACCCGCCCACTCATTAGCACCTTGCCTTTGCCCGACCCTGTTGGCCGCGGACCAAACAATCCGCCTCCACTCTCTCTTAATATATATAATATATATATATAGTTTCTCATCCCAAAAACCCTAACCTAAAACTCCAGACTTCCTCTTCCCATCTAGAGCCGTCACCGCAGCCAGAGAAGCCTCCCCAAGCCATCCAACCATCCCGTCGACGCCGACATCGCGAACTGCAGTCTCCCACTCGAGGCACCTTCGCTCCGACGTGATTTTCTGTCAACTCGCTCGACCAAATGCCGTTCCGTTTTCATAGGTATGATCTTTCCTTAACCCTCTCCAATACTTGTTTTATAGTCAACCTCGAATAACGTGTGCCCCTAGGTGAAAAACAGCGCCCAAGTCAGCGCGAGCAGACAGAATTTTGCAATCGCAGAATTCCAGAATGACCACCCATATTGCCGAGTTCGTATCTCCCACCACAGAGATCCGAATTCGGTGATTCTTTTTGATACCTGTAGATTACATGACCTAGTTTATTTTCTGTATAATAACTTTGTGCTATTAGTTGCTGTGGACAAAATTGTATTCGTCACAAAACTGCGCGCACCCACTTTTTCCGGTTTTCTAAAAGTTGGAGATCGGAGCACGCCCCGCCAAACGGGACCGCCCCGTCGTGTGCCAAGTGTACCGAATGGTGCACGCAGCATAATCGGATACGTGAAAATTCGTGGGGACTGATTTGGACGCGTGTGCGCGCCGAAATCAGGCCGTATCCGCGAACACATTTCGTGTCGCCACTTTTGTGGAACTCGCGAGTATTTTGTGCACGCTTGTCAGATTGTGACGAAACTTGCACCACTGGACTCGTGGTAACACGCTGGTCCTGTGACCCAATTTTCACGCATTTCTGAGACGGTTGACCAGATCGCCAATTGGCGGGCCCCACAGTTGACTTTTGGACCAAATTATGTTCGGCTCATCGGAATCCAAATTTGGACATACTGTTGGGATCGTATTGACATTTAGAATTGTTTGACCCATAGTTTGTCCCATTTAGAGGCTGTTACCCTCGGCACGCTTTTCGGTGCAAAGTGGGCCACATGTGGACCCCACTTTGGCCCGAAAATGACCTTTTTGCCCCTGTGTCCAAATTGGACGTAAGGATAGGCATTTCCAGCTATTTGACATCTTCTGAGACTATTAGTGATGTTTATTACAGCTATTGGAGTAGTACCTTCCGGATCCATCGATACAGGGACGACAGTTGATATTCAAACATCAGGCAAGTGTACCTTGCCAAATCCTGCAGTTCTTGCTATTTATTTTCTTGACTTATATTTATATATACATTGCTGTGCATGCTCAACATAGGGCCGTTTTGACGTACTTAGCGTCCGATTATTAGTCGGGTGCCAACACTGTACGCGGTGTTGGGTACTGTCATCTAGAGATGGTTATACGTGACACTTTACATCGTACTTGTCTTACCAAGTACCTTATGACCCAGGACACTTGACACCATTCATGAGACAGGATCTTCCCGAGATATTCGTGGTGATTCTGTGTAGGATACAGGACTTGACAGAGATACTATATTCTTAGATACATTATGACTTATTGCATTAGTTATGATCCTGCTGACATGGACATGAGACGTTATGGTCATGATATGCGTGGTTACATTTTGTGGGGAGAGACACACAGACTACAGGCTGATCATATATATATACACCCCTACTACTGTGAGGCCAAGACTCTGAAGCCCGAGCTTGGCCCATTACTCATTATTACTGCTGCTACCGGCTCCCCGACACAGAGCTGGTAGTATGCTTCAGCCTGAGTTCTAGTGCTGCTCTCATCTTGCATATCACTTAGCTGGTTATTTAGTACTTCCTTATTGCTTCATTTATGGCTGGAGAGACCCACAGACTACAGGTTGATTATGTTATGCTGGCTGCTCAGTCTCCCGCTGAGTTAGACCATCTCATGATACCACTGCTACTGGCTCCCCTACACAGAGCTTGTAGTTATTCCAACCTGAGTACTACTGATGTTTTCTCTTGCATTGCACCCTGATGATTAGATAGCTTACCCTATTTATCTTATTCACTATTACACTGCATTTTGGCATGTCGATTTCTGTACCTTGTTATGTCCCCTGAGGACCTGGATACCGGATTTTTCTCCAGGTTTAGCAGACGAGATTTATCCCGAGGTATACGGGACCACAGCAGGAGCTGATCCAGGAGCTGTACCGCCTTTCGAGGACGAGGTGTTAGCTGAAGACTTTTTCTGAGCATCCATGTTTCATGCTCAGTAGTTACTTATTTATTTTAGTCTTTTATATTCTGGTCTGTTGAACCATTGTACTAGATATTTATCGGGTTGTTCCCCGAAGTACTTTGTTGAGACTGGCGGATGATTTACATTTCTTATATTCTGTGGATCATATTTTATATCTTGTATGGATGAGATTAGTTGTGCCATGATTGTCGTAGACTTGTTATTTTACAGCTTAAGCATGCCCTGATGGATCCATTAAATGGGGTTGTCCATCGGTGCGTGCTGCTGGCCATTGCCACGCGTCCGGTCCCTCGGTATTTTGGGACTGGGGCGTGACATGGATTTTGTGGTGGACCATGCAGGTCTACGACTAAATCGTTCGATTTCAACTTAGGAACCGAGCAAGCCTGCACCTAGGATTAGAGTATAGGATCTCATCCACAACTGACTATGACTCATCCTTCTTCCAATCCATTCTGTTGAATAATTGCATCATGCTTGATTCATGTGCCTTCTCATTAGTTCCTTAAGTATAGCCTTCTCCTAGAATATAGAAGTCCCTGTTGATAGAATGATAAGTAGGATAACATTCCTATTAAGAGTACAGCTAGAGTATTGACACCCCACTAAGTCTAGAATATCTAGTGAACTCTAGAATTCATTATCTCTAGAATTGGTTTACCATTACCCCCTGATGAATTATGAAGACTTGAGAGTAGTATAGACACTACTAGAGTTAGTTAGAACTTTTACCATAATGTTTGACCCTAGTATTGAGGAACCAATAGGAAACCAAAATTTAATATTATGACTGAACCTAACCTTCACAGTTAAAGAAGTATTGGAGAACTACAAATTTAGGTTCTTGTCTTGAGATAAGCAGACAGTACCTTAGAAAGCCAAGAGCAATGTATAGAATATTTTTCTAATCATACCTCAAACCTAGCAACTAGCATACCACTTTCCCTTAGAAAATCATGATGCTATCTAGAGCCCCTATTCTAATTTCATATATTGCTCCTCTACGACCATAGCGCTCGTTAGAGTGCGACGACTGATTACATTTCTTCTCTTCATCTTTCAACTCGTGCCAACTAACCCTTCTGATTATAGACCAAGTGATTTTATTCTATGCTAGGATATATATATAGCTTGCTAGGATTAAAGCTGTAGTCTTGAATTTGAAAATTTTGTGCTTGGTAGTTAGAGTTCGATAAGTTTGAGTTAATCTTGTAGATTGTGACCCGATGATTATTCCTTAGTGTTAAATCACGTAAATTGTACCCCCACCTCGATACAAGTTATATTCTCTCTCCCTTGAGACTAATAACCTTTCCATTCTCGCTATTGACACATGTTCTATGAGCACTATGATTAAGACTTAAGGAGACCCTTACCTATATAATGCAATAGGAGACCCTAATAAGTACCAAGATCTTTCCTCATATACCCTAATAAGAGTTTCTATTCTATTTTACATGTACAAGGTTATTTGCAGGATCCTCTTAAGACTGTCACAGCAGTAGTTTAATTCTTACAAGTTGGGTAGTATGCTTCACAACCTAGTACCACATAGTCCACTTGACCCATCGAGATAGTGTAACTGAACGGCATTAATCGCATGCTAGCAGAAGATGACAGTGTTTATTCAGACAATAGAATTTAGAGGTCCTTGTTCCTATTTGGTCGACTAGCGACTTAGACAAGGAAGTTGTATGATAACTATAGAGATTGTAGGGTCTTTTATTATTGTTGCTTATTTTGTTTTGTTCTGTGAACTTGAATAATTTATACCTCCTTTCACCATCATCTAGCGTACGTATATTTCATATACTACCTTGACTTATGCTGCTATTTTATAGCCTAGTTTTGCAAGCTTATTCTTTATCGAGCTTGTTCATGACATATGTATTATTGGGGAGGCCCACAATAATACATTTCAGAATCAGTGTATTATGGTCTGATCAACCATGGTGCACTTGATTCGCCCTCGCAATAATACCTTACGTGGATTGAGATATGTAGTGATTAGTAGACGAATATACTTGCCCTAAACATGTCTGACATATCGTATCGGTTACATAACTGTGCTAATACGAGCAGTCGAACAAAGGATTACCAAAATAGGATTTCAATCCATAACAGTTTTGACAATTCTCATTTGAATTCTTTAAACGCCTTGATCCCGATACTTCTATTCTATTACGCTGCCCTTGAACTCTTTATTATTGGCCACCGTCTTCCCTTATTTCGGAAAGATGAAACCTCGTGCTTGGTAAAGTTTGATACGCATAGAGTACTGGATATACCCCATAGGCCGATCACATATTTGAGGATTATTCTTCCGTAATTAAGGACATATCATCTATAATATAATCGGCATTGAACTTTTGAGGATTGAATTACATGAGTAAATAGATTAAGGAATATTCTCTTAAGGTATATAGCCTTATGTGATAGATGAGTAAATTCTAAGTTGGGTAGTAGTGCATTATCAACTCGAGAGGAATTTCTTTTAGATTATGATCGAGTAAGATTAGATTGGGAGATATTCAAGCCATTTTAATTTTGAGAAATTTCGAAGAATGACTAAGATGATGGAGATTAATGAATTGATATTGAGGACCTAATATTTATACCTTAGGTACATGATTTAAATTTTGAATAATGAAAGTAAAATCATCAATTGGAGTTTAGAGGATAAAAATATAGAATTTCAGACTTGAACATTGGTGGACTGTATTTAAATTATTTTTCAATTTGATGATTTAAATTAAGAAATAAAACTTGATGGTTGGACTACCTATTTGAAATATTAAGGATGTGAATGGAATTTAAGAAGTTGAAGCATACAAAAATTTATAAGTGAAAATAGGAATAATAATGGACTCGAATTACTTCTAGAGGAGATTATGATAATTGGAGATCGTAAGGTAAAATTGATATGCGTATTTAAATCTTGAAGATGATATATGGATTTAATTTAAATTTGGATATGGATAATTTGAAAAAGCAAGAAGAGATAACCATAGGTTGAATTTGATTGGATCAGTGGTCATCTTAACCTAGAAGTGATTGCACTGGATATGATTAGGATTTTAATTATCGCAAGAAAATTGCGATTGACTTGCCTTATGTACACGAAGGATTAACAAATTATGCCTTATTTTAATTTTGAGGACGACATTGTCTTAAGTTGGCTGGATTGTGAAACCCCCTCACCTAAGAAGTAGACCTACTTGGCTTAGATAGTGAGACTGAGGCTAGCTCGAATCCACTTAGGAATAGGATATGACATTTTTCATTTAGTTTTACAACATGGTATCCCTCGGCGCGCCTTACCATTGCTTCGATAATTGGATCACTTCCCTAGTCACTGCCTTCCTACAAATTTCATACCTTGTCCTAGACATGCCCATCCTCCAATTTCCATCTTTGTGCAATATTTTAATTGTTGGGCGCTTTTATGCAAAAGGACATTTAGGTGTCCACACTATTGGACATGACACACGAAGAAACCTATTTTCACTCATGTGAATTTCTCTCATGATTTTCGGAATGTACAACGTGCAACATCGTCCACTCCGTTAAACCTAGCCTTGTATTTTAACCAATGCAAATCTTAGACCATCCTTGACTTCTACCATGGCTTCATTTTAATTTCGAGGACGAAATTTTTACAAGTTGGGTAGAATGTAAAATCCTCTTCCTAGAAAATCGTATATACCCTTTATTTATTAATTATTAATTAAATTGTAGTATTATGTGCTAAATAGGAGAAATAGATTTTTAATAATTTTTATTTTAGGTGTTCGGGCACTTAGAGGATTTATGGGACCAACAGGAATTTTTCGGAATTTATTCCATGTAGGAGACCCCTTGAGCTGTTGCTAGCCTAACGATGTGCAATACCCTAATCTATAAATTTTCTTATGAGTATATATATATATATATATATATATAAATATATATATATATATATATGTATATATATATATTATAAAGGAAAAGAAAAGAAAGTAAAAGGAAATTTAACAATAAGTATACTAATAATAATAATAATAATAATAATAATAGTAATAATAAAAACATACAAACCATTCCTAGCAACTTGCAGCAACTTGCTGCTAATTTCTCTTCGGCCAATTCCTTCCAGGGACCCGCCCACTCATTAGCCCCTTGCCTTTGCCCGACCCTGTTGGCCGCGGACCAAACAATCCGCCTCCACTCTCTCTTAATATATATAATATATATATAGTTTCTCATCCCAAAAACCCTAACCTAAAACTCCAGACTTCCTCTTCCCATCTAGAGCCGTCACCGCAGCCAGAGAAGCCTCCCCAAGCCATCCAACCATCCCGTCGACGCCGACATCGCGAACTGCAGTCTCCCACTCGAGGCACCTTCGCTCCGACGTGATTTTCCGTCAACTCGCTCGACCAAACGCCGTTCCGTTTTCATAGGTATGATCTTTCCTTAACCCTCTCCAATACTTGTTTTATAGTCAACCTCGAATAACGTGTGCCCCTAGGTGAAAAATAGCGCCCAAGTCAGCGCGAGCAGACAGAATTCTGCAATCGCAGAATTCCAGAATGACCACCCATATTGCCGAGTTCGTATCTCCCACCACAGAGATCCAAATTTGGTGATTCTTTTTGATACCTGTAGATTACATGACCTAGTTTATTTTCTGTATAATAACTTTGTGCTATTAGTTGCTGTGGACAAAATTGTATTCGTCACAAAACTGTGCGCACCCACTTTTTTCGGTTTTCTAAAAGTTGGAGATTGGAGCGCGCCCCGCCAAACGGGACCGCCCCGCCGTGTGCCAAGTGTACCGAATGGTGCACGCAGCATAATCGGACACGTGAAAATTCGTGATGACTGATTTGGACGCGTGTGCGCGCCGGAATCAGGCCGTATCCGCGAACACATTCCATGTCGCCACTTTTGTGGAACTCACGAGTATTTTGTGCACGCTTGTCAGATTGCGACGAAACTTGCGCCACTGGACTCGTGGTAACACGCTGGTCCTGTGACCCAATTTTCACGCATTTCTGAGACGGTTGACCAGATCGCCAATTGGCGGGCCCCACAGTTGACTTTTGGACCAAATTATGTTCGGCTCATCGGAATCCAAATTTGGACATACCGTTGGGATCGTATTGACATTTAGAATTGTTTGACCCATAGTTTGTCCCATTTAGAGGCTGTTACCCTCGGCACACTTTTCGGTGCAAAGTGGGCCACATGTGGACCCCACTTTGGCCCGAAAATAACCTTTTTGCCCGGGCTGAGCCACTACAAGCTCTGTGTCGGGTAAACTATATAACCATCTATATGAAATACAAGATGAGAGCATCACGAGTACTCAGGCTGAGCCACTACAAGCTCTGTGTCGGGGAGCCGGTAGCAGTAATAATGAGTAATGGGCCAAGCTCGGGCTTCAGAGTCTTGTGCCTCACAATAATAGGGGGTTTATATATATAATCAGCCTGTAGCCTGTGTGTCTCTCCCCACCCAATGTAATCACTCGTCTCATGTCCACGATGCATCATGTCCATGTCACGCACAATCATATCTAATGCAACAAGTCATATAGTATCCATGAATATAATATCTATGTCATAAACCTGTATCCTATACAGAATCACCATGAATATCTCAGAAAGATCCTGTCTCATGAATAGTATTAAGTGTCCTGGGTTATAGTGTACTTGATAAGACAAGTACAAGAATGCAAAGGGTCACGAATGTCCATCTCTAGATGACAATACACAACACCGCATACAGTGTTGGCACCCGACTAATAATCGGACGCTAAGTAAGTCACACGGTCCTAGGTCAAGCATGCACAACAATATAAATAAATAGCAAGGAAATATGCAACAAGAACTGCAAAGTTGGCAAGGTATACTTGCACAACGATGTATAACTAAGTCAAGGAAATAAGTAGCAAAGCTGCAGGATTTGGCAAGGTACACTTGCCTGTGGTTCTGGCTCCAACTGTAGCTCTGATCTCAGTGTGATTTGTAGGTACTACTCCGGTTGCTGAAATAAACATCACCATTAGATTCAAAAAATATCAAATAGCTAAAAATGCCTGTCCTTGAGTCCAATTTGGACACAGGGGCAAAAATGACATTTCCGGGTCAAAACAGGGTCCACATGTGGGCCACTTTGTACCGAAAAGGGTGTCAGGGTCAAAGGTCTCTAAATTCACCAAACTTAGTGTCAATAAGTCAGGAACGATGATACGAACCCAATAAAACTTCCAGAATTGGATTCCGATGAGCCGATCACAAAATCGCCCGTCAAGTGGAGCCTGTGGGGCCACGATACGCGATTTCGTCAATGTTCTCAGAATCGAACCAAACTTGGGTTACAGGACCAGCGTATTGCTACGAGTCCGATGGCGTAAGTTTTGTCTCAATCCGACGTGTGTACACAAAGTTACAACGTATTCCAGAATAGACGGATACAGGCCGTTGTCGGCGGATACGCGTTGATTTCGGTGTGCACACACATCCGAATCGACTTCTACGAAATCCCACACGTCCGTATCAACGACGCACATATTTCGGTAAAGACCGCGTACGACCAAGACGTCCTGTTTGGCGGAGCGCACTCAGTTCCGGGGTGAAACGGGGTGTTGGTTTTCCTGTTTTTGGATCGCGGTTTATGATCGCCACAGGACGCAACACACCGAGCGGGTTGCATGGGCATCGAGAGGGTCATACAGGGTTCGCGTTGCAACAGACGGAACAGAAAACAGAGCAACAAAGAGAGAGGAAACACTACCTGAACAGGGCTCCGTGAAGACTGATTTTCACGTGTCCGAGTGTCTGCTTCGTGTCCTGCGTCAACCGTGTCCGGTACTGTGTTGTGTCCTGTATTGCCGTGTCCAGGCTAGGGTTTCGGTTGGGGAATTTGCCGGAGGAGGGCGGAGACGGCCGGGGACGGATCGACGGCGGCTAGGGCATCAAGGCGGAGGGGCTCTGGTTCGTGGATGGGCGGAGACGGACTCGTGCTCCGGTGAGGTTGGCGATGACAGAGAAAGAGGGAGGATGTCTGGTGCTGGGTGGTTCTAGGCGGTGGAGATGTCGGCGAACGGCGAGGCGGGTGGCCGGGAGTTCGTCGTGGAGAAGGTGAGGGGATGATGGGTTGTCGAGGGCGTCCAGGAGGAGAACGAGGTGATTAGGGTTCCGGTCATGGAGAGGGTCGGAGGGATAGGTGGATGACAGGGGACGGGTCGAGCGGAGGAAGGAGAAAGGAAGGAGGAAGAGGAGTTCGAGTCGGGGAGAGGGCGGAGCGAGGCGATAGGTGGTGGTGCTGGTGGAGATGGGTCAGTCGGGGACGTCGGCAAGGCAGAGGCGTCGCGGGGAGGTTCTGGGTGGCGGAGGGCTTGGTAGAGGCGTGGCAGAGTCGGGGAGTTGCAGCAGGGAAGAGCCGGGTCGGAGTCGGTGCTGCGGAGGTCGGCTGGCTATGCAGGAAAGAATGGCTCACCGCGGTCGGCTCGACTCGGATGGCCGAACTGCGGGGCTGTCTGGAGTGCAGAGCAGCGGGGGGGGGGGGGCTCGCCGGATGTCGAGGGTGGTGGAGTGATGATCTCGGCTGTGCAGTGGAGGGGGAGTTGGAGGTCGAGGGGAGTAGGAGGTGATGGTGGTGAGACGGTCGGGCTCAGGGAAGAGGGTGGCTGCAGGGAGGTTCTGGACGGGGACGGCTAGGGTTCAGGCGAGGTCGAGGGTGGAGGAGATGGCGAAGCTTGGGTTCCGGCAGGGGGTTAAATAGGCCGAAACAGTAGAATAGATTTTAGGATTAGGGTTCCGGTTAGGATTGGGTAACGGGTCTGGGTTCGGGTCCGCGGGTCGGGTTCACATGCATCCGGCCCGACCCGCTTAGTATTTAAGTACGGGTTTGGGTCTGCGGGTTTCGGGTCGGGTTTAGATCCGACCCGACCCGCTAAGGGCTGGGTTTGGTTCAGTTGAACCAGGTCTGGGTTGGTTTGGTTCAATTGAACCGGGTTTATTTAAGGGTTGAATTGGTTTATTTATTTAATAGTTTTTAGGGCTTTAAAAATGCTTCCGGAGTCCAATAAATTCACATAAAATTATCCTATGTCTGGTTTTCCATTTTACACCATAAAATATTATTTTCATAATATTTTATTATTAATTAATAGCAATTAAAAATCATTTAATTACCAAATGCCTAGGTTTTAATTACAGAAAATTTTTAAAAATTCCAGAAAAATTGTGAAAAATCTAAATTAAAAATTCCTGAAAATCAGGGGGCTTACAAAAGGGGCTAACATCAACGCATAGCATGTGTTTTGAAGGGACATACAACATATGGCTCCAAGCAATCATAAATCCAGTCATCATCGCCATATGTACACTATTTAGACTCATCATTGTCTAATACTCTCTTGCATTTTCGGCTTTGTCTTGCATGAATGAAGTATACATAATACACAAATTAGCCATACAAATATGAGAAATATTTACAAAAAAGTTCATTAGTTAGAATATATACATTCGAGTTGGCCCTTAGATATGATACATGTTTCACATATTGCATATCAAACCCCATACAAAACGTAATGTAGATACTAAATATTACATAAACCACCACATGATAACTATAAGAAAAAATATAACACCAACTCCTCCCAAACAAATAGGCCACTTGCTTGTGTGGCAACTTTTAGCTTTCTTGTATGTGATACATTGGGGTTCCTTATCAAGAGAGCTAAAGTAGCTCATAGCCTC
Source organism: Iris macrosiphon (assembly GCA_036927795.1). Lineage (NCBI taxonomy): Eukaryota > Viridiplantae > Streptophyta > Magnoliopsida > Asparagales > Iridaceae > Iris > Iris macrosiphon. The sequence continues at coordinate 21,084,763 of JAYESA010000013.1, forward strand.
CTCTCTATTTTCGCACTTGAAATAATAATTCCCTTTGTAGCCATTAACTTGCCTGTGGCATTCTGACCACTGAGTGTAGACCCCAGGAACCCTCCCCTTCAACACAATATAGTACGCCATTCTAACATTTCAATTAACATATAACATTAGCCACAATTAAAACCAAACTAGATAATATATACATACCAACATGCTACCACATGCTTATAAATATTACAAACTAAGTTTAAGTAAGTTCACATACTAAAGTTCACAAAATATTATAACCCAACATAATAGGAGCATGCTAATTGAAGTTCACAAGGCTACCAAATGTTCACAAAATGTTACCACCCAACATAATAGGACCATGCTAATTGAACCTCACAGGGTTACCAAAAGTTCACAAAATGTTTGCCCCCCAATATACTACTAAAAGTTCTCTTATCAAATGTCCGGGTTATGGGAAGAGTGCTTGTCTTCAAACTTATGCGGCCATGAAATGGTTTGGACATTCCCATAAACTTTGTTGCCTCAATTTCATGCTCCGCTAGGAAGTCATATGCCTGCATAAGTAAGTTGACATCAAACCCTTGCATGCTAAAAATAATGGATCCTAGATTCTCAATAAAAGGTAGCTTCTCATGAAAAGGTGTATCGAACCCTTTGTTGATAGCGGTTGCCATTACATTAACGTTATCAATAAGCTTACTCATGGTATCATCTCTTGATTCTGTCACACTCCTATGATGTTTCGTCCCCGATGAGTTTGTGGTATTGGATGGAGTTGCCTTCGCTTTAGAAACATTGTTTTGTGACTTGTTGGACCTAATTGTCATGGAACCATCTGGATCATCATCATCTACGTAATCACATCTATCCCAATATGATAACGTATCTCGTTCCAGGTCCCCCCTTGCATGGTCGTCACCACAGACAACGCTAAGCATATCATAATTATTGATTGGAATATTTATCCATGTAGCCATTTCAGATATTATCTATATAAGAACAAACGAATATGTTTGTTAGAACCTATATAATCTTAGAAAGTATATAATTGAATAATACAAGTATCTCTATTACCTTTATAAGACCTTCCTGGGTATGACTATCCAAAAGAACCATCTTCAACTCGTCATCCCACCCTGCACCAGATAGGTCCTTAGCTTTCAAAATCCTCAACCACTTAGTCTTCCATCCTCGCAAGTGGTTCTATACATTTTCCACTGTATAAGATTCCCCGAATTTCTTTTTGATTGCATTGCATACATGTGTGAAGGCTTCGCATTTGAATCTTTTGTCACACTTTCTCCCTTGTTCTGCTTCATAGCAAATAAGATTTAACATCTCGTCAGAATGTGAATCGGGCCATCGTTTGTTAGGGGTTCCCCCTTTATTTTTACTTCCTTCATTTTTGCCTCCTTCTACCCTACTATTCTTACCTTTGTCATGCCCTACCTTTTTTTTGTAGCTACCTTCTTCGTTCTTCTCTTAGAAGGAGAAGAAACTTGATCCTCAATCAAAATATTTTGTTTATTAGAGGCATCGACATCTACATCGACATAGGAATAAGAATCCCCAAATGTACCTGTATTGTAAGGCCAGTATTATGAATGTCACACCCCAGTCCCAAAATACGTAGGACTAGGAACACGTAAGCATGCTAGCCGTATGGATATGGCAACTCCAATATATGAAAACCATAACCCATACGTACGCTGTAATATGAATATCAATCCACAAGTGGTTTAAAATGTATCATAAGTCACAGGGTACAATCTAAATCTCATCCACAGAAAATTAATATAAATGAATAACCAGCATCTATATAACTAGATCTCAACATAAGTATCTAAGGATGATAGTTGGATGAAAACAAATCCACTACCAACTCGAATGGAAAAGTAAATACAAAATAAGTACAACACAACAACACCATATAAGAATACCAGCTAGCAATCACGGGCTCGAAGAGAGGACATCCACGAAACATATGTAATCATCCAAATCTGCGCTTCTGCAAATACTTAAGAACAGATACACCTGGAAGAGGGCCAGGTCCTCAGAGGGACGTAACAAGATACAGAAAAGTGAGCCAACTTGAATACAGTAAACATGCATATAATTTAAAAATAAATAAGTACGCTGTACAAGACAATCTATATGAATACAAATGAGGACAACTTTTCGACGTATGGGCAAGGGTAGGCTACTCGATCTACCTCACAACTCACATACACGTCAATGAACATCAGAAATTGACAAACCGTGGGGGTAGCGACTAGCGAGACTCCACAAATTGATATACCGCGGGGGTAGCGACCAGCGCAACACACGCCCATAGTGCGAGCTATATACTACGGTTTACCAGAGTGGTTAAAATCCCATACGCCTAATGATTGTCCTCTCATGATACTAGGTGTCAAGTATGTGTTAACATATCTAATACATAGTAATGACTGAAAGAAAACTACACATGCAAGCAATATACAGAATGTAATAAATATACAGAAATATAAATTGCATGCAAAAGTACTGTAACAATTTGGCAAGGTATCTTGCCTGGTAAGAAGGCTGCAAGGTGTACTGTCCAGAAGTCAAGCACACAGGATCAGAAGCTACGGCCTCAGAACAGATATCTCCGGATGCTGAAATAGATATCACCAACGTTCCCAGAATAAGCAAAATAGCTAAAAAGTACTTCCCTTTCGTCCAATTTGGACACAGGGGCAAAACCATAATTTTGGGTCAAAGTGGGGTCCATGTGTGGCCCGCTTCGCACCGAAAAATGTGTCAGAACCAATGGTCTCCAAATTCATCAAACTCAGTGTCAATAAGTCAGGAACGATGATATGAACCCAACGGAACTTCCAGAATTGGATTCCGATGAGCCGATCACAAAATCGCCCGTCAAGTGGAGCCGCGGGGCCCATGATACGCGATTTTGTCAACGTTCTCAGAATCGAACCAAACTTGGGTCATAGGACCAGCGTATTGCTACGAGTCCGATGGAGCAAGTTTCGTCTCGATCCGACGTATGTACACAAAGTTACAACGTGTTCCAGAATAGGCGGATACGGGGCGTTGTCGGCGGATACGCGTTGATTTCGGTGTGCACGCGCATCCAAATCAACTTCTGCAAAATCTCGCACGTCCGTATCAATGGCGCGCACGTTTCGGTGAAGACCGCACGCGACCAAGTCATCCCGTTTGGCGGGACGTACTCAGTTTCGGGTAAAAACGGGGTATTATTTTTCCTGCTTTTGGATCGCAGTTTGCGATCGTCATAAGACGCGATGCACCGAGCGAGTTGCACGGGCATCGAGAGGGTCACACAGCCTACGCGCCACAACTGATGGAACAGAAAATGGAGCAACGAGGAAAGAGAATGGGTTACCTGAACAGGGCTCAGTGGAACGAGGATTTCTCGTGTCCGGGTCACTATGCCGTGTCCTGGTCAGGTTCAGCCGTGTCCGGGTCAGGTTCAGCCATGTCCGGTCTAGGGTTTCAGTGCTGCGGTTGGGGGCTTCGCCGGAGCTGCTGAGATGGCACGGCGGCTGGTCGTGATCGAGGCGGAGGGCTGTCGTGGTCCGACGAGGCGCTGCTGCGGGTCGGGGAATGGCGGAGGACGGGCGGGGAGACGGTGATGGTGGTCGAGGCTGAGGAAGGGGTCGAAAGTTCTTCGGGGTCGACGACGTAGCAGGGTGCGGGTTCTGGAGGGTGGTGGTAGTGGCGCTGGGGGTTCGATGAGCGGCTGCGGGTCAAGGGGAAGAGGGTCAGGCGGAGGAGGAAGTCGAGGGTGGACGAGGAAAGGTGGGACAGCGGCCGGCGGAGATGGTGGCTAGCACAAGGGGCTAGGCGGAGCTGTGAGGGGATGGTCGAGGCGGAGGAGTTGGGGACGGTCGGTGTTCGTCGAGGGTTCGACGACGGTGGAGTCGAGGGCTTTGGACGACCGGGGCGGAGCTGCGGGCGGCGGAGAGAGGAGAGAGAGAGGGTGATCTGGCGGCGGGGCATGGAAATCGAGGACAATAAATAGGGCGCCGGAACAGTGATTCTGTTAGGTTTAGGATTAGGATTTCGGTGAGGGTTTCGGATCCGGGTCCGGGTCGGGTTTATTTCGGATCCGACCCGACCCGTTAAGACTGGGTTCAGTTTGGTTCGGTTTAACAGCGGTTTGGGTCGGTTTGGTTTGGTTTGGTTTATTTAAGAATAAACCGGGTTCAGTCAGGGTTTAATTAGGTTTAAATACATTAGTTTTTAGGGCTTTAAAAATGCTTCTGGAGTCCAATAAATTCCCGAAAAATTACCTTATGTCTAGTTTTTTATTTCATACCAAAAAATATTATTTTAATAATATTTTAATATTAATTAACATCATAAAAAAACATTTAATTACAAATACCTTAGTTTTAATTCCAAAAAATTACAGAAAATTGTGTAAAAATTGTTTTAAAAATTCTTGAAAAATCAGGGGGTTTACAATATACCCAACTTAAAATAATTTCGTCCTCGAAATTAAACTAGGGTAGGGTTTCTCTATCTAACCTCACTTGATTACAGTCTAAAGATTTCTCCTTAAGTTAATATTGCAGTTTCTACCCAACTTAGAATTTACCCATCTATCATCTAAGGCTATACATCTAAGAAGGCTATGCTCTAAATTATTTAATCATGTTATTTAATCCTCAAAGTTTTTAACACCAAACATGACATCTATGATATGCCCTTAATTACAAAAGAATAATCCTTAAGTATGTGATCGGCCTATGGGGTATATCTAGTACTCTCTGTGTATCAAATTATACCAAGCAAGTGGTTTCGTCTTTCCGAAATAAGGGAAGACGAAGATCAATAATAAAGAGTTCAAGGGAGAGGTAATAGAATAGAAGTATCGGAATCACGACGTTTAAAGAATTTAAACGGGAATTATCAAGGCAGTTATGGATTGAAATCTTATTTTGGTAATTCTTATTCACATGCTCGTATTAGTACAGTTATGTAACCGATACGATCTGCTCAGACATATCTAGAGGGCAAGTACATGTGTCTACTAGTCAGCTATATATCTCAATCCACGTAAAGTATTATTGCGAAGGGCGAATCAAGCGCACTATGGTTGATCAGACCGTAATATACTGATTCTGAAATGTATTATTGTGGGCCTCCCCAATAATACATATGTCATGAACAATCTCGATAAAGAATAAGCTTGCAAAACTAGGCTATAAAATAGCAGCATAAGTCAAGGTAGTATATGAAATATAATGCGCTAGATCATGATGGAAGAAGTCACAACATATTTCAAGTCCACAAGAAGTTAAGACTATACAATCTCCACAGTTGTCATACAACTCCTTGTCTAAGTCGCTAGTCGACCAAATAGGGCATGGACCTCTAAATTCTATTGTCTGAATAAACACTGTCGTCTTATGCTAGCATACAATTAATGTCATTCAGTTACACTACCTCGATGGGTCAAGTGGACTATGTGGTACTAGGTTGTGAGGCATACTACCCAACTTAAAACAATTAAACTAATACTGTGACAGTCTTAAGAGGATCCTGCAAAATAATCTTGCACATGTAAATAAAACAGAAACTCTTATTAGGGTATATGAGGAAAGATCTTGGTACTTATTAGGGTCTCCTATTGCATTATATAGGTAAGGGTCACCTTAAGTCTTAATCATAGTGCTCATAGAACATGTGCCAACATTAAGAATGGAAAGGCTACTAGTCTCAAGGGAAAGGGAATACAACTCGTATCGAGGTGGGGGTACAATTACGTGATCTACAACTAGGGGTAGTCATCACAATCTAACTGAACAACTCAACTATCAGGTTCTAACTACAAGACACACAATTCAAAATTCAAGATTACAACTATAACTTTAGCAAAATATATATCCTATTATAGAATACAATTACTTGGTCTATAATTAGAGGTATCAGATGGCACTAATTGAAAGATGAAAAGAAGAAACGTAATCGGTCGTCGCACACTAGCGAGTGCTATGGTCACAGAGGAGCAATGTATGAAATTAAAAATAGAGGGTTCTAGATAGCATCATGGTTCTCTAAGGGGTGGTATGCTAGTTGCTATGTTCGAGACATGATCAAGGAAAAAGTGTTTGATTACATTCCTCTAGGCTTCCGAAGGTGATGTCTACTAATAATAAGACAATGATCTAAGTTTTATAGTTCTCCAATACTATCCAATTATGAAGGTTAGGTTCAATCCTAATGTTCAATATTGTTTCTCCATTGGTTCCTCAAACATTATGGTAAAACTTCTAACCATCTTTAGTAGTATCTATACTACCCACGGTCCTCATAATACATCAAGGGGTAATGGTAAACCAATCTATAGATAAGGAATTCTAGGGTTCACTAGACATTCTAAACTTAGTGGTGTGTCTATATTCTCGTTGTATTCTTAATAGGTGTGCTACCATAATTATCATCCAAATAACAGGGGTTCCTAAATTCTAGAAGAAGGCTATACTCAAAGAACTATTAGGGAAGTACAGGAATCAAGCATGATATAATTATTCGAATAGAACAGATAGAAGGAAGATGAATCATAGTCAAATATGGATGAGATCCTATACTCTATTCCTAGGTGCAGGCTTGTTCGGTAAAGTAACGTAACCGGGATAATATGCTCTCGACCTGCATGGGCCACCACAAAAACATGTCACGCCCCAGTCCCAAAATACGTAGGACTAGAAACACGTAAGCATGTCAGCCGTATGGATATGACAACTCCAATATATGGAAACCATAACCCATACGTACGCTGTAATATGAATATCAATCCACAAGTGGTTTAAAATGTATCACAAGTCACAGGGTACAATCTAAATCTCATCCACAGAAAATCAATATAAATGAATAACCAGTATCTATATAACTAGATCTCAACATAAGTATCTAAGGATGATAGTTGGATGGAAATAAATCCACTACCAACTCGAATGGAAAAGTAAATACAAAATAAGTACAACACAACAACACCATATAAGAATACCAGCTAGAAATTATGGGCTCGAAGAGAGGACATCCACGAAACATATGTAATCATCTAAATCTGTGCTCCTGCAAATACTCAAGAACAGATACACCTGGAAGAGGGCCAAGTCCTCAGAGGGACATAACAAGATATAGAAAAGTGAGCCAACTTGAATACAGTAAACATGCATATAATTTGAAAATAAATAAGTACGCTGTACAAGACAATCTATATGAATGCAAATGAGGACAACTTTTCGACGTATGGGCAATGGTAGGCTACTCGATCTACCTCACAACTCACACACACGTCAATGGACATCAGAAATCGATATACCGCGGGGGTAGCGACCATCGCGACACACGCCCGTAGTGCGAGCTATATACTACGGTTTACCAGAGTGGTTAAAAGCCCATATGCCTAATGATTGTCCTCTCATGATACTAGGTGTCAAGTGTGTGTCAACATATCTAATACATAGTAATGACTGAAAGAAAACTACACATGCAAGAAATATACAGAATACAATAAATATACAGAAATATAAATAGCATGCAAAAGTACTGTAACAATTTGGCAAGGTATCTTGCCTGGTAAGAAGGCTGCAAGGTGTACTGTCCAGAAGTCAAGCACACAGGATCAGAAGCTACGACCTCAGAACAGATGTCTCCGGATGCTGAAATAGATATCACCAACGTTCCCAGAATAAGCAAAATATCTAAAAAGCACTTCCCTTACGTCCAATTTGGACACAGGGGCAAAATCGTAATTTTGGGTCAAAGTGGGGTCCACGTGTGGCCCGCTTCGCACCGAAAAATGTGTCAGAACCAATGGTCTTCAAATTCATCAAAATTAGTGTCAACAAGTCTGGAATGATGATACGAACCCAACGGAACTTCCAGAATTGGTTTTCGATGAGCCGATCACAAAATCGCCCGTCAAGTGGAGCCACGAGGCCCACGATACGCGATTTTGTCAACGTTCTCAGAATCGAACCAAACTTGGGTCACAGGACTAGCGTATTGCTACAAGTCCGATGGTGCAAGTTTTATCTCGATCCGACGTGTGTACACAAAGTTACAACGTATTCCAGAATAGGCGGATACGGGGCATTGTTAGCGGATACGCGTTGATTTCGGTGTGCACGCACATCCAAATCAACTTCTGCAAAATCCCGCACGTCCGTATCAACGGCGCGCACGTTTCGGTGAAGACCGCGCACGACCAAGTCGTCCCGTTTGGCAGAGCGTACTCAGTTCCGGGTGAAAATAGGGTATTATTTTTCCTGCTTTTGGATCGCGGTTTGCGATCGCCACAGGACGCGATGCACCGAGCGAGTTGCACGGGCATCGAGAGGGTCACACAGCCTACGCGTCACAACTGACAAAACAGAAAATGGAGCAACGAGGAGAGAGAACGGGTTACCTGAACAGGGCTCTATGGAACGAGGATTTCTCGTGTCCGGGTCACTATGCCGTGTCCTGGTCAGGTTCAGCCGTGTCCGGTCTAGGGTTTCAGTGCTGCGGTTGGGGGCTTCGCCGGAGCTGTTGAGATGGCACGGCGGCTAGACGTGATCGAGGCGGAGGGATGTCGTGGTCCGGCGAGGCGCTGCATGTCATACGCACCGATAGCTAGTCGGGTACGCGAACCCGCATTCCAATATGAGTTTGTCATCGTGATGCATGTACAAGTATCATGGTCTAGAAAGATATCAGAATATCCTCACAATGGTAGGTGAGTCTTCTAGCGACTAGGTCAAGTACACTACTCATCGACGCATTCGTCGACTGTACCCGAGTCAATCTCGGACACGCACAGTTATATGTATATTGCAACAAGATATCATACAACAGTTTATGATTTAAATTAAACAGTAAATCAAGCAAGGTATACTTTCCTGAGTCCTCTAGCTGCGAGTGCCAATATCCTGCTCCTAAAGTCTCGCCTAAACGGTCCAACTACCATATATATATAATATAATAATACCATCATCAGTCACTACAATAGTACGATCATGACACACTATGTTGCAGTAACGAACTGACGCAGGGTCACGACTGTCCATCTAGCTGGATCACGTGTGCACGTAGCTAAAATATACACGTGTCGTTCCTCGAGTTCCGTATACACCAAACACAGTTCCTAACATGTTATGAGAATATGCTACAATAACATTTAATACTTAAGAATGCATAATACACATTTATTGCTTAAATTAACTATGATAACATAGTACATATATACATACATATCGTATATACATATATATACATTAGATAAATTAATAGACATATATACCTAAGTACATAAATACATATATACATTAAATAAAGTACACATATACATATATAACATATATACATGTATATATACATAAATAATTATATATACATAAATATAATACATATATACATACATATACACATATATATATATATATATATATATATATATATATATATATATATATATATATATATATATATATATATATATATGTATTATATTATGTGTATATACATATATATATATATATATATATATATATACATATACATTATATAATGTATATATATATATATATATATATATATATATATATATATATATATATATATACATTATATAATGTATATGTATATATATATATATATATATATATATATATATATATATATATATATATATATATATATATATATATATATATATATATATATATATATATATATATATAATTAATAACATATATACATATATACATAAGTACATAATTACGTATATACAGATAATACAATACTAATATACATATATATGTACATTTAAATATACATATATATATATACATATACATTAATAATACATATATATATATACACATTTACAATTATACATACATATATATTTAAATATACATATATATACATACATATACATTAATAATACATATATATACATATTTATAATTATACATATGTATATACACGTATATACGAGGTGAGGGTGTAGCTCGCTGTGACGTGCCCGAGGGGGTGTGTCTGCCGTATGAGGTCGTCGCCGGCGAGGGGGGGGTGGAGCTCCGGCAGGGGGGGTGCATAGTGCACGACAACAGCAACAGTAGCAGCAACTCTGGCAGCAGTTGCAGCAGCTGCAGCGGCTCCGACGAGGGGTCGATGGGTCATGGGGGCCGGTGGTGGTGGTGTGTGGGTTTGTGGGCAAGGGGTGGCGAAGAGGGCGGCCGTAGAGGTGGCTAAGGTTGATGGTGGTGGTATGTGCAGTGATCGGGGAAGGAGCAGTCGGGGGTGGAGTTGATGTTGGTGATGGTGGTGTTGTTGATGGTGGTGTCGGCAATGGCGGCCAGGGGGTAGTGGAGATGGTGAGGACGGTGGTGGAGAGGACGAGGACGGTGGCCCAGGTGGTGGTGGTGGACTGTGGTGGTGGTGGCTATGGTGGGGGGAGTCGGGGGTCGGGTCCGGGAAAGAGGAGTCGGGGGTGGTGATGGTGTGTGGTGGCTGCTGGTGGGGGAGCAGCTGCTGGAGGTGACGGCAGGGGGTGCCTGGGAGGAGGGAGGTCAGAGGGCGAGTCAGGTCGGTGGTGGTCGGAGGCGGAGGTGGTAGTGGTTGGCTGAGGGAGGTGGTCGGGTGGTGATGGGGTATGGTTATGGTGTGTGGTAGTTAGTTATTTTCTAGGGTTTTCTCTATGTGTAGTTGGTTTTTGGTGTGAGTTTTAGAGAGAGAATGTAGGTAGTATTTGTAGGAGAGAGAGGAGGGAGTGCTCCTTGGGATTAGGGCTGGCTGGGGTAGTTTTCTAGGTTTGAGGGAACTCTCCACATGATGAACATGTGGCTAGGATGGAGGGGTTTTGAATTGTTGGGTGGAGATGCAATCAAATAAAGTTGTATAAAGTACAATAAAATGGAGAGAATTATGGGTGGACAGGTCAAAGAGGGTGGAATGAATTTCTTTATGTGGTTGAACCAATGAGAGGGGGACACCTCATGGCTTATTTGCATAAAAGTTCCTGAACAATTAGGAAATTGCACAATAATTAGAATTTGGGATTGGATGTGGCAAAATACCATGTTTGGTGTTATGTAGTGGGCTAGAATGGTGTGTGGTATTTAGTATGAGTCTTGAGGGTGTGAGTGTGGGTTTGGGTGGGAGTTGGGTCTAGTTTTCGGTGAGGTTGGGTCATTACATTAATTTAATTAAAATTAATGCACATGATATTCTTTAATTAATTGGAAATATATGGGGTTAAAATTTGGTGGAACACAAGCATCATAGACGTAGTAGACTTAGAATAGAATAATGTCATAATTTGGGTTGGACAAAACGGATTAATGTTGTGTCTCCAATTTTGATTGGAACGGACAAAGAATGCAAAGTTGGATTTAATTAAATTTAAGCACGGACGTTTGTAATGATTTTTGTGCGACTAAAATGAAGCACAAGATAGAGTATTTGTGAGTTACACAAGGGTCAGAATAGTAAGCTGGCATGTCTAGGAAAAGTGTATGGAATTTGTTTGCAGGTAATAGCTAGTGTAGTGCTCTAAATATCGAAGCAACGGTAAGGTGCACTAAGTAATATAAATATTGCAAAATAATATAAAATACTGTGTATTAAATCTAATAGGCACCGAATTAACCCTAATCTCTCTATCTAAGCTAAGTAAACCTAAATTTGGTCGATAGGGTTTACAATCTGTCATGCCCCAGTCCTAAAATACATAGGACTAGGAACACGTAAGCATGCCAGCCGCATGGATATGGCAACTCCAATATATGGAAACCAAATCCATACGTACGCTGTAATATGAATATATAATCCACGAGTGGTATAAAATATATCACAAGTCACAGGGTATAATCTAAATCTCATCCGCAAAAATCAGATATAAATAATAACCAGCATCTATATAACTAGATCTCTACATAAATATCTAAGGATAATAGTTGGGTGGAAACAAATCCACTACCAACTCGAATGGAAAAGTATAACACAACAACACCATATAAGAATACCAGCTAGCAATCACGGGCTCGGAGAGAGGACATCCACGAAACATATATAACCATCCCAATCTGCGCTCCTGCAAATACTCAAGAACAGATACACCTGGCGGAGGACCAGGTCCTCAGAGGGACGTAACAAGATACAGAAAATACGAGCCAATTTGAATATAGTAAACATGCATTATATTTAAAAATAGATAAGTACGCTGTACAAGACATCTATATGAATGCAAATGAGGACAACTTTTCGACGTATGGGCAAGGGTAGGCTACTCGATCTAATCCTCACAACTCATAAGCTCGTCAGTGGACATCATCAGCCGACATATCTCTGGGGTAGCGACCCTCGGACTCCATCAATCGACATACCTCTGGGGTAGCGACCATCGGACATGACCACCATAGTGCGTGCTAGTTACTATGGTTTACCAGAGCGGTTAAAAGCCCATACGCCTAATGATTGTCCTCGATGATACTAAGTGCCATGTGTGTGTCAACATATCTAATACATAATAATGATTGAAAGAAAACTACACATGCAAGAAATATACATAAATGCAATAAATATACAAAAATATACTAAGCATGCAAAATACTTGGAAAGGTATCTTGCCTGGGGTCCTGCTGCTGGTATGAATCAGAGTCCAAGTCACAGTCCAAATAGCCTATGTATTACAAATTTATCACGTCAAAAGATAATTTATTTTAATTTATTTAATTCTGGAATAATTACTCTAAAATCCTACTTTAATCTTATTATTCTAATTTTTATGTTAATTCCTAAATTTTGTCCAAAGAAACTAAATTTTATCAACTTGAGACTCATGGCACGCAAATCGAGGCGATCTGTTGACCGAAAAGTCAACCGACACAAACTCAACTTTTATGCATGATTTCTTGTAGATTTCAGCGTCAAAAATATGCTGGAATTTATGGCTCGTCCAAATTCAAATTCGTTTGGGAATTATGGCACATACAAATTTTGTATTGTGCACCGATGGTTAAATTCTAACCTAGAAGTTCTACAGAATTAACAGTATATAAATACTTCAAACTAAATTCTGAGAAAAATATATGTCAATGATCTCGACATTAGATTTCCAAAACTTTAAACGGTTCATGATTTTGATTCCTGGTTCTCCCGGAATCGCGAAAATATTGAAACACGTCTATTTTCGGACATGCTGTGCTCTACGAATTTTCCAAAATTTAATACTCATAATTTCGTAAAATAAATTATATAAACAGAGAGCTAACCTCAATATCTTTCTAACGCAAGAAACTAGGCCTAGTTTGGAGTCCGGAGCTATGCGCAATGGCTTGTGGAAGATGAAGGAACCCTAGATGACAATTCTCCAAAATCTCTCTCTCTAAAATAATGGGATAATTAGGGTTAAAATAATATATATATATATGGATGTACCTGCGGCTGAATGGATATTTATAGGTTGACAAGTGTCAGAATCTGATTGGATGGTTTTATTTATATTATTTATTTTTGATTTGCCTTTATCAAAATATTATTTAAGTTATTTTAAATCTAAATAACTCCAAATAAATATTAAAAATAATCATAAAAATCTGGAAAAATTACATAAAATATATTTTGAACCTATAAACCCTAGAAAAATATTTGGGACAATTTTATATTCATAAGTTTACTACTATAATTAGGAGAAGCTCTAAACATTAGTTTTATCCATTTAACTAAAAATAAATACTAACATTATTCCAAAAATTCTGAAATAATTCCAGAAAATATATAATAATATTATAAACCCTAGAAAATAACGTGGGTCTATTCTATATTCCTGGGTTTGCACAATAAATTCTACAAGTTCTAAAAATTAGTTATTAGTCTAAATAACTCCCAATAAATACTAAAAGTATTCAGAAAATTCGCAGAAAATTCTAGAAAATATATTTGACTATTTAGAACCTAAAATAAAATTTTGGAATATTTTTAATTAAGTTTGAACATAAAATAAATTCTTCAAAGTCCTAGAAAATTAGTGTTATTAGTTTTTAATTAACTAAAAATTATGAAAAAATCTCAATAATCTAAAATAGCCTAAAAATAATTCTAAATAAATATTTATATAAGTAAATATACTAAAAAAAATTATTTTCTAATTAACTAAGAGAATACTCTAAATAAATTCAACATATATAATAAATATAATAATATAAAATATACACAAAATATCTATTTTGGGTGAGGGAGTTTACACAATCTACCCTCCTTAGAGCATTTTGTCCTCGAAATTAAAACAGACATATGGTAAAAACTATTGAATGAATTGAAATGCTATTACATACCTAGGCCTTCGAAGACATGGAGAAAATGCTGCCGAATATCATCCTCTCATTTCCAGGTCGATTCGCCTGGTGCATGATGCCTCCATGCGACACGAACTAGAGGGATAGTCTAGCCTCGTAGTACCTTTTCGCTTCTGTCCAGAATCTCTACAGGCTCCTCCTGGTATGACAAACTCGGCCCGACTGTGATCTCCGAGTGGTCAAGCATATGACTCGGATCTGGCATGTACCTCATTAGCTGAGATACATGGAAGACGTCATGAACTCCTTCTAGTGTCTGTGGCAAGGCTAATCTGTAAGCAACCTCTTCGATGCGCTCCAACACATCGAATGGTCCAATGTACCTCGGACTCAGCTTTCCTCTGCCTCCAAATCTGATGGTTTCTCGGGTTGGTGAGATTTTCAGAAACACATAATCTCCAATCTGGAACTCTAGGGGTCGTCGATGCCCGTTTGCCCTATGCTTCTGTCTATCCTGTGCTGCTCGCAGGTGCCCTTGGATCTCCTTCACCTTCTCTAATGTACGAACAACCAACTCTGGTCCTAGAATCTGCCTCTCGCCCATATCGCTCCAACATACTGGGGAACGACATTTTCTGCCATACAACGCTTCATAGGGAGCCATCTGAATGCTCGCTTGATAGCTATTATTGTAGGAAAATTCAACCAAATATAAATGGTCCTCCCATGATTCACTGAAATCAAGCATGCACGCCCTCAACATGTCCTCCAACATCTGAATGGTGCGCTCGGACTGGCCATCTGTCTGCGGGTGATACGATGTGCTGAACTTTAGGCGGGTACCGAGACTCTCTTGCATAATCCGCCAAAAGTATTATGTGAATCTTATATCCCTGCCAGATACTATACTGACTGGCACTCCTTGCAGTCGCACGATCTCCCTCATATACTTATCTGTTAGACTTTCGTAGATTGCCCGACTCTGAAGGGTAAAAAGTGAGCAGACTTGGTAAGTCTATCTTCGATCACCCATACCGCATTGTGACCACTAGGACTCCTCGGAAAGCCCATAACAAAGTTTATAGTGATGTGCTCCTATTTCCACTCAGGTATCGGGAGCAGTTGAAGTAAACATGTAGACCTCTGATGCTCAGCCTTGACTTGCTGACACACCAGGCACTTCAGCACAAAGCGGGTTATCTTTCTCTTCATTCCATGCCACCAATAATACTACCTCAGGTCACTGTACATCTTTGTGCCTCCTGGATGAATATAGTATGTTGAACTATGTGCCTCCGATATTAGCTCCTGATGAAGCTATCCATTCAGAACATAGAGACGATCTCCACATCTCAAAGTCCCATCCTCGTGTATGGGCAATCTTGTTTGTATCCAGGATCTGTCCTTTGTCGAAGCCTCTAGAATCTGGCATCTGTTGGCAAGGCAGCCTTGATCCTCTCAACTAATGTCGATTATAACTGGAAACTCGACATCTGGCCGTTTACTCCGGGCACAATGACCTCTATACCCAACTATTCTAGATCTCTCAACAGATATTGCTGGGTGGTCAAAAAGAATGCTATGGGCCTCCTGCTCAAAGCGTCAGCTACCACATTGTCCTTTCCTGGATAGTACTGTAGCTTGATCTTGAAGTTTGTCATCACCTCGAGCCAATATCTCTGTCTCTGGTTCAGGTCATTCTGGGTGTAGATGTACTTTAGGCTCTTGTGATCAGTAAATATCTCCACTCGTTCTCCGTATAGATAGTGCCTCCAAAGCTTCAAGGCAAAGATAATTACGGCAAGCTCCAAGTCGTGAGTGGGATAGTTCTTCTCATGGGTCCTCAGCTGCCTAGAGGCATAGGGCACAACCTTCCCATGCTACATCAAGACGCATCCTAATCTTTTCCCGGATGCATCACTATAGATCACGTATCCTCCGGGTCCGGAAGGTATGGTCAAGATAGGTGCCGTAGTCAGACGCTTCTTCAACTCATTGAACGCTATCTGACACTCCTCTGTCCAGGTGAACTCCTGCTCCTTGTGGGTCAAGCGGGTCATCAGCTCTACGATCCTTGCGAAGTTCTCTACGAACCTCCGGTAATATCCTGCAAGTCCTAGGAAACTTCTCACCTCCGAGATGTTGGTAGGGGTCGGCCACGTCTCTACTAACGAAATCTTTGCTGGATCTACCGAAATGCCATCTCCTGAGATAACGTGTCCAAGAAAAGTGACACGATCTAGGAGAAACTCATACTTGCTCAGCTTTGCATAAAGCCTCTCACGCCTCAGCGTCTCTAACACTAGCCTTAAGTGTTCTCCGTGCTCCTCGTGGCTCTTTGAATACACCAAGATGTCGTCGATAAAGACTACCACGAACTGGTCCAGATACTGGTAGAAGACTCTGTTCATCAGGTTCATAAACACGGCAGGAGCATTCTTCAGTCCAAAAGGCATCACCAAGAACTTGTAGTGACCATAACTAGTCCCGAATGCTGTCTTTGGAATGTCTTCTCTCCGCACCTTTACCTGATGATAACCTGATCTCAAGTCGATCTTTGTGAACACCACTGCTTCTGTCAGCTGGTCGAACAGATCATCAATCCGCGGTAGGGGTACTTATTCTTGATAGTCAAAGCATTAAGGGCTCTATAATCAATGCACATACGGAATGTCCCATCCTTCTTTGGTACAAACAACACTGGTGCTCCCTAGGGTGATGCACTAGGACAGATGAATCCCTTGATCTGCAACTCCTCTAATTGTAGTTTCAGCTCGTCCAGTTCCTTTTTCCCCAGCCGGTACACATTTAAAGATACCGGCGCTGCTCCGGGCACTAACTCAATAGTTAACTCCACCTCTCTATCAGGCGGTAGGCCTGGCAACTCCTCCGGGAAAACATCCTTGAACTCTGCAATAATTGCTGGGGGTGCCGTCTCCATAGCCATGTAAGCTCCAGCTGTCTGTCCTACTCCTCGCTCGATGGTGCCCCGCATGTACTCGAACTCCGGGTGATCTGGCGGTCTAAAAATGATGCTACCCCTCCGGCAATCTAGTATGGCATTGTACTGGCTCAACCAGTCCATGCCTAAAACAACGTCGAAGTTTGGCATCGGGAGTACCAAAAATCATGCTCTCATCTCCCTACCACAAACTACTACCGAGCACGTTCTAATAGTGCTGGTAACCGGTACGATGCCTCCTCCGGTAAGAATCTTCCAACTCTTAGGTAAGGAGGAAGTAGCTACTTTATGCATGGCTACGAAACTACTAGATATGAAAGATAGTGTAGCACCAGAATCAAACAATGCAGTCACAGGAAATAACGCAACTAAAATGGTACCTGTGATAGCTTTCCCTTCTGGTTTCTCCTCAATTGTTGCTAATGCAAAGGTCTGCCCGTGTCTCTGCCCTCCGGCCTGCTGTCTGGCTCGATCAAACTGCACCTCTTGTGGGGCCAAGGGTGGTCCCCTTTGAAATTCTCCGGGTGCTGGTGGACTCTGACCTCCTGTCGAGGGTAGTATCCTCTGGACTGGTGCTGCTGGCCTCTGTCTGGTCTGCGGTGCTGCATCTCTGTGCTGTGGGCAATCTCTGGTAAGGTGCTGACTCACTCCATATATCATGCACATTCCAAGCTTTTTCCGACAATCTTTGACAATGTGTCCCTTCTTGCCACAATAGTGACAAGTCGGGAGTTCCTTATGCTGGTATGGCACTGTCATCTGCTGCGTCTGTGCTCCTGGATGATGGATAGGTCCTCCTGCTCCGGGCTGGACTCTGGCTGGTATGGTCGTGCTGGAACATCTCGCTCCTCTGCCAATGGCCTCCTAGATTCTCGTCTCTGAAAGCACCTCCTCATAAGAGATCCTCGCCTGTGTGGTAGTGTACCTCTGCAGCTCGAAAATAAGGCCGGGATAGAATCTCCTGGCCTTCTCTAGGTTATTGGGTATCAAGACGACACCAAATCGGCTGATTCGACTAAACTCTGCGTCGTATGCGTCCACGGTCAAATTCCTTTGCTCCAGGTGCAGAAACTGGGAGTACAGGGCATTCTTGACCGTAGTCGAGAAATACTTCGCATTGAAGTACTCCAAGAACTCCTTCCACGTCGGTGTCTTGTCGACGCTGCGCTCCATGGAATCCCACCAGTGATGGGCAATGCCTTTGAGTTGGGCCCTCACTGCGGTCATCCAAAGGTCTGGATATAGCTATGAAGTCTCCAATAGCATCTCCGTGTTAGAGACCCAATCCGAGATCTTTTCTGCAGTCTCGCTTCCCGAAAAGGTTCCCGGACCCATCTGGCGAAAACCTCGTACAGTACCAGCTGGCTGGACAGGTACAGGTGCTGGTGCGGGTGCTGGGACAGGTGTCCTCTCTAGTACCGCCATCAAGCTTTGTCTCAGGGTCTCGGTCTGATGCCACTGCGCCTGCATCATCGCCTAGAAGAACTGGTACATCTGGGCTGTCCCTCCGGAGGTGGCATATGGGGTGGAAATGGTGGAGGTGGTGGTAGTGGTACCTTCGGCTGCGTCATAGGCGTCTCCTCAGATGTCGGCCTCTTGGACTGCGGCATCGGCGTAGCCCTCGATGTCTGTCCCTCGAAGTGCTGCATCGGGATAGTCTGAGAAGTCTGGCCCTCCGGCTGGTGTGTTCGGTCGTCAGGAGAGGTCTGGTGCCAATGTATCATCGGGGCCTGGGGGATCACCGGTGCCTGTGGTGGAGGCTGCTCTCCAGGTGGTCCCTGGGACTTCTCCTCTCTCGGTGCGGTGGCGGATGGCACTATGGCACCGTATGCCTCGCGTCCACTGCGTAAGTTCATCTCGCTGCAAGAGATAGAACTTCATTAAAAGAGTACAAAATCAATCAAACATGATGTAGATATTTAAAAAATTATGAAAGAGGTTCAAAGGCGTAATCAAGTGGATGTGACCTAGTAATTTCTATCCTATTGCAGGCTCGCTGGGCATGTTACCATACCACAAGCGATAAACATGCCCTACATAGGCCACCACTAAAATAATGTCATGTCCCAATCCTAAAATATACGGGACCTAGTCACGTGGCATTGGCCAGCTGACACGTCTCCGAGGATATCCCAATTTAATGGATCCTAATGAAGCGTGCTACGCTATCCTAAAACTAAAAAGCCTAATACTATCATACAACAGGCAATGTCTAATCTCATCTACAATATAACCAGAGTACTAAAATAAATACTGGGAAATAAGTGCAGAGTCTGATATGTCATAGTACAAATCAGATATGTCTGATGGGAACAAACCTACTACAATGATAAAATAAGAGTGCTGAAGACAGATAAGATAGTACGACTAGAGCATAAGATAACTAGATAAGGAATGCTCCAATCCTAGGCGAAAGGCCTACCCGATGATCAAGAAAACTCTGACGGTAGCACCTCTAGCTCCTCCACGGAAGCGTACCTCGTCTCCAACCCAGGTCCGTACACAGTAGGATAATATGCCTCGTCCAAATCTGAAAGGAAACCAAGTACTTAGAGGGACGTAACAAGATACAAAAATGCATGCCATATATAAATACTAAATAAAATAAAGGGGTGTGCTAACCATCTGAGTGAATACAATATGAGGACAACCTTGGTACGTATGGGTAGGTATAGGCATAACGTCCACACTCCAAAGAGTGTGGTATCTGTCCATGTAACGTCCATCATTCCGAAGAATAAGGTATCTGCAAATTTATATATACGTCTGTATCGCTCCGAAGAACGCGGTATCTGAATAAAGGAAGTCATTGGATCCGTGGCTCCTCTGGATACTACGGAGTCCAATGTGTGTATTCCATACGCCTACCAGTTATCCTTCCCGCCCAATACAGATATACAAGTCGAATATACGACGTGCATACCCCGTAACTACATGCCAAGTCGTATCTAACTAGATAATCCTAATATCGTACTAAACCGTGATGCATATCATACGCACCGATAGCTAGTCAGGTACGCGGACCCACATCCCAATATGAGTTTGTCATCGTGATGCATGTACAAGTGTCATGGTCTAGAAAGATATCAGAATATCCTCACAATGGTAGGTGAGTCTGCTAGCGACTAGGTCAAGTACACTACTCATCGACGCATTCGTCGACTGTACCCGAGTCAATCTCGGACACGCACAGTTATATGTATATTATAACAAGATATCATACAACAGTTTATGATTTAAATTAAACAGTAAATCAAGCAAGGTATACTTGCCTGAGTCCTCTAGTTGTGAGTGCCAATATCCTGCTCCTGAAGTCTCGCCTGTACGGTCCAGCGACCCTATATATATAATATAATAATACCATCATCAGTCACTATAATAGTACGATCATGACACACTATGTTGCAGTAACGAACTGACGCAGGGTCACGACTGTCCATCTAGCTGGATCACGTATGCACATAGCTAAAACGTATACGTGTCGTTCCTCGAGTTCCGTGTACACCAAACACAGTTCCTAACATGTTATGAGAATACGCTACAATAACATTTAATACTTAAGAATACGTAATACACATTTATTGCTTAAATTAACTATGATAACATAGTACATATATACATACATATCGTATATACATATATATACATTAGATAAATTAATAGACATATATACATATATACCTAAGTACATAAATACATATATACATTAAATAAAGTACACATATACATATATAACATATACATATATATACATAAATACATAAATAATCATATATACATAAATACAATACGTATACATTTAAATATACATATATATATATATATATATATATATATATATATATATATATATATATATATATATATATATATATAATATACATTAAATAAATTAATAACATATATACATGTATACATAAGTACATAATTACGTACATACATATAATACAATACATATATACATATATATACATTTAAATATAAATAATACACATAATATAATACATATACATATACATTATATAATACATACATATACACACACACACACATATATATATATATATATATATATATATATATATATATATATATATATATATATATATATATATATATATATATATATATATATATATATATACATAATATAAAATTAATAACATTTATATGTATACATAAGTACATAATTACATATATACATATAATACAATACGTATATACATATATATACATTTAAATATATATATATATATATATATATATATATATATATATATATATATATATATATATATATATATATATATATACATTAATAATACATATATATACACATTTACAATTATACATATATATATATGCATTTAAATATACATAGATATATATACATACATATACATTAATAATACATATATATACACATTTACAATTATACATATGTATATACACGTATATACGAGGTGAGGGTGTACCTCGTTGTGTCGTGTCCGGGGGGGGGTGTCCGCCTACGAGGTCGTCGCCAGCGAGGGAGCGGGGAGGCGAAGCTCTGGCGGGGGGGGGGGGGGGGTGCACAGTGCACGACAGTAGCAGCAGCAGCTCTGGCAGTAGTTGCTGCAGCGGCTCCGGCGGGGGGTCGGTGGGTCGTGGGGGCCGGTGGTGGTAGTGTGTGGGTCGGTGGTCATGGGGTGGAGAAGAGGATGGCGGTGGAGGTGGCTAAGGTCGGTGGTGGTGGTGTGTGGGGTGATCGGGGAAGGAGCAGTCGGGGGTGGAGGTGATGTTGGTGATGGTGGTGTTGGTGATGGTGGTGTCGGTAATGGCGGCCAGGGGGTGGTGGAGATGGTGAGGACGGTGGTGGAGAGGACGAGGATGGTGGCCCAGGTGGTGGTGGTGGACTGTGGTGGTGGTGGTAGCTACGGTAGGGGGAGTCGGGGGTCGGGTCCGGGAAAGAGGAGTCGGGGTGGTGATGGTGTGTGGTGGCTGCTGGTGGGGGAGCAGCTGCTAGTGGTGGCGGCAGGGGGTGCCTGGGAGGAGGGAGATCGGAGGGGGAGTCAGGTCGGTAGTGGTCGGAGGCGGAGGTGGCAGTGGTTGGCTGAGAGAGGAGGTCGGGTGGTGATGGGGTGTGGTGATGGTGTGTGGTAGTTAGTTATTTTCTAGGGTTTTCTCTATGTGTAGTTGGTCTTTGGTGTGAGTTTTAGAGAGAGAGTGTAGGTAGTATTTGTAGGAGAGAGAGATGGGGTAGTGCTCCTTGGGATTAGGGCCGGCTGGGGTAGTTTTCTAGGTTTGAGGGAAGCCTCCACATGATGAATATGTGGCTAGGATGGATGGGTTTTGAATTGTAGGGTGGAGATGCAATCAAATAAAGTTGTATAAAGTACAACAAAATGGAGGGAATTATGGGTGGAACGGTCAAAGAGGGTGGAATGAATTTCTTCATGTGGTTGGATCAATGAGAGGGGGACACCTCATGGCTTATTTGCATAAAAGTCCCTGAACAATTGGGAAATTGTACAATAATTGGAATTTGGGATTGGATGTGGCAAAACACCATGTTTGGTGTTATGTAGTAGGCTAGAATGGTGTGTGGTGTTTAGTATGAGTCTTGAGGGTGTGAGTGTGGGTTTGGATTGGAGTTGGGTCTAGTTTTGGGTGAGGTTGGGTCATTACATTAATTTAATTAAATTAATGCACAATGTGTTCTTTAATTAATTGAAAATATATGGGGTTAAAATTGGGTAGAACACAAGCGTCATGGACGTAGTAGACTTAGAATAGAATAATGTTATAATTTGGGTTGGACAAAATGGGTTGATGTTGTGTCTCCAATTTCGATTGGAACGGACAAAGAATGCAAAGTTGGATTTAATTGAATTTAAGCACGGACGTTTGTAACGATTTTTGTGCGACTAAAATGAAGCACAAGATAGAGTATTTGTGAGTTACACAAGGGTCAGAATAATAGGCTGGCATGTCTAGGAAAAGTGTATGGAATTTGTTTGCAGGTAATAGCTAGTGTAGTGCTCTAAATATCGAAGCAACGGTAAGGTGCACTAAGTAATATAAATATTGCACAATAATATAAAATACTGTGTATTAAATCTAACAGGCACCGAATTAACCCTAATCTCTCTATCTAAGTGAAGTAAACCTAAATTTGGTCGATGAGGTTTACAAAAAATATCGCTAAACGTCGCTAATTAAAAATTTTGCGACGTTAAAAAGTTTAAAAAGTTTAGCGACGTCATAAATAGACGTCGCTAAACGTCGCTAATTAAAAAATTAGCGACGTCATCAATAGACGTCGCTAATTGAAAAGTTTGCGACTTTAGAGACATCGCTAAATCTGTCGCTAAAAATAAAAAAAGCAACGTCGGTAAATATGTCGCTAAATGTCGCTAAATCATAAAAATCAGCGACGTTAAAGAAGCTTATAGCGACTATTCTTTAAAAACTGAAGTACAGTCGCTAAACGTCGCTATGTGTCGCCAATAGCAGCGTATAGTGACGTTTATTTTAGGAGTCGCTCAAGTCTTTAATATTAGCGATGTTATATTATGATGTCGCTAAAAACATCGCTATTTCATCATATTTTGGTAGTGTCACAACTCAAATGTTTACATTTTTAAGTAGATGTTCATGGAAAAATAATTACCTAAAGCTCGAATCTCCTAGATATACCCTATTCGAAGCAGATCTAACTTCAAAAATTGGAGATCAGACCCCAAAATAGTAGATCTATGGTCGTAAGCCATAGATCTGTTAAATCAAAGGCTAAAAACACGAAAATGTATATATGAAGAAGAAGAAGAAGAAGAAGAAGAAGAAGAAGAAATATAGAGAAAGAGGAAAAACTAGGATATATTCATGTATAAATTTTACCTAAAGCTCGAAACTCGTAGATCTATCCAAGTCGCAGCAGATCCATGGTTGAAAAATTCGAGATTATGTCTCAAAACAGTAGATCTATTGTTGTAGGCCATAGATCTGTGAAAATTTGAGATTATACTTACGAAAATGTATGTCTAAAGAAGAAGAACTGTCGAAGAAGAGCAAAAAAAAGGAGGAAAATTTACAGTGCAACAGAGGTGACAACAAGCTTTCACGGTTGGGGACGAGTTCCACAGGGAAGAAACTACTGCGGAGGAGCACCTTTTCCTCTTCCCACGATTTCCTTCTCTCCACTTTCACCCAAAAAATGGTGTGGTGAAACTGGGCAAAAGATAAAGGAGACATGAACTGCAATAATGTCCCATCAATGCATTTCATTGAGTTTCCTCTTTTAAACCAAACAACTGAACTTGGTGCAGTTCACCCGACTTTCCAATTTATGGTGAGTTTCACCCCACTTTCCAATTTATTTTGACCATTCTTGCCTGCCTTTTCCTTGTTTGCTTTCTAGGGATGAGATGGTGCATCGGGTATTAAGGGGGCGCATCGGGCATTAACGGGATGTTTGATTCGCCGAAGTGGAGCCATGTGAAAAATCTGAAAAATAAAAAATTTTAACCTATTTTGGTACTTTAAAAATGTAGGTATTAGAATGGAAAGTCATAATGCACCGAGAGGCATCCATTCCTTACTTCGGAGGTGTTTTGTGCGCGCGCAAACAAGCACCGGTCGCAACAACAAGGAAGGATGACCAATAGAGTCAGACACAGACTGTCATAATTTTTTTGTGATAGTTGAGGAATTTCTTTATCTGAGATGCAAGACGCTCGTGAGTACATGTCTTCCGTACCACCACAGGTCGTTCTTGGGTGGATCCCTCTCCTAAACATAAGGGAGGGATAGGGGGAAGGGGGGTATTTCGATGGTTGTTGAAGTAATTTGAAAAGTGTAACTATTTTTTGAAGTGACATGAATAATAAATCTTCTTTTTGTTAAAGTAGATAGGAAATGGTTCTCCAATCAAACGTATAAAATGGGAACAAAGATTTTTCACTTCCGGGTTCCACTTCGGAGAAAAAAAAATTATGATGTCAAAACTCTGATTTTGTGGCAGACAAGATTAAGTAGTTCATGTTAAATAACAGTAAATTTTGTCTGCAAATCCTCTAACTAAACCCTTGAAGTTGTCCATAATTCAGATTTTGGCTGCTTCCGTACTCTAAATCTGTAAAGCAAACAACCCCTAATATTTTAACTTGTACTATAGTAAAATTTGAAAATTAGCAAAAACAAAAGGGCTAATTAGCGTGTAGACCTTTGATTTTATACCAGCTTAGAGTTTAATTTCTAACATGTATAAGTTGTACTAGTTCGTTGTTGGTCCTCCTTGATAGCTTGTGAAGATGGATGAGCCTTTTTTTTTTTCATTCTTGTGCACTAGTTCTTTGCTTCTCTCCGTCTTGTTCTCTAGTTCCCATCCGTTTGCCCATGATCACTTAAAACTTTATAAGTTGCAGTAATCCTTCTCTTGGTCACCAGAAAATGTGTCGAATCATTTTCAGCGACACATTCCTGCAGCAAAATGTCCTTAATTAGATGTACCACTGCATTGATAAAATGGAGTTAAAACCGCGGAGCTGAATGAGACTAGAATGCTCTTAAGAAGATAAACTAGCCATCTGGTAGTTGTTAGACAACACCCAGAGTTCCCCCAAACACTTCATTAGGAATCAACAATACTGGAGGCTCAAAAGTCCCAGTGAAGTGCTTGAAGGAATTCCAGGTGACATTCAACTTCAAGCTGTAGTATTTGGCTTGCTTCATGGATTAATACTACTGTGTCCTATTTATATTTGTACATCTATGCCCAATGCATGCAGAGTTAGAAGATCAGTCACATTCTTTGAACCTAGCCCACCTTCCTGCCTTAGTTCATGAGAGAGGGAATAAAAACCAAGTGGTCATAGCCATCTCCTTTTCTCTTCTCCCTATCTTCCAAATGAGCCTTAAAGCCATGAAAGCATATACTTTCTTCGTTAATTGTGATCTAAGATCAGAACACGATTACATGTCGATGGAATGATCGATCAACGTGTGATTGATTTTGTGAAAAGAATGTGCATGGCCACACAAGTTGACGTATATAGTAAAGTCAGTGCCTCCATGGGATCTTCTAAGAGAGGGCAAGAGGAATCTCTTCTTTAAGATTGGGACAGAACCAAAGGAGAGACCACTCTTCATCTGGGTTGGGAACGCGACTAGGTTCATTTCTACGTTGAACCTGGGCTGCTCTTTCCTTGACAGTAACAATGCCCGATCGACTTGGATAAACTTAGAACGAACTAGTAATAAATAGAGCCTAACAGCAGCAGAAGTCTACAAGACAACAATTCATGTTTGAGTTGTCATCAAGGTTGGTTGTCCCCTGGAGTTCCCTCTGGGCACTTCATTGGTGATTTCCGCTATTCCGCCTGATCTCTACTGAAATGTTTGGGGGAACTCTGGGTGCCATACAACTGTAATGAGTAATGCATGCATGTATGCATGAATTAAGATCAAGATAATTTCAGGGGCATGCATGATAGTCTGATGGGCAATTAATGTTGGTTGTCATCTAGAGTTCCTTCAGGCACTTCAGTATGGTTTGTTTTCTAACCTCCACTGAAGTGTTTGGGGGAACTCAAGATGGCACCCAACACCATTAAATGGTTTCGAGGGGGGGGGGGGGGGGGGGGGGGGGGGGGGGTCTGCAGCAAGGTATACATATTAATTTTATGGTACATACATCAGCTTAGACGTACTTTTCAAGTTAATGTACTGGAAATGTTATTTCTTTCACTCGTTGGCTTGGATCATGTCATAGAGATAAATGCAATTCCTACAACAAATTGCATCCTCTTTATCTCTTCGTCCGGACTTGGTTGCATGAACTTAAATTGTATAACTCAAATAACCCAAATGTAGGTCTATTTATCCGTCAATTGATCTTGTAGATTTTATGTATATGCTCACAGTTACCGTGGCTAAAAAATTGACTCCAAAATAGAGTCCATAACCGGTTATGAAAACCTTTTCAATTCTTTTATGGTGCTCCATAGTCGATTCCGCACGTTCTGATATGAGAAGGCGTGGATGATGATGATTTCAAATTAATTTATTCACACTTTGATCAGTTTCATTCGTCAGTCTAATAAAAAAACCATCACCCCAATTACTTTCTTGGGTTCTTCGATGCAAGTCTCTTGAATATCAGGGCCGGCCCTGGGTTCATGGGGGCCCTAGGCGAACTTTCAAAATGGGGTCCTATATATTGTAAAATAAATAAATAGAAAACTGAAATAAAAGTAAATTAGAAAATAAGTTGCCACCAAGACTTGAACCTAAGACCTCTAGTGTGCAAGTCTAACACAATAACCATTATACCACAATCATTTTACATTAATGGAAGCCCATGGTACATACAAATTATATTTTAGATACAAGATTATTAATATATACATACGTTTAAACTAATTTTTTTGGGCCCTCCAGATCCGTGGGTCCTGGGCGGTCGCCCTGGCTGCCCTGGGTCAGGGCCGGCCTTGTTGAATATATCATATTTGTATATAAATAGTCAAAATCTTGTTATGTGCTTAGAAATTACTCAAATTGAGAACAAATGAGTCCTCCTCATCTCTATTAGTCAAAACTTAACCTAACACCAGAGTTTATTAAGCTCAAAATTCAATTTTGTCTTCCTCATCTTCTTTTCCTTCTTTCTCAACCTTCCTTAAGTAAGCCAAAAGTCAATTTTTTTTCCTCAGCTTCTTTCCCTTCTTCCTTAACCTTCTCTCATTATTGACCGTCCCTACCGTGGGCTACTACTACCAGGATCTCCTCTTCTTCTTTTTTTTTCTTTTTTTTTGATTAAAATTCAAACCCAAGTCCACTCCTCTCCTTCTGTACCAGTGTTACCACTGTAGTTCCTCTCTCCTAGCGGTGACACTATATGGTTATTTATATCAGTTTGTTGGCTCAAGAGGAAGCCTTTGCGAAGAGCTCCCTTGTTGAGACAGGAATGTATTGTTTCGCTTTGCACGGTACATTGCGATGGTTCGTTGACTCGATGATGATTGATTGAACTTGGTTTCATGCGCAAGTATTCAGCGAAGTTCCTTGTAATTCGAGTATTGCCCCACTGTGGGCAGAGGCATGGTGTGTGGGCCTCGTAGTTTGGATCATTGGGTTAGTTTGGAGCAGTGCAAGAGATCTTATAATTTGAGCGGTTGTGCAGTCTTGCTTAATCTGGTCGGATCGAGTAATTGAGGAGCACTGCATGCTAATATGGTTATACAAGTTAATAAGATCGTACATCACGTCATATCACATAGTTAAGGAATCAAGTTGTATCGGATATGAGGAGCGACGATAGACGAATCTGTATAGGTAGGTGGACTCTGACCCTTCTCTTCTACTCTTTCAAGCCCTTAATAAAATAGACCCCCTTGTGTACTTGCAACGTTATGGATTCAATGGTGCTGGATAGATTATATTGGATAAATAAAAGTTATCATATATGTTGAACACTGAGTATAGAGCATTGAATAACTGTATTGCGAGTGCATCAATGCAAGAGAATCAAGTAGTAAGGCTTCGTACGTGAAGTGAAAAGTTGTGGCGTAATGCCACGGAACTATCGGTATGCGGAAGGTAGTCTTCGTACGCAAAGCAAAAAGTTGTGGTATGGTACCATAGAACTATTGGAAGGGATCTTGTACCCAAATCGATTGGTTATGGATTGGTGTCTCGGTATGTTTGGGGCCTATGGGTCACAAACCTGAATACTTAAAAGAGTACATTGATAGCTGAGAATGATGGAATATGCTAGTAGATATGTATATTTTTTTACTTTCGTTTCAGTATCATGCATGTATTTATAGTCAGTTGTTTACGCATTTGCATGGTCGTAGACATAGATAACTTGTGCACAAGGTTTGGTTTTCTCGAACAATTCACTAGAGAACCGGAGATCGTGTCGACTTAGAAGGAAATGATATGATTTGGTAGTAGGATATTGTGGGACATTCTTTGAAGGCTTGCAACTTACTATGGAATGGCACATCGCAATATGGGGTATTTCGGGACCTTTGGTAGGGCTTGCAATCCGAGAGCGAAGTAATCACCGTCTTACAAGAGATGTAGTCCAAGATGTCTCAGAATGCCAATGACCTTCATATAGATAGGTGGAATGCTAATGTATGTCTTATGTAGGGGCGGTAAGTATTCACCTCTATCTTGTGCATGTATGGACACATCAATTGTAGTAAGAAGTCACTGATATCTGACGTGGTTCATATGTTGCCTATTTTACTTACGCTTTCAAGTATAACATGCTTACATGATTTCTTATTTTAGTATATGCTATGGATATGGATTGTAATCAATCTAGTTCAATATAGCAAGATCACCTTATAACTGTATGCTTCACATGATTATTTAGTGTTGGTTTAGGAGAGTGGGTTACCTCACTCACCAGTGTATTCTCAAGTGTACTGATACCCAACTCCCTAGGTACGGATATTTGCATGGACGTATCTATAACTCTCTGCTCTGCTTTATTCAACGAGATGACTCAATAGCACAATGACGTTCAGACTTGGCTTATGTAGTGGCTTGCTCGGAGTCCTATTCAGAGTCTCGCTCGGTCGAGATAAGTCCTCGTTCAGGTGGGTGGCTCCGATAAACCTGTCTATGCTTCACCTTCACACTTAATAAAATAGAAATCATATGCTAGTTTGCTACGCACTAAGTGTTGCATGCTAAGAAAAGAGATGAATCCACATAGCTAAGGGAATAATTCTATCTTATATCACATTATATAGAACATGGAAATCATGAACTTGCTGCTATAGATAGTTTTCACATTGTTGCTTTAAATTGGGTTTTGTCATATATATCATATCTTATGTATAGTAGAGTTTCTTTATGCTGTCACATAGATAATCGAATTTGCCACCATGGAAGTAGACCTTTACATTGTTGCCACCCTCATCACACAGTTTATATCACCATTCAGAGTACTTTATGGAATGTGGTTTATTCATATTAGATTGGAAGACTACCAAGTAGTTGTTCTGAGTCAGAGAGAAATATAGAATGATTTTAGGACCGTTAGGTCTCCAAGGCAGTCCCCATATTGGGAGTTGTATAAAGATGAAAGATGAGATAAGCGAAAAGGCTCGAGAAGTATGAAAAGTTTGAGTAGAGACTTGCATAGTCATTGGACAACTTGTATACAAGGTAGTTCTCGAACGATCAAGGAGGGGAGCAGGATCGTATCGACCCAGGAGAACTTAGTACTAGACTAGGTGATTCGGGAGCTTTTGGTGCAGCTAGCCGAAAGGATCGTCGTCTAACCTAGCTAGGGTAACTGTGCTGACGTACTAGCATTTGGTGATTCAGGGACTTTCAGCCTAGCTAGCTGGAAGGATCGTCGTCCAACCTAGCTATGTCCAAGGTGACTTGTGGTGCCAGTCACCCTCATATAGGCTAAGTTGGCATGCTAACGGCAATCCAAGTGCACGTCATTAGTTGCATAAGATTGGATGCACTGCACACTATATAGTTGGAGCCTAACATGTCTGTTATAGAGACACATTCTTGACACTTTGAGTATGCATCTCTTGATTCATTTTGTATATTGGGTATCGTCAATGTATTATATGGCAGGAAAGGGCAGATGGTAAGTATGGGTAAGTTGAGCTCATGTTGATTGTTTATAATTGCGTGACACTTCGAGCCTGCGATCCAAGTACATTTTCCTAGTATATGCCATAAAACTGACTCTAAAGCAAGATTAGAAAGACAAAATAATAATTATGTGCACCCACATGATGGATGTGTTAGTTTTGTTGAGTGGGAGAGGTCTCCCCACCAGTGCATTTCTATGTATTGATACCCTGCCAAATTGTTTGCAGGGTGCAAAAAGTAACTCATTCAGTACAGTATTCGTTTGCACGTGCCAGGGCATTGGGGCATTCTTTGGCAACTTGGAGAGTGGTGGTCGAACGTGGAAGCTCATGTATATGGGACATAATATATGGAACATCATCTCTTGTATTATTCTCAAGTTGTAAGCCTTGTGACATAGTCCATTGTATTTTGAGAGAGAGAGAGAGAGAGTTTGCACTAATACTTCATATCAATAAAGAGATACATTTTCTTATATATCTTGTGTCAATTCAACTTTTCTGCTTGGGGACTTCTGTGCGACGACTATGTCATTTAGCTGATTAATCAGCCATTTGGTGCTTGCCTTGCATAAGCTCAACTTAGGCTTTTATGGCATCACGTCTAGCGAGGTCATTCGATTCTACAAAACTGGGACATGACAGTACCAAGGCATTGTAAGCTCGGATTAGCAACATAAAAATGTTCGGCCAATAATGCTTGCTTGGATATAGAAGACATGATGTATGAACCGACAAAATCCTTTGTGAGAAAGAGTAATCATGAGTGTTGTAAGCCAAGTTGGCATATTCAGTTGGCTATTGAGAGCCTTTATATTATGTTGTAATTATCAATAAGATTTGCTTTGCATATCTTTATCTATCATGTGACCGCCCGGACTTTAAATTCGTTGGCGATATGTGTACGCTTGTCGAATCCAGCTCGACTATAGAGCGGCTAATTTTTGGGCCGAGCTGCCTAACCATTCGGCCAGAGATGTCGGATGCGAGATCTTTAGCTACTTGGGCTTGGTTTCCATTTGGGTTGTAGGTGTAACCAACTCGCTATTAAGGATATAACAGAAAGAAATAATAAAAAAGACATGTATGGTTGGGTTCCATTTGTTTACTTGGTGGAATTTGGCATAGCTTAACTAAACCCAAGAAATTTGTTTCATATATTCTGTTGTGATTTTGGTATGACTATATTATTTTTGCTACAATTTCGTTGTTTTGAGATACACCATTGGCTGTTTAACTTCTTGTCTTGTACAAGTAAAATATAGACTTGTACAATATCACGTCTAGTAGCTTTCTTTTGGTTCTATGGAACTGGGGCATGACAAGGAAGACGATATATTATGGTGAGTGGGCAAGACTTCACTTTCTGATTCTTTTTTGATTAATAAATAATCCATAAGAATGAATACATGCGTGTTACTAATAATAATTTTGTAATCACTAAGAATGATAGTACATGACTCTGTATACTTTAACAAGAGAATCTGCATGCTTGCATAATGAAAGAAACTGTGCTATACTTGTTCAAGATAAGAAAGAAGATTTTATGCTAAAAGTTAGAATGTCGCTACAATTAAAAGAACCATTGTCGTTTTTAATAATTAAGAGAATGAGAATGAGAATGATTATATGTCCCTTTTCGTATGCTATCAAAGAGTAGAATTACATGCTTAAGTTATAGAAAGATGAAAGAAATGTTGCTCTGTTTGAAAAAATAATAATTACATGTTCTCTTATTATTTGCTATAAAAGATAGAATCGTATAATAAACTTGTATTTTGTTCTGTGAAATGTTTAAAAGAAAGTAAGAATACGACATGGCCATATAAAAGAGAAAAATAAGAAAATAGCTATACTGGCTCGGTTATATGAAAAGAGGATAAATGATAGAAATTGGGAACGTAAGTATGTTTTTTTGTTGGGTGCAATGTATGGATACCTGCTTCCATTGGTACAACTATATGGTTTTATGTTACAAGGTTTCTGGTTCCATACAAGCTTTAGGATTAATACTATCAGATTATGAAGAGGTTATCAGCTTTTATTGGAGTTTACTAAAATTATTCTTTAGAAATGGTCCCACATCTATGTGGCAAACCCCAAGTATATATATTTTATATAAGATTCATATTTTTTTGTCTTGCACACATGGAGAGTGGTATCCCATGTGGTTGATATAATATAATATTTTACTAGAGGACAAGGTTCAAGACCTCCAAGAAATATTTTTATTTTGTCACCCATTTTTTGAGAATTTTCCTTGGGAGTTAGGCACCGGACTCGAATACGGAAAAAGGCATTGTCGACATCACAAAAATAATTGGTTTGATGAAGGGAGTAAATTTTTTATTTATTGTGAACTGACAAAGAGTACAAGAGAATCCCTATTACAAGAGGATCTAAGTACAAAAAGAAAGACCTGGACAAGTGTGACGGTGGAGATCAAGCGCGACAACGGCTCCTTTATTTCGTTGATGACCTGAGACCAAGGAGGTTGACGAGGCTTCTGGCGGTGCTCCTACCTTTTTTTTCTTTTATATGTCTGATCTCTCTTTGCATGTAGGGAATGCCCACTGTCACGCCCCAGTCCCAAAATATCAAGGGACTAGACACGTGGCAATGGCCAGCAGCACACACCGATGGACAAACCCAATTTAATGGATCCATCGGGGCGTACTTAAGCTGTAGTACAACAATAAGGGTCTAGATATACTAATCTCATCCATAGAAATGAATATAACAATATCAGAATCATAAAGCAAGATCAATCTCAATATAATATAAACTCGAGAAAATAACCCGATAATGAGTCTGATACATCTGTCAAGATACAAGAATAAAGATAACTACAGCAAATACTGAGTATGGAAACAGTATATACTCAGAAGATACCCTCGGTGATCACTCGTCTACTGGATCTGGTACTGCTCCAATGTCTACTCCTGCTCCTGCTAATGCTCCTGTACTGCAAACTCTGGATCGATCTCGTCTGCTAATCCTGGGGATAAATCCGGGTCCAGGTCCTCAGGGGACATAGCAAGGTACAAAATAACTCAATCCAAGATAAATACAGTGTAATAGTAAATAAAATAAATATGGTAAATAGTATCCATCTATGTGAAGTGCAAGTGAGAGCATCACTAGTACTCAGGCTGAGACTACTACAAGCTCTGTGTCGGGGAGCTGGTAGCAGTGATATCATGTGGTTGTCTAGCTCAGAGAGAGACTGAGACGCCGGCATAATATAGTCAACCTGTAGCCTGTGTGTCTCTCCCCACCCAATGTAATCATACGTCTCATGTCCATAAGGCCCCATGTCCATGTCAAGCAAGATCATATCTAATACAGCAAGTCATAATAAGCTCTAAGCATATATGTAAAGAATATGTCATGAACCTGAATCCTATACAGAATCACCATGAATGTCTCAGGAAGATTCTGTCTCATGAATAGTGTCAGGTGTCCTGGGTTATGATGTACTTGATAAGACAAGTACGAGAAATATCGGGTCTCGGTATCCATGTCTAAATAATAATACACAACGCCGCGTACGGTGTTGGCACCCGACTATTAATCGGACGCTAAGTAAAGTCACACGGTCCTAGGTTGAACATTTATATCAAGATTATTTATGTATATACAAAGAACTCAAGCAAAGTACTATAACAGGAATCACTGCGAGTTAGCAAGGTACACTTGCCTGTGGTTCTGGCTCCAACTATAGCTCTGGTATTCGTGAAATCTCCAGGAACATCTCCGGATGCTGAAATAAACATTACCATCAGATTCAAAAAATATCAAATAGCTAGAAATGCCTGTCCTTGAGTCTAATTTGGAGACAAGGGCAAAAATGACAATTTTGGATCAAAGCGGGGTCCACATGTGGCCCGCTTCGCACAAAAAAATATGTCAGGGACAAAGTTCTCCAAATTCGTCAAATTTAGAGTCAACGGGTCCAGAATGATGATACGAACCCAACGGAACTTCCAGAATTGGATTCCGATGAGCCGATCACAAAATCGCCCGTCAAGTGGAGCCTGTGGGGCCCACGATACACAATTTGTCAACGTTCTCAGAATCGAACCAAACATGGGTCACAGGACCAGCGTATTGCTACGAGTCCGATGGCGCAAGTTTCGTTTCGATCCGACGTGTGTACACACAGTTATGATGCGTTCCAGAACAGACGGATACGGGACGTTGTCGGCAGATACGCGTTGATTCCGGTGTGCACGCACATCCAAATCAACTTCTGCAAAATCCTGCACGTCCGTATCAACGGCGCGCATATTTCGGTGAAGACCGCATGTTACCAAGTCGTCCCGTTTGGTAGGGTGTACTCAGTTCCGGGGTAGAACAGGGCATTATTTTTCCTGTTTTTGGATCGCGGTTCGCGATTGCCACAGGACGCGATGCACCGAGCGGGTTGTACGAGCATCGAGAGGGCCACGCAGGGTTCGCGTTGCAACAGACGGAACAGAAAATGGGGCAGTGAGGAGAGAGAAATGGGTACCTGAACAGAGCTCCGAAAACTGAGATTTTCGTGTCCGTGTCGACACGACGTGTCCGAGTCCTGTGTCCGTCTAGGTTAGGGTTAGGGTTTGGGCTTCACCGGAGCTGCGGTGGCCGGATGTGGGCCGGAGGGAGGCAGGGGGCAGCTGAGGTGGCACTGGCCAAAGGCGGCAGCGCACGGGGAGGCAGCGCACGGCGGGGATCGAGCGGTGGTTGGGGTTTCCGGCAGCGGGTTCTGCTCCGGGGGGAGGCGGCTGGCTCTGCGGGGGTTCTGGACGAGGACGGCGGAGGAGGAAAGGAGAGAGGGCGGAGTAGGGGGCTGACAGCGGGGCTGGGCACGGAGAGGGTAGAGGGCTGCGGCTGAGGGAGGTGGCGGAGTAGGGGGAGGAAGTTGGCCGGAGAAGAGAAAAGGGGGGCTTTATATAGGCGGGGCTAGGGCTGGGGGGCGCCGGGTCGTGGCGGAGGAGGCGGAGTCGGGGAGGACGTGGGCCGAGCGGAGCGGGGCGAGGCCGTCGGCGACGTGGCCGGGCGGAGCGCCGGAAGACGCGGGCTGAGGGAATTCGTGGGGGGGGGGTGAGAGAGGCGGGTCGGGTTGGCGACGGGTCGCGGGTTGGGCAGACCCAGCCCGACCCGCTAGAGGCTGAAAGCGGGTTCTGGTCGCGGGTTCGGGTCGCGGGTTTGACCCAAATCCGACCCGCAGGGCTGAGTGGATTTGGTTTGGTTTGGTTCAAGTGAACCAAGTTCAGGGTTTAAAAATAGTTTTTAGGGCTTTAAAAATAGGTTCGGGGTCCAATAAATTTCAGGAAAATTACCCTAAGTCCAATATTTTATTTTACACCAAAAATATTATTTTCATAATATTTTAATATTTTTTAAAAACATTTAATTTTATTTAAGTCCAAAATACCTTGATTTTAATTAGTAAAAATTATCGAAAAATCCCAGAAAATCCTAAAAATTCCGTTTTTTAAAAATCCTGAAAATTCAGGGGGTTTACAATCTACCCCCCTTAAGAGGATTGCGTCCTCGCAATCAAAGAATAACCGATCAACAAAGATGACATGATTGTAAGCATTGTTCGAAGCACATCACGATCAAGGATGAGGGTTTAAGAAAACACATAGGGAAAAATTATTTTCCTAAGCATTAAAAGTTATACAATTTCCCGGATGAAGGAAATCTAGAAAACTAGGTTATCACTTAGGAAAACATATTATGTTATCAATTATTAGCAAGTTCAAAATTACTAGGTTAAGGCTGAGGTCACGAACCAACAGGCACGAGCTAAAGCAATACTAGACGAGATAACTACGAATCACTTACGCGTATTAGCTACTCCACGAGTCTGAGCGTTCTCCAAGGTCATCGCGAAAGCTTGTTCGTATCCTTGCGGTCGATTCCTCTGCTGCTGCTGAGCCTGCTGGAAGAGTAGTGCCTGGGGTATCAAAGGTGGCCTTGGCTGATACCCTCCTGGAGCTGGTGGTAGGACTCCTTTAACTCCCGTTTGCGGTGCTTTCAATGCTGGATAGGCTGGCCTCGGTACTGGTACCGCTTGTTGGTTAACCATTGGTTCTCTTTCTCGACGCTCAGGGCATTCCTTCACTGAATGCTGACTGGATCCGCAAGCTAAATATAATCTTCTTTTTCGTCTGCACTCGTTCTCAATATGGCCTCGCTTGCGACAATATTGACAGACAGGCAGTGCTTGTGGAGAAGCTTCGTATGGCTGGTGCATGTGAGGTCTTTTTGCAGCTTCTTTCTGTGGTGCTCTGGCTGGTGTTGACGGGGAAGGCCGCTTCAGACTGGTCTCTCTCCTGGTGACGCGCTCCATGCGTCGGGCTGCAACAAGGACGTCCGAGTAAGATTTAGGTGCAACGGATCCGATTAGTTTCTGTAGCTCGAAGTTTAGTCCGTCGAAGAACTTTTCAGCCTTCTCTTCTTCTGTCGGGATTAAGGTTGGGGCGAAGCGACTCAGACGAATGAATTTCGCGTTCTATTCTTCCACTGTCATGCTGTCTTAAGTGAGGCGATTGAACTTATCCCGAAGTTCTGATCGAGCGATAGTTGGAATGTACATCTCCTGAAAGATTCTAGAGAACTCTTCCCAAGTGACTCGGTCTGGTCCGAGCCGTGTCTCCTCAGATAGCCACCAGTGATGTGCATTATCCGTCAATTGCATTCTGACGGCAGTCATCCAACGTTCCCTTGGAAGCTCAGCTGCTTCTAATTGATGTTGAGTGTTGGTGAGCCATTCATGAACTTCAGTAGGTTCCTCCTTGCCTGAGAAGGTACGGGGCTTCAGCTGGCGAAAATTGGTGATAGAGCTCGTCGTTGGCCGTCGTACTGGTAGATTTGCCTGCTCTAGTACGATTGCTAGGCTGCGACTCAAAACCTCTTGTTGAGCTTGCATTATTGCGTAGATCATTTGAAACATCTGCTGTCCGTCCATAGCCTGCCCTTGTGGGAATACGGGCATTGGTGGAGTAAATTGCATCGATGGTGGAATGTCATCTTGCTGGATTCTCGAGGCATGCTGATTCGCTTGACTACGTTGTTGAGCTGATTGACCTTCATCCACTAGTATTACTTCATCTTCGTTGGTTACCACAGCATATCATGGTGATTTTGCAGGAGTCTCGTCGTTTGCTCGTGAATCCATAACTCTGCAACCAAAATAAACAATAAGAGGCGTACAGGAATCAAGGCAGGATGCAAGTCAAGAAATTAATTCGAATCCGATATGGATATCAAGAACGTTTCAAGCAAGTGGATGAGATCCTAAAAACATATCCTATTCTTATTGCAGGCCTGCTCGGTCCCTAAGTTAAAACCGAACAATTTAGTCGTTGACCTGCATGGGCCACCATAAAAACCATGTCATGCCCCAGTCCCAAAATATCAAGGGACTAGACACGTGGCAATGGCCAGCAGCACACACCGATGGACAAACCCATTTAATGGATCCATCGGGGCGTACTTAAGCTGTAGTACAACAATAAGGGTCTAGATATACTAATCTCATCCACA
This sequence comes from Iris macrosiphon, assembly GCA_036927795.1. NCBI lineage: Eukaryota > Viridiplantae > Streptophyta > Magnoliopsida > Asparagales > Iridaceae > Iris > Iris macrosiphon. The sequence continues at coordinate 21,123,171 of JAYESA010000013.1, forward strand.
GAAATGAATATAACAATATCAGAATCATAAAGCAAGATCAATCTCAATATAATATAAACTCGGGAAAATAACCCGATAATGAGTCTGATACATCTGTCAAGATACAAGAATAAAGATAACTACAGCAAATACTGAGTATGAAAACAGTATATACTCAGAAGATACCCTCGGTGATCACTCGTCTACTGGATCTGGTACTGCTCCAGTGTCTGCTCCTGCTCCTGCTCCTGCTCCTGCTAATGCTCCTGTACTGCAAACTCTGGATCGATCTCGTCTGCTAATCCTGGGGACATAATCCGGGTCCAGGTCCTCAGGGGACATAGCAAGGTACAAAATAACTCAAGCCAAGATAAATGCAGTGCAATAGTAAATGAAATAAATAGGGTAAATATGTATCCATCTATATGAAGTGCAAGTGAGAGCATCACTAGTACTCAGGCTGAGACTACTACAAGCTCTGTGTCGGGGAGCCGGTAGCAGTGATATCATGTGGTTGTCTAGCTCAGAGAGAGACTGAGACACCAGCATAATATAGTCAACCTGTAGCATGTGTGTCTCTCCCCACCCAATATAATCATACGTCTCATGTCCATGAGGCCCCATGTCCATGTCATGCAAGATCATATCTAATGCAGCAAGTCATAATAAGCTCTAAGCATATATGTAAAGAATATGTCATGAACCTGAATCCTATACAGAATCACCATGAATGTCTCAGGAAGATTCTGTCTCATGAATAGTGTCAGGTGTCCTGGGTTATGATGTACTTGATAAGACAAGTACGAGAAATATCGGGTCTCGGTATCCATGTCTAGATGACAATACACAACGCCGCGTACGGTGTTGGCACCCGACTATTAATCGGACGCTAAGTAAAGTCACAAGGTCCTAGGTTGAACATTTATATCAAGATTATTTATGTATATACAAAGAACTCAAGCAAAGTACTATAACAGGAATCACTAAGAGTTGGCAAGGTACACTTGCCTGTGGTTTTGGCTCCAACTGTAGCTCTGATATTCATGAAATCTCCAGGAACGTCTCCGGATGCTGAAACAAATATTACCATCAGATTCAAAAAATATCAAATAGCTAGAAACGCTTGTCTTTGAGTCCAATTTAGAGACAAGAGCAAAAATGATAATTTCGGATCAAAGCGGGGTCCACATGTGGCCCGCTTCGCACCGAAAAATGTGTCAAGGACAAAGTTCTCCAAATTCATCAAACTTAGTGACAACAGGTCCAGAACGATGATACGAACCCAACGGAACTTCCAGAATTGGATTCCGATGAGCCAATCACAAAATCGTCCGTCAAGTGGAGCCTGTGGGGCCCACGATACGCAATTTTGTCAACGTTCTCAGAATCGAACCAAACTTGGGTCACAGGACCAGCGTATTGTTATGAGTCTGATGGCGCAAATTTCGTTTCGACCCGACGTGTGTACACAAAGTTACGAAGTATTCAAGAACAGACGGATATGGGACGTTGTCGGCGGATACGCGTTGATTTCGGTGTGCACGCACATCCAAATTAACTTCTGCAAAATCTCGCACGTCCGTATCAACGGCGCACACGATTTGGTAAAGACCGCACGCGACCAAGTCGTCCCGTTTGGCGGGGCGTACTCAGTTCTGGGGTGGAACAGGGCATTGTTTTTCCTGTTTTTGAATCTCGGTTCGCGATCGCCACAGGACGCGATGCACCGAGCGGGTTGCACGGGCATCGAGAGGGTCACGCAGGGTTCGCGTTGCAACAGACGGAATAGAAAACGGGGCAGCGAGGAGAGAGAAATGGGTACCTGAACAGAGCTTCAAAAACCGAGATTTTCGTGTCCGTGTCAACACGACGTGTCCGAGTCCTGTGTCCGTCTAGGTTAAGGTTAGGGTTTGGGCTTCGCCGGAGCTGCGGTGGCCGAAGGCGGGCCAGAGGGAGGCCGGGGGCAGCGAAGGTGGCACTGGCCGGAGGCGGCGGCGCGCGGGGAGGCGGCGCACGGCGGGGATCGAGCGGTGGTTGGGGTTTCCGGCAGCGGGTTCTGCTCCGGGGGGAGGCGGCTGGCTCTGTGGGGGTTCTGGACGGGGACGGCGGAGGAGGAAGGGAGAGAGGGCGGAGTAGGGGGCTGACAGCGGGGTTGGGCACGGAGAGGGGAGAGGGCTGCGGCTGAGGGAGGTGGCGGAGTAGGGGGGGAAGTTGGCCGGAGAAGAGAAAAGGGGGGCTTTATATAGGCGGGCCTAGGGCTGGGGGGCGCCGAGTCGTGGCGGAGGAGGAGGAGTCGGGGAGGACGTGGGCCGAGCGGAGCGGGGCGAGGCCGTCGGCGACGTGGCCGGGCGGAGCTCCGGAAGACGCGGGCTGAGGGAATTCGTGGGGGGGGTGAGAGAGGCGGGTCGGGTTGGCGACGGGTCGCGGGTTGGGCAGACCCGGCCTGACCCGCTAGAGGCTGAAAGCGGGTTCGGGTCGCGGGTTTGACCCGAATCCGACCCGCAGGGCTGAGTGGGTTTGGTTTGGTTTGGTTCAAGTGAACCGGGTTCAGGGTTTAAAAATAGTTTTTACGGCTTTAAAAATAGGTTTGGGGTCCAATAAATTCCAGGAAAATTACCCTAAGTCCAATATTTTATTTTACACCAAAAAATATTATTTTCATAATATTTTAATATTGTTTAAAAATGTTTAATTTTATTTAAGTCCAAAATACCTTGATTTTAATTAGTAAAAATTACCGAAAAATCCCTGAAAATCCTAAAAATTTCGTTTTTAAAAAATCCTGAAAAATTAGGGGGTTTACACCCACTATTTATAGCTTTGAGAAGACATGCATACGCATATCTCATGTTTTCATACAGTGACGCATGTTGCCATTAGCGGTGTATGCTGTCATAAGTTGGCACGTAGTTACTCGAGATTTTGGGGTTGCTGTTGCCTATAACACTCGTGACACGTGCGTTGTAGACTTTGATTGCACCTTAGGAGTACGTCCGCTTGGTGCATAAAAATCGACAGAATTATAGTGGCGCATGGCACTGCGGGCACATGGAAACACTAAGATACATATTGGCGCATGTCACTACGAGCATATGGGACACCAAGATGCATAGTGGCACATGGCACTGTGGGCACATGAGATACTTCTTTAGACTGTTGGCTTATAGAGCTGGATCACTGAAGTGCATGGAGCTAGATCACTGAGGCCCATAGAGCTGGATCACTGAGGCGCATGGTATAGATTTTTCATGCTTCTACAAGACTCTCTTCAAAGTTTCTGAACTGAAACTTTATGAGTTTTAAAGTTCAGAATTATTTGAACAGAAGCATGGAGGAGATAGGTGCAGGAATTACTTTGGCACACGTGTAAAGCATCCTTATATTTGGCGTATCTGTGGAGTACTTCTCCCCTTGGCGCAGTAATCTATTCGGCGCATAGGGAAGTTATTTAACTAGATGCTGCTAACTACTCGACGCATTAGGACCACTGGGCGCATCAGACCTAGGCAAAGATTCATCCGTTGTTTTAGCACCTACAAATTCATGAGCCATTAATGACGTCCTTGACATAAATAGAGGGCTAGGGAGAAAAAGAATGGTGTGTTTCTCCCTCTTACAATGTTTCTATTGAAGTCGGGCATGAGGAGCGGTTCGTAAACCCTCTCCCTCTGATGGTCGACCATCCTTCTATCGTCGACAAAGGTGAGGAGATAAACATTTTACTTACTGCTGTCACGAACACTTTGACACTGCCTGTTTGCATGGGCCAGACTTTGATCGATCTACGTACATATGTTCTCCTCCATATGATGTACATGGTCACTGCCGAGGTGCATCATCCTAAAGATGCATTGAAGGCGAGGGTTTTACCTTGGTAGCATGGGTGATGCTGTCTCTGGACACTCACCTGAAGCATGCGTCGAGAACTGATATACAACCACGCTATAGGGGTATATTCACCTCTGTATAGAGATAGTTGCCTTTATACTATGCCAACGATGCGCATATGTGCGGGACTTGGTGCCTATGTGCGACTTTGCTGAGTACAAGAATAACTAATTTTGTTGAATGGTGCATGACTCAGGATGTGCGCCTTTGTATTTTCTCGTAATCATTCTGACTTTGGTATGCTCGTTTATGCAGGGACTATCTTGGATTGCTTTGGTTATGATGGAGCATGAAAGGATATCATAGTTGTAGTGTCCCGCTCTGTGTTGGCATTATGTACAAGAGAGATCGCTTTGCTGGCTCGAGCAAAAGCCTTCTCGAAGAGTTTTTTGATCGAAATACAAGACGATTGATCTGGGTGAGTGGGCAGAACATTTTCTGATTCTTTCATGCCTAATAAAGAATCTGGTTTTATAACTGCTTGTGCTAAGTAGATAGTGTTCATAAGAAGAATGATAGAACCTGATTCTTCATGCTTACTTAGAGAACTGTATATGTTTCAAAAATGATTGCATGTTTGCTTAATAGAAATAATGAACATTGCTATGCTTAACAAGATAACTCGTATTGGTTATCTAAAGAACGAGCTCTTGCCATGCTAAGTATAAAAATGAATATTGCATGCTAAGTTACACAGACACAGCTATCAAACGAACTATTGCCATACTAAAAAGGAAGAGTAAAAGATTGCTTGAACTTGTCTTTGTATCTTATGTTGTACTAGAGTAGAAGTACATGCTTGTATATGATCAATAAAGACTATGCCATGCCTGTTAAATAGAGATATTTGTATGCCTGATTTATAGAACGGTTGCATAAGATAAGAGATGATACGAGCCAGTACTCGATGGTTATGTGCCCCGTACATCGAGTACTATGCTAAGTAAGAAGAAGAGGATTGATGGTTACGTGCCTCGTACATCAATATAGAAGAGTTTGCTTGATTATTGCCTGCTTACATTGTATGTTACCTGATAGAAGTACATTCATGCATCAGTCTGGACAAACTTGTGTATAAGGACGTACCCTCTCGATCGGTTCCTAGGGTACTAGGAATCGTTCAGCCTAGGAGAGGACATGACACCCTGAGTCTTGGAGACCTCGTGGAAAGGAAGGGTGTCAGTCTATTAGTGAAATGGGCTTGAACGTCCCAATATCTAATCATGGTTTTCATGGGCCATCATATAGTTAGGGCGCATGCTAGATTAGCCTTCTTGCATACCTAACTATTTGATGTAGGGACAAACAGGAAATAGAATATTATTCATATATGCAAATTATTGCTAACTTGTATGGCTGTTGCAGGGATAACCGTTTGGCGAAGGATAAGAATCACTGAATAAGTGATCATTCGTATTCCTTATGTTCCTTATCATAAATTCTAATGAGCTGTATCTATTTTACTTTAATATGCTGCTCCCCTCTTATATAATATAAATAGTCTACTAGATCACTGCTATTGTTCCTAAATGAATTGAATATGGCTCACGATACAAGCTGCATACTATATGATAGAATACTGCCCCTACTATATGCTTGAATGTGCAAATTGTTTTCAAATATATGTTTTCGAAAGAAGTAAATTGACTCTGATCCTGTACTGCATAAAATAAACCTAGATAAAAGTAACAAGATCACTAGTAATGTAATATTTTATAATATGATTACTTAGTGTTGGTTTTAGAGAGTGTTGCTTCTGTTTGTTGCTTTTATACTTACTAGTACTTTTTTAAAGTGCTGACCCCCACCAGTTTGCTTGTTTGTAGGTACTGGATCGTCCAAAGAAGTGATAGCATATCCTCATCCTCGGGAGCCAAAAATATGGGTTAATGTCTTGAGCCGTATCGAGATATTTTGAGCTACTTTTGTACAAAGGGATGTAATTTATGGAGTGATATCATTGTAATCGAAAAGAGAGAGCTTGAGAGAATTATAATCTTGGCCAAGCGCCACTTGTAAAGCTTCTTGAATATCAATAAAGAGCTTATTTTCTTATGCCATTATGTTCTTTACTTTTCTGCTGTGTTGTGATGCTACTTTTTGTACTGAATAGCTTATTTTGTCCTTGTTCAAGCCTTGGCCTTGTGCAAGATCAACTTAGTCTTGTAAGCATCACGCCTATGTGAGGACGATCGGTTCTGTAACTCGCCATGCGAGGACGATCAGCCCCTTACGGGAATTGGGGCATGGCAATAGTCACTGTTATTAATGGTGGACAAGCATATTATTCAGAGGATTGTTCATGATCTTCCATCCTAGCTCACTGTAGCTTCCCTCCGTATGCGGCCAAGATATGATGGCTAGATCTCGGGTTGAGTCCTGGCGGCCCATCTGAGTGGCAGCGACGGGACTAGTTATCCCAACCGGGATTTTTAATCGCGTTCTTTCACACGACAGAGGGTCGTGACTTTTAACAGATCCAGTTCTGTTTTGCAAGCTTCTTTGTTATCCATCAGTATGGATTCTTTTTCATATATTGAGTTTTGCACTGAGGTGCTTGCTGAAGCGATGACCCAAAATACGTTGAACTGTCGACTTTATACATTACAGAAGGGTCTCCTTTTTATATGCACCCATGATCTTGAATATTAATAAAAATCCTTGAATGTAAGGGACTTCCATATGTACTCGTGATGTTGAATATTAATAAAAAATTTGCCTTATTTTTTGTTTGGAAATCTTTTTATTGTTGCGGCTATCTTGGCAATGAGTATTATACCAGAGGTAATATGGGCGTAGTATAATATCATAACGGTGATAATGCTAAGCCCTATCAGAGGTAATATGGATGTAAGAGGTTAAAGTAGTTCCATTGAGGAGGTTTGGTGGAGACACCATCTATGATGGAGGAGATACTTGTTGTAGAACCGATAGTCAAGGTCATTTGTTTGTAGCTGAGCACGATCATGGAGGAGTATTTTGTGGAGAAAGAAGAAAATGAGTCAGAGGTAATATGGATGTGACTATTTTCTTAGGGACATGGGCAGCTTATAGTTCAGAGGTGATATGGACGTGAACTACTCACTTTGTATAGATTTTTGTGGGGATAATAATAAAAGAAACGGGTCAGAGGTAATATAGACGTGACTGTCTTCTTTTGGTGGGAAGAATGACTCATGGTTCAGAGATGATATGGACGTGAACTCAGAGTTCCATGGTAAAGTTTACTCTGAGGTAATATGGTCATGGTAAACCTTATTGGTGAGAGTACGGCGGTGAACCCTAGTCTCATGGTAAAGTTTACTCAGAGGTAATATGGACATGGTAAACCTTATTGGTGAGAGTAAGATGGTAAACCATAGTCTCATAGTAAAGTTTACTTAGAGCTAATATGGACATGTCAAACCTTATTAATAATGCTGGAAGCATGGTTCAGAGGTAATATGGACCTGAACCATTTGCCTTCAGAAATTTTTTTTGAGGATCCGTTACCCATTGTGTACTCGGGACTTCAGAGTACGGATAACAGATTTGTCCGCTTACTATGGATGGCACATAGAGATAATATGCTGAGGAGGACGCTAAATGTAGACATTTTCCTCTCACGTCCCTTTGCTAGGGATAGACAACAACTTCTTTTTTTATAACTACCTTGATTAGGTATGGTACTTCTTTAGGAACTTGTCGTTGATGGACATCATGAGCAAGTCACCGTAGGACTTGGTGAGCCTATATGCGCCACTGGAATAGACCGTCTCTACTACAAAGGGGTCCTCCCACTTGGGTTAGAATTTTTTGCCTTCTTGTGGGTCATGACCATTGGTCTTCTCACTGCGAGGACTAGATCGCCCACTTGGAATGTCCTTTCTTTGACCTTCTTGTTGAGGGCACCAAAAAGTCATGCTTGGTATAGCTCAATGCGTTATAGCCAAGTGGCACTTTTTATCGAGTGCTTCTAATTCTTGCAAGCGTCGACGATGATTGTCTTTGGTGGTCAGCTGATTAGAGAGTGCCACCAGGAGAGATATAATTTGTGTTTCCAAAGAAAGAACAATTTTGCTTTCGTAGACCAAGAAGAATGATATATTACTAGTAGGAGTTCGAACTGTCATACGGTAAGCCCATAGACATTCTCCGAGCTTCTCTTTCCAGTCACGTTTGTTAGTTGAAACAAACTTTTTGAGGACCTTGATAATGGTCTTATTGAATGCTTCGGCTAACTCATTCGCTGTTGGATTGTAGGCGGTTGAAGCTATGTTTTGGATTCAATTTTTATCATAAAACCGAAAGAAAGCGTGACTTATAAACTGTGGACTATTATCATGAATGATCCGGCGAGGTAAGCTAAAGTGGTAGTTGACATGATGCTTTAAGAAGTTAATCATGTTGGACGTTTTTACCTCTACGAGTGGAATAACTTTTGCCTATTTAGAGAAGTAGTCTATGATGGCCAAATAAACCGATTCCCCTTAGATGAAGGTGGAATGATCGGCTTTATGATATCCATACCCCAGGCTTCAAACAACCAAGACATAATGGTCGGGTGTAGGAACCCCAATGGTTGATGAATAAAGTTGACATGGATCTGACACATCCTGTACTTCTTTGCATAATTAAAGACGTCTGCCATCATTGTGGGCCAATAATAGCCCATGCGTCAGAGGTGATCTTGAAGCTTAGGACCGGGATGATGAGCACTACAAACACCGTCGTGAGCTTCACGGAGAGCTTGTTTCGCTTCTGCGTTTGATAGACATCGTAGCAGGAGCCCATCATAAGAACGACGATACAACATCTTGGTGGATGTGTCATAGTAGCACCGAAGGGATTTATCTACTAACAGAAATGGCCTCCTTTATATCATTTGAAAGGATCCCATAAATAGCGTATTCTATAAATATTATCCAATAATCCTTGATGTGGGTATCTGCATCCCTGGAGTGGCTTATACTCAAGCGCAAGTTATTCCTTGGATAGACCAGCTCTTGACTCACCATCGTAGGTTTTGATTGGTATTGCTAAAGAAGCAGCGAGTCCGACTAGTGTGTCAGACTTGATATTTTGCAGCCGTAGTACATGTTCTATGAAAAATTTCATAAAAGTGGAAATTATGTCGATGGCTGCTTGATGGAAAGGGAGTAGATCTTCAAGGCGAACCTCATATTCCCCACGGACTTAGCTAACTATCAATTTAGAATCACCATAGGCTTCTAGGTAATCCACCTCCAGTTGTTTAGCCAGCTGGAGCCTAATGATGAGAGCGTTATACTCTGCCACATTATTGGAACATGGTTCCGTAAGCGAGTATGCACGATGGATGACTAGGTCGTCGGGAGATATCATCACTACCCCTATTCCGGCGACTATATTGTCTTTGGGCCCTGTTCTGGAAGTACCGTCGAAGAACATTCGCCAAACTGATCCTTCTGTTGTGGTGATGTTAGACTCTAGCACTTCATCTAGAATTTTGTTGTAGAGCTTTAAATTTTCTGGCACTAGATGAGCTACCAGAAAGTTGGCCAATGGTTGGCCCTTGACAGCCTTTTGCGGAACGAACACTATATCGTAAGGTGACAGTAGGATTGTCCATGTGTCTAGGCGAGAGTTAAGTGCCCCAAGCTTGGTTATGAGGACTCTGAGGAGCTTCACCCGGGAGATCATATTGATAGTTTGCGCTGTTAGGTAATGACGTATCTTTTGGACAATGAATACCAGAGTATGACATTCTTTCTCGACTGGATTGTATCTATGTTTTGTGCCGATCATTGTTCTGCTGAGATAATAAATAGCTTTCTCATAGCCCTCCTCGCTATTTTGGGCGAGAAGTGCTGCCACACCCAATTCCAGATTTGGTATTTTTTGAATTTTTTGAATTTAATTCTTCTTATAATGTAATCCTGCTATATTTCTCATGTTGGTTCATGTCATTTTATTTATTGTTATTTTTGTTGTTGTTGACAGAGACTACCTGAGACCAGTAGAATATCTATTGACAATGCCATAGACCCGGTTTAGGACCCGCATAAAGAATGGACACTTGGTTCAGTTCATTTGGTTGAACCTATGACTAAACTATCTTTCTCTCCTCTTAGTATATATATGAGTATTTCTCTCTCCTCACTCATTTCCTTATTTTACACTTCTTGCTTTCTTATTCCTCCTCCCCCTCAACCTCCTTCTAGCCAAATCCTAAACCTTGGGAGAAGTTGTTGTGACTTAGACCGTGAGAGGTAGAGGCTAGGAGCCACCCAAGGCAAGTACATATTGCTCAATAGTGAAGCCTTGATTTTCAAATTTTTATGCATATATGATATTTTAAAATTTGATTGATGGAAAATGTTTCTCTTGTGTTCCTCATCATTTTTAGCTCTTGGAGTTTTTGGTTTTGGTGGTTAGATTTTAGTATATCTGACTTTTAAGTTAGGGATTTTCATGGGTTCCATGAGTTTTCTTTGGTTTTGATCTATTAAAATTTAGTATTTTTGAAAACTAGTTGATCTTTATGTTAGAGCATTTTATTGTGTAATTTGGCTTTTGTTTCACTTGATTTGGAGTTAAAATGAAGTTTTTATGAAGAAAATAAGTTTTCGGATTTTTGGAGTTTTTTCATGAAGTTTGTGTTGTTTTAGGACGAAGAAGTTCCATGTGCCCAGCTTTATGCACCCATTCTACCATGATGGCCTATCTTGTTAGGCGTATGACTGTCTCTGCATATGCGCCCCTAAGTTGAAAACACAGAACACTGAACGCATGGGATTTTCCATAGAGCGAGAGCTCATGCGGCTAGAAGCTCATGTGGCTAGTTGTTATTTGACTTAGAAGCGACATATGTGTCCTTTCTTGCAAGTCTTTTCGTATGTGCACCTTTTTATGCTTTTATCTTTTTATTGACACACTTTATTGCATGTCACATCAATCACTTTATGTTATTTCTCTGACACACACTAATGATCCATCACTCAGCACTTGAGTCCATGCGGCCAGTGAGTCCATGCAGCCAGTGCGTGCATACGACCAGTGGGTCCATGCGGCTCGTGAGTCCATGTGACCATTGAGTCCATGCGGCCAGTAGGTGCATACGACAAGCAATTTTGTATGCATTCTGTGTTCCTTTTAATTATGTCCATTTAATAACTCCTTTTAGTGATTATTTTTATGTGCTTTCTTATGACGATGCAAGTTTATATTACTAGACAAGTTTTGCATGTAGTACACGAGACAAGTTTATGTACGAGTTCACAATCCTCACGACACCGTAGAAATATTTGTGTATGAAATTCATTATATTTGACAATTTGTAATCGAGTGTGAGTATTGCCCAATGTATCGCGTGCTGCGAATATCATAACTCATGAAAAGCTCATACTCGTGACTCGTCATTCTAGGGAGTTCTTAAGTGTCCACGACTTAAGAACTTGAAGTAATTTAGTAATGATCAAACAAGATAAGAATTACCTAGATCATTGGGAGAGAAGAATATTGCGCTACCTGCTACCCCGATCTCTAAGGGCCCTATGCAGCATTGACAACCCTACTAGGTAAGGGCTCCATGACTGACCAAGTTTATGAGTGCTACGACACTTATAAGATAAGTTTATATACAGGTTTATGTTTATAAAGCAAGTTTATGATCACAAGTTTAAGTTTATTTAAAATTTTAATTATGTGTATAATCTAATAACAAGTTATGTTGTAGTGATGTTGAATATGCTTTTAAGTTTACTCGACAAGCATACCCTTGGTCATCCGGGTTAACTGTATTGCTGGTGGTAGCAATATTCCTAAAACATGCATTTAATAATTAAGGCCTGTGAAAACCCTAGCTAGTTAATCGAGCAAGTCGTAGAGCTATTTGGCCGTGCAATGAATGTTGTTACTTTCATTGATAGCTCGCTCCTCTAGTTTCATTTTCTTCGGCCTGTGGTTAGGGGGCTAAGTTCTGCTCAGGTGAAGGTCTGCAATCTCGGTCCTTATTTGGTTTAAGGGTTTTGGTCCTGATCCAGAGTAGTTCCTATGTCCTCTTGTCGCTCGTCGTCTTACTTTCCTTTATAAGCATTTTGTTATCAGTTCTTCCAGTTATATTTTGAGATAAGTACATTGGTACCGTACAAGTCTCGATCTATATTTATTTTATCTCTTTTTTGGTGTATATTATGATGTGTTTGGTCTATCACCTTGACCTCCTTTATGGTACTTTTTACTTGGGTCCTGACCCCACTGGTTTTGTTTGGCCAAATTATCCCGAGGAGAACCAGGATCCACCGCACTTCCAGCAAGATGGTTCGCACTCGTAGGACTGTAGCCGAAGCTCACGAATGGGTTTTCTTCCTTCACCCTTTGTAGTATTATTTTCTTTTGTGGTATTTTAGCAAAAGGTAGTGTTAGCCCCTTATTTTGAGATCACTTCTCTGACTTCGGTCAACATGATGTATATATTAGACCATGGCTGCTATATTTAATTATATATTATTATACTCTGCTACTGCAGCATTTTGTATTCACTAGCTTCATGATCATATGTGACATGTAATTTGTGACACCTTTTTACTTTTATATATGATATACTCTTATACTTGTGTTGATGGATTGAGATACTAGAAATTGTCAACCTTAGGGCTGACGTCATAACATGCTAGAGTTCACTCATATGTCATCTAGACAACCTTAACACATTGTGGCTTACTTGGTATTTTGCAAGGTGCGTTTGGCCATGTCAGTCCTCATATTTGTCCAGTATTCTGGGAGAGGGGCGTGACAAGCGTGCCAAGGGAATAATCTATTGCACGGACATAGAGTAGAAATGGTTTTCCCACATTGGAGACACCAACATTGGGGGATCGTAAGGTACTTTTAAATGCTTGTTGACATTCTTCCATCCAAGCAAAAGAGACTCCCTTCTTCATGAGCTGTATAAAAGGGTCGACATCGTTCGGAGAGATTTTCTATGAATCTCTTAATGTATACCAGTCTTCCTTGTAGACCACGAAGTTCTCGCAGGTTCTTCGAAGGCTGTATATCCAGGATGGCCTTAGTCTTCTCCAGGTTAATGTGGATGCCTTTTGAAGTTATGATGAAGCCAAGAAACTTGTCACTGGATACTCCCAGGAACAATTTGGTGGGGTTCATCTTGAGTTGGTGGACTCGTATTAACTCAAATATCGTCTTTAGGTTATGGAGATAATCATCTTGAAAACTGCTTTCAACAGCGATGTCATCAACATAATATTCTATTGTCTTGCGTAGGTGATTGTGAAAGATGGTGCTCATAGTTGGCTGGTTTGTTATACCAGTATTTTTCAAGCCGAAGGGCATCACTGTATAGCAATATACTCCTATCGGCGTCTAAAATGATGTATGCTTCTTATAGTCTAGAAATATTTTGATCTGGTTGTAGCCTGAAAACTCATCCATAAAGGACATACGCTCGAAGCCACAAGTATTGTCGACCATTACGTTTGTGATTGGAAGAAGAAATTCATCCTTTGGGCAAGCTATATTTAAATCACAGTAGTCTATGTAGACTTGGATTATACCCTTTTTTTATGATAGGGATGATATTAGCTACCCAATCCTCGTATTGTTCTTCATGAATAAATCTGCTTGCTATTAGCTTATTTACTTCAGCTTCAATGCCGTTCATCACGTTTGGACGGAATCGCCGTTGTTGCTGCTTTAATAGTTTGGCATTGGGAAAAATATTGAGCTTGTGCATTACAATTTGTGGATCCAAGCCTGGCATATCCTCATAGTTTGATGCAAAGATGTCGATATTTTCCCTCACCAACTGGACAAAGGATTCACGTTCTTCTGACAAGAGGTTCTTGTTGATGAAAATAGGCTTAGGAGCAACATCGTCACCCAAATCAACTTATACGACCTCATCCTCGGTAGGGGGCTTCCGTTGTTTTAACCGTAGTTTTCACATTGACTCCAATTTTTGAGCCTATGGTTCAGTTTTGAAGAGTTCGATTGGACACTCATCGTCCCCTTCTGGATTGATTGACAGAGAGGCCATGTGTCACGACTTGGTCTTCTTAGATTTAGAAATAGAAGGCACTGCTTGCTGCATCATTTGGGGGATGAGGTCTAGATGAACCTACATGACTTTGCCTCTTAGAGTAGTGAGGGGAACCAACCCATCTTCTCGGGCTGGAGTGAGTTTAACGACCTCTATGGTTGTCCTAGGAATGGGGATGACACCATCTTGGGCCTCAGTTATCCGAAAAGTATTGAACTGGAGAGACACCATATTTGTAGTAACTATCTTGTCTTTATAGTAAAAAATATGAGCTTTGGAGTTGATCAGTCATTGTATATGCCTTTTTAATATGTAATAGTCTCACATAGCATGATGGACATATCGATGGTAGTGGAAATACTTCGGTTATCAACCTTGTCTGCTTCGTCGGGGGTCTGATGTTAGATAGCTTGAGTTTGTTATCCTTCATCAATACTTCAAAGAGTTTTATGACATCGTCGTCATTGAAGGAATAAGTCTCATGTACCCTTGGTGGCTTTGTCGGCTTAGTAACATGCGAGGTTGGGATTTTATGCAAGTTGACTGTCAGGGCTTTCTTTCCTTTGCTGTCATGATTGTTGTCAGCTGTAAAAAAATGCTTTCCCTTGTCTTCAACACTGGGAGCTTGGAATCCCAATAAGCGGGCATCTTTCACACTCTTTTCTGTAGCAGCGACACTTATGATAAAGGTCGACCAGTCATGAAATGGTCCATATGCCGTCCAGAGTCTTATTACCAGTAGAAGGTTCTTTCGACATGTGTCCATTAGCGAGGATTCAGGAATGCCAGGAGGTAGTTTCAATGCCGCCTGTCGAAAATATTCGATATAATTTTGTGTGAGTTTTCTTTCCCCTTGTGTGAAGTCCATTAGGGAGGACATAGTCATATCCATCCCTCATTTATATAATCGGGCGAGGAAAAGAGACTTTAGGTCCTCGAAGAAGGAAATATATTTGTTTGGGAAGCTACAAAACCACTCAAAAGTGACGTTGGATAGAGCCCCAACGAACAAGTTGGTGAGTAAGGCGTCGTCCCGAGGTTAGTGGCATATTGTAGACTGGAAGTTTCTCATATACTGACGAGGTAACATCTTCCCGTCAAATGAATCCAAAGACAATGGCTAATATTTGGGAGAGTATACCATATTATCCCATTCAGGAGGATAGGGTTGTCGAATCCCAAGCTTCTGGAGCTTGTCTTGGTTGTCCCAAGCATCGATGCGGGTACGCAGGTCCTTGAGAGTTTCCTGGATATTTTCTGGTAGATGAAGAGCAAAGGATCGAGGTATTATATGACTGCTTTCTACCTGAGGAGCCGGATCAGGCATATATCAGGTTCTTTGTTTGTTCGTCTCGACGCTTACGGCTGTATTGGGGCGATACTTTCTCTGAGTTCCAACACTGTGTGAGTCATAGTCTGCATTAAAGTACTCAAAGCCAGCATCATAGCTTCGAGTGTCTTGAGACGTTATTGGTTACTTGATTCGACTCCATGCTTATCTTCTTCCATGTACACTGGCATTAAGTGGAAGAAGGCGGACGGGAAGGTAGATGCCTCACTTTCAGCCTCCGATGTCTGAGCATCACTTTCCTCCGGGAGAGTGGGTAGTGTCGCATCACTTTCATTATTGGAGAGATTTTTACCCCTAGTTTCAGTTGTGGGCTCGTCCTGGAGTGTATGACTACCCCCAACTAAGCTGTCATCCGTGTGCAAAGGTTCACTGTCCTCTTGGAAGGATGTATTTTCATAGAACACCGGGGGACTGCTACCCCCAGCTTAATTTGAAGTTTGACTAGGGGTGGTATGGCTACCCCCAGTCCTTGTTCTCGAGCGTGTGGCTTGGAATACCCCTAAGGTGGGTACTTGTTTGCTACTCCTCGGACGGCTTTGCAGTGCGCTGACCGACATCCTTAGGTTAGGCGAGCTTTTCTTTGAGAACTTCTTCACGGAGAAGACCCCCATGTTGAGCAATATGAGGCGACGGGTAGTTTCTCCTTGTCATGTAGAGGCCGCTGGGGATGTTATCGGATTGATGTCACAGGTTGTAGCCGCTGGAACACCGACTGTCTAGATGGAGGAACTGGTGATTTAGAGCAACAAAAGTGGATGATGATGTTGGCACAAGTGTGTCTGCCAGAGGATACATCATGTGCGAGTATTGCCTCTCTCATCTTACGTTTGTGGTTAATCACATTGCGTAAATCAGACGATTGAAGCTTCACTTTTACCCCCATTTTATGTATTCGGGCAAGCCTTGCTCACATCGTGAGACTTGGCACGGTTCCTCTCAAGTGCAACTTCGGGTATGGAGACGGGATACGCGCCCACCTTGTGTGCACCTGCGATGAAGGTTAGGGGCACTTCTGGAACTGAGTTGGGGTTTAGCGCAGCGTCTTTGGCAACCCATATCCTGTAAACTTTTTGAGGTCATATGGGCCTCGACAAAGTACTCAACTTGTCAACGAAATATAGGTCAACTGTGTGTGCAACTACGGCGTGGGTTGATGATGCATCGACTACCAACTTCGGGCTTGGCATAACGGCACTGACATCCCGAATTTTATGACTTTTACGAGATTGTACGCGACTCGTTGGAGAGCTCGGCTTGTCTAGCAAGTCTTCGAATGCCGGTTGGTCAAAGCGAACGACCAGCATCCTCTGAGTCGAACCTAACTTGGTTACATCAGATTGCGTCACCAGCTTCTCATTGGAGGAGAAGCTCTTTCCCAGCAGAGTCTCTATTTTTGTCGATATCGCAAAAATAATGGGTTTGGATGAAGGGTATAAAATTTTTATTTATTGCGAATTAGAAAAGAGTATTAGAGAATCCCTATTACAAGAGGATCTAAGTAAAAAATAAAAAGATCTAAGCAAGTGTGATAGTGGCGATCGAGCACTGCAGTGGCTCCTTTACTCCGTTGATGATCCGAGACCAAGGAGGTTGACGAGGCTTTTGGCGGCACTCCTGTCTTCTTCTCCTTTTTTTGATTTTTCTTTATATGTCCTGTCTCTTTTGCATGTAGGAAACGCCCACTATTTATAACTTTGAGAAGACATGCATAAGCGTATCTCATGCTGCCATACATTAGCGCATGTTGCCATTAGCGGCGCATGCTGTTATAAGTTGCCACGTGGTCGCTCGATATTTGGGGTTGCTGCTGCCCATAACACTCATGACACATGCATTATATACTTTGATCGTACCTTGGGAGTACATCCTCTTGGCGCATGGAAATCGACAAAATTATAGTGGTGTATGGCGTTGCAGGCACAAGAGACACTTGCTTAGATTATTGGCGTATAGAGCTGGATCACTGAGGCACATGGAGCTAGATCACTGAGGCGCATAGAGCTGGATCACTGAAGCGCATGGTGTAGATTTTTATGCTTCTACAAGCGTAGGGAAAGGGCGCGAAGTGATGCTCTGATGGCATACTTTATACTAAACCAGATGATGCTTTTGTGTGCATCATTGTTCCGTTCAGCCCTCGTTCCAATATTCATTCCTGCGTAGGTGCAGCGGGGCACGCGTGTAGCTTTTGTGCACATTATCGTGTCGTTCAGCTCGTTCTCATATGAGTTCCTACGTGGGTGCAGCGGGGAACGTGCGTAGCTAGGGTCGCACGGGATTACGATTTTGTCGAAAGACTGTTCGTACTTGTAGTGCCTCGCTACACGATGGCACTATGTACAAGAGATATCGGTTTGCTGATTTAAGAAGGAAGCCTTCCTGGAAGCTCCTTGTTGAACCAGAGGACGAATAATCTAGGTGAGTGGACAATACTTCATTCTTTGATTCTTGCACGCCTTAATAATGAATATGAGTTTTTATAATTCTTGTTGCTAAGTAGATAATGTTCACAACAGAATGATAGAACGAGAATCTGTATGCTTAACTAGGAAACTTTTAATATTTGTCATTGGAAAGACCCTTGCCATGCTAAGTAAAAGAATAGAATGTTGCATGCTAAGTTATACTGACACAGCTATCGAACGAACCATTTTTATGCTAATAAGAAGAGTAAAAGATGCTTGAACATGTTCCTTCATTATATGCTAAACAAGAGTGGGACTATATGCTTGTTAAAATAGAGATATATGTATGCTTGATAGATAGAACTGTAAGATATTGCATGCTAGAATTTTAGAACTGTTATCTTACTTGTTTCGTGTTAAAAGAACTACTACTTGAAACCTAGAATTGTTATTAAACTCATCTAGAGTATTGATGGTTACGAATCCTGTACATCGATGGTTATGATATCTCATACATCGATGGCTACGAACGCCGTACATCAATAATAACTGATCAAAGAAGAGAATAGATAGATAAGCTTGCTTGTTCATGAATTTGTGCACCATATAGTTTTTATCTGATACAAATGCATCCGTGCATTGGTCCGATAACTTGTGTACAAGATTTATCTCTCGAGTAGTTCCTGGGGCACTGAGGATCGTTCGGCCCAGGTGTCACGCCCCAGTCCCAAAATACGTAGGACTAGGAATACGTAAGCATGCCAGCCATATATATGGAGACTCAAATATATGAAAACCATAACACATACGTACGCTGTATTATGAACAATAATTCACAAGTGGTATATATTTGTCACAAATCATAGGGCATAACTAAATCTCAACCATAGAAATAAATAACCAATCAACTATATAACTGAATTAAGTATAAGATGCTTGATAAGAACAAGTAGTTGGGTGGAGACAAATCCACTACCAAACTAGAATATAAAATAAACAAAATAAGTACATCTAATGAACAATGAGGCTCGAAGAGAAGACCTCCTCGAAAGATAAGTAGCAAGTCCTGATCTGTGCTCCTGCGAATAATCATGATAGTCTACACCTGGAAAGGGACCAGGTCCTTAGAGGGACGTAACAAGATACATAGAAGCATGCCAATAAAGTACTAAAAAATAAATATCCAAGGGTCGTCTAACCACCTATGTGAATGCACTTTGAGAACAACTTTCCAACACGTGGGCTATCTGGCTAAAATATAATTGGCATGATTCTCTCGGAGATTCAGGGGCCTAAAAAGTATGACGTCTTTTGAACGTTAGAGGCCGCTGATAATAATAATATATATAGTGGTCATCATGACCGCGCATCTCTGACGGAACGTACGGGTTACACAAGGAAAGTGCAAAGGAGCCCAAAAGCCTTACTTGTTGTCCTCCCCACCACATTCTCTAAGCATGTCATATCCATGACACGATAAGACCTCGAATAACTGCCAAGTCTTCTAGCATGCAAATTCTATCAGCAGCTATTCCCTATCGCACGTCCCACACGTACTAATGATCAGTCAATACTAAGTCCGTGATCTATATGAGACTCAAAACTCGTGTAAGAAATATTTCAGGCCCAAATAAAACATAGGAATGCCTCATGATCATGTGGTGGTCTCATAAAACTATGTCAACATGCATAATATATAATAAAGACAAAATACGACGCCACCGTCGTTGCACCCAAGTTATTCTTGGACGCGCAGTTTATATAGCAATTAAATATATGAACTATATAACAGAAATAAAATACATGCATCATATGGAATGTAGATCATAATACAATGGCAAGGTATACTTGCCTAGCAAGAAAGCTACATAGTGTAATCGTCCAGGTGTCAAGTATAGAGGATCAGAAACTATGCCTCCGAATAAATATCTTCGGATGATAAAATAAATATTACTAATATTTCCAGAATAAGCGAGATAGTCAGAAAACACTACCCTTTCATCCAATTTGGACACAGAGACAAAACGGTAATTTTGGGTCAAAGTAGGTCCACATGTGAGCTACTTTGTACAAAAAAGTATGCCAGAGGTAAAGGTCTCTAAATGATACAAATTATAGGTCAAACAAATTCTAAACGTCGATACGAACTCAACGGTATGTCCAATTTTGGATTTTGGTGAGCTGAACACAAATTTGCCCTGAAAGTCAACCATGGGGCCCACAAATAGGCGACTTGGTCAACTGTATCGGAACCGCGTAAAACTTGGGTCACAGGAACTGCGTGATACCACTAATCCAATGGCACAAGTTTTGTCGTATTCTGACGAGTGTACACAAAATGGAGTGATATTTTATAAAAGTTGCGATATAAAGACTTTTTACAGATACGGGTTGATTCCGACGCGTACACATTTCCAAATCAGTTTCCGCAAAAGTCTACGCGTCAGGATATACCATACGCGCCTTTCAGTGCAATTGGTACACGATGAGGTGATCCTGTTTGGCATGACGCATTTCGTATCACAAAATTTTAGTTTTAAAATAACAAGTTTTTGGTTATTTTGGAGGTTGAATAATTTAACACACAGAACGAATTAATAAAAACTAAAAGAACACAAAAAATCTTGGTTATATTGAGAAGAAAACCCTTCGATTAGTTTTTGAAAATATTAAACAGGTTGATGGAAAATTAGGTGTGAACATGGGGGTTCGGATTGAAGTTTCTGGACTATTTTTGGTCAGTTTTTCGGCCATATTCCGGTCGAATTTTTGACCAATATAGGGCACAAAAACTCGTTCGGCTTGAACGAAAATCCTAGAGGTTTAGGTTGTGAATGTACACGAATAAAGCGCACGCAAAAATAATCAAAATTGAGGAAGATATGATACCGTGA
Organism: Iris macrosiphon; assembly: GCA_036927795.1. Taxonomy (NCBI): domain Eukaryota; kingdom Viridiplantae; phylum Streptophyta; class Magnoliopsida; order Asparagales; family Iridaceae; genus Iris; species Iris macrosiphon. The sequence continues at coordinate 21,143,706 of JAYESA010000013.1, forward strand.
AGAGGGGGCAAAACTGTGTTGTACACGCGCGCGGCGCGCGGACGGCAGCGGTCGGCCGGCTGTGGCGGCACACGGTTGCGGCGGCGGTCGTCACGGGGGCGGCGGTGCCGGGCTGGGGAGACTAGGGTTAGGGTTTAGGTCGATGGTTGGGTTGAGGTTTTAATAGATGTATTTGTGTGTACATATATATATATATATATATATATATATATATATATACTAGAGAGGGAGAGATACTGTGCGCGGGGGGGGGGGGGGGGGGGGTTGGGAATCAGAATAGGATTAAGGTTAAGGGTTTTAGTATTAGGTTTAGTATTAATTAGTTTTCTTTTCTTTTATTTTCTTTTCATTTTCATTATTATTACTATTACTAATACTAATATTATTATTATTATTATTATTATTATTATTATTATTATTATTATTATTATTATTATTATTATTATTATTATTATTATTATTATTACCCTTATTATTATTATTATCAATAACATTATTATTATTATTATTTATAATAAACTTATATTTATTAACATATGTAAATGAGGAAAAATCCAAAAATAATATTTGCACACTAAATAAATTCTAGAAAATTACTTTGTAAAGATGTAATAAAATACTACACCCAAAATATTTTATAATTAATAATTAGATATTTATCTAGTTATATAAATTAAATAATTGTATTATCTAATTAACTTAGTAATTAATTAAATAGTTATTCACACAATAGGATAATAGTAAATAATATGCACATCTTACAAATAAAGAATTTATCTAATTTGGAATGGAGAATTATGTGATGCTAATTGTAGGAAGTTGGAATAGAAAAATAACCACAAATAAATCATATATATATAATATCTAAATATTTAACGCATAATCTACGGTTATTACACTAATGTCATACTAACACCAAGGGATTGAATTTTTGTGCCATAAAAAGATCCTACAAGTAGTATCTCATGTGTAGGCTATTTTCTATGAAGGGCGATACAGATTTTGGGGCCATCCTATATTATTAATGACCAAACCACGGTGAAGTATCCTATAAATTTATTGAGTTTTATTTATTTTAAAAAATAATCTAAAACAAATACAAGAATTACAAATACACACAAAATACCTATTTTGGGTGAGAGAATTTATAATCTACCCAACTTAAAAGAATTTTGTCCTCGAAATAAAAAATAAGGCATGCTTTATTAAATCTTTCACATTCGTATATAAGGCAAGTCTATCGCAATCTCTTCCAAAAATTTAAATAACTAAATCTATTCGAATCCATAACAATCACTTCAAAATTAAAATAATTACTGTTCAAATCAAAATTCAACCAATCATAATCTATTCTCGATTTTTAAATAATCAACATCCCAATCTAATTCAATATATATGACATCTGCAAGATTTAAATAACCCACATCAAATTTTTATATCACGATCACAACTATCATAATCTTCTCTAGATTTTAAACAATACACAATTCTAATCAAATCTTATTCCTATTTTCAACTTATGAATTTTTGTACTCTTTAAATTTTAAATTTAATTTTTATCCTCAATATTTTAAATAGATGATCCAACAATCAACATTCAACTTTTAATTCAAATCATCAAATTATAAAATTTTGAACTCAATCTACCAATGTTCAAGTCTAAAATTCTATATTTATCCATAAAATTTAAATCGTTGATTCAACCTTCAATATTCAAAATTTAAATCATGTGCTCAAAGTATAAATATTTTGGTCCGCAATATCAAGATTTTAAAATTAATTAATCCTCATCGTCTTAAGCATTCTTCTAAAAATTCTCAAAATTAAAATGACTTAAATCTCTCAATCTAATATTACTTGATCACAATCAAAAAAATTTATATCAAGTTGACAATGCAACTTCTACTCAACTTAGAATTTACCCATATATCACATAAGGCTATACATTTAAGAAAAAGTTACTCAAGTTATTTAATTGTGTTATTCAATCCTCAAAATTTTTAACACTAAATATATCACATGTGATATGCCCTTAATTTCGAAAGATAGTCACCAAGTAATGTGATTGGCCTATGGGGTATCTAGTACTCTTCGTGTATCAAACTTATACCAAGCACGAGCATTCGTCTTTCCGAAATAGGGGAAGACTGAGAACAATAATAAAGAATTCAAGGAGGAGATGGTAGAATACAAGTACAGGGTTCAAGGCGATTAAAGAATTCAAAAGGGAGTTGTCAAGACAGCTGTGGATTAAAATCTTATTTTGATAAATTCTTATTCACATGCTCATATCAATACTGTTATGTAACCGATAATATGTGCTCGAAGATGTCTAAGGGCAAGTATATTCGTCTACTAGTCAACTATATATCTCAATCTATGTAAAGTAGTTATGCAAAGAGCGAACCAAGCGCACTAAGGTTGATCAGACCATAATACATCGATTCTAAATAGACAATTATATTAGTGTGTCGATCCAATAATACATATGTCATGAACAAGCTCGATAAAAGAATAAGCTTGCAAAATTAGGCTATAATAGCAGCATAAGTCGAGGTTGTACAGAAAATATAAGTACGCTTGATTATGAAGAAAGAAAGTATAAAATAATTCAAGTTCACCAAGACGATAAGACTCGTCCGGTGTTGTGCCTCTACAATTGCCATACTAACTTCTTATCTAAGTCTCTAGTCGATCCAATGGGGTTATGGGCCTCTAAGTTCTACAGTCTGGATAAATACTATCTTCTTATGGAAGCCTATAGTTGGTGTCATTCAATTACACTTCATTAATGGGTCAAAAAGACTATGTGATACTATGTTAGGAGGCATACTACCCAACTTAAAAGAATTAACTAATAGTATAACTGCCTTAAGGGGAATCTACAAAATAACCTTGTCCTTGTAAATAAAGTAGAACTCTTATTGGGGTATACGAGGAAAGATCTTGGTACCTATTAGGGTATCCTATTGCATTATATAGATAATGGTCATCTTAAGTCTCAAACATAGTGCTTATAGAACAAAGTGTTAATATTAAGAATGGAAAGGTTACTAGCTCTCAAGTGAAAGAGGATATAATCCTGTATTGAGATATGTTAATAAATATTATATGATTTGGAACTAGAGATAATTACAAAGTCATATTCTAAACTAAATAAATAACCCATCCTGACAAGTTCTAACTACTAAGCACAAAAATTTAAGATTAACAAACTATAATCCTACCAACCTATGTATCATAACATAAAAGAAATTACTTGGTCTACAATCAGAAGGGTTAGGTGGCACGAATTGAAAGATGAAAAAAAAATTTAGTCGTCGCACAAATAGCGAGCGTTAAGGTTTCGGAGGAGCAAGATATAAAATTAAAATGAGAGACTCTTGATAATATTATTATTTTCTAAGGAAATATGGTATACTAATCTCTGTGTTCGAGGTATAATCAAGAAAAATATTATATTCATTCCTCTTGGCTTCCTAAGGTACTGTTCTGTTAATATCAAGGCAAGAAGCTAAATTTATAGTTCTCTAATACTATCTCACTATGAAAGTTAGGTTTAGTCCTAATATTCAACCTTGGATTTCTATTGGTTCCTCAATACTAGGGTCAAACAATATGGTCAAATTTTTAACTAACCCTAGTAGTGTCTATACTACTCTCAAGTCCTTCATAAATATATCAAGGGATAATGGTCAATCAATTTACATGTATTGGATGCTAGGGTTCATTAGGTATTCTAAACTTAGTGATGTGTTAATATTCTCGTTGTATTCTTAGTAGAAATATTGCCCTAATTATCATCCTAACAACAAGGATTCCTATATTCTAGGAGAAGGCTACACTCAAGGAACTATTAGAGAAGTACATGAATCAAGCAGGATACAATTATTTAAATAGAACGGATTGGAAGGAAGACTAGTTCAAGAATTTGGAACAAAATCAAGGAGAAAAGTCAAGTATGTGGATGAGATCCTATACTCTAATCCTATTTGCAGGCTTGCTCGGTATAGTAACATAATCGAGACAATATACTCTCGACCTGCATGGGCCACCAATAAAAATATGTCACGCTCCAGCCCCAAAATACGTAGGACTAGGAATACATAATTATGCTAGCCGTATATATATGGAGACTCCAGTATATAAAAACTATAACACATATGTACGCTATATTATGAATAATAATTCACAAGTGGTATATATTTGTCACAAGTCACATGGCATAACTAAATCTCATCCACAGAAATCAAATAAAAATAAATAACCAATCAACTATATAACTGAATCAACTATAAGATGCTTGATAAGAATAAGTAGTTAGGTGGAGAAAAATCCACTACCAAACTAGAATATAAAAGAAACAAAATAAGTACATCTAATGAACAATGAGGCTCAAAGAGAAGACCTTCTCGAAAGATAAGTAGCAAGTCCTAATCCGCGCTCCTACGAATAATCATGATCGTCTATACCTGAGAAGGGACCAGGTCCTCAGAGAGACGTAACAAGATACATAAAAGCATGCCAATAAAGTACTGAAAAATAAACATCCAAGGGTCGTCTAACCACCTATGTAAATGCACTTTGAGAACAACTTTCCAACACGTGGGCTATCTGGCTAAAATGGGATTGGCATGATTCTCTCAGAGATTCAGGGGCCTAAAAAGCATGACGTCTTTTGAACATCAGAGGCCGTCAGATAATAATAATATATATAGTGGTCATCATGACCTCGCATCTCCGGTGGAGCGTACAGGTTATGCAAGGAAATTACAAAGGAGCCCAAACACCTTACTTGTTGTCCTTCCCACCTCATGCTCTAAGCATGTCATATCCATGATACGATAAGACCTCTAATAACTGCCAAGTCTTCTAGTATGCAAATTCTATCAGCAGCTATTCCCTATCGCACGTCCCACACGTACTGATGATCAGTCAATATGTAAGTCCGTGATCTATATGAGGCTCACAACTCGTGTAAGAAATATTTTACGGCCAAATAAAACATAGGAATGTCTCATGATCATGTGATGGTCTCATAAAACTAGGTCAACATGCATAATATATAATAAAGACAAAATACGACGCCACCGTCGTTGTACCCAAGTTATTCCTGGACGCACAGTTTATATAGCAGTTAAATATATGAACTACATGACAAAAATAAAATACATGCATCATATAGAATGTAGATCACAGTACAATGGCAAGGTATACTTGCCTGACAAGAAAGCTGCATAGTGTAATCGTCTAGGTGTCAAGTATAGATGATCATAAACTATGGCCTCTGAATAAACGTCTCTGGATGCTGAAATAAATATCACCAATATTTCCGAAATAAGCAAGATAGTCAAAAAATACTACCCTTTCGTCCAATTTGGACACAGGGACAAAACGATAATTTTGGGTCAAAGCGGATCTACGTGTTGGCCACTTTGTACCGAAAAGCATGCCAGAGGTAAAGGTCTCTAAATGGGACAAATTATAGGTCAAACAAATTTTAAACATCAATACGAACTCAATGGTATGTCCAATTTTGGATTCCGGTGAGCCGAACAAAATTTTGCCCTTAAAGTCAACCGTGGGACCCACAAATAGGCGGCTTGGTCAACTGTCTCAAAACCGCATAAAACTTGGGTCACAGGACCTGCGTGATACCAAAAATCCAATGTCGTAAGTTTTGTCGTATTTCGACGAGCATACACAAAATGGGATAATATTTTGTAAAAGTTGCGATACGGGAACTTTTTACTGATACGGGTTGATTTCGACGTCCACACGTCCAAATCAGTTTTTGCAAAAGCCCACATGTCATGATATATCATACGCACCTTTTGGTACAATTGGTACGCGACGAGGTGGTCCCGTTTGGCGGGACACGTTCCGTATCACAAAATTTTAGTTTTAAAATAATAAGTTTTTGGTCGTTTTGGAGGTTGAATAATTTAACACACAGAACGAATTAATAAAAACTAAATGAACACAAAAATCTTGATTATATTGAGAAGAAAACCCTTCAATTAGTTTTTAAAAATATTAAACAGGTTGATGGCAAATTGGGTGTGAACATGGGGGTTCGGGTTGAAGTTTCTTGACTGTTTTTTGTCAGTTTTTCGGCCATTTTTCGGTCGAATCTTTGACCAATATAGGGCACAAAAACTCATCCCGCATAAACAAAAATCCTAGAGGGTTAGGTTATGAACGTACACGAATAAACCGCATGAAAAAATAATCAAAAATGAGGGAGATATGATACCGTGAAGAGGGGGCAAAACTGTGCTGTACACGCGGGCGGCGCACGCGGGGACGGACGACGGCGGTCGGCCGGGCTGGGGAGACTAGGGTTAGGGTTAGGGTTTAGGTCGATGGTTGGGTTGGGGTTTTAATAGATGTATATGAGTGTACATATATATATACTAGAGAGGGAGAGATACTGTGCGGGGGGGGGGGGGGGGGGGAGGATTAGAATAGGATTAAGGTTAAGGGTTTTAGTATTAGGTTTAGTATTAATTAGTTTTCTTTTCTTTTATTTTCTTTTCATTTCCATTATTATTATTATTATTATTATTATTATTATTATTATTATTATTTATTAACATACATAAATGAGGAAAAATCTAAAAATAATATTTACACACCAAATAAATTCTAGAAAATTACTTTGTAAAGATGTAATAAAATATTACACCCAAAATATTTTATAAATATTTTATAATTAATAATTAGATATTTATCTAGTTATATAAACTAAATAATTATATTATCTAATTAACTTAGTAATTAATTAAATGGTTATCCACACAATAGGATAATAGTAAATAATATGCACATCGTACAAAAAGAGAATTTACCTAATTTGGCATGAAAAATTATGTGATGCTAATTGTAGAAAGTTGGGATAGAAAAATAACCACAAATAAATTATATATATATAACATCTAAATATTTAACACATAATCTACAATTGTTACACTATTGTCATACTAACACCAAGGGATTAAATTTCTGTGCCACAAAAAGATCCTACAAGTAGTGTCTCCTGTGTAGGCTATTTTCTATAAAGGACGATACAGATTTTGGTGTCATCCTATATTATTAATGACCAAACCACGGTGAAGTATCCTAATAAAATTATTGAGTTTTATTTGTTTAAAAAAAGTAATCTAAAACAAATACAAGAATTATAAATACACACAAAATACCTATTTTTGGTTGAGGGGGTTTACACCAGGAGAGAACTGGACACCCTAAGGCTAGAAGTCCTTATTTACGGGAGGGTGCGACTATTGGAAGCTGTGCTGAATCATGAGTCTCGATTGCTAATTTGAGCATATTTTAGTACAGAGCAACCATGAGTCACAACTGCCAATAGCCGATCTGTGTCATTAGTGAGATGGGCTTGTACGTCCCAACTGCTAATCCTGAGGAACCAATACTCAGGGACCATCATATAGTTAGGACGCATGCTAGGCTAGCTTTCTTGCATATATACCTAACTGTTTGATGTAGAGATGAACATGGTATATATATTGAATATAAATTGTTGCTAACTTATATGTCTGCTGCAGGGATAATTGTTTGACGAAGGGTAAGAAATAATGCAAAAGTGATGAATTGATTTAACATACTATCTTGTACTGCTCCTAGACTTGTATATTTTACTTGAATATGATGATGCCATGTAGTATAAGATGAATAGTCCACTAGATATTGCTAAAGTCCTTAGAATGAAGAATATGGCTCATAATACATGTTGCGCACTCCACGATAGAATAATCACTATTGTTTCCTTAAACGAATTGAATATGGAACTATGTTTTCAAAGATGTTTTCAAAAGAAGTGTAATATGACTCTGATTCCCGTACTGCTATGGAATGAACTTAGGTAAAAGTAGCAAGATCACTAATAATGTAAATTTTTTATAACATAACTACTTAGTGTTGGTCTTAGAGAGTGTTGCTTCTGTTCGTGGATATTATACTCATGACTACCTTCCCCAAAGTGCTGACCCCCCCACCAGTTCGTTTTGCAGGTCCTGGATCCCCACTATTTTTATAAGAAGTAATTCCTAACATTATTACCTACTTAATATGGAGAATACACAAGGCAACTGCTACTTTATTACTGGGTGAGAACAACAACTTTGTTAGGGTGAGCATGGGATACTTTGTTAGGGTATATAATTTACAAAATCAATGGGCTGCACCTGTACAACATGCTCCCTATATTTTTTTTAACTTTTTTTTCCAATATTTGGGTCGGGCTACAGCCCACCTTTGCACTACCTGGGCTCCGCCTCTGACTGTGAGATATGTATAACATTTTGACTGTAGAATGTACTATATATCTGTTTATTTATTCTATCATCTAATGTTGTTATCAGGTATGATAGGACACACACACACACACACACACACACTGAGATGGTGTTGTGTGTGGAATTGGATTGGGGATTATGTGTGGGACTAGGATATGGACACGGACACACACACACACATACACACTGAGATAGTTTTTTGGGTGGAACTCAGATACGGACATACGGACACACACACACACACACACTTAGATGGCGTTCTCTACACTATCCGACATGACACAAATACAGGTAAACCCTAACCCTATCTAACCCTATTTGATAAGACACAAACACAGACACGTACATACAAACATAGACACATACATAATATGACACATTCACACACACACACGGATAGGACACCCTCACACTGACATAACACACATATGCTGACACGATACACCGACAAAGTACTCCTTGTGTATTTATTTTATCATCATATATTATTATCAGGTATAATAGGACGACGCAGATTATTCGGAGGTAGATGCTCTAGACAGAGTGTTCCTCTAGTACCGGCTATTGGTTTCGGATCTTCGTCACAGAGTACTCCAGTGTACCAACCAGTCACATCTCCGACTCCATCGATGGTACATGGTAGTACTCCTGGGACGAGCAGTTCTAGGCCTAAGACTACTCCCCCATCAAGCCTTCCTCCTACTGACGATACCATAGAGACAGAGGAGCAGATGAAAGAGGTTGAGCTGACTCTGTCTGTGCATGATTAGAGCGATCCTCCATGCGCGCCTCTGGACGAGACGAGGATGGAGATTTGGAGGGACGGGCCTAGCAAGTAAATTAAATAGTTAACATTTTTCAAATGATTATACCTATATATTTATGAATTTAATTATCGTTGTATAGATATTATCCCTCGATGGTAGAGAGAGCACTGGGACATTTTCTGAGGTAGAACTATGGTGGGCCTTGGATCAACTACTCAGATGCTCCTGAAGATAGGAAGGCATTCTGGTTTGCCCACTTCAAGGTAAAAATATATTTACTTTTAATATCAATAATCATTTATGCATATTATGTAACTCTCTATTTTAATTCTTATAGAAAACCTATTTTTATCCACCACACCGGTCTGAGAAGATCGAGGAGCAGTTTTCTGCCGTCGCTGCCAAGCTAATCCGTGATGCGATAGATGACCAGAAGGCTCGTGATCACTCTGGACAACCGATCCAGGGTTGGATCATGCTGGAGCAGTGGACTGCGATGAAGGCAAGATTCGACAAACCCAGGTACAAGAAAAGGTCGGAGAAGGCAAAGGCGACTAGGTCAAAGGCAGAAAAGTAGTGTGGTGGCTCGATTCCCATGACATAACATTTTTGTCGTTTGGTATATATTATATTAAATATATATTATTTTAATAAAAGTAGGATAAGATGTTTAAATTTAATAATAAATAATATAATTTTCAACAGGTACAAAGGGGTGATGACGCCAACATGGTAACTGTCTTCCTGGCCACCCATCGGAAGGGCAAAAAGCTCATCAATGAGAAGGCTACGTAGACCTATCTATATTTTACTACCCTGTGTTAGTTTTAATATAAATTAGAAAATATGCAAATATATATCTATATAGTTAGTAATAAGTAACTTAGACACTTGCAACCATTTTTCTAGGACGAGTATCTTAAACTACATGAGCGAGCAACTGCTAGTGTACCCACAGAGGAAGGGACTGGACTTTCTCGTAGCCCTCTACAGCTCTGTCGGTGGACAAGCTCTAGATAACCGCCGTTGGTGGTCTTCAGAGGGGTACGTACTACGGTATGGGATCCTACGACGCCTTTGTTGTGACGCAGTCCTCCAGGACCCCCTCTATCAGTTTGCATTTCTCGCAGCCTTCTCATGCATCGTCACAAGCCCAGGAGATCATTGACCGTCAGATTGCTGACTGTGTGACGAGTTGTTACGGTGGATTACGCAGCGGCCATAGTCTGCATCGCAGACGGACGATGTGATGATTATCGTATATTTTGATTCGCTTGAGCATAGCCTTATGGAGCTCAGGATTCTGAGCCAGATGACATATCACTGCCTTTTGGAGCTCAGGACTATGAGCCAGTCGACAGAGTGCAGCTTGGAAACTCTGGACTCGTCTACGGTGCGTAGACTGAAGGAGCTGGAGGGGCCGCATATGACCATGAGCGACTCGCTTGCTAGGATACATGCGGCGCAGGATTTGTTGAATCGGTCGGTGGCAGAGAATACTTTGAGGGTGGTATCTGCCATGGATTCATACAATGCTTGACTGCTAGCATTGGAGCAAATATGTTCTACTGGTCCACCGGCATCGACACCGACCCCATCGATTCCACTGCCTCTTTTATCGAGATCGGTGACGTTTTCACTGAAGTAGTATAACTTTCTCTTATCCCAGATGTGCGGTAGAGATCCTTCTTCTCTTAATCCACAATAGTTCTTATTGGGACATTTTTAGTATATTTGTGTGTATTGGCCCATTCTTGGGTCTTTGATCTACTTATTTCATACTTTTTACTATATTATTTGGATGAGACAGATGTGACATTATATTAGATTCATGTATTTATTTGTTGGGATATTCCTGCGTGTTTCGATATTCTTGATGACGTGTTTGTGTATGTACCGGTGTTGAGTGTTCCACCGAAGGGGTCGACGAACCCAAAAAATTCAACGGAGGGTTGCTCCGGGTCTATTTATATAAATTGTGATTTTATTACTGTAGGCAGACTTTTGTTGGAAAATATTTTTTAAACTGCATGCTTTTTTTTGCATTTTTTTAAAATTTAGCTATGTCCTACGACGTTTGCCGACGTCTACCGACATGACAGTGCGTCACTAAACTGTGTCAAAATATCGCTGACTGGTAGCAGCGACGTCACTAACCTATGTTAAAACGTCGCTACACGTCGCCAAATAGCTAACATGACAATTTTTGCCATGTCAGCATTGATGTAGAAAAATGCCACTGGTAATGTCGTTGATTTAGCGACGTTATGCTACAATATACAAACGTTGCTGATGTACCAAAGTTTAGTCGTTGGACGTCGCTAATAACAAAATAATCGGCAACGTGGTCGCGTCGCAAATATATATCGCTATAGCGACGAATAACAAAAAACTTATTGTCAACGACCATGGTTTACGGGACAACACCAAAATGTCGCAAATTACATCGCTAATTATTTTTAGAGATATTTTTTTACCTATTAGTGACGTTTGTTGGCATCGCTAATATGTATTATTTTGGTAGTGCATAATTGCCTACTTAGTGGGGATTACTACTGTAACCGTCCACTTAATAAGAGTTACTCTTCGAATTTACTATCCACTATGGGGCTTGGGTTGGCTCCCCTATTTAATCTCAAGTTTTTCTCTTTTGGAGATTAGACTTAGAGATTATTTTGCTATGAGAGGAAAGATAACAGAAACCATAAGAAGAGACGAAGTGATGTCTATCCGACAACTATGACCGTCCAAGTTTTGTTCGTACGTGTCTTTATCGCAAAAATAGTTTTACTAATTTGATTACAAAAAAGAAAGAAAGTACAAAAGAGATTACAATAAATTTCTAAGTACAAGAATATTCTGAAAAAATGTGACGATGAAGATCGAGTTGTGCAGCTAACTCCTTTACTCTATTGACGATCGACTGACGAAAGAAAATTTCTAAGACTTGGCTCACTGGCAAAAAAGACAGCTATTCGACTCTCGAGAGTATGACCTTCGATCCCCTGGGAAGCACGTCTCGGCTATTTATAGCCATTTATACTGAAATGGCCATGCGCGCACCAATCCTGAAAAATTACTGTTTTCAGCCTTTGGCACATCCGAATCATAGTTGACGCATGCGATCTTCACGGTAACTGTCTGTGGGATTCGGTCAGATGTGTGCGCATGATACAGTCGGCTTGACACGTGTCATATGCCTAAGACCACGTCTTGGTTGTTGCTGACGTCAAGCAAGGATGGGAGAACTTTTAGCGCCATATCCACATGATTATAGGCCCCATTAATGGTCACTACCAGTTGTCATTTAGGGAGCATAGGCCATGGAAAGAACTAGATGATGTTCTCAGTAAGAATTCTGTCGCATGATTTCCAGCCGCATAGACACTGCTATGCTGAAGGAGCTTGGCCGCATGACTCTCTGTCGCACCCCTCTTGTCGTTTTGTGCCACGTTGGAGCGTTTCGCTGTAACTGAAAAAGTAATGATTACGGTGATGTCATTGCTGACGTTTCATGCAACTGACGACCACACGACTTTTGGTGGAGCATTAAATGATGTGTCAGAATGAATATGGCTGGGGCTTTAAAGCTCTCTTGGCCCCATGCTCCAAAGGTCACTGCCTTGCCCTATCGGTGGGTTTTTGCTCGCTGCCGCTTCAATTTTTCAGAGCTCCAATTGCATCAATGTTTAACCATTGCTTGCCGCATCAATGGTTTGCTACCATTTGCCGCATCAGTAAGCATCGAGACCTTGCCGCATGACCTTTAAATGATTGTATGCGCATGGGTCAAAAAATTTCATGCTTCTATAGTACGAGGGTGACAAAGAGCATTCCAGAAGTTTATCTCTTCGATCTTGCTAGTAATTTGGAGCAGATCAACGGAAAGGGTTGAATCTTGTTTTGAGCAACAATAGTTTCCATCAACCCAACGAGGATTTCTGTTAGTGCATCATCCATTATTTCTTGTTGTGGAAATCTATTGCAATTTTTTTAAAAATGCTTAATTTTGAGCACCTTGTAATCTTCTTTTATTAGTTGTTCTACCTTGCATTTTACGTACTTTTTGTACAATCTTTGTAACCTAGAAAAAATAGTTTTAACATCTTTGCAATGAGATTTTTCTTAAGATTGGTTTCTGTCTATAGAGCTCAGGGAGGGAACCTAGAACTTTCTTACAATTTCTTATAAGACACATTAGCTTCTACATTGTAAATGTGGATTCTTAGTGCACACAACTTTATTTCTTCAGCTGTATTTAATTTTATCAATCTTTCTGGAAAGAATGAAAAAGAACATATTGAAATCTAATTATTAGATGGGATTGTAGTCATTATAAATGATTAAGTTCCATCCGTTTAAGACTTAGATAAGTCATATTTCAAGTTAATATTATAATATTTCTTAGGGTATAATCATACCGATTTCTTGTCTAAGAACCAAAATGATCCACTATAATTTCATTTTATATCTTACTTTTATACTTTTCCTTATCATTCTTGATCGAGGACTTGCATGTCTTTGATGACCTAGTATTTGTTCATTAGGAGAAGATGTAGCACAAGAAGAGATGCTACCTTCGTACAATGTAGATGAAGCTCAACAACAGTTCAAGGATACAACTACTTCATTTGTTAGCTAGATAACTTATGTAAATTAATGATTTTGGGAATACTTACTAGTATGGGATGTATTATGTTTAAACAGTTTTATGTATAATAGTTGCAGATATTATAATACAAGTTTGTTTAGTACTATCTGTATTTTCATCCTAGAACCTTACATGTGATAATCGTGGCTACGGGTACCAGTATTTTCTTATGACGTGTAGTTTGGAGATGTTGGTTACGTATCCGGTTCATTGTATTCTAGGAGCGGTGACAATCGTAGAGAGGGAAAACAAAGTTCTGTGGAGGAATTTCCCTGCCAACAATGAAAGTGTCAAATTTTTCGGTCATGAAAGTAGTCAATTTATTTTTTCTGTCTTAGAGCTTCAAACGCAAAAAATATTTTTTATGTTTCATTGCAATTTCAATTTTAGATGAAATTATCACTGAACATGAAGAACTTCTTGATGGGTGCAATGTATGGATACGTACCTGCTTCCATTGGTACTAGTATATAATTTTATGTTGAGATGTTCCTGGTTCCATAAAAGCTTTAGGATTAAAGAATATCATATCATGAAGAGGGTATCAATTTTAACATCTTTGCGATGAGATTTCCCTTAATTTAGATTGGTTTCTGACCATATAGAGAGCTCAGGGAGGGTACCTAGAACTTTCTTACAATTTCTCACGACACACATCAGCTTCTAATTTGGGGTTGCCACATTAGCTTTTACCCTGTAAATGTGGGTTCTTAGTACACAGCTGTATTTTCTTTTAGCAGTATTTTCTTTTATCAATCTTTCAGGAAAGAATGAAAAGATCCTGTTGGAATCTGAGTGTTAGATAGGATTGTAGTCATTATAGATGATTAAGTTCCATCTCTTTAATCTTCTCAGATATATAGTATTCCTACTTTGGGAGAAATGTGATCAGCATCTTTGCCTAAATTCTTCTAGTTCTAGTTTCTTAAGATACTGCTAGTCTAATGGTTTACTATTTTTTTTTTTTTTTTTGAGACTAAGGTCTAGTTAGTTCCCATTTGAAATGGCAAAAATCAAATGGTGCTCTCATGAGCGTTTGATGTTTGACCTTTTTTGTTTGGTGATAACGGCAAACACAGGGGACCATAAAATTTTGTTTGCCATTTTGGGTAAGTTTCCAATGGAAACAACAAATGATCCGTCTCAAACGGAACCAAACTACCACAAAAATGCTTGGTGCATCAAAATTGTTTATGTTTTCTTTTATCAGAAAGGTCAAGTTTAGTTACTGTATATTAAATGTTTTATACCTTTCACCACTTACAGCGACGAGTGCCATAATAAATTTGAGTTATATTATTAAGATTACTTAATTGTTTTATCAAAAGAGGACTACTTAATTGGTCACGCTTTTAATAACCAGTAACCATTCTGAAAGCAACTTTTTCTGATATTACCAGTTAAACTCAGCATTATAACTTGTTTGTTCTTTCTACTTTTTGCTTTCTGTTCCAGGTATCATCTTATTTATTTGTTCTTTCTCTCTCTTTCCTTGCTTTTACAGGTAACCGGAGATGAAGGCTCAACAGGTACCATTGTCCAGCCATCCATCCTTATTCAACTAATTACTGCAGATCATTATTGCGATGATAGTAATGGACACATGGCAGTACTTCGTGCACCGATACATGCATTAGAACAAGCTTTTGTATCCGCACATCCACTCCCAACATCACAGGCTTGTTGTACCATATGCCATCGGAGCCCTCTATAACCACCCACTCGAGGGGCTCCTCCTTGATACCTTCCGCGGGGCTCTCTCTTTCTTAATCTCTGGAATGACAGCTCGGACGGCTGTGTTCTTTTTCTGCTTCGCAGTTATGAAGACTGTCGATGACCATAGTGCAGGCCTTTGGCTGCCCGGAAACATCTTCCAAATGTTTTTCCAGAACAACACTGCCTACCATGACATTCATCATCAGCTTCAAGGTACAAAATTCAATTACTCGCAACCGTTCTTCTCGACATGGGATAAGATATTGGGAACACATATGCCATATAGATTGCTCACCCGGAAAGAAGGAGGATTTGTGGCTAGACCCATGAAAGATTAGTGCATGATCATTCAAATGTAACAGCGATTATGGATTTCCCTCTACTTTGCATCCAGGATCCAAAATGTTTTAAAATTTGGAGAAGGGGTCTTCTGTAAAACTGCCACTTGGTCTAGAGAATGTATTTTTTCAGTTACAACTTTTGGTTTACTGTTCTTTTTCTTCTTCCCCTGCAATGTAGAGAAATGCGCTCTGCAAATTTCTTGCACGAATGTCTGAAGTGAATGGCTTGAAGTGCTTCAGTTTGTTTTCAAAAATTATTAGGCTTGTTTATCTACTTCCTAGAATGGGGGTTTTCTGTACCTCAAAAAGATTACTCTTATTTGGAATGTGCATTGATCTTGTAATGTATTCTTATTGTTCTTTGGGGGTTTGTAATATTTGATTTCTCCGTGAGCAAAGAGGTTGCTATAGCATGCAACATTAAAGGTGCAATGGATAGTTTTATGCTGGTGATCTGTAATATATTTCACAAGATTTTCTTCAGAAAGACACTAGCAGAATCGTTAAGAACTTGTATGTTATTGCTTTAATCAGCATGAGAACGATGGAATCTATCGTGGATAATCAGGTTTCTTGTGGAATGCAAACATTTGACGGTCTCTCTCCAGTCGATAAAACTGGATGAATGAAGACTGGTTTGGAGTTTGCCTGGACTCGCAACTCACTTCCTTCAAGATGTAAATTTATGTACCTAGCCAAGAAAATTCATCCCTAGGCATGTCTTGCCATTTGTTTCTCCATTACTAAGTTAATTTTACACAATTGTTGTTAGTCCCGATGCGTAATCAAAGATGATAGAACCAGAAATTGAAGTCGATATCAGGAGTTCACACAAGGTTTTCCTTCCTGATATCTCTCGATCCAACAAGAAGATTATATATAGGATCTGATTACAACTTGAAACAAGATAACAAACGAATCAGAAAAAACTATCTTCTCGTTCTTCCTTGCAATTGCAGTTGCAAACGGACATAACAGAGTTTACAACTAGCAAAAGAGAAGAAGAAGAATAATAAACACTGCTTGCTATGGTGATGAAGATCACCATTGTTCAAAGCAAGATTCGCCCCCACACGATCTGCTTCCAGGAACCAGCAAGTTCACGTAGAACTTCTGGAATGCTCGCTATCACCTCCTTGCTTGGACTCGCACGAACTTCCTGGACTGCAATGGCGGCTGCTGCAACTCTCTTCGCCTCCTTTATTTTCGAAGTAAATCCTCAAAGAGGCACGAAGAGAGTATTTATAGAGAGAGGGTGAAAACCCTAGCCGCCCAACAGTTACAGAAAGATAGGAACAAATTAATTACGAATCCCTATAAGATAGGCACGAATTAATTTCAAATCCCACAAAAAACGGATCTGAATAACAGACCATATAACGGATCTGAATAACAGACCATATCTTTCCATAACCGTTCAAATATATCCGCAGCAGCAACAGCGCAAGATGCAAAGATGAATTGACAAATGCTCCATAGAATCAAAGAATTCAGGAGAAAACACCTTCTCGAGCTTGCACACTGTTACCGCAATGTCCTTCTCTTGCTTTTCTAGACGATCGATGAGCAACTTAGTAGAACAAAGATCTCTGAAGAATATGCTGAGCTCTGTCAATGGATCCCAAATGACCTGCTGTAAGAATTCCCGAAATGCAATCGAAATTAACCTCTCCATGAATATGTGACAATCGTGGCCCTTCATACCCGCCAGTTTGTTCTCCTTGAGGTCGACACATCTTCTCAAGTTCGACACGTAACCGTCTGAAAATTTTAGACCATGAATCCACCTACAAAGTCTCCTTTTATCCTCCTTCTCCAGTGAGAAAATTGACTTAGGGTGCTTTAACTTTTTATTCCCCTCCTCTATCAAATGCAACACAGGATGTCTACATATTTCTTCTAAGTCCAACCTAGCCTTCGAATTATCTTTCATCTTCCTCTTTACCTCCATTACATTATTAATTATGTTATCAAACACATTCTTCTCGATATGCATGACATCAAGGTTATGTCTGATCAGATTGGTGCTCCAATATGGCAGATCCCAGAATATACTCCTCTTCGTCCAGTTATGGGTGCGACCAAATCCGTCACACTTGTACCCCTTAGCAGGCTCTTCGATATCACTTGGTAAATCTTTTACCTCTTCCCATATCGTGTATCCGGGCCACCTTGGCGGTGGATTGGCCTTCTCCACAACGCCCGCACGAAAAGCATTCATGTTCCTCCGGTACGGATAATCCTTCGGCAAAAATTGTCGATAACAATCGAAGAAGCACGGTTTGCCTCCATGTTTCAAACGAAAAGTCTTAGTGCGGTCCATGCAATACAGACATGAGAGACGACCATGAGTGCTCCATCCCGATAATATTTCATAGGTCGAAAAGTCATTGATGGTCCACATAAGTGCTGCCCTCATCTGAAAATTCTGCTTTCTAGAAACATCGTACGTGTTGGCACCTACTTCCCACAGCTGATTCAACTCATCTATCAAAGACTGTAAATATACATCGATGTTCCTCTTCGGATTGTTCAGACCCGGGATAATAACGGTTAGGAACATATACGGAGTCTTCATGCACATCCAAGATGGTAGATTGTACGGAGTGACGATCACAGGTCAACACGAATACTGGGAGCCCGAAAGTTCGAATGGGATAAAACCGTCGGAGGAGAGCCCCTATCTGACATTACGCGGATCCGAAGCAAAATCTGGATACTCTCGATCAAAGTGCTTCCATGCTTCTCCATCGGATGGATGATCCAATACTCCTTCGATCTGTTTTCGCCTGTGCCAACTCATATTTTCTGCAGTCTCCTTTACCATAAACAACCTCTGCAACCGCGGTGTCAAAGGCAAGTAGTGCATCGAATCGGTAGGCTTCTTTGCATCGACAAACTTTCCTCTTCTAGTGGCCTTGTAGCGATCAGTACTACAGAATCTTCACACATCTTCATCCTTGTCGTCTTTGTAGTACAACATGCGCCTGTTGCGGCATACATCAATTTTCTCGTATCCCATCTAGAGCGATCTCACCATCCTCTTAGATCGGTAGAAGTCTTTAGGCAACTTTGCACCCTCTGGTAAGATCTCTATAATCAAATTCATCAGTCGGTTATAGCATTCTTGCGACATGTTAAAATTAGACTTGACGCTCAACAATCTTGTAACTACTCCAATGGTGAATGATCCTCACAACTAGCAATTTGAAGTTGCATTTTAAAGTTGAGTATCACAACAAGCATTAGAAGATTGAGAGAATCTCTGTGTATCTTATTTGTATCAACTATAGTTGTGTGTAGGTGAGGAATGGATATAGGTATAAGTTGTGAGTAAGATTCACTCGAGTTGATCATACTACAGCTAAAGGTTTGATGTCAGTCTAGTTTGGTATCAGTAGTACACTGATGGGCCTTCGGTTAGTGCCTTCAGTAGGAAGGTATTGTTGTATATATTATAGGGAATATCAGTAGTGGCGGCATTAGTTTTCAGTCCACTGTGTTTATGTACTACTATGTGTGTATCACTGACTGATGAATGTATCCGTTAGATGCACTGTTAGTGAATGCAAGTTAGTAATTATCAGCTAGGGTAAAGTTTAGATTTTAGTTATTTGAGTTAGATATCAAGTTAGAATATCAGACATCAGTTAGAGTAAGCTAAGTTTGTCTAGTTAGTCTAGTGTCATCTAGCATTAGTATTGATATTAAGTTGGTATCAGTTATATTAAGTTAGTAGCAGTTATTGCAAGTTAGTAAGTCATGATAGTATAAGTTGTGTACTAATTGTATAGTATTAAACATATGCCAGAGAGAGAGAGAGAGTGTAAACCCCCTGATTTTTCAAATTGTTTAAACTGGAATTTTTGGAATTTTCTGGGAATTTTCTGTAATTAAATTCAGGGTTTTTAATTATTAAATGATTTTTAATTGATAATAAATAATATTAAAATATTATGAAAATAATATTTTGGGTGTAAAATGAAAAACTGGACTTAGGGTAATTTTTTGGAAATTTATTGGGCCCCGGACCTATTTTTAATCACCTAAAAACTATTTATTTATTTACTTATTTATTTATTTAATTAATCTTAAACCCGCAGCCCAAACCCTAGGCCCAGCCCAAACCCAGCCCGTTCGGCTAACGGGTCAGGTCGGGTCCGCCCGACCGAACCCGACCCGCACCCGAACCCGTTCTGCCTAGCGGGTCGGGTTGGGTCCACCCGCACCCGGCCGCACCCGAAACCCGTTTTCCCCTCTCCTCCACGACCCGATCATCCCCGCGTTTTCCGGCCTCGCTCCGCCCGCTCCGCCCAGACAACCGCCTCCCCGCCCGCGCCCTTCGGCCCACGACCCGCCTCCCCCTCCGCTAGCCCCGCCACGTCCCCGCCCTGACTCCCTCTCCCCTCGCCCTATAAATTTTGCCTACGCCAGCCCTCCGCCAACGTCCCGCTCCGTCTCCTCCCGCCGCCGTGCCGCCAGCCCCACCCGGCCACGCCTCCCCTCCCCGAGCCTCGCCAGTGCGCCACGGCCTTCGCCCAGCCCCGCCGTGAGCCGCCCGCAGCTTCCCCTTTCTCCCCTCCTCCTTCTCCCCCAGCTCCGACGCCTCCTCCGGCCGTCGTGCCCACGCCAACGCCTCCGCCGATGCCTCGCCAGTGCCGCCTAGCCCTCCGGCCGGCCTCCCCGCCACAGAGTCGCCGTCCTCCGCCTGAGAAACCCTAACCCTAAACCTAGTTCTCTCTGTGTACAGGGCACGTGTCGGACACGTGTCGGACACGTGTCGGACACGTATCGGACACGAGATTTTTGGGTTTTTCGGACCCTGTTCAGGTACACGTATCTTTCTGCTTGTAACCCCGTTTTCGATTCTGTCAGTTGCGTTGCGTACCCTGCGTGACCCTCTCGGTGCCCGTGCAACCCGCTCGGTGCATCGCGTCCTGTGGCGATCGTGAACCGCGATCCAAAAACAGAAAAAATAACGCCCTGATTCACCCCGGAACTGAGTACGTCCCGCCAAACGGGACGACTTGGTCGCGTGCGGTCTTCACAGATACGTGCGCGTCGTCGATACGGACGTGCAAGATTTTGCAGAAGTCGATTCGGGTGTGCGTGCACACCGGAATCAACGCGTATCCGCGGACACCGTCCCGTATTCGCCCTTTCTGGAGTGCGCCCTAACTTTGTGTACACACGTCGGATCGAAACAAAACTTGCGCCATCGGACTCGTAGTAATACGCTGGTCCTGTGAGCCAAGTTTGGTTCGATTCTGAGAATGTTGACGAAATTGCGTGTCGTGGGCCCCACAAGCCCCACTCGACGGGCGATTTTGTGATCGGCTCATCGAAATCCAATTCTGGAAGTTCTGTTGGGTTCGTATCATCGTTCCTGACCTGTTGACACTAAGTTTGGCAAATTTGGAGACCTTTGACTCTGACATATTTTTCGGTGCAAAGCGGGCCCACATGTGGACCCCGTTTTGACCCAAAATTGCCGTTTATGCCCTTGTCTCCAAACTGGACTCAAGGACAGGCATTTCTAGCTATTTAATATTTTCTGGATTTGATGGTGATGTTTATTTCAGTAATCGGAGTACCGCCTGCAATTTCAGCTGAAGTCAGAGCCGCAATTGGAACCGGAACCACAGGCAAGTGTACCTTGCCAAACTCTGCAGCTTGCTATTTATTTTCTTGACTTATTTAAACATCAGTTGGCAATTAAACCTTGCCAACTCGTAGTAATTCCTGTTTAGTACTTGCCTGAGTTCTTGTGTAAAATATATATAAACTTGTTTAACTGCTTAGCCCAGGACCGAGTGACTTTACTTAGCGTCCGATTACTAGTCGGGTGCCAACCCCGTACGCGGAGTTGTGTAACGTCACATAGACATGGATACAGAGACCCAATATTTCTCGTACTTGTCTTATCAAGTACATCATAACCCAGGACACCTGACACTATTCATGAGACAGAGTCTTCCTGAGACATTCATGGTGATTCTGTATAGGATACAGGACTTGACAGAGATTATATTTATAGATACTATATGACTTGTTGCATTAGCTATGATCCCGCTTGACATGGACATGAGACGTTATGGTCATGATACGCGTGATTATATTGGGTGGGAAGAGTCACACAGACTACAGGTTAATTTTTATATATTATGCCGGTGTCTTAGTCTCACTACGAGATAGACAACCACATGATATCACTGCTACCGGCTCCCCGACACAGAGCTTGTAGTAGTTTCAGCCTGAGTTCTAGTACTTCTCTTATCTTGCATTTCACTTAGATGGTTACATAGTTTACCCTATTATTTATTTATTGCTGTACTGCATTTATTTTGGCATGAGCTTTCTTGTACCTTGCTATGTCCCCTGAGGACCTGGATCCGGATTATGTCCCCAGGTATAGCCGAAGAGATCCATCCAGAGATACACCGTACATGAGCACTTCCAGGAGCTGTACCAGGACCTGAGGATGAGAACGTACCAGAGGACTTCTTCTGAGCATTGGCTTTATATAGTCAGTTATTTCTGTTCTATTTCCAGTTCCTTTATTTTCTGTCTATTGCATTGATGTACCAGACATATTCTCGGGTTGTTTCCCGAGACACTTATTTGAGATTTGCTTATTTATTCTATTGCATTATTTCTGGCATTTACTCTGTGATTATCTGTTGTGGATGAGATTAGAATAACCTGAGACTTATAATAATTATTCTATTTTCTATTAGACTACAGCTTAAGCATGCCCTGATGGATCCATTAAATTGGGTTGTCCATCGGTGCGTGCTGCTGGCCATTGCCACGTGTCCAGTCCCTCAGTATTTTGGGACTGTGGCATGACATGGTTTTTGTGGTGGCCCATGCAGGTCAACGACTAAATTGTTCGGTTTCAACTTAGGGACCGAACAGGCCTGCAATAAGAATAGGATAAGTTTCTAGGATCCCATCCACTTGCTTGAAACGTTCTTGATATCCATATCGAATTCAAATTAATTTCTTGACTTGCATCCTGCCTTGATTCCTGTGCGCCTCTTATTGTTTATTTTGGTTGCAGGATTATGGATTCACGAGCAAACGACGAGACTCCTGCAAAATTACCACGAGACGCTGTGGTAACCAACGAAGATGAAGTAACACTAGTGGATGGAGAACCATCAGCTCAACAATATGCCTCGAGAATCCAGCAAGATGACATTCCACCAACGACGCCATTTACTCCACCAATGCCCGTAATTCCACCAGGGCCGGCCATGGACGGACCGCAAATGTTTTAAATGATCTATGCAATAAAGCAAGCTCAACAAGAGGCTTTGAGTCTCAGCCTAGTAACCGCACTAGAGCAGGCGAATCTACCCGTACGACGGCCAACGACGGGCTCTATCACCGATTTCCGGCAACTAAAGCCCCGTACCTTCTCAGGCAAGGAGGAGCCCACTGAAGTTCATGAGTGGCTCACCAACACTCAACATCAATTAGAAGCAGCCGAGCTTCCAAGAGAACGTTGGATGACTGCCGTCAGAATGCAGTTGACAGACAATGCACATCACTGGTGTCTATCCGAGGAGACACGGCTCGGACCAGACCGAGTCACTTGGGAAGAGTTCTCTAGACTCTTTCAGGAGATGTACATTCCAGCTATCGCTCGATCAGAACTTCGGGACAAGTTTAATCACCTCACTCAGGATGATAAGACGGTGGAAGAGTACAACGCTGAGTTCATTCGTCTAAGTCGCTTTGCCCCAACATTGATCCCGACGAAAGAAGAGAAGGCCGAGAAGTTCTTCGACGGACTAAACATTGAGCTACAGAAACTAATTGGATCCATTGCACCTACATCTTACTCGGACGTCCTTGCTGCAGCGCGACGCATTGAGCGCGTCATCAGGAGAGAGACCAATCTGAAGCGGCCATCCACATCAGCACCAGCCGGAGCACCACAAGAAGAAGTTGCAAAAAGACCTCACATACACCAGCCACCAGAAGCATCTCCACAGGCAATACCTGTCTGTCCATATTGTCACAAGCGAGGCCATACTGAGGACGAGTGCAGACGAAAGAAGAGATTATGCATAGTTTGCGGATCCAGTCAGAATTTATTAAAGGAATGCCCTGAGCGTCGAGACAGAGCACCAAGGGTAAACCAACAAGCGCTACCAATACCGAGGCCAGCCTATCCAGCATTGGGAGCACCGCAAACGGAAGTTCAAGAAGTCCTACCACCAGCTCCAGGAGGGTATCAGCCGAGGCCACCCTTGATACCCCAGGCACTACTCTTCCAGCAGGCTCAGCAGCAGAAAAATTGACTACAAGGACGCGAGCAAGCCCTGACGATGACCGTGGAGAACGCGCAGACTCGTGGAGTAGCTAATGCGCGTAAGTGATTCGTAGATACCGTTTCTAGTTAGCTCGTGCCTATTGGTTCGTGACCTCAGCCCCAACCTAGTAATTTGCAACCTGTTAATAATAACCTAGTTTTCTAAAAGTTGTAGTTCTTTTGTGTTAATTAAATTTTCTTTACTCTGGAAAGTGCATAACTTTTATTCTTAGGGAAACGATATTTTCCCTAAGTGTCTTGTAACGTGTTTCGAACAGTGCTTGCGACCGCGTTATCTCTGTTGACCGGTTATTCTTTGATTGCGAGGACGCAATCCACTTAAGGGAGGTAGATTGTAAACCCCCTGATTTTTCAAAATTTTTAAACTGGAATTTTTGAAATTTTCTGGGAATTTTCTGTAATTAAATTCAGGGTTTTTAATTATTAAATAATTTTTAATTGATAATAAATAATAATAAATATTATAAAAATAATATTTTGGTTGTAAAATAAAAAACTGGACTTAGGATAATTTTCTGAAAATTTATTGGGCCCCGGACCTATTTTTAATCACCTAAAAACTATTTATTTACTTATTTATTTATTTATTTATTTAATTAATCTTAAACCCGCAGCCCAAATGCTAGGCCCAGCCCAAACCCAGCCCGTTCGGCTAACGGGTCGGGTCGAGTCCGCCCGACCGAACCCGACCCGCACCCGAATCCGTTCTGCCTAGCAGGTCGGGTCGGGTCCACCCGCACCCGGCCGCACCCGAAACCCGTTTTCCCCTCTCCCCCACGACCCGATCATCCCCGCGTTTTTCGGCCTCGCTCCGCCCGCTCCGCCCGGCCAACCGCCTCCCCGCCCGCGCCCTTCGGCCCACGACCCGCCTCCCCCTCCGCTAGCCCCGCCACGTCCCCGCCCTGACTCCCTCTCCCCTCGCCCTATATATTCCGCCTACACCAGCCCTCCGCCACCGTCCCGCTCCGTCTCCTCCCGCCGCCGTGCCGCCAGCCCCCCCGGCCACGCCTCCCCTCGCCGAGCCTTGCCAGTGCGCCACCGCCTCCGCCCAGCCCCGCCGTGAGCCGCCCGCAGCTTCCCCTTTCTCCCCTCCTCCTTCTTCCCCAGCTCCGACGCCTCCTCCAGCCGTCGTGCCCACGCCAATGCCTCGCCAGTGCCGCCTAGCCCTCCGGCCGGCCTCTCCGTCGCAGAGTCGCCGTCCTCCGCCTGAGAAACCCTAACCCGAGTTCTCTCTGTGTACAGGGCACGTGTCGGACACGTGTCGGACACGAGATTTCTGGGTTTTTTGGACCCTGTTTAGGTACGCGTATCTTTCTGCTCGTAACCCTGTTTTTGATTCGGTCAGTTGCGTTGCGTACCCTGCGTGACCCTCTCAGTGCCCGTGTAACCCGCTCGGTGCATCGCGTCCTGTGGCGATCGCGAACCGCGATCCAAAAATAGAAAAAATAACGCCCTGATTCACCCCGGAACTGAGTACGCCCCGCCAAACGGGATGACTTGGTCGCGTGCGGTCTTCACAGATACGTGCGCGTCGTCGATACAGACGTGCAAAATTTTACAGAAGTCGATTCGGGTGTGCATGCACACCGGAATCAACGCGTATCCGCGGACACCGTCCCGTATCCGCCCTTTCTGGAGTGCACCCTAACTTTGTGTACACACGTCGGATCAAAACGAAACTTACGCCATCGGACTCGTAGCAATACGCTGGTCCTGTGAGCCAAGTTTGGTTTGATTCTGAGAACATTGACGAAATCGCGTGTCGTAGGCCCCACAAGCCCCACTCGACAGGCGATTTTGTGATCGGCTCATCGAAATCTAATTCTGTAAGTTCCGTTGGGTTCGTATCATCCTTCCTGACCTGTTGACACTAAGTTTGGCAAATTTGGAGACCTTTGACCCTGACACGTTTTTCGGTGCAAAGGGGGCCCACATGTGGACCCCGTTTTGACCCGAAATTGCCGTTTATGGCCTTGTCTCCAAACTGGACTCAAGAATAGGCATTTCTAGCTATTTGATATTTTCTGGATCTGATGGTGATGTTTATTTCAGCAACCGGAGTACCGCCTGTAATTTCAGCTGAAGTCAGAGCCGCAATTGGAACCGAAATCACAGGCAAGTGTACCTTGCCAAACCCTGCAGCTTGCTATTTATTTTCTTGACTTATTTATACATCAGTGGGCAATTAAACCTTGCCAACTCGTAGTAATTCCTATTATAGTACTTGCCTGAGTTTTTATGTAAAATATATATAAACTTGTTTAACTGCTTAGCCCAGGACCGAGTGACTTTACTTAGCGTCTGATTACTAGTTGGGTGCCAACCCCGTACGCGGAGTTGTGTAACGTCACATAGACATGGATACCGAGACCCGATATTTCTCGTACTTGTCTTATCAAGTACATCATAACCCAGGACACCTGACACTATTCATGAGACAGAGTCTTCCTGAGACATTCATGGTGATTCTGTATAGGATACAGGACTTGACAGAGATTATATTTATAGATACTATATGACTTGTTGCATTAGCTATGATCCCGCTTGACATGGACATGAGACGTTATGGTCATGATACGCGTGATTACATTGGATGGGAAGAGTCACACAGACTACAGGTTGATTTTTATATATTATGCCGACGTCTTAGTCTCACTACGAGATAGACAACCACATGATATCACTGCTACCGGCTCCCCGACACAGAGCTTGTAGTAGTTTCAGCCTGAGTTCTAGTGCTGCTCTTATCTTGCATTTCACTTAGATGGTTACATAGTTTACCCTATTGTTTATTTTATTGCTGTACTGCATTTATTTTGGCATGAGCTTTCTTGTACCTTGCTATGTCCCCTGAGGACCTGGATCCGGATTATGTCCCCAGGTATAGCCGAAGAGATCCATCCAGAGATACACCGTACAGGAGTACTTTCAGGAGCTGTACCAGGACCTGAGGACGAGATCGTACCAGAGGAATTCTCCTGAGCATTGGCTTTATATAGTCAGTTATTTCTGTTCTATTTCCAGTTCCTTTATTTCCTGTCTATTGCATTGATGTACCAGACATATTCTCGGGTTGTTCCCCGAGACACTTATTTGAGATTTGCTTATTTATTCTATTGCATTATTTTTGGCATTTACTCTGTGATTATTTGTTGTGGATGAGATTAGAATAACCTGAGACTTGTAATAATTATTCTATTTCCTGTTAGACTACAGCTTAAGCATGCCCTGATGGATCCATTAAATTGGGTTGTCCATCGGTGCGTGCTGTTGACCATTGCCACGTGTCCAGTCCCTCGGCATTTTGGGACTGGGGCATGACAGAGAGAGTGAGAGAGAGAGAGAGAGAGGGTTAGGGTTAGGGTTAGGGTTTATACCCTCTGTGACAGTGTATGTGTCATGTATGTGTCAGTGTGTGTGTCGTGTCTGTGTCAGTGTCATGTCGTGTCTGTGTCTTTGAGAGAGAGAGAGAGAGAGAGAGAGAGAGAGAGAGAGAGATCGGGTTAGGGTTAGGGTTTATACCCTTTGTGACAGTCTGTGTCATGTTTGTGTTAGTGTGTGTGTCATGTCAGTGTCAGTGTCATATCGTGTGCATCTGTATGAGAGAGAGATCGGGTTAGGGTTAGGGTTTACACCCTCTGTGATAGTCTGTATCGTGTATGTGTCAGTGTGTGTGTGTGTCATGTCTGTGTCAGTGTCATGTCGTGTGCATTTGAGAGAGAGAGAGAGAAAGTGATCGGGTTAGGGTTAGGGTTTACACCCTCTCTCACAGTCTGTGTCGTGTCTGTGTTAGTGTGTGTGTGTCGTGTCAGTGTCAGTGTCATGTCGTGTGCATCTCTGTGTGTGTGAGAGAGAGAGAGAGTTAGGGTTTACCTAGAGGAGGAGGAGGAGGACAAGGAGGAGGGGGACGCCAGAGTAGGTGGCTACGTCGGAGGGTGCACTTCGCCGGAGAGGGGGGGGGGAAGAGGAGGGAGTTTTTAAAAAATTGGGGGAAGTCTTCGACAAAAGGGGAGAATGAAAACATATATTAAAATTTTAGCGACGTTTACCAACGTCAACTTATGATGTCGCTAATAAAAATAGTTTGCGACGTTATAGACATCGTTAAAAATGTTGCTAAAAATTAAAAAAATAAACGTCGCTAAATAAGTCGCTAAACGTCGCTAAATTAAAAAACTCAGCGACGTTTAGCGACCTTAAAGAAGCTTATAGCGACTATTCTTTAAAAAAACTTAATTATTGTCATTAAACGTTGTTATATGTCGCCAACAGCGACGTATAGCGACGTTTATTTTTAGAGTCGCTAAAATCTTTAATATTAGCGACGTTTTATTAAAACGTGCCTAAAAAATATCGCTTTTTCATCATATTTTGGTAGTGATGGTCATTCTTGCGACTTCGCCAGAGTATCTTCCATGGAGTTCAAAATCAGCAGCTTCAAAGGTTGTTGTCTCTCCTCCACTTGTTCCGAGCAGTAGTTGCAGTAGCAATTGCCCGAACAGTAGCATTATCACCCTCTGGAATGACAAACTCAGAATCTGTAATCCACGTTTACGAGTTGAAGATTAAGACTGACATTTCTCTTCCAGATGGCGTAATGCTCCCCGTCAAATTTCTCAAGTTTGTTAAAACTTGTGTCGAGAAGACTTGCACGGTTGTTCTCTATCTTACTCGGATCTTGCTTTGAGATTGTTATTCGCGGGGCTTAATCAAAGGATGGAAGAACAGGCCAGGAAATAAGGTTCCAGAAAACTTTGTAGTCTACCCTCTGTTTGATCCTGAAGTTGTAGTCGAGAATCAGAAGTTCCAGCAAACAAGTTTGTCCTTTGAATCTGCGATTCCAACTAAGGACTTTATAAATAATATATTCTGATTACAACTTGTATACAAGATCACAGAAATCAGAATCAAACTTCGTTCTTCCTTGCAAACGCAGTTATAATTGAGACAGAACGAGTTACAAACAGATACGAGGTACGAGAAGAAGATAGATCTCTGCTTGCTGGGGTGATGAAGATCACCGTTGCTCAAAGTAAGATTCGTCCCACACGATCCGCTTTCAGGAACTAACAAGTTCACGAAAAACTTCTGGAACGCTCGATGTCACCTCCTTTTTGGACTTACACGAACTCCTTGGACTCCAATGGTGGTAGTAACAGCAACTCTCTTCGTCTCCCTATTTTCAAAGTAATTTTTCAAAGAGGCACAAAAAGAGTATTTATAGAGAGGAGTCAAAACCCTAATCCTTAGCCTGATCGCCCAATTAATTACGGGAAGATAGGAAAGATTTAAATTCAATTAAATCCCGCAAAAATCGGATCTGAAATAATGATAATATCTTTCCATAACCGTTCAAATCCCGCAAACTGGAAAATCATTCGACAACCATGCTTTCTGAGCATATGTGCGCAGTAGTGCAGCGGCCTATATGTGCATGCACACAGCAGTGCATGCGCGCATACTTATAAATGCGCGTAGCTGCGCATGGCCCGCGCATGCGCCCGCTCAGCGCATGTACAAAGTGCGCCAACAAAGTGCCACTTTGTGCCCTTGAGCCCGAGCCCGAGTCGCTAAGCCTCTTTGGGGTTTAGTTCCTATGAGAATTTTTTCAAGAGCATGACAAAAAGCATAAATGCTTTCTTGAGGAGTTAATCATTTTTTCTCCTAGAAAAATATCCTCACATGGCACCAACATGTGCCCCATCACACCCTATGTGCACACGTCAACTCATACAAAGTATTATATTGAGTTATCCACTTGGTGGCGTAGCCAATGTGGGACTATCTTTCACTAGTCCATAGGCAAAACACCAACAAAAAATACCTCTAAATTAATGTATGTACCGAAAATTAATATGTATCCAGGCTGCAGATCCCCCTCAAAACCAAATTTAGTGGTGTTGGGTGCCATCTTGAGTTCCCCCAAACACTTCAGTAGAGGTTTAGAAAAACAAACCATAATGAAGTGCCTGAAGGAACTCCAGATGACAACCAACATATATTGCCCATCAGGCTTTCATGCCCTTAAAATTATCTTGATCTAAATCCATGCACGCATGCATGCATGCATTACACGTTACAGTTGGATGGCACCCAGAGTTCCCGCAAACACTTCAGTAGAGATCAGGCGGAATCTCAGAAGTCGCCAATGAAGTGTATGTACAGAGGGAACTCCAGGGGACAACCAACCTTGATAACAACTCAAACATGAATTGTTGGCTTGTAGACTTCCTCTGCTGCTGTTACGCTCTATTTATTACTAGTTCGTTCTAACTAAATTTATCCAAGTCGGGCATTGTTACTGTCAAGGAAAGAGCAGGTCAGGTTCAACGTAGAAATGAACCTAGTCGCGTTCCCAATGCAGATTAAGAGTGGTCTCTCCTTTGGTTCTGTCCAACCTTAAAGAAGAGATTCCTCTTGCACTCTCTTAGAAGATCCCATGGAGGCACTGACTTAACTATATACATCATCTTGTGTGGCCATATATGCACATTCTTTTCACAAAATCAATCACACGTTGATCGGCACGTAATCGTGTTCTGTTCTGATTTTAGATAGCAATGAACGAAGAAAGTATATGCTTTCATGGCTTTAAGGCATTTGGACGATAGGGAGAAGAGAAAAGGAGATGGATATGACCACTTGGTTTTTATTCCTCTCTCATGAACTAAGGCTGGAAGGTGGGCTAGATTCAAAGAATGTGACTTGATCTTCTAACTCTATGCATTGGGCATAGATGTGCGAGTATAAATAGGACATAGTAGTAGTAATTCATGAAACAAGCCAAGTACTACAGCGTGAAGTTGGATGTCACCTGGAGTTCCTTCAAGCACTTAACTAGGACTTTTAGCCTCAAGTACTGTTGATTCCTAATAAAGTATTTAGGGGAACTCTGGGTGTTTTCCAGCACCTACCAAATGGCTAGTTTATCTTCTAAAGAGCATTGTCGTCTGTGCTCCACAGTTTTAA
Source organism: Iris macrosiphon (assembly GCA_036927795.1). Lineage (NCBI taxonomy): Eukaryota > Viridiplantae > Streptophyta > Magnoliopsida > Asparagales > Iridaceae > Iris > Iris macrosiphon. Next base: position 21,174,812 of record JAYESA010000013.1, read on the forward strand.
TTAAGTCCATTTTATCAATGCAGGGGTACATCTAAATGTTAAGAACATTTTGTTGCATTTTGTTGCAGGAATGTGTCGCTAAAAATGACTCAGACACATTTTCTGGTGACCAAGAAAAGAGTACTGCAACTAATAAAGTTTCAAGTGATCCTGCGACAGCAGATCGATGGGAACTAGAGAGCAAGACGCCGAGGAGCAAAGAACTAGTGCACAAGAAGGAAAGAAAAGTAAGGCTCGTCCACCTTCAAAAGCAAGGAGAGGTCGACCGACAACATAGTACAACTTATTGTTCAACTAATTCAGCAAGGTCACAAGAACTACACAATACGTAAATGAAAACTATACAACTGGTGAAGCTATATGTAGGTGAACATTGATAATCACTTGGCATTTAAGTATACAATTATTGGTGTTTTTGTCTTTGGACTATAAAAGATAGTCCCACATTGGCTACACCATCAAGTGGGTATCTCAATATAATACTTTGCTTGTGTTGAGGTGTGCACATGGGGTATGGTGAGGTACATGGGTGTCATGTGGGAGTATTTTATTAGGATGAAGAATGATTACTTAATGAAAGCATGTATGCTTTTTGTTATTCTCTTGAAATTTATTCCATAGGAGCTACGCCCCAAAGTGGCACTGCATGGGCGGGCCGCATGCGATGCTGCTGCTGCGGATATATTTGAACGGTTATGGAAAGATATGGTCTGTTATTCAGATCCATTTTTATAGGATTTGAAATTAATTTGTGCCTATCTTATAGGAATTTGTAATTAATCTGTTCATATCTTTCCGTAACTGTTGGGCGGCTAGGGTTTTCACCCTCTCTATAAATACTCTCTTTATGCCTCTTTAAGAATTTACTTCGAAAATAGAGGAGACGAAGAGAGTTGCAGCAGCCGCCATTGCAGTCCAGGAAGTTAGTGCAAGTTCAAGCAAGGAGGTGACATCGAGCGTTCCCGAAGTTCTACGTGAGCTTGCTGGTTCCTGTGAGCAGATCGTGTGGGGGCGAATCTTGGTTTGAGCAACGGTAATCTTCATCACCCCAGCAAGCATCGTTTATTGTTCTTCTTCCTCTTCTCGTTTGCTAGTTGTAAACTCTGTTCTGTCCGTTTGTAACTGTGATTGCAAGGAAGAACGAGAAGATAGTTTTCTCTAATTCTTTTTCTATCTTGTTTCAAGTTGTAATCAGATCCTATATATAATCTTCTTGTTGGATCGAGAGATATCAGGAAGAGAACTCTTGTGTGAACTCCTGATCTCGACTTCAACTTCTGGTTCTATCATCTTTGATTAAGCCTCGGGACTAATAATTCCAAAGCAAGATCCGAGTAAGATGAAGAACCGATCAAACCTTCTTGATAGTAGCTTTCACAAGCTTTAATGGCGAACACTACAACATTTGGAAGAGAAAAATCTCTTTGGATCTTTGTCGTATCAAAGTTGCTTATGTGTTGGTTGATCCAGTACCTACCATCCCTGAAGATGGAGGAGAACTTGAAGTTGGTGTGGCGCAGGACGCGCACAACAAGTAGAAAGAAGGCTACGACCTCTGCAGGCTATTGATCCTCAATGCAATGGAGGACTCAATGGCAGAGTCTTACAACAAAAAGAAGAAGGCGAAAGACCTCTGGGAAGCTCTTGAGAAGCATTACAGAACTGATAAAAAGTTGTCTAAAATCTATCTCGTTGAAAAGTTTTTCACTTTGAAATTTGAAGATGAGAAGGTAATGCTACCGAAAGTCAAGGAACTTCTGAAGATGCAGCAGAAGCTGGAGGAAGAGGGCATGAAGCAGGAAGATAAGTTCATGGTGGGGGCTATCGTCACCAAGCTTCCTCTAGGCTGGATCAAGTATGTAAACTCCCTCGACCAAATTTTAGTAATTTAGGATTAGTTTTGATTAATTAGAATTATGACAATTTTTTTAATCTTATTTATTATATAATCTATTGATTGTGCACTTGTTTATTACACAATTAATTAGGACATCACACTAGCTGTTAACCCTAAACAAATTTCACATCCCTGCCCTAGACTTGTTAGACTACACTTTCTGTATTTTTAACAACTTCCAGAAACCTTGTTTGGTGCTTCGTTTTATTTATTTTCCTATTTAAATTTCTGCTCTTTACCATCTATGTACCCCTAGAGATTTGAGGACCAGTAGGCACCTGTTTTTGCCAAAAAAAAACCCGATAATATTCTACTCTAATTGTACTTCAAATATCGTTTTGACACCGTAGAAATATTATGACCCTAATAGCCTCTAAATAAATAGTAAACACCGTGCGCAGTATTTATTAAATAATAAATACGATGACCGTATCACCTGCAGAATCAGACCCTGCCCCTGCCCAAACTCACCCCACACTGTCCAAAATATTTTTCCCAGCTATTTCCCTCATTTTTGTACAATTCAGAATTACGGGAAATCAGTATCTGAAATTTGGTAAATTGCAAAATTACGCAAAATATAAATTTTATCATTTATGCAATTATTGAAAAGTTAGGGGTTTATATGCAAAATTGCAAGCTAGGTGGTCTAATCCTATTGGCTAGACCATAGGTGGGTGGGACCCACCATGAAAATCCAGAGAAATCCTGTGAAAATATCCCAAAATATCAAAATTACCAATTTATCCTTAAACTTCCCAATATTTACAATTTTGCCATTGCGTACACACCTATATAAACCCTAGTACTTCCCTCCATTCCAACCCATCCCACCACCACCACGGCCACCCTCCGCCCACCGGACCACCGCCGAAACCGTCGCCACTTCCCTTCCTTTTCCTCCGACCACTGCCACCCCCCACCGGACCACCGCCTCCGCCGCCCTGAGCTCCACAGCATCATCCCGACACCACCTCCACAGCACCACCACCACTCCCATTCACCCCCAGCGCCGCCTCCGGCCATCGCCGACCACCGCCACCATCCCCAAACGCTTCGCCCCGACCTCCCCTACCTACCACCACCACCTCACCTCCCCACGACACCGCCTCCGGCCGCCCTAGCCCCCGCAGCAGCCACCACCCCCTAACCCTTGCTGCTGCCACCTTCATCCCCGACGCCTCTAGCCGCCACCACCACCGTCGTGGACCTCCGCCACCATCACCAACCTGACCGCCGTCCTCCCCTCTGCCGAACCCACCACCTTCCCGGCCACCTCCGCCGCTCCTCCGCCGGCCAGAGCCCCCGCAAGCTGTTGCTACTGCTGCTGCTGCCCGTGGCCATTGCTGCTGTTGCTGCTTCTCCGGCCGCCTCCGGCCAGCTCCGCCGCCGTCCACCCGCCGTCGGCAACCCCTAGGGCCCACCTGTCAGTAGGTATACCCTTTATACCTATTATATATGTATTTATATATATATAATATCCTATATGTATATATATATGTATATATACATATGTATATATATGTATAATAATGTATTTATATGTATAAATGTATTATTTTATATAATAAAAGTTATATACTATTAATTACAGTATATTATACTGTATATATATTATATCTATATATAACTATATTTTTATACATATATATATTTATATATGTATAAATTGTATATAGGTATATATATATATACTATATATATTATTATGTGTATATGTATATGTATATGTATATGTATATGTATATTATATAATATTATGATATATATATATATACATTTATTTCTATATATATATCTATAGTATATATATAAATGTGTACATATATTTATATATATATAATATGTATACTATATGTTATATATGTATATGTAACATATTTGTATATGTTATATAAATACTATCTATGCATTTTTTTCTTTTATTTATTTTTCTGCATTTATTTCCTGCACTTATATATATAAATATATCTATATATATATATTATCTATATATATTAATATCCAGCTGGATAATACAGCTTATCTATATATTATATATTTCAATTCTTGCAAATGTCATTTTAATTTATTTACTGTGCTGGATATTACAGCCTATCTATATGTATATTTACAGTGGTCACATATAGATCCTGATACTATTTTATATTATATTTGCTGAATAGTACAACACTTATATACGCATTAAAATCCTGTACTGTCATTTCAATTTACCTATATTATATCTCAGTGGATATACCCTGACTATTATATTTATTATTATATCAGAGGATACACCCTGATAATATTATAATATTATATATCTATCGCAGTGGATATACCCTGCTACTATTTACCTGCATTTGTCTGTTCTTTAAATAATATATATATATTGCTATATATATATATTATATCTATATACATACTATATATATATACCTATATCATATATATGTATATAAGTATAGATAAATGTATACTTATTATTTGCAACCAAGATATTCACAAACACTATCTGTTGTAACAGAAACCAACTACAGCACAGCCAGTGACCCCCTGTCACCAGCACCTTCAAACCTGACTGTGAGATCAGGTTATCAACAATATCAAGGAGTAGGCAAGTATACCTTGCCAAGTTAATGTTTAAATTCAATTATTGATAACTGTTTTTGATATTCATATACTATGAGTACCAGAGACTGCCTCTGGTACAGTCAACTAATACGTTGACGATTAGTGTAAATAACTTAGCATTACAGACTGACCAACAGCTGTGAGAGTATTTTGATATTCTCCCAGACCCTATTACGGGAACACGCAACATGGTTGCATTACATATTGGGATGCGAGCTGCGTATGTGATTAGCTACCAGTACGTGTGGCCCGCATCACGGATTAGAATAACTCAGAAAATGTACGACTTGACATTTAGTTTCATTGGGATGGGAAAGATAACTAGTAGACGTATGGGACACCCCCTCCATATATGATTTATACCTTCGTACCATGCTCCTCGGAGATGGTCGATTGCAGAGCTACCCGTGAGTCCGGGGGCATACGACACATATACTAGCCAGTCGCCACGATTGGTGAATTACGTCAGCGTATGTCTAGCCACACATTCCCATGCGTACTACAAGGTCTTTATTTACATTTTTACATAGAATGGTTAGCACCCTGTATTTATTTTCTTTATTCAGTATTTACATACATGGCATGTCATTTTCTGTATCTTGTTATGTCCCACTGAGGACCTGGTTCCCTGCCAGATCTAGACGAGGCTTTCTACCCCACTGTGTACGGCCCTGATCAGGAGGCCAGATGTGCTACTGAGGAGGAGCTCGAGGAGATAACCTCAGAGTATGCTTGACCCTAGAGGCCTGCCACCAGGAGATGGAGATGTTTTGCTCAGATAGACACTGCTTAGTCTATCTGATTTTTCTGCGCTATTATCAGTTTTTGGAGTAGACTTGTATTCTCACCAGTTGTGTACTGTATCAGACTCAGTTTTATATATATTTCAACACTTGTTTTTCTGACATATTGTTGTGGATGAGATAGTTTTACCTGTTCTATACTTGTAGTATTTTAGGACAGCGTAGCACGTCCCTTTGGGTCTATCAAAGTGGATTAAGCCCATAGTGATGTGTCAGCTGGCCAGTGACACGTGGCCTAGTTCCTGACATTTTGGGACTGGGGCGTGACACGGTTTTAGTGGTGGCCCATGCAGGTCAAGTTTTAATTACTAGTGGTATGATGACATGCCCAGCAATGCCTGCAATAGGATAGGAATATTAAGTCTCATCCACACTGACACCATCTTTACAATTTCTATTATTGCATCTTGCTTGATTATCATTATTTATCTCCTTTGTGTTTTCTAATTATCCTATTTTCCTCAGAAATATGGACATACCCGGGAAACTTGCGAATAATGGGGCTGACCAAGCAACAGACCCTTCGCCAAAGTGCCCAAGGAACTCCGTCCAATCACCAGAATTCTGGCCAGGAGACGACACCAAAACCACATGCAGAGACACCTTTGTCTCCACCTCCAGCCTTGCCTATCCTGATGCCACAACTTGAGGGTCAACCTCAAATGTTGCAGTTTCTCCAGACTATGTTGCAGAACCAGTGGCAACAAACTGAGGCCCTGAGACAGTCTCAGTGGCAGCAAACTGAAGCTCCGCGACAGACGTTAATGACGGCTTTGGAGAGAACTACTACTCCGGCACCCGCACCTGTCCAACCAGCGGGCACAGTTCGAGGCTTCCGCCAAATGAGCCCGAGAGACTTCAAAGGCAACGAAACTCCTGAGGAGATCTCCGATTGGATCTCCAACACCGAAATGCTGCTAGAAGGATCGCAACTCACCCCCGACTTATGGATGACCGCTGTGAGGGGCCAACTTCTTGGCAACACCCATCACTGGTGGAAATCCATAGAGCGCAGCGTCGGCAAAGACCAAACTTGGCAACAATTCTTGGAGCACTTCAATGCCAAGTACTTTCCAGCGACAGTCCAGAATGCCCTATACTCTCAATTCCTGCACCTGGAGCAGGGAAACATGACTGTCGATGCTTACGACGCGGAGTTTAGCCGACTGAGTCATTTCGGTGCTGATCTGATCCCGAACGAGCTGAAGAAGGCTAAAAGATTCCACCATGGCCTTAACTACGAGCTCCAGAGGTACACAACAATGCAGTCAAGAATCTCCTACAACGAGGTTCTTACAGAAGCCAGGGAGCAAGAAGCCATTGGCCGAGGAGCCAGACGCTCAAATCCAACCTTCCCGGCCAAGAATCAGCACGGAGCAGGAGGACCTATACGTCGTCCCCAATATCAGACGCAGCAGACGACGGGGCCTTACCAGAAGAAGGAGCTCCCTACTTGTCACTTTTGTGGCAAGAAGGGGCATTTTGCAAATGACTGCAGAAAGAAGCTGGGATTATGCCTGTTATGTGGAGCTAAAAATCATATAGCCAAAGACTGCCCACAACGTAGAGATGCAGCACCACAGCAAGGGCAGAATCCAGGAGCCCAAGCTCAGAAGATGCTTCCCTCCACATCAGGAGGATATCAGAGAGGAGCACCTCTGCCTACTCAGGAGGCCCAGTTCAAGGCCAGACAACAAACCGGAGGACAAAGGCACGGACAAGCCTTTGCGCTAGCTGCCGTTGCAGAAGAGCCTGAAGGGGAAACTATAACAGGTACCATTTTAGTTGCATCATTACCTGCAACTGTATTATTCGATTCTGGGGCTACTTTGTCTTTCATATCCAGTAGTTTCGTAGCCATGCACAAGCTATCCACTTTTTCGCTATCCAAGTGTTGGAAAATACTTACTGGAGGAGGTATTGTTCCAGTTACCAACATTATCGAAACCTGTCCGGTAGTTGTTTGTAGTAGAGGACTGAGAGCACGATTTTTGGTACTCCCAATGCCAAATTTCGACGTTGTCTTAGGCATGGACTGGCTAAGCCAGAATGATGCTATCTTAGACTGCCGTAAGGGTAGTGTTATCTTTAGACCCCCAGATCACCCGGAGTTCGAATATGCCCGAGGAACCATAGAGCAAGGAGTAGGCCAGACTCCTAGAGCCTACATGGCGATGGAAACAGCACTTTCATCAGTTATAGCAGAGTTCGTGGACGTATTTCCAGAAGAATTGCCAGGCCTACCGCCTGACAGAGTAGTGGAGTTCATTATTAAGCTAATTCCCGGAGCTGCACCAGTATCCTCCAATGTATACCGACTGGCGAAGAAGGAGCTTGACGAGCTAAAGCTTCAACTGGAGGAATTACAGATCAAGGGATTTGTTCATCTTAGTGCATCACCCTGGGGAGCACCAGTGTTGTTTGTACCAAAGAAGGACGGAATATATCGCATATGCATTAATTACAGAGCCCTCAACGCTCTGACAATCAAAAATAAGTACCCCTTGCCGAGAATTGACGACCTGTTCGATCAACTAACAGGAGGCGTGGTATTCTCGAAGATAGACTTGAGATCAGGTTATCATCAGGTCAAAGTACGGAGGGAAGATATTCCGAAGACAGCATTCAGGACTCGTTATGGTCATTACGAGTTTCTGGTGATGCCATTTGGACTGACTAATGCACCTGCTGTATTCATGAACCTGATGAACCGAGTCTTCCATTAATATCTGGACCAGTTCGTGGTAGTCTTCATCGACGACATTCTAGTATACTCGAAGAGCCATGAGGAGCATGAAGAGCACTTAAGACTGGTACTAGAGACGCTGAGACGGGAGAGCCTTTACGCCAAGATGAGCAAGTGTGAATTTTTCCTTGATCGTGTTGCTTTTCTTGGGCACGTGATCACCGGAGAAGGCATCTCGGTGGACCCTGCAAAGATTTTATCTGTGGAGACGTGGCCAACCCCGACCAACGTCTCAGAGGTGAGAAGCTTTCTAGGACTTGCCGGATATTACAGACGATTCGTAGAAAACTTTGCAAGAATCGCGGAGCCGATTACTCGTCTTACCCGCAAAGAGCAGAAGTTCATATGGACTGAAGATTGCCAGACAGCTTTTGATGACTTGAAGAAGAGTTTGACTACAGCTCCCATCTTGACTATACCATCTGGATCCGGAGGTTTTGTCATATATAGCGATGCATCCGGAAAAGGATTTGGTTGTGTCTTAATGCAACATGGGAAAGTTGTAGCTTATGCCTCAAGGCAGTTGAGGACTCATGAGAAGAATTACCCCACTCACGACCTAGAGCTTACCGCAGTCATCTTCGCCCTGAAGCTATGGAGACACTATCTATGTCACGCCCCGATCTCCCGCAGGCAATCGGCCGTTCCCGCTAGGCGGGAATCACCCTCGCCAGCGCTCCCGCGGAACGATCGCTTAACCCATCCGGGCGTGATGCCGCACGAGCGTGAGCCACGCCCGTGCAAGGCCATGTTTCATTGGCTGGCGGTTAGAGTTCTAAGCCACAGAGTCGCACAGATTGTCCGAGTGCAGCGGAGTCATGAACGCATAGCGATTCGGTAACAGGTTCACTGAGTCGACAAATATAGCGAAAGCATTGAAACAAGTAGAGTAATCTCTTTATTGATATGAAACATGTATTACAGGCGGCGTATAACCGAGATTACAAGTCGCTCAAGCCTCTCTCTCTGAAACAGTAAAAGCGTGCCAAGTGGCTACAACTGTGGAATGATTGTACAGGCGATGGTCAGGCGATGTTCACAACTTATGTCTTTTATATGTGCTTCAGTCCCGGACGCACCGTTGCAAGGCTTCAGAGGATACTCCTGGCCTTAGCACGCACGAAGGAGGCGTCCGCACCGTACGAGGTTCTCCCGCACCCTGCATATCAAACTGGTGGATTATCAGTACATTGAATGCACTGGTGGGGAAACTACTCGCCCGCTCGACAAATCCAAACACGTAGTACAGGTTCCGTGCACAACTATTAAGTTATCTTTCTATTTGCCTTAGGATCAGTTTCATGCAAATATTGAATAGCTTAACGTGTCGGGCAGTGCGCCGTGCGATGTTTGAGGAAACACGGCGAGACTTACCATTTGTCCTTCCCTGTCCAAGGCAAACATTATTGATTTAAGCATGGGCAAGTATAAAATATTTAGGAGGCAAGCATATGCAAACAGGAGGGTCATTTTTAATATGATCGTCAGGTGTTTAGTTGTTCTTGATGCGATACAGTGACTCGCACGCGGATAGCCGCTAAGCGAGGATGACTTATCTATATGAACATGATGTCGCTGGCATAGCCATAAAGGACCGTTTAGTCTCAGGGCGAAGTGACGTACGACGCGGGTGGCGAGCCCCGTCGCATAACACTTGCCGGGTAACATACGACTAACATACGTTCCGTCCGGATCGGATCGGTCCCAGTGCCCTGGTGTGACCGTCCGCGGAACTCAACATAACACAATTGTGCACACAGGTGGTCCGCGACAATGCAGGTCAGGGTCTGTCCTTTTTCCATAGCTTGACATGATAATCATGAAAATTAAACTTAGTCTGAACGAGGCATATTGCTCCACGAGCTGTGATTCCATCAGTACATAACACGATCCTCGTTCAGATGCACACATAGCATGATTATCATTCAAGCGAGATTTACGTTCAGTATTTATTCTTGCTTAGTGCATTCCCCTGGTTCGGGGATTGCCTTAGATGACCTGACGGTCCCGGATTCTTGCAGGGTCAATCATACACGGAACGACTACTGAGTAGTCTCCCGGAGTAAGGATGAAAACAATGCACATTCAAGCAGACAAGCATGCGTTTCTAAGGAACATAAACAGGGACGTTGCTCGGACCCGAAGGTAAGCCGAGAGTTGAAACCGTTAAGGGACTTAGCATGCGAGGGTCTGAACATAAGCAGTATTTCAATTTCCATGTTCTAACATAAGCAATATGAGTTGGGATTATTCCCTTAGCTAGGTGCGTTGGATTTATTAGCATGCAGGGGTGAATCACCTAGCGACTAGCATAATATTCCAGATTTTATGTGTGCTGGCTAAGCAAAGACAAGTTCACCGTAGCCACCCACCTTAGCGATGATTCGCCTCGGTAGAGCGATACGTCTGAGCGAGCCTTTGAAAGTCCAAGCCGGATCCCTGTAGGGGCAAGTCTGGATATCCTTTGCTTCTCCTTGAGGCAAAGCAGGTCGGGACAGCTGCATGATTGCCGTTTTGAGACGGCAGTCCGCTTGAGCGGAACGGGGTGTTACATCCTACCCAACTTAGAAAAAGTCTCGTCCTCGAGACTTACTAAGGACAAGCAGTAATCTAGGGTTGAGGCAATCCTAGACAAGTCGTTTGTACTTGTTCATTTGGATCTTCACTTGCACAAGCTTCGATCTTAGCATAACGCTTAGACTGGATCGTGCGCACCTTTGACATGCATTTCTAGTGTGAACACGTCAACCAGCTTAGTGATAGCGAAGTCTTAGCACTCGAGTTTCACCTTTTTCTAAGTCTTGGATGGTGCACTAGTTCAAGGCGTCCCTCGAATAGATGCATTCAACCAAACTTAGGGTTAGTGAAAATCTCGGACAAGCTACTAGCGATACTCTCAAGGGTTCGCACAGGTTGGCACAAAGGCCACTCGCAGCATACAACCAGACAAGCAAGCATAACATTCAAAACGCATTTTGAAAGTATTTAGACTTATTGTTGGAACATCCCATCGAGGCATTGAGAGAGAGCGTACACATAACCCACGAACGAGCTTTCGAAACAGAGATATCGAATCGAAGTCCAAAGGGGTAGAAGCCAGGCTCTGATACCATTCTGTCACGCCCCGATCTCCCGCAGGCAATCGGCCGTTCCCGCTAGGCGGGAATCACCCTCGCCAGCGCTCCCGCGGAACGATCGCTTAACCCATCCGGGCGTGATGCCGCACGAGCGTGAGCCACGCCCGTGCAAGGCCATGTTTCATTGGCTGGCAGTTAGAGTTCTAAGCCACAGAGTCGCACAGATTGTCCGAGTGCAGCGGAGTCATGAACGCATAGCGATTCGGTAACAGGTTCACTGAGTCGACAAATATAGCGAAAGCATTGAAACAAGTAGAGTAATCTCTTTATTGATATGAAACATGTATTACAGGCGGCGTATAACCGAGATTACAAGTCGCTCAAGCCTCTCTCTCTGAAACAGTAAAAGCGTGCCAAGTGGCTACAACTGTGGAATGATTGTACAGGCGATGGTCAGGCGATGTTCACAACTTATGTCTTTTATATGTGCTTCAGTCCCGGACGCACCGTTGCAAGGCTTCAGAGGATACTCCTGGCCTTAGCACGCACGAAGGAGGCGTCCGCACCGTACGAGGTTCTCCCGCACCCTGCATATCAAACTGGTGGATTATCAGTACATTGAATGCACTGGTGGGGAAACTACTCGCCCGCTCGACAAATCCAAACACGTAGTACAGGTTCCGTGCACAACTATTAAGTTATCTTTCTATTTGCCTTAGGATCAGTTTCATGCAAATATTGAATAGCTTAACGTGTCGGGCAGTGCGCCGTGCGATGTTTGAGGAAACACGGCGAGACTTACCATTTGTCCTTCCCTGTCCAAGGCAAACATTATTGATTTAAGCATGGGCAAGTATAAAACATTTAGGAGGCAAGCATATGCAAACAGGAGGGTCATTTTTAATATGATCGTCAGGTGTTTAGTTGTTCTTGATGCGATGCAGTGACTCGCACGCGGATAGCCGCTAAGCGAGGATGACTTATCTATATGAACATGATGTCGCTGGCATAGCCATAAAGGACCGTTTAGTCTCAGGGCGAAGTGACGTACGACGCGGGTGGCGAGCCCCGTCGCATAACACTTGCCGGGTAACATACGACTAACATACGTTCCGTCCGGATCGGATCGGTCCCAGTGCCCTGGTGTGACCGTCCGCGGAACTCAACATAACACAATTGTGCACACAGGTGGTCCGCGACAATGCAGGTCAGGGTCTGTCCTTTTTCCATAGCTTGACATGATAATCATGAAACTTAAACTTAGTCTGAACGAGGCATATTGCTCCACGAGCTGTGATTCCATCAGTACATAACACGATCCTCGTTCAGATGCACACATAGCATGATTATCATTCAAGCGAGATTTACGTTCAGTATTTATTCTTGCTTAGTGCATTCCCCTGGTTCGGGGATTGCCTTAGATGACCTGACGGTCCCGGATTCTTGCAGGGTCAATCATACACGGAACGACTACTGAGTAGTCTCCCGGAGTAAGGATGAAAACAATGCACATTCAAGCAGACAAGCATGCGTTTCTAAGGAACATAAACAGGGACGTTGCTCGGACCCGAAGGTAAGCCGAGAGTTGAAACCGTTAAGGGACTTAGCATGCGAGGGTCTGAACATAAGCAGTATTTCAATTTCCATGTTCTAACATAAGCAATATGAGTTGGGATTATTCCCTTAGCTAGGTGCGTTGGATTTATTAGCATGCAGGGGTGAATCACCTAGCGACTAGCATAATATTCCAGATTTTATGTGTGCTGGCTAAGCAAAGACAAGTTCACCGTAGCCACCCACCTTAGCGATGATTCGCCTCGGTAGAGCGATACGTCTGAGCGAGCCTTTGAAAGTCCAAGCCGGATCCCTGTAGGGGCAAGTCTGGATATCCTTTGCTTCTCCTTGAGGCAAAGCAGGTCGGGACAGCTGCATGATTGCCGTTTTGAGACGGCAGTCCGCTTGAGCGGAACGGGGTGTTACAATCTATATGGCGAACGAGTGGAGATATTCACCGATCATAAAAGTCTGAAGTACGTCTACACCCAGAAGGACCTAAATCTGAGACAAAGACGATGGCTCAAAGTGATGGCGGATTTCGAAATTGATCTACAGTACCATCCATGGAAAGCTAATGTGGTGGCAGATGCTCTAAGCAGAAGACCCTCGGCATTCTTTATGATCACCCAACCAGGTCTTCTGAGAGATCTAGAAAATTTGGGAATAGAGGTCATTATGCCAGGACTTGACGGCCAATTATCAAACTATCAGCTGCAATCAACCTTGGTAGAAAGAATCAAAGCTGCTCTACCAACAGATGCAAGATTTCAGAGGCTTCGACAAAGAACAAAGGCTGGAATTCAGACAGGATATCGCATACACGAAGATGGAACTCTAAGATGTGGTGATCGTCTTTATGTTCCAAATGGAGAACTTCGTAATGAGCTTATGTCAGAAGCTCATAGCTCAACATACTCTATACATCCAGGAGGCACCAAGATGTACAGAGATCTGCGACAATATTACTGGTGGCATGGAATGAAGCGGGAAATAGCACGCTTTGTGGCTAAATGCCTGGTGTGTCAGCAAGTCAAGGCGGAACATCAAAGATCTGTCGGTCTACTTCAACCCCTCCCAATACCTGAATGGAAATGGGAACACATTACGATGGACTTTGTTACGGGCTTCCCAAGAAGTCCTAGTGGTCGTAATGCTGTCTGGGTAATTGTAGACAGATTCACAAAGGCTGCTCATTTCCTACCTTTCAGAGTCGGGCAATCTACAGAAGTCTTGGCAGATATGTACATGAAGGAGATAGTGCGTCTGCATGGAGTACCAGTCAGTATAATATCTGACAGGGATACGAGGTTTACATCTTACTTTTGGCGAAGTATGCAAGAGAGTCTTGGTACCCGCCTCAAGTTCAGCACCTCGTATCATCCGCAGACAGATGGCCAGTCAGAGCGCACCATCCAGACCTTAGAGGATATGCTGAGAGCCTGTATGCTTGATTTCAGCGGATCCTGGGAAGATCACTTACATCTGGTGGAATTTTCCTACAACAACAGCTATCAAGCGAGCATCCAAATGGCTCCCTTTGAAGCTTTGTATGGAAGGAAATGCCGTTCCCCAGTATGCTGGAGTGATGTTGGCGAGAGACAGATTCTGGGGCCAGAACTGATTATTCGTACGGTGGAGAAAGTAAAGAAGATCCAGGGACACCTACGAGCTGCACAAGACAGGCAGAAGCACTGGGCCAACATTCACCGACGACCTCTAGAGTTCCAAGTAGGGGAGCATGTGTTCTTAAAGATCTCACCTACTAGAGGAACTATCAGATTTGGAGGAAGAGGGAAGCTAAGTCCAAGGTACATTGGACCCTTCGATGTGCTAGATCGCGTCGGAGAAGTTGCTTACAGGCTAGCTCTACCTCAGACCTTGGAGGGAGTACATGACGTCTTCTACGTATCTCAGTTGAGGAGGTACATTCCAGACCCGAGTCATGTGCTAGACTACTCAGAGATCACTATTGGACCGAGCTTATCGTACCAGGAGGAGCCTGTAGAGATCCTGGACCGTAGCGAGAAAGTGCTGCGAGGTCAGACTATTCCTCTTGTTCGTATTGCATGGAGACATCATGCACCAGGTGAATCCACCTGGGAACGGGAAGAGGATATTCGACAGCGTTATCCTCACCTATTTCCAAACCAGGGTATGTCCAATATTTCAAATTAAAACTTTTTCTTAATCATCTTATGTCCTTAATTAATCTTTCATTCTCATTATATGGTTGTTTTTATTTCGAGGACGAAATATTCTAAGGAGGGTAGGTTGTAAACTCCCTCGACCAGATTTTAGTAATTTAGGATTAGTTTTGATTAATTAGAATTATGACAATTTTTTTAATCTTATTTATTATATAATCTATTGATTGTGCACTTGTTTATTACACAATTAATTAGGGCATCACACTAGCTGTTAACCCTAAACAAATTTCACATCCCTGCCCTAGACTTGTTAGACTACACTTTCTGTATTTTTAGCAACTTCCAGAAACCTTGTTTGGTACTTCGTTTTATTTATTTTTCTATTTAAATTTCTGCTCTTTACCATCTATGTACCCCTAGAGATTTGAGGACCAGTAGGTACCTGTTTTTGCCAAAAAAAAATACGATAATATTCTACTCTAATTGTACTTCAAATATCGTTTTGACACCGTAGAAAAATTATGACCCTAATAGCCTCTAAATAAATAGTAAACACCGTGCGCAGTATTTATTAAATAATAAATACGATGACCGTATCACCTGCAGAATCAGACCCTGCCCCTGCCCAGACTCACCCCACACTGTCCAAAATATTTTTCCCAGCTATTTCCCTCATTTTTGTACAATTCATAATTACGGGAAATCAGTATCTGAAATTTGGTAAATTACGAAATTACGCAAAATATAAATTTTATGCATTTATGCAATTATTAAAAAGTTAGGGGTTTATATGCAAAATTGCATGCTAGGTGGTCTAATCCTATTGGCTAGACCATAGGTGGGTGGGACCCACCATGAAAATCCAGAGAAATCCTGTGAAAATATCCCAAAATATCAAAATTACCAATTTATCCTTAAACTTCCCAATATTTACAATTTTGCCATTGCCTACACACCTATATAAACCCTAGTACTTCCCTCCATTCCAACCCATCCCACCACCACCACGGCCACCCTCCGCCCACCGGACCACCGCCGAACCCGTCGCCACTTCCCTTCCTTTCCCTCCGACCACTGCCACCCCCCACCGGACCACCGCCTCCGCCGCCCTGAGCTCCACAGCATCATCCCGACACCACCTCCACAGCACCACCACCACTCCCATTCACCCCCAGCGCCGCCTCCGGCCATCGCCGACCACCGCCACCATCCCCAAACGCTTCGCCCCGACCTCCCCTACCTACCACCACCACCTCACCTCCCCACGACACCGCCTCCGGCCGCCCTAGCCCCCGCAGCAGCCACCACCCCCTAACCCTTGCTGCTGCCACCTTCATCCCCGACGCCTCTAGCCGCCACCACCACCGTCGTGGACCTCCGCCACCATCACCAACCTGACCGCCGTCCTCCCCTCTGCCGAACCCACCACCTTCCCGGCCACCTCCGCCGCTCCTCCGCCGGCCAGAGCCCCCGCAAGCTGTTGCTACTGCTGCTGCTGCCCGTGGCCATTGCTGCTGTTGCTGCTTCTCCGGCCGCCTCCGGCCAGCTCCGCCGCCGTCCACCCGCCGTCGGCAACCCCTAGGGCCCACCTGTCAGTAGGTATACCCTTTATACCTATTATATATGTATTTATATATATATAATATCCTATATGTATATATATATGTATATATACATATGTATATATATGTATAATAATGTATTTATATGTATAAATGTATTATTTTATATAATAAAAGTTATATACTATTAATTACAGTATATTATACTGTATATATATTATATCTATATATAACTATATTTTTATACATATATATATTTATATATGTATAAATTGTATATAGGTATATATATATATACTATATATATTATTATGTGTATATGTATATGTATATGTATATGTATATGTATATTATATAATATTATGATATATATATATATACATTTATTTCTATATATATATCTATAGTATATATATAAATGTGTACATATATTTATATATATATAATATGTATACTATATGTTATATATGTATATGTAACATATTTGTATATGTTATATAAATACTATCTATGCATTTTTTTCTTTTATTTATTTTTCTGCATTTATTTCCTGCACTTATATATATAAATATATCTATATATATATATTATCTATATATATTAATATCCAGCTGGATAATACAGCTTATCTATATATTATATATTTCAATTCTTGCAAATGTTATTTTAATTTATTTACTGTGCTGGATATTACAGCCTATCTATATGTATATTTACAGTGGTCACATAAAAACCCTGATACTATTTTATATTATATTTGCTGAATAGTACAGCACTTATATACGCATTAAAATCCTGTACTGTCATTTCAATTTACCTATATTATATCTCAGTGGATATACCCTGACTATTATATTTATTATTATATCAGAGGATACACCCTGATAATATTATAATATTATATATCTATCGCAGTGGATATACCCTGCTACTATTTACCTGCATTTGTCTGTTCTTTAAATAATATATATATATTGCTATATATATATTATATCTATATAGATACTATATATATATACCTATATCATATATATGTATATAAGTATAGATAAATGTATACTTATTATTTGCAACCAAGATATTCACAAACACTATCTGTTGTAACAGAAACCAACTACAGCACAGCCAGTGACCCCCTGTCACCAGCACCTTCAAACCTGACTGTGAGATCAGGTTATCAACAATATCAAGGAGTAGGCAAGTATACCTTGCCAAGTTAATGTTTAAATTCAATTATTGATAACTGTTTTTGATATTCATATACTATGAGTACCAGAGACTGCCTCTGGTACAGTCAACTAATACGTTGACGATTAGTGTAAATAACTTAGCATTACAGACTCACCAACAGCTGTGAGAGTATTTTGATATTCTCCCAAACCCTATCACGGGAACACGCAACATGGTTGCATTACATATTGGGATGCGAGCTGCGTATGTGATTAGCTACCAGTACGTGTGGCCCGCATCACGGATTAGAATAACTCAGGAAATGTACGACTTGACATTTAGTTTCATTGGGATGGGAAAGATAACTAGTAGACGTATGGGACACCCCCTCCATATATGATTTATACCTTCGTACCATGCTCCTCGGAGATGGTCGATTGCAGAGCTACCCGTGAGTCCGGGGGCATACGACACATATACTAGCCAGTCGCCACGATTGGTGAATTACGTCAGTGTATGTCTAGCCACACATTCCCATGCGTACTACAAGGTCTTTATTTGCATTTTCACATAGAATGGTTAGCACCCTGTATTTATTTCCTTTATTTCCTTTATTCAGTATTTACATACATGGTATGTCATTTTCTGTATCTTGTTATGTCCCACTGAGGACCTGGTTCCTTGCCAGATCTAGACGAGGCTTTCTACCCCACTGTGTACGGCCCTGATCAGGAGGCCAGATGTGCTACTGAGGAGGAGCTCGAGGAGACGACCTCAGAGTATGCTTGACCCTAGAGGCCTGCCACCAGGAGATGGAGATGTTTTGCTCAGATAGACACTGCTTAGTCTATCTGATTTTTCTACACTATTATCAGTTTTTGGAGTAGACTTGTATTCTCACCAGTTGTGTACTATATCAGACTCAGTTTTATATATATTTCAGCACTTGTTTTTCTGACATATTGTTGTGGATGAGATAGTTTTACCTGTTCTATACTTGTAGTATTTTAGGACAGCGTAGCACGTCCCTTTGGGTCCATCAAAGTGGATTAAGCCCATAGTGATGTGTCAGCTGGCCAGTGACATGTGGCCTAGTTCCTGACATTTTGGGACTGGGGCGTGACAAAGTTCAAGACTGACATGTACCGTAAGAAGATGGAGATCCAGCTCAAAGATCTTCTTTACTGGATTCACATTGAAGATGAGGTCAGGGGACAACTGAAGATGGATTCCCTGTCCAAACAGTTGGCAAAGGCCAACTTGGTGCATGCTGGTGATTCCAAGGGGAAGTAGAAGGCTTCTCACAACAAGAAAAAAAAGGACTTCAACCATCTGAAGGTGAAGTCGGCTTCATTCAAGCCAAAGCCAAAGCCCAAATCCGAAGTGACTTGCTTCAATTGTGGCAAGAAGGGCACTACCGGATTGACTGCAGATCCAAGCCCAAACAGACAGAGCAAGGTAAGCCTAACAAGGTTGCTATGATTGCGTAGGTTGTCATGACTGGTGTCAACTCTGACTGGTTGGTGGACACTGGAGCATCCTGCCATGTTTGCTCAAAGAAGGAGTTGTTCACCACCTACAAGCCTATATTTGAGAAAGTTATGGTGGCGAACCAAGCACAAGCTGAAGTACTCGGGACCTGAATGATGGTACTGACCTGACTTCGGGAAAGTCACTGACACTTCAGGATGTGAAGCATGTACCAATGATAGTTAAGAATCTGATCTCAGAAAGTCTGCTCTGCAATGCAAGCTTGAGGATGGATATTAATGCTGGAAAGATGGTGATGTCTTACAAAGGAACATACTTCGAAAAAGCTTTCTGTACCGAAGGGATGTTCAAACTTTAACTTGTAACTCCTGCTACGATGATAAATGCAGTCACTTCTTCTGGTTATTCTCTCGAGTTATGGCACAATAGACTAGGACATATTCATTGTAAAAGAATAAATAAGATATCTAGTCTAGGGCTTATCTCCAAATATGGAAGTAAGGAGTTAGAGAAGTGTGAGGTCTGTGCGCAAACAAAGATCACCAGAAAGCTGTTTAAACGGGTTAACCGAAGCACATATCTTCTGGAGTTGGTGCACTCAGATATCTGTGACTCCAAACAGTTCTCCACAAAGGCTAAGATATAGTATTTTATTATATTCATCGATGACTACTCGAAGTATGCGTTCGTCTATCTGCTCAAGTCAAAGGATGAAGCATTCGAGAAGTTCAAGGAATTCATGGCTGAAGCTGAACGTCAGACAGGGCAATAACTCAAGAGACTTAGAAGTGATCGAGGTGGAGAGTATAGGTCTATTGAATTTGTATCGTTCTGCAAAGAACATAAAATGTCAATGAGAGGACTGCTCCATATTATCCTCAATTAAATGGAGTAGCTGAGAGAAAGAACAGGACTTTGATAGAAATAATGAACTAAATACTGTTAACTGCGGGTCTTCCAAACTGCTTCTGGGGAGAAGCTGCTTTGACGGCTACGTTACATCCTGAACAGAGTGTCGTACGCAACATCCGATGTCACTTCTCATGAACTCTGGTCAAGCTGACCAAGTCACGCCCACAAAGGACGAGAACCACCGAGATCTTCATCAACAAAAAATTCTAACATGTGCCCACGTGACAACCTGACCCGACCATGGTTACAGCTGCACGCTGTTAAGGGGGCACACATGGCACCCTTCAGCATCCATGCGGCCCAACATATGCACGCCTAGGGATGACTATAAATAGTAGGGTAACACACCCATACAAGTGGCTGGCTATATGTGAACCTACAGTCAAGCAAGAGAGAAGAGCTTTCTTCTCCTGCATCGAATTGTCCACGGAGTAAAGAGAGTTGCTACACTCCTAACCCTCCATCGTCACCCCCCCAAAAAATAAATTTGTACTTAGATTGTCTCCTAGGACTTCTCTGTACTTTATTTTCGTTTGTTAATTAAATCAAGCTCTCTTTGAACTTTCAAATTTAATAGCGAACACTTGGCCCAACATATACCAAACATAAAGCATTTGAAAGCCATAACAGATACCAAAAATATCCAAGTAGATACCAA
The DNA here is from genome assembly GCA_036927795.1 of Iris macrosiphon. Classification (NCBI taxonomy): domain Eukaryota; kingdom Viridiplantae; phylum Streptophyta; class Magnoliopsida; order Asparagales; family Iridaceae; genus Iris; species Iris macrosiphon. The sequence continues at coordinate 21,195,445 of JAYESA010000013.1, forward strand.
TAAGCAGATACCAAGCATAAAGGATACCAAGTAGCCGATACTAGTGTAGGAGTGATATCAAACTGAAGCATATTTGGCACACTGCTACCTGGGTAGCAAAAACAATAAAACTCATATTATACATGAGCATAAGTATTTGAAAGCCAATATTAAGTCAACCTTCCAGCATCATAGATGCAAATTTGCTACTGCCAGGTTTATACCAATGATATCGATGCCCACATATTCCTATCTGAAGTGTGAAGGGACATGAGACACATAGTTCAAATGAGTCACCCTACTCAGTCATCATTGCCATATATTTTATTTAGACTCAGAGTGTTCATCCCATTCATCATTGTCCAAATCTTAGCTAATACGTCGACCATTTCACAAATGGGAAAGGGTCTACCATCAATCGTATATATTTTAGACCGCACGGAACTAAAAAGTAACACGTCGATTACCTCTGGCCATTTCCCAAGAGTGAAAAGGGCTGCCATCAACGCATAGCATGTGTTTTGAAGGGACATACAACATATGGCTCCAAGCAATCATAAATCCAGTCATCATCGTCATATGTACACTATTTAGACTCATCATTGTCTAATACTCTCTTGCATTTCTGGCTTTGTCTTGCATGAAGTATACATAATACACAAATTAGCCATACAAATATGAGGAATATTTACAAAAAAGTTCATTAGTTAGAATATATACATTCGAGTTGGCCCTTAGATATGATACATGTTTCACCTATTGCATATCAAACCTCATACAAAACGTAATGTAGGTACTGAATATTACATAAACCACCACATGATAACTATAAGAAAAAAATATAAAACCACCTCCTCCTAAACAAATAGGCCACTTGCTTGTGTGGCAACTTTTAGCTTTCTTGTATGTGATACATTGGGGTTCCTTATCAAGAGAGCTAAAGTAGCTCATAGCCTCCTCTCTATTTTTGCAAATAATAATTCCCTTTGAAGCCATTAACTTGCCTGTGGCATTCTGACCACTGAGTGTAGACCCTAGGAACCCTCCCTTCAATACAATATAGTACGCCATTCTAACATTTCAATTAACATATAATATTAGCCACAATTAAAACCAAAGTAGATAATATATATATACCAACATGCTACCACATGCTCATAAATATTACAAACTAAGTTTAAGTAAGTTCACATAGTAAAGTTCACAAAATATTATAACCCAACATAATAGGAGCATGCTAATTGAAGTTCACAAGGCTACCAAATGTTCACAAAATGTTACCACCCAACATAATAGGACCATGCTAATCGAACCTCACAGGGTTACCAAAAGTTCACAAAATGTTTGCCCCCCAACATACTACTAAAAGTTCTCTTATCAAATGTCCGGGTTATGGAAAGAGTGCTTGTCTTCAAACTTATGCGGCCACGAAACGGTTTCGACATTCCCATAAACTTTGTTGCCTCAATTTCGTGCTCCACTAGGAAGTCATATGCCTGCATAAGTAAGTTGACATCGAACTCTTGCATGCTAAAAACAATGGATCCTAGCTTCTCAATAAAAATGTAGCTTCTCATGAAAAGGTGTATCGAACCCTTTGTTGATAGCGGTTGCCATTACATTAACGTTATCAATAAGCTTACTCATGGTATCATCTCTTGATTCTGTCACACTCCTACGACGTTTCATCCCCGATGAGTTTGTGGTATTGGATGGAGTTGCCTTCGCTTTAGAAATATTGTTTTGTGACTTGTTGACCTAATTGTCACGGGACTATCTGGATCATCGTCATCTACGTACTCACATATATCCCAATGTGATAACGTATCCCGTGCCAGGCCCCTCCTAGCATGGTCGTCACCACAGACAATGCTAAGCATATCATAATTCTTGATTGGAATATTTATCCATGTAGCCATTTCAGATATTATCTATATAAGAACAAACGAATATGTTTGTTAGAACCTACATAATCTTAGAAAGTATATAATTGAATAATACAAGTATCTCTATTACCTTTATAAGATCTTCATGGGTATGACCATCCAAAAGAACTCGTCATCCCACCCTGCACCAGATAGGTCCTTAGCTTTCAAAATCCTCAACCACTTAGTCTTCCATCCTCGCAAGGGGTTCTGTACATTTTTCACCGTATAAGATTCCCCGAATTTCTTATTGATTGCATTGCATATATGTGTGAAGGCTTCGCGTTTGAAGCTTTTGTCACACTTTCTCCCTTGTTCCGCTTCATAGCAAATAAGATTTAACATCTCGTCAGAATGTGAATCGGGCCATCATTTGTTAGGGGTGCCCCCTTTTACTTCCTTTATTTTTGCCTCCTTCTACCCTACTATTCTTACCTTTGTCATGTCCTACCTTTTTTTGTAGCTACCTTCTTCGTTCTTCTCTTAGAAGGAGAAGAAACTTGATCCTCAATCGAAACATTTTGTTTATTAGAGGCATCGACATCTACATCGACATAGGAATAAGAATCCCCAAATGTACCTGTATTGTAAGGCCAGTATTAAGGAGGTGCATTGAAGTCATAAAGGTAGGTGGTACGGACTATGAAGTTTCATTACCTAGAGATGAAGGTGAACTTTGAGGCACCCCCAACGATCTTCTTTGTAATTGAGGTGGTGCAAACGGGCTTCCCTCATGGATTGCAAAGGGTGGATAGTTTGGAAAATTATCAGACATCTCACCTGTTGACATGAGGACTTTAGAAACAAATGTACACACAATTGCATTATAAAGCATAAACAATATTTTTTGCAATAGAAATTGCCAACCAAGCCAGTCATTAGTACAAAACAGTTAGTTCATAAAGCATACACATAGCCAAAAGAAGTACAAAATAAGACAACTGTAATTTCAACCCCTACCCTCTCCACCCACGTAATCATTCCATATACGCAATGCTATTGCATCAAGCTTCTCCTCTCAATCCTTCTTCGCATTCCTTTGCACTTGTTGACTAGTTTGAGAGTATTCCTCATAGTCAAACAAGTTTTTGTCACACACTTCTTCCTCCAATGTGCTAGCATCACTATCACCAAGGATGGGGTCGTCATTGGGATCAACGCTTAATATTAAGTTATGTAGAACACAACATGCGCGTACAATGTCAACTTGTGTAGGGAAATCATAAAATTTCTTCTCTCCCAGTATGCAAAAGTGATTCTTAAGCATTCCGAAGGCACATTCAATTTTAGCACAACTTTGAGTACCTATAGTTGAAGAGTTCATTTGGATCAGAAGGATTACGACCTCTTTTGGGATTCAAGTGGTACCTAACTCCTCGGTAGGGTGCAATAAAACTAGGCATCATTGTAAATCCAGCATCCACTAGGTAGTACTTTTCTACAATAAAAAATTATAATCTTTAATCTACATATTAGGAACCTACGTAGCTAGAGGAAAGTACAAAATAACTGACCAATAGTTACCTGAAATAACCTTAAATCCATTGGGCCTCGAGAGAGCATCCTTTAGAACGATCATGTCATTTGCATAACCCTCCCAACCAGCCAAAACATATATGAACATCTTGTTGGGTGTAGCAGCGGCTAACACATTTTGTGTCACTTGTTTCCCACCCCTAAACCTCGGTACTAATGCAGATGGTAGGGTTGCTTGGATATGTGTGCCATCGATCAAACCAATACAATCCTACAGTTCAATATGAGCATATGTAATATGTATTTCCAAAACATAGTAATTCTAAAGCTAACCATTGGACTATGAAATAGTATATTACCTGAAAATAGGAAAACCATTCAGGAGACTCTCTAATCTCGGTCGGGACATCACCACTCGGTTGCTTCATGTATTGTTCTTTAATAGTACTTATAACACGAAGTACTTTTCTGAAATATCTATATATGGTTTCGCCAGAACGGATAAAATCAATGCCACAAACCCTATTCTTAGACTTATGTCCCAACATGTAAAGAAAGAGTGCTACTTGCTCCTCTACATATACATGTCTTGTATCCCGGAGGGACCCATTGGCCTTCAACATGTTTACAAGCCTATAGAAAGGGCCAGAACTCATTCTAAGATAGTAGACACAGTTATGTGCACCGTTCGTATGGATGCGATACATGTGGGCTTTGTGCCATTGCTCTCTTATCATTGATGGTTCCTTTGAAACACCTCTTTGTTCATTTTTCTCCTCCTCCATTAATGATTATAATTATAATAATTGTAATTACACTTGTGATGACAGCTCGCAACAACGGAGTTTTAGGATTAGATAAATCCATCAACAAGATAACATTTAGATAAATTATAATGGTCCTATGCTCATTCCAAATAAAATTTTTATAGACAGTAGGAATAAATTAATATTGTTTGGAATTTTGTTTCATGACTTCGTATACATTTTTCCTAAAAAAAAATATTGTTCAAAAATTTATTGGACACAACATATGTAAGTATACCAAACAAACATATAAAAGATCTGAACATGTACATCACACTACCAGAATAAGTCAAATTAGCGACGTCTAGAAACGTCGCTAAATGGCATAAAAATGTTGCTAAAAAAATTTAACGACGTAATTAGCGACGTTTCAATAAAGTAGCATTTAAGCTAGTCGCTGACATAAAAAACGTCGCTAATTAAAAATTTTGCGACGTTAAAAAGTTTAAAAAGTTTAGCGACGTCATAAATAGACGTCGCTAAACGTCGCTAATTAAAAAAATTAGCGATATCATCAATAGAGGTAGCTAAATGTCGCTAATTAAAAAGTTTGCGACATTAGAGACATCGCTAAATATGTCGCTAAAAATTAAAAAAAAACAACGTCGGTAAATATGTCGCTAAACGTCGCTAAATCATAAAAATCAGCGACGTTTAGCGACGGTAAAGAAGCTTATAGCGACTATTCTTTAAAAACTGAAGTACATTCGCTAAACGTCGCTATGTGTCGCCAATAGCATCGTATAGTGAAGTTTATTTTAGGAGTCGCTCAAGTCTTTAATATTAGCGACGTTATATTATGACGTCGCTAAAAATATCGCTATTTCATCATATTTTGGTAGTGTCACAACTCAAATGTTTACATTTTTAAGTAGATGTTCATGGAAAAATAATTACCTAAAGTTCAAATCTCCTAGATATACCCTAGTCGAAGTAGATCTGACCTCAAAAATTGGAGATCATACCCCAAAATAGTAGATCTATGGTCGTAAGCCATAGATATGTGAAATCAAAGGCTAAAAACACGAAAAATTTTATATGAAGAAGAAGAAGAAATGTGGAGAAAGAGGAAAAACTAGGATATATTCATGTATAAATTTTACCTAAAGCTCGATACTCGTAGATCTATCCAAGTCGCAGCAGATCCATGGTTGAAAAAATCGAGATTAGGTCTCAAAACAGTAGATCTATTGTCGTAGACCATAGATCTGTGAAAATTTGAGATTATACTCACGAAAATGTATGTCTAAAGAAGAAGAACTGTCGAAGAAGAGCAAAAAAGAAGGAGGAAAATTTATAGTGCAACAGAGGTGACAACAAGCTTTCACGGTTGGGGACGAGTTCCACAGGGAAGAAACTGCTATGGAGGAGCACCTTTTCCTCTTCCCACGCTTTCCTTCTCTCCATTTTCACCCAAAAAAGGGTGTGGTAAAACTGGGCAAAAGACAAGGGAGACATGAACTGCAGCAGCATCCCATCAATGCATTTCATTGAGTTTCCTCTTTTAAACCAAACGACTGAACTTGGCGCAGTTCACCCGACTTTCCAATTTATGGTGAGTTTCACCCCACTTTCCAATTTATTTTGACCATTCTTGCCTGCCTTTTCCTTGTTTATTTTCTAGGGATGAGATGGTGCATCGGGCATTAAGGGGGCCTATCGGGCATTAACGGGATGTTTGATTCGCCGAAGTGGAGCCATGTGAAAATTTTATAAAAATAAATTTTTTTAACCTATTTTGGTACTTTAAAAATGTAGATATTAGAATGGAAAGTCATAATGCACCGAGAGGCATCCATTCCTTACTTCGGAGGTGTTTTGTGCGCACGCAAACAAGCACCGACCGCAACAACAAGGAAGGATGACCAATAGAGTCTGACACAAACCGTCATAATTTTTTTGTGATAGTCGAGGAATTTCTTTATCTGAGATGCAAGACGCTCGTGAGTACGTGCCTTCCGTACCACCACAGGTCGTTCTTGGGTGGATCCCGCTCCTAAACATAAGGGAGGGATAGGGGAAGGGGGGTATTTGGATGGTTGTTGAAGTAATTTGAAAAATGTAACTATTTTTTGAAGTGACATGAATAATAAATCTTTTTTTTGTTAAAGTAGATAGGAAATGGTTCTCCAACCAAACGTGTAAAATGGGAACAAAGATTTTTCACTTCCGGGTTCCACTTCGGAGAAAAAAACTATGATGTCAAAACTCTGATTTCGTGGCAGACAAGATTTACTGTTCATGTTAAATAACAGTAAATTTTGTCTGCAAATCCTCTAACTAAACACTTGAAGTTGTCCATAATTCAGATTTTGGCTGCTTCCGTACTCCAAATCTGTAAACCAAACAACCCCTAAATTTTTAACTTGTACTCTAGTAAAATTCAAAAATTAGCAAAAACAAAAGGGCTAATTAGCGTTTAGACCTTTGATTTTATACCAGCTTAGAGTTTAATTTCTAACATGTATAATTGGAATTGTATTTTTTTTGTTTCCTTTTTCCTACTATATGCTCGGGATATAATGAAAAAAAAAACAAAAAAAAAAAATTTAGGGTCCAAACTTTCCAATTGGACATGTGAGGGCTTCTAAGTTATTATAAAATTTAGGGTCTAAATGCTAATTAGCCCAAAATAAAATTATTATTGTATCATTGTGTGTCACGTCGGGCTCCCAAAATACGGTAAGTCGGGTATGTAACTAACATCTACAGGTTACACGTCATACGAATACATTGGTACCTGCATTCGCGATTATCGCTTCTAAGATTCTAGGATAGAATATATATGGTATTAAACTAGCACTACTTCTAAAATATCCACATATATTACACATAAAGCTGTCTAAAGATAATTTACAACTCATACCAGTAAGTACTTCCAAATTAATTAATTTACATAATTTATATATCCAACAACAAAATGAAGTTGAAGCATCCCTAGACCATCGTTAATCATTCTTTGGCTTTATCTACGTGTGCCACATCTTCCCCTAGTGAACAAATACTAGGTCATCAAAGACATACAAGTTCTCGATCAAGAACGATAAAAAAAAGTAAATTATGGTATGAAAGTGATATGAAATGGCTGAGAATCATTTCTGACAAGAATTTGATAGATTAGACTCTATAGGAGTATTATAGTGTTATAAAATATGACTCTATCTAAATCTTATTCTGGTGATACCTTGGTGTCTGATCGCTCAGTACATCCTAAATTCACTAACACAAACACAAACAAGGGTCATATATGATGATATACTTTTGGAGAACAACTCTTTGAATATTCATTTGTCTAGTTTTTCGACAATAATCCTGTGACCAGGGATCAAATGATTTCAGGATGGCACAACACTTAGTGTCTGACCCCTCATATTGTGAGTAAAATTTTGTAATCATTAATTTACACAATCGATATTTTAATCGAAATAGGTACATCTAAATTTAGAAACATGTAAGTGAGCTAAGCCTCACATACTCACTTCAGAAGGCCTTGCTAAAGGAGCTAACTACTGATCAGTTTTTGATATAATTATATTATAGGAATTTCGTACGGTGACATCTAAGTTATTCTCCCCCGTCCAATGCACTAACCTAAAGCTACAAACATACTTATTCTATTATCTTATATTAACTTTGCTTTGACCCAAGAATGTATCTCGTTTGGACTATCTAAGTATTGCGAAATATGATGATATAATTTGATAATGTCCCCATCAAATGGAACATAGCATAAAACAATGAAAATATAATTAGTTTCGCATGCGTGACCATGTGTACGTGTCCTATATGTCCTATACTTTCACTATTCGACCCCTAAATTTTATTAATGAAAAAATTGAGAGTCAGTCGCTATCCAAATATATAGTTACCTAAAGTTTGGGTTTGGTATTTACGATAATTATTGGATTTCGACAATTTAACTTTCAATTTTTTAAAATTTTTTAGCAATCCCCTTTGTATTTCAAGCTCCAATTTTCTATCGTTCTTGCTCGAATCTTGTTTTGAGATTATTGCTTTCGGGTTACAAATTTCGTACAAAAATATGGAAAACTAAAATTACAATAACTTGTAATGAAACGAAATTACAAACTGACTTGGATTACACTCTTTGAATTCAACAACTAGCAACGGAACGAAGTTGCTACAACTAGAAGAAAGAGAACTTAGGAAGAAGACATCTTGCTGGGATGATGAAGATCACCGTTGCTAAAAGCAAGATTCTACCCTTTTTGTCGATCTGCTCTTAGGAACCAAGAAGTTCTAAAAGAAGAACTTATGGAACGCTCATTTGTACTATTGCACGTACTGAACTTTGACCCTCGGAGTGCACGAACAGACAAGACTTAGTTGCTTCTCGTAGCTGCTGCTAACTCTCCTCTCGTAGTATATAATTATTTTGCCTCTCTTTCAAAAGAGAAGAACTTGTGTTTATATAGGAAAACCAACCCCCAAGCAGCCCACTACTCATAATGTCAGGAAAACCAGATAGTAACTCCATATTAAGTGGATGATTATAGTAGTAACCCCCACTAAATGGACTGTTACGTCCATTAAGCAGCGAAATCATAATTTCTGTACGAGCATCATTTTCGCGCCAACTATATTTTCGTGCAAGTAGCTATATCGCGAAAATTGCAATTTACGCAGGAGTAGCCCATGAGCAGTAATTGCAATTTTCGTATGAGCAGCCACCGCGCAGAAATCGCGCCCCGCTCAAAGTGTGCCAAAGCGCCACTTGCGTCCTTCACCTGTGCCCTCATCCGAGTCCGAGTCTAAGTCATTCAGGGCCTATCTCCTAAGTGAAATCCCCAAGAAATCAGTGACAAGAAACATAAATATTTTTTGGAGGTCTTGAATCTTGCCCTCTAGCAACATATCCCACCATACCAACATACTAACCACATGGACTACCACTCCCCATGTGCACAAGTCAATAAAAGAAGAATCTTATATCGAAATATACACTTGGGTTGCCATATGAATGTGGGACTATTTGGTAGAGATCAAATTAAAAAACCCTAACAGTTCTTTGCAAAAATTATCAATAAAAGCAAAGATGAAACTATGATAAAGAGGGAAAACAAAGTTCTGTAGAGGCATTTCCATGCCAACAATGAATGTAGTCTTTTTTTTGGGGCTTAGAGCTTCAAACTCAAAAATTATTTTCTCGCTCTGTTGCATTGCAATTTCAGGTTTAGATGAAACAATCACTGAACATGAAGAACTTCTTAATGGGTGCAATTTATGGATACCTGCTTCCATTGGTACAAATATATGGTTTTATTTTGCGAGGCTACTGGTTCCACAAAAACTTTAGGATTGAAGATTATCAGATCATGAAGATGGTATCAGTTTTAACATCTTTGTGATGAGATTTTCCTTTAGATTGGTTTCTGTCCATACAGAGAGCTCAGGGAGCTGGAAACCTAGACAATTTCTCATGAGACATTAGCTTTTACCCTGTAAATGTGGGTTCTTGGTTTACTTACATTTTTTCTGAGACTTACCGCTTGCTCTCACGAACATTTGACCTTTGAGATTTACGACCATTTTTATTCGGTGATAACGGCAAACACGGAACCATACGAATTTCGTTTGCCATTTTGGCTATTAGTTTCCAATGGAAACAGCAAATGATCCGTCTCAAACGGAACCAACCACACTAGCATAAAATACTTGGTGCATCAAAATTGTTTATGTTTTCTTCTATTAGGAAGGTCAAGTCTAGTTTACTGTATATATAATAAATGTTTTATACCTTTCACCACTTTCTTACAGCGATGAGTGCCACAATAAATTTTCTCATGTAGTTATTAAGATTACTTAATTGATTTCTTGCAAAAGAGGACAACTTAATTGGTCACGCAATTTTTAAAGCCAATAACCATTCTGAAAGCAACTTTTTCTGATATTACCAATATAACGGAGATCTTCAATTCTAGTTTAACCTCAGCCTTGTTCTTTCTATTTTTTGCTTGCTGTTCCAGGTATCATCATATTTATTTCTTCTCACGATTCACGAACCATAGTCAGCACGAGAACGAGGAATGCAAACATTAGATGGTCTCTCTCTCTCTCTCTCTCTCTCTCTATAGTTGATAAAATTGGACGAATGAAGACTGGTTCGGAGTTTGCCAGGACTCGCAACTCACTTCTTTTAAGATATAAATTTATGTACCAAGCCAAGCAAATTCATCCCTAGGCATGTACGTCTTGCCATTTGTTTCTCCATTACTAAGTTATTTTTACACAATTTTATACCTAAATGCAAAGTGATCGATTATAAATGTTCACCTACATATAGCTTCACCAGTTTTCATTGAAGTATTGTATAGTTCCTGTGATCACCTTGCTGAATTAGTTCAACAATAAGTTGTACTAGTTCGTTGTTGGTCCTCCTTGCTTGCTTGTGAAGATGGATGAGCCTTATTTTTCTTTCATTCTTGTGCACTAGTTCTTTGCTTCTCTCCGTCTTGTTCTCTAGTTCCCATCCGTTTGCGCATGATCACTTAGAACTTTATAAGTTGCAGTAATCCTTCTCTTGGTCACCAGAAAATGTGTCGAGTCATTTTCAGCGACACATTCCTGCAGCAAAATGTCCTTAATTAGATGTACCACTGCATTGATAAAATGGAGTTAAAACCGCGGAGCTGAATGAGACTAGAATGCTCTTAAGAAGATAAACTAGCCATCTGGTAGTTGTTAGATAACACCCAGAGTTCCCCCAAACACTTCATTAGGAATCAACAATACTTGAGGCTCAAAAGTCCCAGTGAAGTGCTTGAAGGAATTCCAGGTGACATTCAACTTCAAGCTGCAGTATTTGGCTTGTTTCATGGATTAATACTACTGTGTCCTATTTATATTTGTACATCTATGCCCAATGCATGCAGAGTTAGAAGATCAGTCACATTCTTTGAACCTAGCCCACCTTCTTGCCTTAGTTCATGAGAGAGGGAATAAAAACCCGGTAGTGGTCATAGCCATCTCCTTTTCTCTTCTCCCTATCTTCCAAATGAGCCTTAAAGCCATGAAAGCATATACTTTCTTCGTTAATTGTGATCTAAGATCAGAACACGATTACATGTCGATGGAATGATCGATCAACGTGTGATTGATTTTGTGAAAAGAATGTGCATGGCCACACAAGTTGATGTATATGGTAAAGTCAGTGCCTCCATGGGATCTTCTAAGAGAGGGCAAGAGGAATCTCTTCTTTAAGATTGGGACAGAACCAAAGGAGAGACCACTCTTCATCTGGGTTGGGAACGCGACTAGGTTCATTTCTACGTTGAACCTGGGCTGCTCTTTCCTTGACAGTAACAATGCCCGATCGACTTGGATAAACTTAGAACGAACTAGTAATAAATAGAGCCTAACAGCAGCAGAAGTCTACAAGCCAACAATTCATGTTTGAGTTGTCATCAAGGTTGGTTGTCCCCTGGAGTTCCCTCTGGGCACTTCATTGGCGATTTCCGCGATTCCGCCTGATCTCTACTGAAATGTTTGGGGGAACTCTGGGTGCCATACAACTGTAATGAGTAATGAATGCATGGATTAAGAGCAAGATAATTTCAGGGGCATGCATGAAAGTCTGATGGGCAATTAATGTTGGTTGTCATCTAGAGTTCCTTCAGGCACTTCAGTATGGTTTGTTTTCTAAACCTCCACTGAAGTGTTTGGGGGAACTCAAGATGGCCCCCAACACCATTACATTTGGTTTCGAGGGGGATCTGCAGCAAGGTATACATATTAATTTTATGGTACATACATCAGCTTAGACGTACTTTTCAAGTTTATGTACTGGAAATGTTATTTCTTTCATTCGTTGGCTTGGATCATGTCATAGAGATAAATGCAATTCCTACAACAAATTGCATCCTCTTTATCTCTTCGTCTGGACTTGGTTGCATGAACTTAAATTGTATAACTCAAATAACCCAAATGTAGGTCTATTTATCCGCCAATTGATCTTGTAGATTTTATGCATATGCTCACAGTTACCGTGGCTAAAAATTTGACACCAAAATAGAGTCCATAACCGGTTATGAAAACTTTTTCAATTCTTTTATGGTGCTCCATAGCCGATTCCTAACGTTCTGATATGAGAAGGCGTGGATGATGATGATTTCAAGTTAATTTATTCACACTTTGATCTGTTTCATTCTTCAGTCTATTAAAAAAACCATCACCCCAATTACTGGTATAAAATCCGGGGTCTAAACTCTAAATTGGCCCAAAAATAAAAGAAAGCTTGAGACATCATATTCTTTTAAGAATTTGAACTTTCTGAAACTATCAATTTAGTTTTATTTTTTATACAATAATAGAGAAGTATCTTTTTATATGTCTTCATTCATTAAAGTTATTATACAAAAATAATGCTTACAGTTGAATGATCATATGCCAATTTTTTTAATATTAATAAAAAATTCTATAATATTTTATTAGAATATGTATACATATAACCAAATGTATATGCATAAAATGACACAAAAAGCTTTAACTTAAAAAAGAAGAAGTTAATCTTCAGTACAAAACACGTTAAAATAAGATGGAATATCCACATTAATAGTTATTGCAAATATTGGTGAAAGGAGATTATTTTCATCCTAAACACCAACAATTCACTATATCAAAAACCATCGATCTTTCTAATAAAGTTACGAAATATTAATGCAACAGCTTTAAAGTAAAAGAGAGAATATGATTTCACATTTGCTCATCTTCATTATACAAGGGTCTTATTCTTTCCCAATTTTTTTGTTGAAGGCCAAGCATATAGCCCAATAAAAGTAAACAAATTAATAAATATTCTACTAATAAAAAAATGATTTCAATGTTTTTATTGAGTCATGCGATTCCACTAGTTGTATAATGCAAATTCTCTCTCTCTCTCTCTCTGTATATATATATATATATATGTTTTCAATTTTCAGAGGACGAAGTTAATTATTTTTAAAGAATAAAAATAATTTTGGTCAAATTTTTAAAGGCACAAAAATTATAAATGTATTTGAAATTTGTAAAAGAAAATATATCCTTTGACAAATTTCTAGAATTTGGGGCAATCACTCCTCATTGGATATATTATTGGGGATCTGCTTGGATTGAGGGTAAATAGAGTTAAGTGAGGAAAAGTAAAATGAGGAAAAAAAATTATGTTTAGTTTGAGGGTGGAGGTTTAGGAGGGAGAGTCATGGAGGGTCAAGTGAGGGAAAGTTTAACCTTGTTTTGTCCATTTTTTTTAATCCCCAAATCGGAGGGTTAACAAGAGGAAATGGAGACTTGTTGTTTGAAAAATCAGAAATACCCCTTGTTTTAACGAGTTTTAATTAAAAATCCAATGAAATCTATTTTATGCCACATGTAATAAGGATATTTTGATAACTATTGTATTTTATTAATCATTCTCTCACTCAAAACCTCTAATCCAAGCAAGAGTTATTAAACACACCCCACTTAACTCTCCCTTAAATTCAAATTGTAATGTCTTCCCTCTTCCTCGCTTAACCCCATTTAACTCTGATTTTTTTTTCTCCCTCGCTTCAAACAAAGCATGAAAGTAGGTATCCAAACCTAATACTTAAGTTTCGACGATAAACAGTTTTACTACTTTAACAAGCTCAGTGCACACTGTTTTTATTTATGTATTTAAAAAACATAATGTTTATTATCAGATAACATGAGTAAGTTATAATACACTTGTTCAGCTGTTTGGTATGGTTCGGTGGAAGTGTTGAAACTGGGGTGAATTGACCCGTCTCAGTTCCTGTTCCCCTTCTTTTTTACGCTTTTCACATCCAAAAAAAAAACGTGAAAGACAGATGTTGCAACCAGAGGAAAGAGAAAATTTGGTTGGAACGAAAGTGCTGGAAAGTGAGCCGACTCTCCACAGATCTTGCGGTCACCTTCCCAACCTTCTCTCCCGCCATCAAGACAGCAATGTAAAGCCTTTTTCATCCTTCCTTGATGCTTCTTTCTTCGTGTTTTCGTGTGTTTGTGGCAGATCTATGGGTTTCGAGCATAGATCTATGGGTTACGACCTCAGATCTATGGGTTTCCACGACAGATCTATGGGTTTCGACCATAGATCTATGGGTTTCGACCACAAATCTATGAGTTTCTACGACTTATCTATGGGTTTCGACCATAGATCTATGAGTTTTCCGACATAGATCTGGTGGGTTTGGACATATCTACGAGCTTTCTGAACGAATTTGCAGAGTTCCATATGCATTTTTGGTTGAGAAAAATTTGTAGATATGAATTTTTATAGGCTTGTGCAGCCCCCTCTTCATATTTTTACATGAATAGAAAATCAAAAAATGCATTTTTCTTATAATTATTCTGTTGGAAAGTAAAAGGAAACCGAGTATAAGAAAAGGCCATTGTTTGTTTGAACGAACGAAAAACCCTGCAAATGCCATATAATTTATTTTGGTATATATTCTAACTAATGCACTTGTAATTAGATATTACTCTTCTTAACAATGACTAATTTGTGTTTTATGTATATTTCTTGGATGCAGGACAACGATTGAAATGCAAGAGAGATTTAGACGATGATGAGAAAATATGAGTCTAAATCGCAACATATGGCGATGATGAGTAGACTTATGATTGCTTGGAGCCATATGGAGTATGTTCCTTCAAAACACATGCTATGCGATTGACGGCAACCCCTTTCGCATATGTGAAATGGCCGGAGGTAGTAAACGTATTAGCTTCGATTTCGACAATGATGAGTAGGGTGAATCGTCTGAGACGAAATCAAACATATGGCAATGATGAATTGGAAAGGGCGACTCCTTTGAGCCATGTGTTTCATTTTCCTTCACACCCAACATAGTCCAATATGTTTTTCATGGTGAATGGGCTTTTTATGGGTATCCTTGGTTTTATGGGTATCCTGATACAAGCTTTTTATGGGACTGGGACCCACTTTTTGCTGCTACTGCTATATCATTTTTTTTATATGCTGCTGGAATACACCCAGGTTTTCATTCCTATATGCTGCTACTGCTATATCATTTTCTGAAATCCAGTTTTAGTTTTTGAGTATTTATCCAGTTTTTGGGGTTCCTATATGCTGCTGATGCTATATCATTTTCTGGAATGCTGCTATATCAAGCTTCCCTTGGATATGTCTTATGTGCGGCTTGGGTTATATTTGACATGGTTGATATGGTATCGGTTTGGGTTATATTTGACAGGATTTTATGGATATCCTGATACAAGCTTCCCTGTTGGCAGCATGTTGAATTTGGGATTATATTTGACAGGGTTATATTTGCCAGGGTATCCTTGGTTTTATGGGTATCCTTATTTCTATATGCTGCTGCTGCTGCTATATTTTCCAGGGTTATATTTATCCAGTTTTTGGGATTCCTATATACTGCAGCTGCTATATCATTTTCTGAAATCCAGTTTTTGAGACCCACTTTTTGGTTCCCAGTTTTTGAGTTTTTGAGTATTTATCCAGTTTTTGGGATTCCTATATGATGATGCTGCTATATCTTTTTCTGGAATGATGCTATATCAAACTCGTGAGAGTTCATCGACTTTCACCCAAATTAGTAAAATCCATCCGATTAACATCCAACCAAACATGCCCTTTGTGAGTATCCTGGGTTTTTAAGAATTATATTTTCTTATTATGAAGTGGATACTTGGTTTTATGAGTATCCTGGGATTATGAGTATCCTAAGTTTTTAAGAATTATATTTTCTTACTATGAAGTGAATACTTGGTTTTATGAGTATCCTGGGATTATGAGTATCCTGAGTTTTATGATTATGAGTATCCTGAGTTTTATGACTATCCTGAGTTTTTAAGAATTATATTTTCCTGGGTTTTTAAGAGTATCCTGGGTGTTTAAGAATTATATTTTCCTATTATGAACTGGGTTGATGTTATCTTTTCGATACATATATCTTGCTTCGAGTATGAATTTGTCAGAAATCAGTTTGCATATACAAAATTTGACAGGAACTCTTCATTTTTTTTTGCTATCTTGACTTATCCTATTCAGTTATATCTACGATTCTACATGTAGTGATCATGATGGATTTTTTTGCTACCTTGAGTATCCTATTCAGTTGTTTTTGCTGCAAATATATGACTATGCTGGAATTCATTTTGATGGAAATTATTCCTGCTCTTGCTTCTTAATTATGTACTGCCAGAGTATCTTATTCAAGTTAACTTTCCTCTTTATGTACTTTTCTTGGCTACATGCTGGTGACTCTACATGTAGAGATCATGATGGAAAGGTTTAATATTAACTCTGAGCCCAATCTCCTTTATATTAAGAATTATATTTGTCTATGCATCTTCATTTTGTGATGCTCATTTGTAGTGTCATGCTCTGCAATGCCACTATATATATACAGAGATATAAGTTTGTCGTCTCAAGAGGAAGCCTTCATGGAGAGTTACTTTGTTGGAACAAAGACGATTGATCTTGGTGAGTGGGAAAAGAAAAATCTTTGGATTGTATTGGAGTGAAGTAAATTTTGTATCTTATGTGTGCGGTTTGTAAACATGTGTGATTTGAGAGAAATACCGTTGGATTGTATTGGAGTGAAGTAAATTTTGTAAAGACTTTACGTTTCTTAAATTTTGTCAATGAAATTTATCTTCAATATATTTTTTGTTCATTTATGACTTTATTTTTCCTTCTTTTATGGGAATTACATTCATTAAATATATGTCAATTAAAATAGTGCCTTCATTATTAATTATTTGCTAAATATTCAATTACTTTTTAAACAATTTACATTATAACATTTCTAACCAACAAACAAAATAAATATATAACCTGTCAATTAATAATTGTTGTGAATATTTTTCCATATTACAAGTAAATTAATTTTATTTATGAAATTAAATTTTATTCTGAAAAAAATTATACATATTCGATGAAAATAAGTTAGGAAGAAAAAAAGGGGGTAAGCATATCTACGTTCACCATATCTCCAACTTACATCAACTTTCAACAACCATCCAAACAAAGAAACTTTTTTATTCACTTTCAACAACCATCCAAACAATGAAACTCATTTTTCCTTCACTTTTATATTTTTCAAATACACCAACCAAACGACTTTTGGAAACTAAAAAATTATGCTTACGCAACGCGCGCGCAAACTCCGTATTTTTTTACTTTCATCCTTTCATACACTTTCGTTCAACCAAACAGCCCCTTAACTAGGCCATGATCATTCACATTCGCCGCTTGACACCCCTCCAGAACTTACTTGTGTTGGGCATGCCAAGTGGTTCCAGTTCCCAATGTAGCCCTCTGTTGACACATATTAGGGCTTCACTACTATGCACCCCACGAATGATCCTAACGGGTTGAATATGTAAGCTGGCAATTACCACGTTTGAATATATATATTCGAAGAAGGTAAATTTTATAGAAAAATACGATGATTACAACTATCCAGATCATATTAAAAAATATGTTATCTAGGATCTATGATATCTATGTCAGCATCTATACTTCTTTGTACAACAAAAGTACTACGAGAAATTTTCTCAAAGATATGTCAATTTCGTTCCATCCACATGTGTCAGACCACCGATCCAAAGATTAATCTGAGACGACGGTATTCTCTAGCTCCTTTGCCTTTCTGAGTTTTAATTTCATTCACGACAAAAAAAGACTTCTACAAAGAGATGTAGGAAAGCCAAACTTAGACCTCTGGGCACTCCAATAATCCCAAAAAAAGTCACACGCGAAAAATAGATGATTCCTTCTCTTTTTCGTATAAGCAACACTTCATATCCTCACAAGGGATGCCAAACGTTGTAAGCCTGTTCCGAGTAAGAAGTCTGTTTATAATTATTTTATAAAGGCACAGGGAATACTTAACTGTCGTCCCTTTGCTCCACACTACCTCCGCCCATTCTAACTCCTCATGATAGGGCCTTATCTGTTTCAAAGTCGTACTGAACTTGAAGGTTCCTCTCTCCATGTCTTCCCAAATCCAATAGTCCTCCCTCCCCTGCCTATTAATCTCTACCGCACAAATGTCTTCAACATGAGCTGCCTCGATCAAATGATCATGCAGCTTCAATTCTCCTTCCTGGATAAGGCTATAGAAGAATGGAAAATCTAAAGTCATATAGGCCACATAGAGCCCATGAACCCTCAATATGAAGGCATGCCGTAGATAAATACCATAGAGCCCAGGCGGCCAAGGGGTCCGTAAACAACCTATGTGGCATGATCAACCAAGGAGCTAGAAGCCGCATAAGACCCCCTTGACACGACATTCAATGTCTGGCAGACTCTCTGACACATCACTCATCACACTGACACGCTTCGAGACTCGTGAAGACAGCAGCTCAGAAAAAGACGAAAAATTATATCAACTCATTGATGGTCTCGTCAGACGTGCCAAGCCACATGCTCACTCATATGCGGCTACATACCCATGTGACCTCATCATCATGCAGCCAGAGTGTCCATCCGACCAAGGTCAAACGAGAGCACGTATGCAGCTACAATGCCATGCGGCCAGAGTGTCCATCCAACCAAGGCCAATTGAGAGCACATATGCGGCCACAATGCCATGCGTGCTGGCACTATGCATTCCAGACTCCATGCGCTCCATGCGTCTCTGGCCCTATGCGTCCTAAGCTCCATGCATCCCTGACCTCATGCGTCCCTAACTCTATGCGTTCCATGCATCTCTGGTCCCATGTGTTCCAGACTCCATACGTTCCACGCGTCTTTGGTCCCATGCGTTCCAGACTCTATGTGTCCTAGACTCCATGCGTCCAACGTGACATGGTTCCCCGAGACAAAATCTTTATATTGCAATTCTCTCCAACTAAGTGCATAACATGTGTCAAGCTGACCAAGTCACGCAAACAAAAGACAAGAACTGCCCAGATCTTCAGCAAACAACAAATCCCAACAAGATGCCATGTGACCGCTCGACCGTTACATGCGCTCATGATCACAACCGTTCTTTTAAGAACAGACATGTGGCAGCTTGCCCATGACATGCGCCTACAATTGCAATCATATTCTGTTGAAGGATCCCCCTGCGGCCACCAAACAGAAGCACATACGGCACCTATAGCCCATCAACATGGTGGCTATAAATAGGAGCAACTTAGATGTTCCAAAGGGGCTGGTTTTTCTGCTTCAGAGACCATACACCTCCAAGAGCAAGCTACGTACGTGCACACAAGCTCAGGAGAGAGAAAACAGAAGAGAGCATCATTATTCCCTTATCAGACCGTTAACAGAGTAAAGGAGCTGCTACAGCACTCGATCTCCATCGTCACGACCCAGATAAAAAAATATTGTACTTAGATATTCTGTCTAGGATCTCTTTGTACTATTTTGTTCGTTGTTTAAAAACGTTCATTCACAACTTGTAATGGCGAACAAGATGGCGACTCTGCTGGGGATGTCCTTCTCCTCTGATGAGAATGCAGTGACGTAGTCTGATGCAGCCAAACTGGGATCGTAAAACCCTTGTCCTAAAAATCGTATATACCCTTTTATTTATTAATTAATAATTTAATTATAGTAATTAGTGGCTAAATAGGAGAAATAGATTTTTAATAATTTTTATTTTAGGTGTTCGGACACTTAGAGGATTTATGGGACCATTAGGAATTTTTCAGAATTTATTTCATGTAGGAGACCCCTTGAGCAGTTGCTAGCCTAACGGTGTGCATTATTCTAATCTATAAATTTTCTTATGAGTATATATATGTATGTATATATATATATATACAAATATATATATATATTTGTATATATATATATATATATATACAAATATATATATATATATAAAGAAAAAAAAAGAAAAGAAAAGAAAAGAAAAGAAAAGAAGAAGAATTAATAATAAACTAATAATAATAATATTACTAATACCTTAAGCAACTAAAGCAAATCAAAAGCCAACATTCCAACTTAAAGCAAAAGCACAGCCAACGTTAGCATTCCCATCCCCATTCCCACAAAAAAAAAAAAAAAAAAAAATTAGCAGCCAGCGCCCCCCTTGTCCACCAGACCCGACCCCCTTTGCACGCTTATCCGAACCATTCTTTCTCTCTCCCTATATATATATATATATATATATATATATATATATATATATATATCTTTCATAAAACCCTAACCTAAAATCTCCAGACCCTCCTCTTCTCATCTAAACCTAGAGAGAGCCGCCACTGCAGCCAGAGAACCCCGCCAGGCCGTCCAAACAAATCCCGACGACCCGACCCCACGCACTGCAGATTCCCACACGAGGTACCTGCGTTTCGGAGTTGTTTTCCGTCGACTCGCTCAACCAAACGCCGTTCCGTCTTCACCGGTATGCTCACCCCTTAACCCTCTTCCATATCTATATGATAGCAGACCTCGAACAACGTATACCCATAGGCAAAAATAGCGCCCAAGTTGGCACAAGCAGACCGAATTCTGGGATCGCAGAAAACTGCGCTGACCACCCATGTTGCCGAGTTCGTATCTCCCACCACAGATATCCGAATTTGGTGATTCTTTTTTGTATGGGTAGACCACTTGACCTAGTTTATTTTCTGTTAAATAACCCTAGATTATTAACTGTTGTGGACAGAATTAAATTCGTCACAAAATCCCGCGAACCCACTTTTTCCAGATTTTTAAAAGTTGGGAAAAGGAGCGCGCCCCGCCAAACGGGACCGCCCCGCCGTGTACCAAGTGTACCGAACGGTGCACGCAGCGTAACCGGACACGAAAAAATTCGTGAAAACTGATTCGGAAGCGTGTGCGCGCCGGAATCAGGTCGTATCCGCGGACACACCCCGTGTCGCAACTTTTGTGGAAGTCGCGCGCATTTTGTGCACGCTTGTCAGATTGCGAAGAAACTTACGCCACTGGACTCGTGGTAATGCGCTGGTCCTGTGACCCAATTTTCACGCAATTCTGAGACGGTTGACCAGATCGCCAATTGGCGGGCCCCACAGTTGACTTTTTGGACAAAATTGTGTTCGGCCCATCGGAATCCATATTTGGACATACCATTGGATTCGTATTGATATTTAGAGTTGTTTGACCTATAGTTTATCCCATTTAGAGACTGTTACCCTCGGCACGTTTTTTGGTGCAAAGTGGGCCACACGTGGACCCCACTTTTATCTGAAATTACCGTTTTGCCCCTGTGTCCAAATTGGACGAAAGGGGAGTGATTTTTAACTATTTTGCTCATTCCAGAAACGTTGGTGATGTTTATTTCAGCATCCGGAGACGTTTGTTCGGAGGCCTTAGTTCCAGGTTCTGTGTCCTTGACATTTGGACGCGTACACTTTACAGATTCCTTGTCAGGCAAGTATACCTTGCCATTGTACTGTATTTATATTCCATATGATGCATGCATGTTTATTTATGTTTATTTTAGTTTATTTATTTTAACTGCTATATAAATTGTGCGTCCAAGGAAACTTGGGTGCAACGACGGTATCGTCGTACTATATTTTATTTATGTATATGCATTGGACCTACTTTATGAGACTACCTCATCTTCATGAGGCATTTATGTTTCATTGGCCATGACACTATTCTTACACGAGTGTGAGTCACATGTAGGACACGGACTTGCGTACTCGTCTGGCCACTAGTACGTATAGGTCGTGCTACGGATAGGGATAACTGCCAATAGAAACTTTGGACACTTGCGAGCAGCGCAAGACAGACAGAAGCAGTGGGCAGACCTTCATCGTCGTCCCTTGGAGTTCAAAGAGGGCGATCACGTCTTCTTGAGGATATCACCAACCAGAGGCACCATCCGATTCGGAGGGCGCGACAAGTTGAGTCCAAGGTATATTGGACCATTTGATGTGCTCGAGAGAGTTGGAGAGGTGGCATATCGACTTGCGCTACCACCTTCACTGGAGGGAGTACATGACGTATTCCATGTGTCGCAGCTCAGGCGATATGTGGCAGACAGCAGTCATGTTCTCGACCATTCAGAGATCACCATTGGGCTGAGCTTGTCTTACCAAGAGCAACCCATGGGAATCCTTGATCGTCGAGAGAAAGTGTTGAGGAACCAGCCTATTCCCTTGGTTCGCATAGCATGGAGGCATGGCGCGCCAGGAGAATCAACTTGGGAGCGCGAGGACGACATGCGCAAGCATTTTTCGAACCTATTCGCAGACCAAGGTATGAATTTACATTGCTAATTTATATCTCATACCATCCTTGCTTTCTACCGTGGCTTAATTTTAATTTTGAGGACAAATTTTTTATAAGTTGGGCAGAATGTAAAACCCCTGTCCTAAAAATCGTATATACCCTTTTATTTATTAATTAATAATTTAATTGTAGTAATTAGTGGTTAAATAGGAGAAATAGATTTTTAATAATTTTTATTTTAGGTGTTCGGGCACTTAGAGGATTTATGGGACCATTAGAAATTTTTTAAAATTTATTTCATGTAGGAGACCCCTTGAGCAGTTGCTAGCCTAACGGTGTGCATTATTCTAATCTATAAATTTTCTTATGAGTATATATATATATATATATATATATATATATATATATATATATATATTTAAAAAGAAAAAAAAGAAAAGAAAAGAAGAAGAATTAATAATAAACTAATAATAATAATATTACTAATACCTTAAGCAACTAAAGCAAATCAAAAGCCAACATTCCAACTTAAAGCAAAAGCACAGCCAACGTTAGCATTCCCATCCCCATTCCCACAAAAAAAAAATATATTAGCAGCCAGCGCCCCCCTTGTCCACCAGACCCGACCCCCCTTTGCACGCGTATCCGAACCATTCTTTCTCTCTCCCTATTATATATATATATATATATATATATATATATATATATATATATATATATATATATATATATTTCATAAAACCCTAACATAAAATCTCCAGACCCTCCTCTTCTCATCTAGACCTAGAGAGAGCCGCCACCGCAGCCAGAGAACCCCGCCAGGCCGTCCAAACAAATTCCGACGACCCGACCTCGCGCACTGCAGATTCCCACATGAGGTACCTGCGTTCCGGAGTTGTTTTTCGTCGACTCGCTCAACCAAAAGCCGTTCCGTCTTCACCGGTATGCTCACCCCTTAACCCTCTTCCATATCTGTATGATAGCAGACCTCGAACAACGTATACCCATAGGCGAAAACAGTGCCCAAGTTGGCGCAAGCAGACCAAATTCTAGGATCGCAGAAAACTGTGGTGACCACCCATGTTGTCGAGTTCGTATCTCCCACCACAGATATCCGAATTCGGTGATTATTTTTAGTATACGTAGACCACTTGACCTAGTTTATTTTCTGTTAAATAACTCTAGATTATTAACTATTGTGGACAGAATTAAATTTGTCACAAAACCCCGCGAACCCACTTTTTCTAGATTTCTAAAAGTTGGGAAAAGGAGCGCGCCCCGCCAAACGGGACCGCCTCACCGTATACCAAGTGTATCGAATGGTGCACGCAGCGTAATCGGACACATAAAAATTTGTAAAAACTGATTTGGACGCGTGTGCGCGCCGGAATCAGGCCGTATCCGCGGACACACCCCGTGTCGCAACTTTTGTGGAAGTCGCGCGCATTTTGTGCACGCTTGTCAGATTGCGACGAAACTTGTGCCACTGGACTCGTGGTAACGCGCTGGTCCTGTGACCTAATTTTCACGCAATTCTGAGACGGTTGACCAGATCGCCAATTGGCGGGCCTCACAGTTGACTTTTTGGACAAAATTGTGTTCGGCCCATCGGAATCCATATTTGGACATATCGTTGGGTTCGTATTAACATTTAGAGTTGTTTGACCTATAGTTTGTCCCATTTAGAGACTGTTACCCTCGGCACGCTTTTCGGTGCAAAGTGGGCCACACGTGGACCCCACTTTAATTTATCCAAAATTATCGTTTTGCCCCTATGTCCAAATTGGACGAAAGGGGAGTGCTTTTTAGCTATTTTGCTCATTCCGAAAATATTGGTGATGTTTATTTCAGCATCCAGAGACGTTTGTTCGGAGGCCTTAGTTCCAGGTTTCGTGTCCTTGACATTTGGACGCGTACACTTTACAGATTCTTTGCCAGACAAGTATACCTTGCCATTGTACTGTATTTACATTCCATATGATGCATGCATATTTATTTTTGTTTATTTTAGTTCATTTATTTTAACTGCTATATAAATTGCGCGTCCAAGGAAACTTGGGTGCAACGACGGTGTCGTCGTACTATGTTTTTATTTATGTATATGCATTGGACCTACTTTATGAGACTACCCAATCTTCATAAGGCATTTATGTTTCATTGGCCATGACACTATTCTTACACGAGTGTGAGTCACATGTAGGACACGGACTTGCGTACTCGGCTGGCCACTGGTACGTATAGGTCGTGCGACGGATAGGGATAACTACCAATAGAAACTTTGCATGCTAGTAGACCTGGCGGTTATTAGAGGTATTATCGTGTCATGGACATGACATGCTTAGAGCATTGGGTGGGGAGAACAACAAGTAAGGCATTTGGGCTCCTTTGTACTTTTTTTGTGTAACCCGTACGCTCCGCCGGGGATGCACGGTCATGATGACTACTATATATTATATATTATCAGGCGGACCTCCGGCGTTCGAAAGTCGTCGTGCCTTTGTAGGCCCCTGGATCTCCAAGAGAACCATGCCAATCCTATTTTAGCCAGATAGCCCACTTGGTGGAAAGTTGTTCTCAAACTGCATACACATAGATGGTTAGGCGACCCCATTGGATGTTTATATTTCAGTACTTTATTGGCATGTATTTTTTGTATCATGTTACGTCCCTCTGAGGACCTGGTCCCTTCCAGATGTAGATGAGCAGGAGTACCCGCAGGAGTATGGACCTGGATCTGACGCTACCTATCAGTCTGAGGAGATCTTACCTTCGGATTATATGTGATCCATTGCAGTTGTTTAGAGATTCTAGTTGCTACTCTTCTCGAGACATTTATTCTTATATTAGAGTTTATTCTCTTCACTCTTTAGTAGTTTTTTTATAGCCGATTTGCAGTGGATTTGTTTCCATCCGACTATCACACTTTGAGATTTTTATTTGAGACTGCTTATTTGATATTCAGTTATTGATTTCCATTTATCTATTATTTGTACTGTGGATGAGATATAGAATTGCGTGTGACTTGTTGTGACAGTATATTACCACTGTGGATTGGATATTCATGTACAACGTACGTGTGTATATGGTTTCCATATATTGGAGTTCGTATACATACGGCTGGTGTGTTACGTATTCCTAGTCCTACGTATTTTGGGACTGGGGCGTGACAGGGATCCACCCAGAGGATGCGGGTGGTGCGTTTCGACCAACAAGCATTCGAGAAAATGGTCTCCGGGGATAGCGCGGGTCATTTTCCAAGGCAAGCAAAGCCTAAGAAGACCCGCAGGATATGGGTAGCAAAGGCCACTGTGCCTGACCCAACTACGGAGCATGCGCTCCCCACTTCTCCCCGTGTTGCTGAAGATGCACATCATGCTTCCACCCAGACTGACCTGTCAATGCGGCAGTCAGGAAAGGTGCTCAGCACCCAAACTCTGGCAAAGGAAAATACTATGATGCCAAAAGTTTGGGTGCTGAGGCACGTTCTATGCATCTACAACAAAATCCGCATAACTCGGCAACCGCAAGAAAATGGCCACATGCGGGACTTGGACCAAACCAACCCAGACCAAACGAATGATACCGGGATGCGATGTCGTGCGAGCCTGGGGTTTCGCCCGCACAAGGCAACATCGCTAAAGTTTTTGGCTATCATCGCATCAATCGAGTAAGCAGCGGAGGGACATTGTTGCAATGCAATGCATTTAGCCAACTCTATTATTCGGGGCAAATCGAGGGACTGAGTTCTCTTAGCAAAGGCATTGTTCCATACATTATGCCCCTTTTTAAATAGCTAAAATGCATTATTTTACTTAAACCAATCCAAACCAAACCAAAATGAACCAAAACGAACTAGACCAAACCAACCCAGACCAAACGAATCTGGATCCTACCCGAACCCACAACCCGCGACCCGACCCATAACCCCTTAAACTTCAGTAACTTCCCAGAACCGATCCTATTCCTCTTCCAAAATCGGTCGTAACCTCCACCCTTCCCCTCTATGTAACCGTCCACTCCGACCCCTATATAAACATCAAGACCCACCCCCTCGTCCACCATCCAACCCTCTTCTATTTTCGATAAGCCACCGCCGACGACTACGTCGGACCGCCGTGCACTACCGCCGCGAAGTAGCCACCGCATAGCCGCCTGAATTCGAGCAACAAGGTACCCTTCTTCCTACTCTCTTATCTCCCTACGCAGTGATCCAAATGTCGATCTGTCAAATCCTATGTGAAGAACACATGACCCTCTCAAACCCTATATAATTAGTTTGGGATATTGTGTCCTGTGTCGGTCGTAAATTGTCACACAAAACAGGAAAAAATAACCCAATTTGTAGTTCAGAAAACTGTCCCAAACCCCCATGTTCATGGTCATTTTTCTTCCAACCTAGTTAATATTTCTAAATTTCACTTAAACAGTAAATTAGACAATATAACTAAAATGTAATCCCTTTAATTAGTCTATTTTAATTTGTTGTATGATGTGATTTATTCGCGGTTGAAGTTGACCAAAAACTTAGTTTTCTAAACCCAAAATTTTCTGAAACGGGGTGCGTCCCACCAAACGAGCGACTTCGTCATGTGAAAATATATCGAAAGTCCCGTATTATCAACACGGACGTATGGAATTTCGTAAAAGTTAATTTGGATGTACGTGCACACCGGAATCAACGCGTATCCGCCGAAAAGTCCCGTATTAGCCTGTTCTGACACTCATCATAATTTTGTGTGTGCTTGTCGTTTTGCAACGAAACTTACGCCATCAAATTCGTAGCATTACGATGGTCCTGTGACCCAAGTTTGGTTCAATTCTGAGAACGTTGACAAAACACCATTTCGTAGGACCTACGGTTTCACTTGACGGACAATTTCGTGACCGGCTCATCAAAATCCAGTTCTGGACAATCCGTTGGATTTGTATCATCGTTCTGGGCTTGTAGATACTAAGTTTGATGAATTTGGAAAACTTTATCTCTGGCACATTTTTCGGTGCGAAGTGGGTCACATGTGGACCCCGCTTTGACTAGAAATTGTCAATTCTGCCCCTGTGTCCAAATTAGACTTATGGGTAGTCAATCCTATCTATTTTATGTATTCTGAGGGTGGTAGTAATATTTGTTTCAGCATCCGTTGGTGTACTTGGAGATTTTACTGTTACAAGAGCAATTGAAGGAGTTCAGAACACAGGCAAGTGTACCTTGCCAACTTGCAGAAGATCATGTGCTATTATTTGCTTGTATTATTTCTATATACTTCTATGTTGTACCTGTTCAACCTAGGACCGTGAGATGTTGCTTAGCGTCCGAACAATATTCGGGTGTCGACGTCGTACGCGGAGTCGTGTAACGTCACTTAGAGAGTTGATTCCACGATCCTATATTTTTACGTGCTTGCTTTACCAAGTATGTTATACCATAGGACACTTGACACTATTCATGAGACATAATCTTTTCTGGGTTATTCATGGTGATTCTGTATAGGCTTACAAGATTCGTGACATAAGACTTGCATACATAGGTATCATTATGACTCGATGTACTAGCTAAAGGTCATGATCTTGCGTGTTATGGACATGAGACATGAGGTTACATTGTGTGGGGAGAGACACACAGGCTACAAGCTAATTATATATATACTTATGTTACTAGAGAGTGTCTTAGTCTCTGTACCAGAGCTTTGGCATATGTACTGGCCCTTCGAGATGTTACTGCTACCGGCTCCCCGACATAGAGCTTGAAGTGGTTTCAGCCTGAGTACTAGTGATGCTCTCATTTGCATTTCACATAGCTGGTTACATAGCTTGCCTTGAGGATCTATTTTATTTATTGTATTTTATTTGGCTTGAGTGTTTATTCTATCTTGCTATGTCCCCTGAGGACCTAGATCCAGATTATGTCCCCAGGTACAACCGAAGAGGAATACCCCGAGGTATACGGAACATGACCTGACGCTGGAGTAGTACTGGCACCAGAAGACGAGGTTGTGCTAGAGGATTTCTCCTGAGTATTCTGTTATATACTCAGTTATTTCTGCTTCCAGTTATTTCATATCTTGACTCTTGGATTTATGTATTGACTTATTATCGGGTTGTTCCCCAAGATACTTTTTATTGAGACTTGTTGATGGACTATATTTCTTTATATTGAATAGTCTATTATTTTGAATTGTGTTTACTTTCTGTGGATGGGATTAGACTTAGACTGTAACATGTATTTTAGACCATTGTATTTGTTTTACAGCTTAAGTACACTCTAACGGGTCCATTAAATTGGGTTTGCCTATTGGAGTTGTGCTGCTAGCCATTGCCACGTGGCTAGTCTCTCGGTATTTTGGGACTGGGGCGTGACAGTTCATCAGAGGAGCAGCGGATCAGTACAAAGGAGACTTCTGCGGAGCTATGGTGGAAGAGCAGGAGCCACCACATCCGTTGATTGCAAAGTATATGGACGTCTTTCCGGAGGAGTTGCCGGGGTTGCCACTAGATCGAGATATGGAGTTCTCTATAGACTTGATGTCAGGCGTAGAGCCAATATCATAGCACATCTATAGGGTGAACAACAACGAACTGCCAGAGTTGAAGAAGCAGGTGGATGAGTTATAGGACAAGGGCTTCATCCGCTCCAGTTCATCACCGTGGGATACTTCGGTATTATTTGTACCAAAAAAGGATGGGTCCGTACGCATATGTATCAACTATATGGCTCTTAACAACCTCACTATCAAGAATAAATACCTGCTATCGAGGATAGCTTATCTCTTTGATCAGTTGAGCGGAGCGAAGGTATTTTCGAAGATAGACTTAAGGTCGGGTTACCACCAGGTGAAAGTGAAGAAGGAAGATATTTCGAAGACAGCTTTTCGTACTCGGTATGACCAGTTTGAGTTCTTGGTGATGCCATTTGAGTTGACCAATGCCCCGACGGTATTCATGAACCTAATGAATAAAGTGTTTCATCAGTACCTTGATCAGTTTGTGGTGATATTCATTGATGATATATTGATATATTCGAAGACCCCGGAGGAGCATGAGAAGCACCTAAGGATAGTTCTTAAAATCCTCGGGAAGGAGAAGCTATTTGGCAAGCTTTCAAAGTGTGAGTTCTTCCTTGATAGGGTTGAATTCCTCGGGATATGATTACAGGAGACGGGATCTCAGTAGACCCGAAGAAGATTTCAGCAGTTGAGTCATGGTCTACCCCGAGTTCAGTGGCAGAGATCATAAGCTTTCTTAGATTTGTAGGCTATTATTGGATATTTGTTCAAGATTTCTCCAAGATTGCAAAGCCGATGACTAGGCTGACCATGAAGGATGTGGAGTTCGTCTGGACTGAGGAGTGTCAGGCCGCCTTTGAGGAGCTAAAAAAGAGGTTGACTACAGCTTCAGTGTTGACGTTGTCATCGGGGATAGGAGAATTTTCTATATATAGTGATGCTTCGGGTAAGGATTTGGGATGTGTGTTGCAGCAGAACGGGAAGGTGATTGCCTATGCTTCCAGGCAATTACGTCCTCATGAGAAAAACTATCCTACCCATGACTTGGAGTTGGAAGCAGTCATCTTTGCTCTAAAGTTGTGGAAACACTACTTGTATGGAGAGCGTGAGGAGATCTTTACAGACCACAAGAGCTTGAAGTAAATGTTTACACAGAAAGAGCTCAACATGAGGCAGCGGCGATGGTTGGAGTTGATGAAGGACTTCGACATCTCTTTACAGTACCATCTAGGGAAGGCCATCATAGTCGTTTATGCCTTGAGCAGGTATCCAGTAGCTATATTCTTGATGAGGGACATACATTTATTAGTCGATCTCGATACCTTGGGTATTGAAGTGCTAGTTCCTGGAGTCACGACACAGATATGGGGACTTCAAGTATAGTCAGAGTTGATGGACCGGATCAGAGCCGCACATTTCAAGGATGAGTCTCTGCGGAGCATCGGAGCGCAGGTCCCGATGGGATTCGCAGAGGACTTCAGTATTGTTGAGGTGGATCATTGCGGTACGGTACCAGATTGTATGTGCCGAGTGGAGTGTTACGCGAGGAGGTTCTTTAGGATGCACATCGATCTTAGTACTCTATGCATCCAATTGCGAACAAGATGTATAGAGACATGAGAGAGCATGTTTGGTGGTATGGTATAAAGCGGGAGGTGACGAGCTTCATATCCAGATGCTTGGTATGTCAGCAGGTAAAGGCGGAGAGGCAGAGGCCAGGTGGATTGCTTCAGTCTTTACCCATTCCAGAGTAAAAATAGTAGCATGTGATGGTAGACTTTGTATTAGGGCTTCCGCGTTCTCTAGGAGGGAAAGACGCGATTTGGGTCATCGTAGACAGGTGGACCAAATTGACCCAATTTATGCCATTCAAAGCGGGTACGTCTACGGAGAAGCTCACAGAGATATATGTGCGCCATATAGTCAGATTGCATGGAGTTCCTGTGAGCATAGTCTCGGATCGGGATAGTCGCTTCACACCCCACTTATGTAGGAGTTTGCAGGCTAGCTTAGGTACCCAGCTCAAGTTTAGTATCGCATATCACCCTCAGACAGACAGAAAGTCAGAGAGGACTATCCAGACTCTCGAGGATATGCTATGCACCTGTATTTTGGAGGCTCTTGGGAGGATCACCTTCACTTGGTAGAGTTTGCTTTTAACAACAGCTACTAGGCCATTATCGAGATATCATCATTTGAGGCATTGTATGAACGGAGATGCCGCACTCCGTTATCTTGGGATGATGTTCGTAAGAGAGCCTTATTGGGACCGTAGATGGTCGTGGATGCATCTAAGAAGGTGAAGTTATCAGAGATAGACTTCGGGTGGCACATGACAGACATCGGCATTGGGCCGATAGCCATCGGAGACCTTTGGAGTTTGAGGTATAGGCTTTGTTTGTATTGTTTGTGATTGCTTGTTTAAGTTAGAGTGCTAAGGATGTATTTTGTGCTAGGTCGGAGATCTGGTATTCTTTAGGATTTCTTCGATACGGGGTACAACTTGCTTTGGTGGAGGCAGAAAGCTTAGTTCATGGTACATCAGACCCTTTGATATTCTTGAGAGGGTCGGTGCAGTGGCCTATAAACTAGACTTGGCGCCTACACTAGAGGGAGTGCACAACATGTTCCATTTGTCGCAGCTGAGACGGTACGTGGCAGACCCTAGCCATGTATTGGATCACTCGGAGATAAAGGTGGGTCCGACTCTCAGCTACCCAGAGTAGCATATGGAGATTCTGGATCGCAGGAAGAAGGTGCTACGGAACCAAATGATTCCCTTGGTATGCGTCGCGTGGAGGCATCACTCTCTAGGAGATTCTACCTGGGAGAGGGAGACCGAGATGCACAAGCGATACCCTTATCTTTTTGAGCCGTGAGGTATAATTCTTTCTTGGTTGTTGTGATTGCTTGTTGTAGTGCTAGTTTCTTCCTTAAATTTCAAGGACAAAATTTTTCTGAGGGTAGACTTGTCACTACCACATTTCTAGATGAGGATATTTTGGTTATTTTGAATATCTATTTATTTTTAGTGATTAATAATTATCATAGTACTATTTAATTTAATTGTGCTTTGTATTATTTATTTATAGATAGTGGGCTAGCCTATTATTTAGATTGGATACTAGTGAACCCAATTATACTTGTCATGACAACAAGTGAGCCCAACATGGACTAGGCCAATTAGACCCATTTTCTCTAGTTAATTAGGAGGATTAGTTTAATTGGCATTAGTTTAGAGACTTCCTAAAATAGCCCTTCCTAACTATTCTTCATAATTAACTAAGTAGGGGCACCTTGGTCAATGGTTGTAGCTTGGAGAGGGGGAAAGAGGTCCGGCCACTAGAAGAGAGGTCTTCTCTCTCTCCTATTTATTTGTTCATTCAATATTAGATCCATAGTTTTTAGATCCCTAATTCACTTCATCCCTCCACGAAAATCAACCCAATTCACTCTTATTTCCTCCCATTTTCATCAATTAAGAAGTATTGGAGCTTAGATTTGCAAGAAATACTTAGAGAATGAGGAATTGACAAGGAGCTTATGTCCGGATCGTGTCTATTTAAACAATTCATTGGGAATCCATCTTCCAATAGGTATAATTCTGAATTTCTCTTCAATTTAGCCTCTAATTTATGTATTTGACTATTAAAAACCCATTCTTGGCTTAGGACTACCCATAGGAAAAAGTTTTAGGTCCAATTGATCCCTATTGTGACTTCTACATAGTTTTTTGTGCCCAATTAGGAGAAATTATGAGATTGATGCATCAAGTATGTGTCATGAGACCAATTTGGTCTAATTAGACTTAGATCGGGATTATGGGACTAACTACGTGTCCACAATTGGATACGAGTAGGCCGTATCATAATATTTTGTGATACACTACGATATGGGGTTCATTTTGGGTGATTTGTGTAATTTCTCTTCAAATTTCTTCCTAACTAGTTGCATTAGTTGCTTAAAAGTGTATTTGATATGTGTGAATGATTATTATGGAGAATTGGGGGAAATTGGTATTCTTTTAGGTGTGTATCATAGAGTATCATATTTTAGCATGCCAAGTGTTTGATTTAATGTTAGTGTGTGTGTGTATGTGTGTGTGTGTGTATATATATACATATATATGTGTGTGTGTGTGTGTGTGTGTATGTGTGTGTGATATATATATATATATATATATATATATATATATATATATATATATTGGGAGATTGTGGTATTGTGTGTTGTGTGTGTGGAGGGGTGAGGACTGCTGTGTACAGCAGTGCCAAGTTCACATAGTAGGTAGCAGTAGTATCAGTGTGGCTCAGAGCAGTAAGTAGTGAGGGATTGTAGCTGTGGGTACTTGGGGAGTGGATCTTGACACTAATTTTCAGTTAGGAACTGGACTGAAGGTTAGGAAGGAAGAGAGGGGGGTTACCTACGGGTAGCCGAGCCAAGCACAACATCAGTTCAAGTGAACTGTGACCAATAGCAGCAAGGTGAGGGGGTTCAATTGTCAGGTTAAGGGTAGATACACAAGTGTGTATCAGAAAGAGGGGTAAATTATTGTGGGTATTGGAGTGAGGCAACTAGAGCAACAGAAATAAGTGATCAGAGCAGTTGTGCAATGATAATGGGTACAAGGGAGTGAGATATAAGGATGGCAGTCGGGTTCCAGTTGAGGTGAAGACTCAGGTAATATATTACAGTGCATAGGATAGATAAAGGGTGTTGTGTCGTGAGTGTTTGCAATTGAGTAAATAAGTGTGCAGGGTTATAGCAGTATAAGCTTGGCAGCAATTATGGTCAGATATTGGGGAATGGAGGACTAAACTGGATGCTCAGTAAGACAGGTAGTGGTGTGGAGTACTAAACATTTGTGAACCCATGTATAGTGTGAAGGCCAAATGACACAAAAGTATCAAGTATGGGCATATGCAACTGAAGAGTTGATACGGTGAACTGGATGGGGGAAGGGAAACACCAACTGGATTCAGTATAGGATGACAGTGGTACAAATCTGGGTTGTGCACAAGGTGTTCATAGGTGTGTTAGGTAAGTATATATAATACAGGTAAGTATCAGTGATATTAGTGTTGGGTTGTACAGGTAAGGTGATAGGTGATATAGTATTAGTACTAGTTAAGGTAATAACTAGTATATTCTTAATTAGCTCGAACACTTATTATAACCAAGTACTAGTTAGTATAAGACTAATATGGACTAATTATCTTAGTGTGGACCTAGAAACTTGTGTATGACTAGCTTGACCTAGTTTAGCTAGAGTGACATAGAAATGGCCTAGAATCTCATATATAATATATTTTAGCTCATTTCTCACTTTATTACACCAATTTGATATGGTATCTCACATATAGGGTTGTGTGACACCAGCTCGGACACCGAGCTATATCTCTTGCTCAGGACCAGAGACGAGTGTATCTTTTTGTTAGTTTTCAGTCATTATAGTGTATATATCACATATTCTAGAACTATTTACTTAATTTCGATACGGTGGCTACACAGACTGGTACTAAATTGATCCTTTCATGAGATGTTATCCCCTACCGTATTCAACGGGTACTCCTTGACATATATTTTATCATATGTATCGGGTATTGATTATCATGTACTTCATGTTTACACACTGCTCGTGTTCAGTGTGCTTATATTCGTGTTCGTAACTTGTCGTGATTGGATCCATAAGTATTGGTTGGGGATGGGGGAGTAGGAGTTGGTTATGTGATCAAGACCAGTGTATTCATGTACATGTCGATTACATATCACACGTGTAATTGAGTTACCATATTATATTCGTGTTCAACCTAAATCGATCACAAAATGAACTTGTACTCTAAGGTACATTAGCTAGTATTATCTATTTTCATTACTTACAGTTATTCCATATTGCATATTCTTTCCTTACAGTACTTTACCTGCTTATTCTAGTTCATTTCCATTTTTTAGTTACTTGTACATCTTATATTCTTTTCTTTTACCTGTCATATATGCTCTACTATGTATTTGAAACTGCTTTCAGAGTTTTATACTTCGCTCTAATCCTGATTGGATATATTTTTCAAATAATTGGATTGAGTAGCAGTGTCCCACTTACTATGGGTTGTAGGACGGCGAGCCATTAGAGAATATTTCTCTAGAGCCGGGGAACCTAGTGCCAGTGACCGAGAAGGCTTAGACCTATATGTTAAACATTGTATTAGTCTCATTTCAGACTCCTGGCATGTATATTATTTGGGAGTTGCATTATGCTTAGACTTATAGTGTGGACTTATGGATGTATTTGTGATTCTTATTTCACTTTTCTATTCCATATATTGCTTTATCTTCCTTATTTGATATTGTGATTAAGTATTGATATCATTATCATGTCATTATACTTGTTCCTCCATTTGGAGTTGAGATGGCATGATATGTACCTTATATATATTGTATGAGATATTTAGATAGTATTGTGGACCTTGACAGCATTTTACATCGTTCTTACGACGTAG
This sequence comes from Iris macrosiphon, assembly GCA_036927795.1. Classification (NCBI taxonomy): domain Eukaryota; kingdom Viridiplantae; phylum Streptophyta; class Magnoliopsida; order Asparagales; family Iridaceae; genus Iris; species Iris macrosiphon. The sequence goes on from JAYESA010000013.1 coordinate 21,230,782, forward strand.
GTTGGGTGTTGTTCACCACTCGTGACCTTATTCTGGGTACAGGTCATGATAATATTCCATACAATGAGTCTAAATATTTTTGAAAGTGCATGTGGATAATATGATTGCTTGATCGTGATAGTTATTCGAAGACCCTTGTTCCAACCTGAGTCAGGCTATGTGGAAATAGACTCGTGCTAGAATTGGCAAGTTATGTGCGAACCCGAATACCTATACGTGATTACCAAGTTGATTAGTATACGAGATAGAATATTGTTCGGACGGTTAGCTATGCACACAGCCTTTCAGCTAAGTTGTATTGAGTATCGTACGCCAAGACCCTTTGGGGCGACCAGTTTGCGAGCGAGATTGGGATATCAAGGATAAGTCAGACTTAGAATGGCAACCGATTGAATGTTATCAGATTATCGCTAAGGAAAATATAAAGGATCGTGCTTGGATGTTAAAAAATACTTTGAACGGATATTCGTGTCGGTATGTATACGTCCGAATATAGTTTACTTGGATGACTATCAATAGAGGTATATATGAGACTAGGATTTATCGAGACGACGCATAGGGATCGTGCTTAAGTTTACGGAACGAGTTGGATGGATTGATGTGAACATGATTGAGAATTTTACTTTGGTAACTTGATTTCTGAGTGGTGTATGCGATAACTCAAGAACAAGTAAGTGACTTAAAAATTCATTGAATATAGCTTGAACCCTGAGTGGTGTATCGATTGTCTTAAAAATATTCGAGCGAATCGAGGATTTCGGGATAGCAGCATGTCTAGCAGCAGAGAGATAAGGATTATATCGATAAGGGATTCAAGGTAATCGAATCAATATCTTGGTCGAGGAAATTTGGTGGATCGTGCATGCGATTTTGAACTAAATCAAACGGATTGAAACTTGAGAATGGATATTATGGTTTCAAATTAATAGACTTGATATAGTATCGATAGTTGAAAGATAGCACGGATTGATACAAGTAAAGAAATTTTGTGGTTTGAAGATTGAGATAGGAGATAATGAGATTGAACTCGAGTTGGACGAACGATCTTGAATCGAGTTTGAAGGATAACACTCGATAATCAGGCCCGGCTGAGAACAATTATCCTGCGTGCGCATTGGCATGGTGATTTCATATCCAGCGGGATGATCAAACTCGCGGAAACTTGTCCGATGATTATTCAGACGAACTCGATAAAATAGAACATAACGATGGTGGATAGACTTTGTCTTGAGGATTTAAACTTACTTGTTTGAGGAATACTAAAAGTAGACTATGGATTGATCGAACGTTAATATTAAAGTTGGACAATTTGGCTAGACGAATTATGATCCTGGCATGAATTGGTTATTAGATGAACCTGACTTGGTGGATTAATATATATAACTTGGAGAAAAGGAAGAGTAATGATAAGGTGTCTTGGTCATTTTAAAGATAATCATAACGTTTGATGTTCTTGTCTTGTGCGAGCACGGCTCTATGCTTGCACATGTGTCATGCCCGGATGAGGAAGATTATCCAGTGGGAGTATTGGCATGGTGATTTTATGTCCAACGAGGATGATTGAACTTACGGGAGACCGAAGCATGACAAATTTGAAGGATCGTCTTGACTTGGGATCGACACGATAAGACAAATTTGAGAATACAAGTGAATCAAAAGTGTTTCAAGGATGAGTTAGTCTAGAACATGAAGTAAGACACGCTTGATGGTTTCTTAAACGGATACGTGAATCCTCTTGGACGACTTAGAGTTATGATTGAGATTGAAGATTTAGAATTGAATTGTGACTTGGAGGTCTAGACTTATAAATGGACAGGTGGATACATATCATGTGTTTGAGGATATAGACTATGCAAATTGCTAGGCTTGACGTGCGATATAGATATATCATGGATCCGACTGAACAAACGTGTCTTAGGAACAATTATTAAAATGGACTCGGACCATGTACAAACGAACTTGTTGATGTGAGTAGGATGATCTGTGCTTAATGTTTAGAAATCTGAGTGAAACGAGCTTGGGTAGAATACCCCGTGCAAACGAAAGAAAAATGGTTTGAACTTAGGAATTGGGATGAACATCGTGCAATAAATTATACGATGAGAATCGTGTGCTTGAACTTGTACCAATGACCTTGTAAGGTGACCTAATAATTAGGCAAACAACCCTATGCCGAGTGAAAAAACTTGTATGACCAACTTTAGCGTATTGCTTGGGCAAGTCATAGAACTATGACAACAAGACTTAGTGTTATGATTGGAAAGGTAAGTATGTGCTATGTTTGACATGAATGGACTGGATGATAGGACTTAGGCGCTAGTCGGTAGATCGGATAGATCGTGCTTGATGGTAGTGCAATGCTTAATTTGAGCGAGATTGGAAACTACTTATATTTTGATTGACCCCGTTTGAGGTATCATTATGATTCGTAAACTAGAACCCTTGAGTTTTCCGCTAGTAGCTTGTCCGACTTCACTATCGCTAAGTTTGGTTGACTGCATATGTTTGAGGGATGCCTTGAATGTGTGCATGATCCAAGACTCATTGATATGTTGAACTCGAGTGCAAAGACTTCTCTATCGCTAAGTTGGTTGACATGCATATGTTCGGGGGACGCCTTGAATATGTGCACGATCTAAACTCGCGATATGCTGATATCGAATGCTAGTGCAAGTGAATGTGTTAGATATGATTGAACGAGTATAACGATTTGGATAAGTTTACATCAGCTATAGATCGTCATTCAAGATAGATTATAATGTACCCCATGTTAAGCGATATATGCTCTGCACTAAGGTGCAGTAGAGTTCGAGTCATAGCTTGGATTGAATGATAGAGTCATTCAATGAGACATACCTAGCACGCATGCGACACGGAATAAGAAATGAGTAGGGAGTTGTGTTTGAACGGGTCTAGTAATATGGAGTGATATGCTTCAGATAGATTCGATAGCATGTGATAGAACGATTTGCACTTAGGAAGTCTTAATGATGAGACTTATTCTGAGTGGTGTATAATATAACGACCCGCTCTGCATCAATGCGGATAGCCGATTCAAACGGCATAAGTGCGATGACCCGACCCACCTTGCTCTGTGAGAATACTCGCTTGAGGCAAAGGATTCAGACTTGGCCCTTTAGGAGTTCAGACTTAGACTTTCAAAGGCACGCTCGGAGTATCGTTCGACCAAGGTGAATCATCGCTAAGGTGGGTGGCTACAATGAACCTGTCTTTGCTTAGTATGCACACTTAAAAATATGGACGATATATGCTAGTCGCTAGGAGAATCACCCCTTGCATGCTAATAAGAATACAACGCACCTAGCTAAGTGAATAATCCCATCTAGTATTGCTTGTGTTAAAACATGGAAATTAAACTTGGCTTATAGTTGGTCCCTCGCATGCTACCTTATCTTCGTGCAAGTAGACTCTGCTATGCCTCGAGTAAGATCATTATATACTCTTCGCAGTACACTGTTGTACTTGTTTACACTGCTCGCCTTATAGATTATGCCGCCCTATATGACCCTATACGGTTTCATTACTCGCACTACCCTTAGACTCGTGCTAGCATAATCGTTTATGTTTTCAAGTAAGGCTATGCCACATGTTTTTTTAAGTTATATTTATGATATTGCAATACTTGTCTGCCTTACACATTCGCTATGCTCATCTTGTAAGATTCATGCCACAATCAGCAATATTATCTTGTCTTGCATTCAACAAATTCGTCGGAACACTATCTAATAGTCATTTCGTATAAGTATGAACCTGAAAGTATTCAGGACTGTTAGGTCGCCAAGGCAGTTTCCGAACGAGGAGCTGCATCTTGATAAGTTAAACAACACTCGTCCTATACTAAATCTGACGGCTCGGGGAGTCGATATGTTTGTGAACAATCTTGAACTTGAACCTGAATTTGATGTGAATATGTAACTGATGAGAGACCTAAGACTAGAGACTTGCATGGCCATGGATAACTCATGCACGAGGAATTTGCTTGGATTCCTTGGACAATCATCGGGGCACCGGGATCGTACCAGCCTAGAAGGAATGTCTGGTATATTTTGTGCCAATTACTGTTATGGTATGCGTTACCATTTTTAGGGCAGGGCAATACACGATATCCAGGCCTTGGTAGGGCATACTACCTTGGACTAGCCGTCTACCCTTCTAATAGTCTTATGTTCCTTGTTCCTTGCGTTGACGGAATGGCGTGGAATACCTTATGTTCCTTGTTCCTTGCGTTGCACTCCATTCCCGTCCCGGGTGAAGGGGGCGTGTAGCGATTCTTGTACCTCACACATCTAACCGTCCAAAGACTATAACTCATCCTTTATGGCTATGTCAGTGACCTCTCATTCATATAGATTAAGTCATCCTCGCTTAGCGGCAATCCACGTGCGAGTCACTACATCAAATCAGTAATTTGAACACCTGAGCAATCTCTTGAAACATATCTGAGTAATTCGTGTAACTAGTGCACCCGAATCAGGAACTCGCTCCTGACACTTGTGTTTTCTTATGTGAATCCTTGGATTTTATTATATATATTCGTGCTTGGTTTAACTTGGTTTTATCTTTAGATAGGGAAGGATAAATGGTAAGTTGGTAAGTCTCGCCGTGTTACTCTTATATCGTATGGCACACTGCCACACGAATTAGGCTTTACATTATAATATAAAACTGATTCTAAGGCAAGACTAGAAAGACAACTTAATAGATGATACACGGAATCTATATAATGTATTTTATTTTATCAAGCGGGCGAGAAGCCTCCCCACCAGTGCATTCATGTACAGATAACTCACCAGATTGCTTGCAGGGTGCGAGAGAATCTCGTTCGGTGCAGAAATTCCTTGTGCACGCTAAGGCATGGAGTTCTCTCTGGAGCCTTGGTGTATTGCATCCGGAGCTGAAGCACATATACAAGACATAATGTTGGAACATCACCTATGTATCATTCCATGTTGTAAGCCACTTGGCACGCCTTTATTATTTTGAGAGAGAGAGTACTTGAGCGACTTGTAATCTCGGCCTAACGCCATTTGTATTACTTTTTATCATCAATAAAGTGCTTGTTTTACTTTCATACTTGTGCTATTGAATGCTTTCGCTATGACGACTCTGTGAACTTGTTATCTATCGCCTGTACAATTTCTTATTCCGCTCCACTCAGACTATCTGTAAGACTCTGTGGCTTAGCTCTTTCTCCGCATGTTCGGATCATGGCTTTGCGTGGGCGCAGCTTCTGCTAGCACGGCATCATGTCCAGATGGAAACGATCGTCCTGCTGGAGTGCATGTACGGGGATTCGCGCCTAGTGGGAACGGTAGATTCTGCGAAAGATCGGGGCGTGACAGAGGCTCCTAATTATCGACTATGCAGTCTATGGAATCCTCCCCGAGCACCCAAAGAAAGCCACTTCCATCAGAAGGCGTTCCCACCGGTTCTAATACGATACGACTACCAAAATATTGTATTGTCGTTCCTATGACGGTCTTCTGCTACGATACCTATCGAATGCAAAAGTGAAGCAGGCTCTCTGCAAGGCTTATAACGGGGTTTATGGTGTCCATTAGCCCTGACCCAAGCTACAGGACCGTCTCCGAAGAATGGGTTACTATTTATCAACGATGGTAGCGGATGCTGTTAACTATGAGAGAAAGTAACACGTAGACTTTATCCACCAGCTCTCAGAGTTCCTACACCCAACGGTAGCATCTTGGCAGTTTGAAGCATGAGAAATGGACATTATGGAGCCAATTAGTGCACCTTCTTCTAAGGAACATCGGTTCATCTCGGCTATCACCGACTACTTCTCCAAATGGGCGAAAGTTGTTCCACTCACTGAAGTCAAGACCTTAAACATGGTCAGCTTTGTCAAGCATCACGTCATATACTGCTTCAGTTTGCCACGGAGGATCATCGACGACAATGGTCCATAGTTTGCAAGTTATGCTTTCTACCGATTTTGTGACAAAAACTAAATCCAGAACGTAGCCTTGACTGCCTACAACCCAATAGCAAATGGTTTGGCAGAAGCATTCAATAAGACCATCATAAAGCTACTCAAGAAGTTCGTGTCATCCAATAAGCGCAACTGGAATGAGAAGCTAGGTGAGTATCTTTGGGCCTACCGTACAACGGTCCGGACACCTACTGGCAGTACGATATTCCCTTTGGTTTACGAAAGTGAAGCGGTCCTCCCACTCGAGATCCAGATTCTGTCACTCCGAGTGGCTCTTTCCAACCGATTGACCGTTGACGACAATCACCGTCAGCGCCTACAATAGTTAGAAGCACTCGACGAGAAACGTCTCTTGGCTCAACAACACATTTAGCTATACCAATCGCGCCTCTCAGGAGCCTTCAACAAATGGGTCAAGAAGAGGACTTACCAAGTGGGTGACCTCGTCTTGACGGTAAGAAGACCGATGGTTATGACCCATAAGACGACCGACAAATTCTAACCTAAATGGGAGGGTCTGTTCATTGTGGAGTCCGTGTTCTCCAACGGCGCCTACCGGATCGTAAAACACAATGTCGACTTGCTCATGATGCCTATCAACAGCAAGTTCCTCAAAATATACTATGTCTAAGCTAGACTTGTACTCCCTTTACTAGCAGCTTGACAACCAAAATGTACAGTGTACGTTCCCCATTGTTCATCCCCAGCAAGCACGTAAGCACAATATTTACTTCCCTTCCACAAAAGTTTAATGAAAGTCATTATCTGTATTCAAGAATCCTGAATACGTAACAGGTGGTAGATCCTAAAAAAGCTCCCCAGCAGAGCCACCTTCAGTTTTATCTACACTCTCGGGTAAACCTCTCATAATCAGTTCCCTTGGGCATTAGTTCACGTCCACATCACCTCTGAACTACTGTCCTAATCGATTACCCCCAACGGGGTTTGCCATGTCCATATTATCTCTGAGCAAACCTCTTCATATGACTATCGATCATCATGTCCATATTATCTCTAATATCGGATGTCAACTAAACTTATCACCCGTACTTAACTCTAAGTACGCCAACGGTATTAAGTCCACAAAGTTTGCCACATCCATATTACCTCTGAGCAAACCTCTCTATATGACTATCGATCATCACGTCCATAATACCTCTGATATCGGTCGTCATCTAAACTTATCACCCATACTTAACTCTAAGTACGCCAGCGGTGTTAAGTCCACAAAACCTGCCACGTCTATATCACCTCTGGCAGGGCTTATCTCGAACCTATTTCTTGCACTCAAGTGCGCAAAAAGTAATGGGTCTACAAAACCTATCACGTCCATATCACCTTTGATAGGGTTTCATTTTGAACTTATTACTTGCACTCCAGTGCGCAAGAAGTAATATGTCTACCAAAGATCCCCAGTGGGATGTCCTCAACTAAAGCAAACAGTTCACGTCTATATTACCTCTGAACTATGAGCTGCCCATATTTTCTATCCAAAGAAAACAACCATATCCATATTACCTCTAGCTCATTTTCTTTTTCTTCCACAAAAATACCATGATCGTACCTAACATCTCGGTATGACTATCGATTAGCTCACGTCCACGTTACCTCTGAGATATCGTCCTCACGTCCTCTCCATTAGAGTTTGTCTTGTCCTTCTTACCTCTGAGCAAACCTCTCTACTTGACTATCGGTTATCATGTCCATATTACCTCTGATATCGATCGTCATCTAAACTTATCACCCGTGCTTAACACTAAGCATGCCAGCGGTGTTAAGTCCACAAAACCTTCCACATCCAAATCACCTCTGGCATGGCTAGTCTCGAATCTATTACTTGCACCCAAGTGCACAAAAGGTAATAGGTCCACCGAAGATCCCCCAGTGGGATGTCCTCAACAACTACGGTATTGTGCTACTTTCTCTAGTACAATATCCAAAGTCCACAACATATAAAAAGATAAATATAAAGAGGAAATTATGGAAAAGGAAAGACTTTATTGATTAATATTCAAGATCATGAGTACATATGATGGAAATCCATTTTAAGGTTTTTTTTATTAGTATTCAAGGTTATGAGTACATATGATGGAAACCCATTTTTGAGGGTTTTTATGAAGACTAGCTAAAATAAAGCTTTTCCATTAGAGGCGACCCTCTGTGCTGTTTTTGCTACTGACACAAGTGAAGCCAGCAGCAGGGAACAATATATTATGGATCATCCCTCCATAGTGCAAACCTCAGCATATGGAAAAGAATCCATAATGATGGATAGCAAGGAAAAAGCAGTGATCAAGCGCTCTACAACCATGTGGGAAGACCGAAGACAGGAATGGCAATTAATCCAAATCCTATCATCGACACCGCAGGCCCCCGGCCAGTAGCAAGCAACATAAAGAGGAGAAATACAGCTAGCACGCTCCATAAATAGGGACAGCTCTATGCATGACGCAGGATGTTCACCCCCGTCTCCTGGATCAGCTCTTGGAACCAAACCACCGCGTAAGGTTAGCATTCTCCTCGAATGATGGGTTCTATGATATCCTTCCATGCTCCATCATGGACATCATGAAGGGTGGCAAAACCTTCATAAATAGAACATATATCAGTCTCAACGAAGATTGCAAAAGTGTACAGCGGCCGCATGCCGCTTCCAGGTCGCAGCCACACACGGGAGGAGATGTCTCAAGATAGATAAGTATGCACACATGAGCAAGAGGAGGTCTCATCCACGCGACCAAGCCACAGATAGGCTCTGCGCGCATGTTGCAGATAATTGCTCATCCATGCGGCAGAACGTTATGGGGGGCTGCGCGTGTTCTAGATGATTTTTCATCCACGTTGCGAGACCGTGTGCTGGTGTCTCTGTGTCCCTGGCATCATGACACACACCTACCTCCAAAATAAACGCCAATATTAGGGGGCCACGGATCAACGCCACTCTTGACAAATGCCTCAGCAAGATAGATAGTGTCTCTCGACATCTTCTTTTAAAAAAGATGGGAAACCCGGGAGACAAAGTTCTCTCTCCTCCCTAGCCCGTCGATTTATTCCTAGGGCGTGTAAGAAGATCGAGGCAATGAACCAGGCAGTTATGAGGATGAACCTGATGCCTCGATTTGTGTGATCCATATTTATCTCCTCAGAAACTGTCGTTGACTCAGAATACTAAGAAGATCCACTCAAGGATCGAGCCAAATCCTGCATTAAATGGATATTTGACAGCTTGGCAAAGACTAGTCTATGTGGCCCACAATTTATGTAGCCCAAGGTCCTCTCCTCCATGATTCTTGTTCAAAGTATTCCAAACTTATCAGTTTAAAAAATTTGAAGGGAGTCTTATAGAAGCATAGAAAATCTAGATCCATGCATCCAACAAATATGCTCCCCAAGATCGACTCAGAAAAAATTAGACCGCAGAATGACCATGCGGCCAATAAAAAGCAGCATCCATGTGCCCCAATATTGGCCACACAACGACCTAACACAAAGATTATGTCTGACACAGAATCCAGAAAAAATTGACTCTCTTAAAGCCTCGATTCCGCCACAGACAGTTGACATCAGTGCTCACGTCACCGTCATTATTACTTTTGTTACTATATAGCCGTAATGGACCACGTGTATGTAAGACAAAGTTTTTTATGCATTTTATGCGTCTCTGGCCCCATGTGTTCCAAACTCCATGCGTTCCATGTATCTTTGGCCCCATGCATTCCAGACTCCATGAGTTCCATGTGTCTCTGGTCCCATGTATTCCAGACTCCATGCGTTCCATGCGTCTTTGCATCTCATGCATCCCATGTGTCCCAGACTCCATGCGTCCAACATGGCAGGGTTCCCTGAGACAAAGTCTTTCTGTTACGACTGAGATAATTCTCTCCAACTAAATACGGGCCACGTATCAAGCTGACCAAGTCACGCAAACAAAAGATGAGAATCGCCCAGATCTTCAGCATGAACAAATTGTAATAAACGTCCACGTGGTAGCTCGTCCTGGACTCAACTATATCCTATTAAGGATGTACACGTGGAAGCCTGTACTGTTTGATAATAAACGAAAGAAATAAAAATAGATTTATAAAAAAAACCATGTCTTTGGTTTACAAACAAGAAGTACTATTAATCCTATACGAGGATGTTAAGTACAAAATTTAATCTGGATAAAAATTGCTATAGGAGTCTGATCTGCGGTCGATCACTTTGTCCCTTGGACCACACGATGATGAAGAAGTGCTGTAGAAGACGGAAAAGCTTCAAAGACTGCAAAGGGGAGTGAATGCTCGATGCCACAATCGTCGATCACTACTCTCTGTCTGTGCTCTTCTCTCTTTTTCTTCGACCTTTCGACCCTGGTTCGACCTTGCTTCGACCTTGGACCTCCGTGGACGGAGGTCTCTATTTATAGAGTTTAGTGACAGTAACTGTCCAGTCGGCGTAGAAGCTGGACAGTGGAGAGTGTGGCACTTTTTATGCGGCGGTTATAATAACTGCCACCCACGTATAAATGTTCTTCTGAATAAGCGTGTGACGCATGTCCCATTAAGAGATAATGCGTATAACTGCTGCGAAGATCACAACATGCAAGCCACGTAGGTAACTGCCCCTCGCGTAGAAAAGGTTGGCGTAGAAGCCAATAACTGTCACCATGGCGTAGAAGCCAAGTAGGTATCAAGTTTGGCGTAGAAGCCAACTAGGTTGGCGTAGAAGCCAAGTAGGCAAAGAAGTCGTCAGGTTGGCATAGAAGCTAAGTAGGCGTAGAAGCTGTCAGGTTGGCATAGAAGCCAAGTAGGCGTAGAAGCCGTCAGGTTGGCATAGAAGCCAAGTAGGCGTAGAAGCCGTCAGGTTGGCATAGAAGCCAAGTAGGCGTAGAAGCCGTCATGTTGGCATAGAAGCCAAGTAGGCGTAGAAGCCGTCATGTTGGCATAGAAGCCAAGTAGGCGTAGAAGCCGTCAGGTTGGCATAGAAGCCAAGTAGGCTCCGCATCCATTGATAAAATTGGGCTTGTACCGGTAATTCCATCAAAGCACCTTCGACCTTCTCTAGTTTCCAATCTAGTCTCGGCATCAAGGAAGTGATCGAAAGGGGAGATCTTTGAAGCTAGAGCGAATAAAAGGGACCGGAGGGTGTTGTCACTTTAGCTTTCTCTACACGCCTTGGCTCATTCACTGGAAAAGTTGACAAGCGTCAATCTTCTATCGTCCTCGACCTGTATGCCAAGCCTTCCCCCAGTTTCTGTCCTTTGACTTGGAGCTATCTCTTCGGATCATTCTGGATCAACGGGTGCTAACACAACAAGAAGAGGAGTTTTATCGCTTCGCGGGGGGTTTTGGTACTAAATTCGTCGGTAGCTCCAAAGGCGCCGATGACAAAATCTGTACCTGAGAGGGATTCACTCCATCCGGCTTGAATGATTGAAGAAAGGGTGCGATCTCTCACCTCTTTTTTTTATGAAACAATAGAAATTCTTAAAGAACGAAGTAACTAGACTAAACAGATTTGGTATAATATAAATCCTCACAAATCTGTAGAAGCCCAAAAGCTCGATGTTGAGCGTATTCCGAGGAGATAGCATACAGCGTGCTCCTGTAGCTGAAAATAGCCTGATGGCTTAATATGCAGAGGTGATGATGTGGACATATTAGCCATAATTATGGCTCACCCAGTCTTTGAAAATAGAACCAAATCTCGTGCATTAAATACAGAGATCTGCCCCCATTACGCGCATTAACTGCAGAGACGTGCCTCGGGCTCTGTACGAAGAGCAGCTTTTGACGGGGCAGTTTGTTTCGTCTTCTGCTGAGCGTAAAAGCTCACATCTGCCTGTATAAAACTAGACAGCGTATTCCCTGAATGCATAAATACAGTTTGTATCGAGGTTGGTGTCGCTAAACGACAGTTTTGGATTTCTGTACAGAATCATCATTACAGCCGTCGTCTGGATGGTCGTGCTGTACTTGTTGTCAGGAGTCAGGTTCACTGCATGATCTGACAGGTTCATTCGAGGAATACAAAGAGTTCCTCATACAATTTCCAATTGCATTAAAAGCGGATGGGTTTTACGCCAAAGTGGCGATGTGATAACCTTTTTACGCTGAAGCAGTCTTGACACACTACATTACGCAGGTTGTTCTGGAGCTATATTTTACGCTGTACTAGCATTGAAGCTCTGTTGTACGCCAATGGCTCTGAAGTCATGTTTTACGCCACCCATTGCTGGAGTTCTGTCTTACGCAGCTTCCTGCATATAGAGGGTTTTACGCGTATGATTCCTCAACGTATTTTTCATGCTTCTACAAGACACCCTTCAAAGTTTTCAAATTCCTTGTAATTTGAAATACTTTGAACGAAGCATGAAACGGTCAAGTCTGACTCGTTCCTCGAGGCTAATTTTTCGGCAAGATTTTAGAGATTTTGTTGGGATTTGGTGTGATCTCCTTTGCCTATAAAAAGGCGATGAGTTAACATGTTCTTCCTACATTTCCTTTACCACTCAGAGATGGTTGCCGATGTTCGTCTTGCTGACTTGAGGAAGAAGAAGATCATATTCTTCCAGCATGTAAGGAGCCATAAAAAGAGGCATCTTCGAGCAAATGTCCTCTGCAACGATGGATCATGGAAGGATATCATAGCTTCCTTTGCTCGGGATGATTAGCAATTTCATATGGCGATTCGTCCGGGAGAGAGGAAGGGTCTCATTCGACCACATAGCTTGCAAGCTGTATTTTCTCCCATCATGACGGTGGACGAGGGCAGACAAACTGGCCCTATCTTCTAGTATTGAGTTGGATCTAAAACCTCAACTCAATCTGTCATGGCGTATGAAGGATGGTCTCTTGAATAATTTAGACAGGCCCAATTCTATATCCTCCTGCCATTAATCATTTTCTTATTAATCGGCCACGGAAGCCGATTAACTGCTGAAGAAGACTGAAAAAGACCTCCACCAATATGAGAACCCGGCAGAACAGATTCTCGGCGTGATCTTTAATAAGAAAATCCTTTGTAGAAAAAGTATTTCCATCATATGTAATCATGAAGATGAAAAACCCTTTGTAGAATGGATTTCCATCATATGTAATCATGATTAATAAAATTATCTTTTTTACGCATCTGATGATTGCCATATTTGCTGTGATGAAGTCTGAATATGTGCAGCTTCGGCACGCCTGAATAACTTTATGCTGACTCTGATAAAAAGAGTATCTGGTCTCGTCCCGTCTTTTACGCGTAACTGAAGATGCGTAGAAAGTTGCTTAGCATTTAAGTCGAATATCCGAACTGTCATACTATTTTGAACGAGAAGTCGCGTAAAAATGTTTGAACTGTCACTTCTCTGATAAGAAGAATTCTTTGTTCAGACTATCATCTTCAAGAATGATTTCCCGAAAATCCCTTGGTATAGGGAGAGAAAATGGCCGTCAAACAGGCCATACTTGAACTATAGAGAAAGTATTCTGACTGGGCTTTTGATGAACTTCCAATTGACCCAAGAAGAAGAGCCATCTTCAATGCTGAAATCTGTATGTACTGGGTACTTGGGATATTTTGAGGCCAAGAAGGAGCATCTTCTGCGTGAACCATTATAATTGGCCATCTTGAGAATTGTTCAGATATACGCATACTCCGGCCTGCATATTTTAAGATATGCGAAAAGTCATGGATCCGTAGTGTAGATGAGCATAAAATCATTGGTTTGTAGCCTCTCGAGCGTAAAAGCTGCTGAGCATAAGAGCATCCGGGCGTAGAACCGTAGATTTATAACTTCTGTAAAGAAATCTTCCGAGCGTGAAGTCGTAGATTTATGGCTTCTGAGCGTAAAAAGCTCATGAGCGTGAAATCATAGATTTGTAGCTTCTGAGCGTGAAGTCGTAGGTTTGTAGCCTCTCGAGCATAAAAGATACCGAGCGTAAAAGCATCCGGGCGTAAAACCATAGACTTATAGCCTCTGAGCGTAAAACCGTAGATTTGTAGCCTCTCAAGCGTAAAATTGTAGATTTGTAGCCTCTTGAGCATAAAAGCTTGTGAGCATAAAAGCATCTGGGCGTAAAACCGTAGATTTGTAGCCTTTTGAGCGTAGAAAGCTCCTTAGCGTAAAATCGTAGATCTGCTCTGCGCGTAGAATCTGGATCGATTGACTGTCCGTCTTCTTTTTTCAAATGATAGGCTGACGTGGTCCCCAATCATAACCGAATATTAAATATCGAATTTGGTTAGGGATTCGAAGAGTTTATCTGAAATCTATAAATACCCCAAGGCCTTCAGAGAAGAAACTTTTCATCTGTCTTTTGCAAAATCCTTCGTCTCTCTGAGAACTCTTCTTCGTTCCTTCTCTGAGCACTCTGAGTTTTTAGCAATGGCAGCGAAACAATCTTCTACCGCTAAGGGAAAGAAAGCTGCCTTTTCTTCTCGCTCCTCTGCTCAAGCACGAGCGACTCCCACTGGGCTGAGCGAACCTCGCTCCGAACAAAGTGTCCCACCGTCAAGCTGTGCATCGGGCGTTGTAGGTAAAGCTTTTGGAACGAAAAAAAATGAGAAAAATCCTTCGCACACATTGTACGTGAACGCGGTAGGTCATCTTCTGTGTTGAGAGCCTCTTTGAGGAAGATGATGCACAGAGATGTTTTATCATTTATGCCCACATTCCTAATGTGTCAGCGTAAAACTCCATATTTTCGTAGTCTGGCGTAAAAGCTTTGACTGTCAAAATTTGGCGTATACTACAAACATTGATTGTTATGCTCTGGATGAAAAATTTCGGCGTAACATTTCAAATTTTGGCAGTCTGGCGTAAAAGCACAGACTGTTAGATTTTTATGTATACTACTAACCTTGAATTTTATGCCTCGAAAATAAGTTCCAGCGTAAAACTCAAATTCTTACAGCCTTGCGTAAAAGCACAGACTGTTGATCTTTGGCTTGAGTCTGCAAGACTGTAATGTCTAGTATAGAAACTGACTTATTCTTCTTGCATTTTATAGTGGACCTGCAAATCTCTCCGTTGGCTGAGGTGATGGGTTCTGCTGCTGGGATGCTGAACTCTAATTACCTGGAGGATTTGTCCCACGTGACATTCCCTATTTTTGGAACCCAGTATCCTGAAGGACGGGGAATTCTGATATCGTCTCAAGGAGAGCGAATATTGTTGAGCATGATCAGCGGGGAGCCTCTGATGTATATAGATGGGGCCAACTATATAAAACCAGCTTTCCTATTCGGGTATATAATTGATAAACAATCCCAGACGAAGCCCAAGAAGGAAAACTGGGTTTTTACTGCTGGGGGCATGGTTATGTACCTGCCCAAGATGCCGAGAGATTATCCTATCTCAGCATTCTTCCATGCCACGCATCCCAGGAGGATGTCATGGACCCTGACCCCTAATCTTCACGGCCAGCCGGGAAAGATATTTTATCAGAAAGGATCAGGCCAAGGATTATTTATGAGTCGTCCTTCCGGTCCCGTTATGCCCTTAAGGGGATTATTTCCGGGTATTGTCCCGAGTGAAGACACTGCACTATTCCAGTCAGTCCAATTACCGACTTTTTGTAATGACTTCATGGGGCATGGAGGAGTATACCCCAAGGTTAATCCTCGGACCAACGGGTGGCTCACCCCTATAAATCTTCGATGGGCTCGTTTAGCTGCCTGGACCCTGAAGAACTTTCAGACGGAGATGGAGAGCATTGGTCTGTTCGAGGCTGTGAATGCTACCAGTGTTGGGTTACCTCTCAACCCCAACCTGTTTTTGGCTTTGATGGAGCGATATATCTCGCTCACTGGGACTTTCGCCACTCCGCTAGGGGAGTTAGGATTGGCCCTTCACGAGATGGCAGAGATTTCAAGACTGCCAATGGAGGATACTCCTTATGAAGAGTATGCTCCCACAAACAAGGAGCTGGGGGATACAAACCCTCGGGTAGTGGCAGTATATCAGGAGCTGATGTGCCACTATCTTGCTTGTACCGCCTTCTATAATGAGCCCTCTGATTTGGCTCATACCAACAAATGGGCGTCCTATCTCTTCTTTCATCATGCCAGAGATGCTAAGCCAGACAAAGTTGTGGATAGCAGAGATAAGGCTTTGAACTTTATGAGCGTGCTTAATGCTCAAGTAGTCGATGATCTTATTGAAGACGCTGGGGCTTCAGATCAAGTTCTCGATGAAAGGATAGGGAATTATCCTACAGGCACTAAAGCCTGCAGTTATATGAGGCATTATCGCAGGCCTCTGTCAAGGGAAGCTCAACTGGCTGGCTTCCTCTCTATATGGCTGTGCTGATTGGTAGTACCTAGCATTGCCTCTTCGGATCGCATTCACCGTAACACCTTATGGCCTGCAGTGGGTTTGGTATTTGGGGCAAGACTGGGCCTGCTCCCTGCCATGGTATACCGGATACAAGCTGGCCTGAGAGCCCTTACTAATGGGTTGCTTGCCGACGAAACACGGCGTGACAGCTTTCCCAGGGTAGAATTACCATTCCTATATCTGATGGGATAGTTAATTCTTCATAATCCCAGGGTGATGTCTCCCGGCTCTGCCAGTAGTTCGGGAAATAATTTCTTGTTGAACTACAAGAATTCCTCCTGGAACGTGACCACCGTCCTAGACTGTCAACGAGCATTAAATTTTGCTTATAGCTGGAAGCTCTTTTGTGTCGTCCCCACTGTACATATCAATCAACAGGGGACGAGCCTTCGAGATTCAGGTGACGGAAAGACCGTTCTTTCTCCTGAAGCTTTTTATTGGTTGGTCTGCATTAGACCTTCCCATTGGTTGTACAGAAGTGAAGACCATTGCTTCTTGGAACCCTACCTGCCTAGTCGGTTCGTCAGGCAGTTTGGGTAAGACCAATTGCACGTGGGAAATTCCATCACCAGCTTCAAGTCCAGAGGTGGACTTATTGATGGAGCGAGAGGATGGCGGTACTTAATAATGGGTTGTACTGGAGCAGCCTTTACTGTGCCCGCAACTTCTCTCTCCATGGAGTTGCGTATCCTCCATTCGTACGCCCAATTTTATGTGGCGATCAACACCTTCCATCGCGATTTTGATATGCATAGAAGTTTTAGGATGCCCTCTCATAAGTCTGCTAGAAGAGAGGAGGTCCCATCAGTCTCTTTCGACGAAGGTGAAGACCCTGTCGGTCAAGATGAACTTTTGTTGACGGTGCCGAGAGGCATAATACCTTCGCCTGCGGAGCCTCTTGTTATCCCCAGTAAGCAAAGGGCTCATATTCTGAAGGAGACTTTCCCTCGCAAGAAAAAGAAGACTATTGGTGGTCCTGTCAGGATTTCCAGCTATGTGGCTCCTAGGAGTGAGCCTGCTGTTTCCCCGGCTGGGGATAATTCTTTGATTAGAGGTTCCTCGCCTTTTAGAGAGGGAACCTCCACAGTTCTGGCTGGCAGTGCCGGAGATTCTTTGCTCGAGGCTGCTGTCGCTGCTACCGCTTCAGGTACTACTACGAGATCGCCTTCGATGCCGAGCAAAATAAGATTGTGTATACCTTTACCCAGACCCATAACGGGAGTAACCCCTGTCGTGTCTGTAGGTATATCCAGCGAGATTCCACCCGATGAGCCTTGGTTGGATCTTGGTGAAGACCTGGAAGAATATCTACCAGTGTCAGTTGACACACCCCCTTCTCCAGGTATGACAGCTCGCTTAACATCATTAAGAAATGATTTAGCTGTACTAGCTGCGGACGCGACATATATACCATCAGCCATGGGTAAATATCGTCTTTATGCCTCTTTTAGTAAAATTAACATCATGTTAATATTAACTTTCTCTTGTCTTCTTTTCAGGGGAAGACATCTACGGGGAGGGCAGCGTCGACGCAACTTTCGGCTTTGTTGCAGCTCCTGCCGAGGACACGGAGGTGCCCGACTTTGAAGAGGAAACATTTTTGGGTGTCGGCTCGCCCAATACAGTCCTGCTATCTCCAAAGGAGGATGAGCCTGTCATCCCAACTATGCCTCCTTTGAGTACGCCAGCCACTTCGGCCGTTGTTGGTGCCTCTACCTTTGTCGCGCCATCTGCTGAAGCGACGACTGTGATGACACCCTCTGCAGTCGTTCCTGGAAGGGGATTTACCGATATTGCAGCCACTCCCAGCGTCCATTTCAGATCTCGCCATGATAGTTGAGCAGTATACTAGTATTTTCTACACCACCTTAAAAACGCTGATATCAATGGTGTTGGAGAAGAATCTAGGCTTTGAGGCTCTGAGGAGATCCTCCCAGTTTGCGATAGTGTCGATCAAATACTTGAACGACGTTGAAAGAGCTGATGCGCTGGAGCAGATAGTTAATGGTTTAGAACAACCCATTAATAATTATTTGCAACTATCCCAAGGCAGCATTGATGACCTGATTCAGGCTGAGTATGACTCCTTGACTGCGAGGCTTGTTGGAGAGATGGAAACTATGAGCAAGTCCATCGAGGCTCAGCAGCAAGAGATGAACGAAGAGCGTACAGTACTGGAGTATGTCATTCCCCAGCTGGCCAAGTGTGAAGTCGAATATGAGGAAGAGGCAGCGAGGGTGCGCAAATTGAAAGATGAACTCACTCAGGCAGAGGAGAGGGTTCTCGCTTCATCGGTAGCTAGAGATGTGTTGAAAGACCGAATGGAAGAGGTTCAACAGAACCTGGCATGTGTGGGTATCATCCACGCAGATTATGTGCGTGCTCGGTCTGAAATGTCTGCCTTGAACAATGAGGAGGCAAGGTTGGAGCGAGCCCACACTACAGTTTTGAGCTCCAGGAATGAGAGAATGGCCTCTCTGGCGCGACAGATTCGCGATTTGACAGCCCCTCCCAAATGATGTACCTTTTACTTTTATATGTAACTTGCTCTTTCTGGAGATAATAAAGAGACTTTATCTGACTTTGGTGGACCCATCATTTTTTGAATATAAATGATAGGTTAGGGTGAAAGTGATATCAGAGGTATCATTAACATGACATTATTTCGTTAAGGTTTTGCTGAATGTAAATCTATTCAGAGTTAAACATGAACCTGAAAGAATATAATCCGACTAAATTTGTATACTAAACACTATCAGAGGTAATATGAACATGATAGGCTTACAAATTAGTTAAGGATATCTATTCGGAGGTCACATGAACCTGATAGAATATGATCCAGCTAACCTTTGTATGTGGTATTGTCAGAATAAGATCTTCACCATAATTCGTTTAAACAAGGGAGATTAAGCATAGTACTTCTTCAGGAATTTGCCGTTGATAGGAGTCATTGCCAAAAAAAATGTATGAGGACATCCCACTGGGGGGTCTTTGGTGGACCTATTATTTGTTGTGCACATTGAGTGCAAATAATAAGTTCGAAACAAGCCCCTGGCTAATAAAAGCATCCTACTGGGGAATTTTTTGTGGACCCATTACTTTTTGTACACAAGCGTGCAAGTAATAGGTTTGAGACAAGTCCCGACGGTTGCTTGTAAAAATATGACTCTGTGGGGAATAGTAGAGATACGTAGTCCAGAGGTATTATAAACATGGACTGGCTTTTTTCTTAGCTGGAAAAATGAGGATAGTTTAGAGGTAATATAGACATGAACAATTCTTTTCCATTGCAGATATTCCACAGGGACATGGACTTATTGCGCACGAGAGTGCAAGTAATAAGTTCGAAATGTCACGCCCCAGTCCCAAAATACCGAGGGACCAGACACGTGGCAATGGCCAGCAGCACGCACCGATGGACAAATCCAATTTAATAGATCCACCAGGGCATACTTAAGCTGTAATATATCAATAAATAGGTCCAATGGTACAAGTCACAGTCTATACTAATCTCATCCACAACAGATAATCACAGATCAAATGCCAGAATAAATGTAAATAAACAATAGCTAGCATATCTCAATAAAAGTGTCTCGGAGAACAATCCGAGAATAAGTCTGATACATCAATGAAATAGACTGGAAATAAAATAACTAGAAACAGAAATAAATGAGTATCTCAAGCCAATACTCAAGAAAAGTCCTCTGGTATGATCTCGTCCTCAGATCCTGGTTCTGCTCCAATGTAGGCACCTGCTTCTGCTAATGCTACTGCTCCGGTCCCGTATACCTCGGGATAGATCTCGTCAGCTAATCCTGGGGACATAATCCGGTATCCAGGTCCTCAGGAGACATAACAAGGTACAGAAATCAACATACCAAAATACAGTGTAATAGTAAATGAGATAAATAGGGTAGACTATATAACCAGCTAAGTGATATGCAAGTGAGAGTTTTAGTCATACTCGGGCTGAGACTACTACAGGATCAATGTCGGAGAAACCCATAGCAGTATTTTCTCGAAGGGCCAGAACTGGTGCCAAAGCTCTGTGTCAGAGACTAAGACACATCCAGATGACAATATATATAATATAATCAGCCTTTGATATGGTAATACTCTTCCCACCCAATGAAATCTCACGTCTCATGTCCATGACACGCATGATCAAAACTAATGCAACAAGTCAGGATATAATCTAAGCATGTAAACTGAGTATGTCATAAACCTGTATCCTATACAGAATCACCATGAATATCTCAAGAAGATTCTGTCTCATGAATAGTGTCAAGTGTCCTGAGTATAATGTACTTGGAAAGACAAGTACAAGGATGTAAAAGGGTCACGAATGTCCATCTCTAGATTACAATACACAACACCGCGTACGGTGTTGGCACCCGACTATAATCAGACGCTAAGTAAGTCACACGGTCCTAGGTTAAGCATGCATAACAAAGTAAAAGAATCAAGAAAAATATGTAACAAGACTGTAAAGTTTGGCAAGGTACACTTGCTTGTGGTTCTGGCTCCAACTGTAGCTCTGGTCTCAGTGTGATCTGCAGGTACTACTCCGGTTGCTGAAATAAACATCACCATCCGATTCAGAAAATATCAAATAGCTAGAAATGCCTGTCCTTAAGTCCAATTTGGACACAGGGGCAAAAATAATATTTTCGGGTCAAAGCGGGGTCCACAGGTGGGCCACTTTGCACCAAAAAGCGTGCCAGGGTCAAAGGTCTCCAATTTCGTCAAACTTAGTGTCAACAAGTCAGGAACGATGATACAAACCCAATAGAACTTTCAGAATTGGATTCTGATGAGCCGATCACAAAATCGCCCGTCAAGTGGAACCTGTGGGGCCCATGATACGCGATTTTGTCAACGTTCTCAGAATCGAACCAAACTTGGGTCACAGGACCAGCGTATTGCTACGAGTCCGATGGCACAAGTTTCGTCTTGATCCGACGTGTGTACACAAAGTTACAACGTATTCCAGAATAGGCGGATACGGGGCATTGTCGGCGGATACGCATTGATTTCGGTATGCACGCACATCCAAATCAACTTCTACGAAATCCCACACGTCCGTATCAATGACGCGCACGTATCGGTGAAGACCGCACATGACCAAGTCGTCCCGTTTGGTGGGACATACTCAGTTCCGGGGTGAAACAAGGCATTGTTTTTCCTGTTTTTGGATCGCGGTTCACGATCACCACAGGACGCGATGCACCGAGCGGGTTGCACGGACATCGAGAGGGTCACGCAAGGTTCACGTTGTAATAGACGGAACAGAAAATGGGGCAGCGAGAAGAGAGAAATGGGTACCTGAACAGGGCTCCGGAAAACCGAGAATTCTCGCGTCCTTGTGTCTCGAGCCGTGCCCGGGACGTGTCCAGGTTAGGGCAGCTGTGTCCGGCCGCTGGGAGTGGGGGCTCGGGTCGGCGGAGGTCGGCGATGGCTCGGGGAGGTTTAGGGCGGCCGGGTGCACTGGCGGAGGCGTCGGCTATGGCTCAAGCGGCCGGTGTTGGGTCGGCCGGAGTTCGAGCGGGCGGCTCAGGCGAGGTCGGGCTGCGAGGTCGGGGACGAGGGCTGAGGACTGGTCGGGGTCAGGTGGCGAGGTGAAGGCGGCTCGGGCGTCAGGCACGATGGGGGAATTGGGCAGCGGAGAAAGGAGAGGGGAAGGCTGGGGAGTGGCGGCTAGGCGGTGATGTAGGCTGTGGAGGTGGTGCTGGACGGGAGGCGGTCGAGGAGAGGGGGCGCTCGGGCGTCAGGCACGACGGGGGAATTGGGTCGACTGCGGGTCAGGGGAGCCGACGAGGGGTCTGGTCGAGGGTGACCTGGTGGTTGTGGCGGAGGAGTTTGGGTCGGCTGCGGGTCAGGGGAGCCGACGAGGGGTCTGGTCGAGGGCGGCCTGGCGGCAGGCGGTTGTGGCGGAGGTGTTTGGTGAGGACGACGTCGTCGGCAAGGGTTTAGGCAAGGGAGATCGGAGGGAGATGACGGCGCGGACGAGCTAGGGTTTTCGAAGGCTGTGCACGATTTACGAGGGAATTTATTGGTGGGGAACAGTGTTTCCGGCGGGGGAAATCCGGTTAGGGTTTAGTTTGGGTTTCGGGTTCGGGTCGGGTTCGATTCGGATCCGACCTGACCCGACCCGTTAGGCTGGGTTGGTTCAGTTCGGTTCACTGCGGGTTGGTTCAGTGAACCGGGTCTGGGTAGGTTTGGTTTATTTCAAATAAACCCAGTTTATTTCAGGGTTTAATTCGGTTTAATTATACGTTGGTTTTTAGGGCTTTATAAATGCTTCCGGAGTCCAATAAATTCACAGAAAATTATCCTATGTCCAGTTTTCCATTTTACACCATAAAATATTATTTCCATAATATTTTAATATTAATTAACAGTAATTAAAAATTATTTAATTACCAAATGCCTAGGTTTTAATTACAGAATATTCCTGAAAATTTTAGAAAAATTGTGAAAAATCCAAATTAAAAATTCTTGAAAAATCAGGGGCTTACACGAAACAAGCCCTTTCATAGGTAATATGGACATGATAGGTTTTGTAGCCTTAACACCCTTGGCATACTTAGAGTTAAGTACGGATGTTAAGTTGAGATGACAACCGATATCAGAGATAATATGGACATGATAATCGATAGCCGGACCAAAAAAGGTTTGTTCAGAGGTAATATGAACATGACAAACTTTTGTGTTGTGGCTCTATTGGGGATGGAGGTATATATCTGCTCAGAGGTAATATGGACATGGCAGTTTTTTATGGGCTCAACACCACTGGCGTACTTAGAGTTAAGTACGGATGTTAAGTTGAGATGACAACCTATATCAGAGGTAATATGGACATGATAATCGATAGCTAAAACTCGAAAAGTTTGCTCAGAGGTAATATGAACATGACAAACTTTTGAGTTGTAACTCCACTGGAGATGGAGGTATATATCTGCTCAGAGGTAATATGGACATGACAGTTTTTGTAGACTTAACACCACTGGCGTACTTAGAGTTAAGTACGGATGTTAAGATGACATGACAACCGATATCAGAGGTAATATGGACATGATAATCGATAGCCGGACATAAAAAGGTTTGTTCAGAGGTAATATGAACATGATAAACTTTTGTGTTGTGGCTCCATTGGGGATGGAGGTATATATCTGCCCAGAGGTAATATGGACATGGCAGTTTTTTTGTGGGCTCAACACCACTGGCATACTTAGAGTTAAGTACGGATGTTAAGTTGAGATGACAACCGATATCAGAGGTAATATGGACATGATAATCGATAGCCGAAACTCGGAAAGTTTGCTCAGAAGTAATATGAATATGACAAACTTTTGAGTTGTAACTCCACTGGAGATGGAGGTATATATCTGCTCAGAGGTAATATGGATATGGCAGTTTTTGTAGACTTAACACCCCTGGCGTACTTAGAGTTAAGTACGGATGTTAAGATGACATGACAACCGATATCAGAGGTAATATGGACATGATAATCGATAGCCGGACCAAAAAAAAGGTTTGTTCAGAGGTAATACGAACATGACAAACTCAGCTGGGGAAATATTTATGACAGTAGTTCAGAGGTAAATATGGACATGAACTAGTGTCTGGAAAACTCATTGTAGAGTGATTTTGCCCGTTTATAGACGCAAAGTGATGACTTTGGCGTCGATCAACTCTTGGATTCTCCTTTTCAGTACATAGCACGCTTTTGTGGGGTGATGAACGTACCGATAAAAGAGACAATATTTTGGGTCATCGACTTTACCAGCCCTTTCAGGGTGTCTGATGTTGGGTAGCCGACGTTTGTTTTCCTTCATCAACATATTAAAGATTTCAATGATTTCATCTTCATTAAAGGAGAAAGTCCCCTTTGGCCTTCGGGCTCCCGATGCCTGAGTTTTGTGGTCTCCCGGGAAGACGGTCCTAGCTGCATCATCTTCAGACTCAGAGGGAATTCTACCCCTAGCTTTGGATGGTGGTTTTTTTTGTCGAGGTAGACTACCCCCAGACATGTCGCGGTATTTATCCACAGAAGTTGATTTAGAAGGGCCTGCCTCTAGTATTACAGTACCAGACTCTGGAGGTTTAGAGTTTGGAAGAGATGCAGTGTACCCTAACCCGAAACGAGTTCGTTGACAGTAGGGATCACCATGCAACAGTGTTCGTCTGCCTTTTCCATAGTTGAGGCCTAGTTTCAACTTCAAATCATAACCCATGCTTTATATAATTTTTAAATCTTGTGGGCTATATTTGT
This sequence comes from Iris macrosiphon, assembly GCA_036927795.1. Lineage (NCBI taxonomy): Eukaryota > Viridiplantae > Streptophyta > Magnoliopsida > Asparagales > Iridaceae > Iris > Iris macrosiphon. The sequence goes on from JAYESA010000013.1 coordinate 21,255,337, forward strand.
GGATTTGTATTTTTCCACCATCTGACTCGCGAGGTTTTTCTTGTACAATCGGTCTATTCCGCATTTGACCGAAGATTATTTGATGCTGATCGTCGCGAGTTGGTGGAACAATAAAGATAGACTCTTCATGTGGCCCATATGTCATGACGACATTAGATGTTGACTCATCTTCCCACATGATCTCTCCATGATTGGAAGTTAGGGGTATCAACTCTTGATTTTGACTCCTGTCTTTGCGTTTCTGGATTAGAAATTCACGCAAGTCATGAGGATTTACAGAGGAAGAAGAAGAAGGCTTGTTCTTCCTATTCACATCAGTTGGAATGTGAATATTGGGGATCCCAAGTCTTTTTCCGCCATAGGAATACAGCAGTTCAGCCATGTAAGCAGCACGTGATCCTCGAGGAGCGCATCTATCCACCAACAGGGTCTTCTTTACGCTGAGAGGCTTAGCCTGGCGTAGTTTAGAATTTTGCCCAGGCTGGCGTAAAACTGAGGAAGTCCTTAATTGGCCATCAGCTTCTCGCGTAATCTGGAGAGCAGGCAGATCCTTCTCTTGATGGTGTAAATGCCGAGAGGTCAGGAGATCCGCCACTTGTTTTCCTTTGCGTAGATTACAGGGACCATCTGCTTTTCCACGGAGGAAAGATGCATTTTTACGCGCGGAGCGCGTTTGAAACTTCTAATTTGGCGCAAAGGCCTTGTCAGAAACTACGTCTGCCCCGCTAGCGACGGGAGACAAGTTTTTATGCGCAGAGCGCGGAGTAGACTTCTGGGTTGACGCTGAGGTATTGCCAGAAGTTTTGTCTGACCCGCCAGCGACAGGAGACGAATTTTTATGCGCAGAGCACGGAGTAGACTTTTGGATTAGCACTGAGGCATTACCAAAAGTTTTGTCTGTCACGTCATAGATGGGAGACAGAGTTTTACGCGCAGAGCGCGGAGGTTGCGCAGCTACAACCTTGTTGGTCGGAGAAGCCAGAGAGTCGGCAGGAATGGTAGGAGATGTCCGGGGCATCCACACCTTACGCAATTTTCTGTTGTCTTGGACAAAGATGGAGTGAGAGCTACCCCCTGCTCGAAGCATATCTTCGTAGGCGGATTGGTCGAATTGTACCACCAAGGTCTTCTTCATTGATCCTACTGATACTTCATCGTGTTGAGCAATTGCTTTCTCCTCAGATGAGAAAGTCTTTCCCAACAGAGTCACCATCTTGTATTTGATAATAAACGAAAGAAATAAAAATAGGTTTATAAAAAAAACCCTGTCTTTGGTTTACAAACAAGAAATACTATTAATCCTATACGAGGATGTTAAGTACAAAATTTAATCTGGGTAAAAATTGCTATAGGAGTCTGATCTGCGGTCGATCACTTTGTCCCTTGGACCACACGATGATGAAGAAGTGCTGTAGAAGATGGAAAAGCTTCAAAGACTGCAAAGGAGAGTGAATGTTCGATGCCACAATCGTCGATCACTACTCTCTGTCTGTGCTCTTCTCTCTTTTTCTTCGACCTTTCGGTCCTGTTTTTCTCCACCCTAGTTCAACCTTGCTTCGACCTTGGACCTCCATGGACGGAGGTCTCTATTTATTGAGTTTAGTGACAGTAACCGTCCAGTCGACGTAGAAGCCGGACAGTGGAGAGTGTGGCACTTTTTATGCGGCGGTTATAATAACTGCCACCCACGTATAAATAATCTTATGAATAAGCGTGTGACGTGTGTCCCATTAAAAGATAATGCGTATAACTGCTGCGAAGATCACGGCATGCAAGCCACGTAGGTAACTGTCTCTCGCGTAGAAAAGGTTGGCGTAGAAGCCAATAACTGTCACCATGGCGTAGAAGCCAAGTAGGTATCAAGTTTGGCGTAGAAGCCAAGTAGGTTGGCGTAGAAGCCAAGTAGGCGAAGAAGTCGTCAGGTTGGAATAGAAGCCAAGTAGACGTAGAAGCCGTCAGGTTGGCATAGAAGCCAAGTAGGCCTAGAAGCCATCAGGTTGGCATAGAAGCCAAGTAGGCGTAGAAGCCGTCAGGTTGGCATAGAAGCCAAGTAGGCGTAGAAGCCGTCAGGTTGGCATAGAAACCGTCAGGTTGGCATAGAAGCCAAGTAGGCGTAGAAGCCCAAAAGCTCGATGTTGAGCGTATTCCGAGGAGATAGCATACAGCGTGCTCCTGTAGCTGAAAATAGCCTGATGGCGTAATATGCAGAGGTGATGATGTGGACGTATTAGCCATAATTATGGCTCACCCAGTCTTTGAAAATAGAACCAAATCTCGTGCATTAAATGCAGAGATCTGTCCCCATCACGCGCATTAACTGCAGAGACGTGCCTCGGGCTCTGTACGAAGAGCAGCTTTTGACGGAACGGTTTGTTTCGTATTCTGCTGAGCGTAAAAGCTCACATCTGCCTGTATAAAACTAGGCAGCATATTACCTGAATGCGTAAATGCAGTTTGTATCGAGGTTGGTGTCGCTAAAATTCAGTTTTGAAGTTCTGTGCAGAATCATCATTACAGTCGTCATCTGGATGGTCGTGTTGTACTTGTTGTCAGGAGTCAGGTTCACTGCATGATCTGACAGGTCCATTCGAGGAATACGAAGAGTTTTTCGTACAATTTTCTACTGCATTAAAAGCGGATGGGTTTTACGCCAAAGTGGTGATGTGACAACATTTTTACGCTGAAGTAGTCTTGACACACTGCATTACGCAGGTTGTTCTGGAGCTATATTTTATGCTGTACTAGCGTTGAAGCTCTGTTGTACGCCAATGGCTCTGAAGTCATGTCTTACGCCACCCATTGCTGGAGTTCTGTCTTACGCAGCTTCCTGCATGTTGAGGGTTTTACGTGTATGATTCCTCATCATATTTTTCATGCTTCTACATGTACATAGTATGCGTCTACAGTTGCAACCACATTCTATTGAAGGAGTCCCCTACGGCCACCAAACAGAAGCATATGCGGCACCTATAGCCCATCAGCAAGATGGCTATAAATAGGAGAAACTTAGATGTTCCAAGGGTTAGTTTTTTCTACTTCAGAGATCATACCCCTCCAGGCGAGCTATGTACGTGCACACAAGCTCAGAAGAGAGAAGAGAACATCCTCATTCCCTCGTCGGATCATCAACGTAATAAAGGAGTCGTTGCATTACTCGATCTCTATCGTCATATTTCCCAGATCAAAAAATATTGTACTTAGATTTTATGTCTAGGATTTCTTTGTACTCTTTTTGTTCGTTATTGAATAAATGTTTCCCAAAAATATTTTAATGGCGAACAACTCCCACAGTCGAATGACATTCAAGTTGGGTCTGACTTTGAAACAGAGTTCATGAGGAGTGATATCAGAAGTCGCGTACGATACTCTGTTCAGAATGACAGTAGTCGTAAGCACAACTTCTCCCCAGAAGAAATTTGGAAGACCCGTAGAATAGTATAGAGTTTATTATTTCTATCAACGTCATGTTCTTCCTTTTAGCTACTCTATTTGATTGAGGAAAATACAGAGAAGTTGTCTCATTGATAATTCTATGTTCTTTACAGAACGATGCAAATTCAATAGACATATACTCTCCGTCTCGATCACTTATGAGTCTCTTGAGTTGTTGTCCAGTTTGACGTTCATCTTCAGCTCTGAACTCCTTGAACTTCTCTAATGCTTTGTCTTTAGACTTGAGCAGATAGACGAACGCATACTTTGAGTAGTCATCAATGAAAGTAATGAAATACTTCATCCCGGCTTTTGTGAAAAACTGTTTGAAGTCATAGAGTTTACCAACTCCAGGAGATCTGTACTTTGGTTTACCCGTTTGAACGATTTTCTTATGATTTTTGTCTATGCACAGACCTCACACTTCTCCACCTCCTTACTCCCATATTTGGAGATAAGCCCTAGACTATACATCTTATTTATCCTATTACAATGAACATGTCATAGTCTATTATGCCATAGCTCAAGAGAATAACCAGAAGAGGAGACTGCATTGACATGCAGGAGTTACAAGTTAAAGTTTGAACATCCCTTCGGTATAAAAGGCTTTTCCGAAGTATGTTCCTTTATAGGACATCACCATCTGTCCAACATTGATGTTCATCCTCAAGCTTGCGTTACAGAGCAGACTTTCTGAGATCAGGTTTTTAGCTATCACCAGTACGTGCTTCACATCCTGAAGAGTCAGTAACTTTCCTGAAGTCAGATTCAGTACCACTGTCCAGATCCTATGTACTTCAACTTATGACTTGTCCGCCATCATAACCTTCTCAGATGTAGGCTTATAGGTGGTGAATAACTCATTCTTTGAGAAAATATGGCAGGATGCGCCAGTATCCATCCACCAGTCAGTATCGACGCCAGTCGTAGCAACCTGCACAATCATGACAACCTTGTTAGACTCACATTTTCTCTTTCTGTTTGGACTTATATCTGCAATCTCTGCTAAAATGGACTTTCTTGCCGTAGTTGAAACAAGCCCCATCGTTCTTAGGCTTTGGTTTGAACGATGCCGACTTCACCTTCAGATAGTTGAAGTCATTTTTCTTGTTGTGAGAAGCCTTATGCTTCCCCTTGGAGTCACCATCATGCACCAAGTTGGACTTTGCCAACTGTTTGGACAGTTTGTCCACTTTGTTTTGAGCCCTCAACTCATCTTCCACATTGATATTGTGTAGTAGTTGATCAAGACTCACATCCATCTTCTTTTGGTGCACGTCTGAGATAAACTTGCTCCAACCAGGAGGGGGCATGGAAACAATACCTTCCACGACAAAAGAGTCGACCAATGGCTTACTATCATCCTCAAGTTTTTGATGTAACTTGAGAAATTTCTTGACTTGAGGCAACATCGTCTTGTCGTTCTCAAATCGCATCTTCTAGACTTTTTCCGTCATATGGATCTTGTTGCGGTTCTCATCCTCCTTGTAGTGCTTTTTCAGAGCCTCCTAGATGGCTTTTTCATGGTTCGTCTGGCTATATGACTCCGCCAAAGTATCCTCCATGGAGTTGAGAATCATCAATTCGCAGAGGTTGTTCTCTCCTCCACTTGTTCTACTTAGCTCTTGCAGTTGCAATCTCCCGAATAGTAACATCTTCACCCTCCGGAATAACAGGCTCAGAATTTGTCAACACGTAGTCCACATCTACGAGTTGGAGATTAAGGCTGATCTTTCTCTTCCAGACGTCGTAACGCTCCCCGTCAAACTTTTCAGTTTTGTTAAAACTTGTGTCGAGAAGACTTGTACGGTTGTTCTCCATCTTACTCGGATCTTGTTTTGAGATTGTTAGTCTCGGGCTTAATCAAAGATGGTAGAACTAGAAGTTGAAGTTGAGATCAGGAGTTCACACAAAAGTTTTCTCACTGATTTGTCTCGATCTAACGAACAACTATATAATGATTCTGATTATAACTTGCATACAAGATAACAAAAGAATCAAAAAAATAAATTTTTCGTTCTTCCTTGTAATCGCAGCTGCGGACGGACAAAACAGAGTTACAAAACGCAGAAGAAAAGAGGAGGAGGAGGAAGAAGAACACTGTTTGCTGGGGTGATGAAGATAACCGTTACTCAAAGCAAGATTCGTCTCACACGATCTGCTTCTAGGAACCAGCAAGTTCATGAAGAACTTCCGGAACGCTCGTTGTCACCTCCTGCTTGGACTCGTACGAACTTCTTGGACTTTAATGGCAGTAGCAACAACTATCTTCGTTTCCTCTATTTCGAGGTAAGTCCTCAATGGAAGCACCAAGAGAGTATTTATAGAGTAGCCAGGCCGTCCATTAGTTACGGAAAGATAGTAACAAAATAACAGCAAATCCCACAAAGATAAGCAAGAATTAATTCAAATTCCACAAAAAATATATCTGAATAACTGACCATATCTTTCCATAACCGTTCAAATATATTCGATAGCAGCGGCCACGCAAGTAACCGCTCATGCGGCGGCACGCCAACAAAGTGTCACTTTGCGGCCTTGAGTCCGAGTCGCTAAGCCCCTATGGAATAAATTCCAAAAGCATGACAAAAAGTATAAATGCTTTCATTGTGGAATTAATCATTTTGCCTCCTAATAAAACACATCCACATACCACTCATGTGCCCCGCCATACCCCATGTGCACACCTCAACTCATACAAAGTATTATATTGAGATACCCACTTGGTGGTGTAGTCAATGTGAAACTATTCTTCTTAGTCCAAAGAAAACAACACCAACACTATTTTCTTATCATTGCAAATAAATTTATCTTTAAAAATTGTAGTTTGATTAGTATAGATGACGGCATTTGTATAGTCTGGGGAATATATATATTCGCTTTAACAATTAGAGGTACCTCTGCATTGATAAAATGGAGTTAAAACCGCAGAGCAGAGACATCTGGTATGTAGGTGTTAGAAAACACCCAGAGTTCCCCCAAACACTTCATTAGGAGTCAACAACACTTGAGGATCAAACGTCCCAGTGAAGTGCTTGAAGGAACTCCAGGTGACATCCAACTTCACGCTGTAGTACTTGGCTTGTTTCATGGATTACTACTACTGTGTCCTATTTATACTTGTACATCTATGCCCGATGCATGTAGAGTTATAATTTAGTGCTTTAGAGGAAGTCCTTGATTTCAAGAGATCAATCACATTCTTTGAACCTAGCCCACCTTCCTGCCTTAGTTCATGAGAGAGGGAATAAAAACCAAGTGGTCATAGCCATCTCCTTTTCTCTTCTCCCTATCTTCCAAATGAGTCTTAAAGCGATGAAAGCATATACTTTCTTCGCTCATTGCGATCTGTGATCAGAACACGTACGATTACATGTCGATCGACGTGTTATTGATTTTGTGAAAGGAATGTGCATGGCTATACAAGTTGATGTATATGATAAAGTGCCTCCGGATCTTCTAAGAGGGGGTCAAGAGGAATCTCTTCTTAAGGTTGGGACAGAACCAAAGGAGACCAGTCGTCATCTGCGTTGGGAACGCGGCTAGATTCATTTCTACGTTGAACCTGGGCTGCTCTTTCCTTGACAGTAACAATATGCCCGACTTTGATAAATTTAGTTAGAACGAACGAGTGATAAATAGAGCGTAACAGCAGCGGAAGTCTACAGGCCAAGTTCAAGTTTGAGTGTGAAGGTTGGTTGTCCCCTGGAGTTCCCTCTGGACACTTCATTGGCGATATCCGCGGTTCCGCCTAGTCTCTACTGAAGTGTTTGGGGGAACTCCGGGTGCCATCCAACTCTAATGAGTAATGCATGCATGTATGCATGGATTAAGATCAAGATAAATTTCAGGGGCATGAAAGTCTGATGGGCAATGTTGGTTGTCATCTGGAGTTCCTTCAGGCACTTCAGTATGGTTTGTTTTCTAAACCTCCACTGAAGTGTTTGGGGGAACTCAAGATGGCACCCAACACCACTAAATTTGGTTTTGAGGGGGATCTGCAGCATGGTATACATATTAATTTTTGGTACATACATCAATTTAGAGGTTGTTTTCAAGTTAACGTACTGGAAATGTTATTTCTTGCACTCGTTGGCTTGGATCATGTCATAGAGATAAATGCAATTCCTACAACAAATTGCATCCTCTTTTAACTCCTCGTCTGGACTTGGTTGTATGAGCTTAAATTGTATAACTCAAATGTAGGTCTATTTATCCGACAACTTCTAGATTTTATACATATGCTCACAGTTACCGTAGCTAAAAATTTGACACCAAAATAGAGTTCATAACCGGATATAAAAACTTTTTCAATTCTTTTATGGTGCTCCGTAGCCGATTCTGCACGTTCTTATATAAGAATGCATGGATGATGATGATGATTTCAAATTAATCTATTAACACTGTGATAAGTTTCATTCGCTAGTCTATTAAATAAAACCGATCACCCCAATTACTTTCTTGGGTTCTTCAATATAAGTCTCTTAAATATATCATATTTGCATATAAATACTCAAAATCTTGTTATATGCTTAGAAATTACTCAAATCAAGAACAAATGAGTCATCCTCATCTCTATTAGTCAAAACTTAACCTAACACCAGAGTTTATTAAGCTAAAAATTCAATTTTGTCTTCTCCATCTTCTTTTCCTTCTTTCCCAACCTTCCTCTAGTAAGCTAAATAAAGTCAAAAAAATTCTTCCTTAGCTTCTTTTCCTTCCTCCCCAACCTTCTCTCATTATTGACAGTCCCTACCTTGGGCTACTACTACCAGGATCTCCTCTCATTTTCATTTTTATTTTTTTTTCGGATTGAAATTTGAACCCAAGTCTACTCCTCTCCTTCTCTACCACTGTTACCACTGTAGTTCCTAGCGCACTATATGGTTATTGATATCAGTTTGTTGGCTCAAGAGAAAGCTTTTGCGAAGAGTTCCCTTTGTTGGGACAGGAATGTAATATCCCGCTTCGCACGGTGCATTACGACGTTGACTCGATGAGGTTTGATTGGACTTGGTTTCATCTGCAGGTATTCAGTGGAGTTTCTTGCATCAGAGTATTGCTCCGCTGCGGGCAGAGGCATGGTGTCGGCCTTCGGTAGGGCTTGCAACCCGAGCGCGAAGTGATCACCCCATCTTACAAAAGATGTATGCCAAGGTGGCTCGGAATGTCAGTGACCTTCATATATATAGGCGACATGCTAATGTATGCCTTATGTAGGGGCGGTAAGTGTTCACCTCTGTCTTGTGTAGGGATGGACGCATCGGTTGTAGTAAGAAGTCACTAATAAGTGACACGGTTCATATGTTGCCTATTTTACTTACGCTATCAAGTATAACATGCTTACAGGCTTTCTTGTTTCAGTATATGTCATGGATATGAACTGTAATCAATCTAGTTCAATATAGCAAGATCACCTTATAACTGTATGATTCATATGATTATTTAGCTTTGGTTTAGGCAAGTGAGTTATCTCACTCACCAGTACATTAATTTTCACGTGTACTGATACCCAACTCCCAGGTATGGAGATTCGCATGGACGTCCAAGGCGTTGGAAGCTCGGATTGGTAACATGAAGATGTTCGGCAAATGATGCTTGCTTTGATATAGAAAACATGATGTATAAAACGACAAGATCCTTTGTGAGAAAGAGTGATTATGAGTGTTGTAAGAGAAGTTGGCATATTCAGTTGGCTATTTAGAGCCTTTGTATTTCGATGTAATTATCAATAAAAGAAAATTGTTTCGTATATTTTATTGTGATTTTTGTATGACTATATTATTTTTGCTACAATGTCGTTGTTTGACTGTCTAACTTCTTACCTTATACAAGTACAATATAGACTTGTACGACATCACGCCTAGTGGCTTCCTTTTGGTTTTGCGGAACCGAGGCATGACAATGAAGATGATTTATCATGGTAAGTGGATAAGTCTTCACTTTCTGTTTCTTTTTTGATTAATAAAGTATTCATAAAAATGAATGCACACATGTTGCTAAGAATAAGTTCGTAATCACTAAGAATGATAGTACACGACTCTGTATGCTTTAACAAAAGAATCTGCATGCTTGTATAATGAAAGAAACTGTGTTGTTCTTATTAAATATAAGAAATAATATTTCATGCTAAGAATGTCGCTACAATTGAAAGAACCATTGTTGTGTTTAATAAGTAAGAGAATGAGAATGATCATATGTCCCTTTTCATATGCTATCAAAGAATAGAATTACATGCTTAAGTTATAGAAAGATGAAAGAATTGTTGCTCTACTTGTAAAAAGAATGATTACATGTTCCCTAATTGTTTGCTGCAAAAAGATAAAATCGTAAAGAAAGAAACTTGTATTTTGTTCTGTGAAATGTTTAAAAGAATGTAAGAATATGACATGGTCGAATAAAAGAGAAAAGATGAAAAGCTATATATTGGCTTGTGATATGAAAAGAGGATAAATGATAGAAGTTGGGAACGTAAACTTGTTTCTTTTTTAGGTGCAAACCATGCATTGTATGGATACCTTCTTCCATTGGAACAACTATATGGTTTTATGTTATAAGGTTTCTGATTCCATACAAGCTTTAGGATTGAAGATTATCATATCATGAAGAGGGTGTCATTTTTTATTGGAGTTCATTGAAATTATTTCTCTAAAATGGTCCCACATCCATGTGGCAAACCTGAAGTATATATTTTCATATAAGATTCATCTTTTGTTGTCTTGTATACATTAAGAGTGGTAGCCCATGTGGTTTGTATAATAGAATATTTTACTAGAGAGCAAGGTCCATGACCTCCAAGAAATATTTTTTTGTCATCCATTTTTTGAGAATTTTTCTTTGGAGCTAGGCACAGGACTCAGATACTGACGAGGGCATGGGTGAAGGGCGCAAAGTGACGTTATGATGGTGTAGTTTGTACTACACGAGATGGCACTTTTGCATGCGTTGTGTCGTTCAGTGCTCGTTCCCGCGTTCATTCCTGCGTAGGCGTAGTGGGGAATGCATGTAGCTTTTATGTACGTTATTGTGTCGTTCAGTGCTCGTTCTTGCATGGGTGAATCAAGGAACGCGGGTAGCTCGGGTCGCGCAGGATTGCGGTTTTGCAGTGAGGCTGTTCGTATTGGGCTACTATTTTTTTGTGACTTTTGTGTTGGAGTCCAGTCTGGATTTGGTAAATTTTGGATCCTAAATATGGTAAAAGATTTAATTTGATATAATATGAAAATCTACATTAATTTGATTAGATTTTAAATTTGAATCAAATATTTAATCTGACCATATTTGGACGACCATAATTGATGTTTCCTATTTTTGATAATGGTTTTCCTAATTAGGAATTTCTATGACCTAAACTAGGGTTTCTTATCATATTTATATGGGTGAGAGTAGAGGCACAAAGAGATTGCACAAGTTGGAGATTCGGGGTGCTAGTCCACAGAAAGTCTAAAAGAAAATCGCACTTTGTTCTAAGGGACTCGCAATCTAAGATAGAAGGAGGAGGAGATTTGATTGATGAGTCGTCGCCTTCGATCAGAAAAATTTCTACGAAATTTGGTGAGTGATTTCAATTGTAATCTCTGTCATTTCTTCTTGAGTGTGGTGAGGAGGTTGAACCTATTAGGGCAAAGGGTTCAACATTAGTTTTTGTCTATCTTGTAATTTTATCTGAGTTATATAGATTATAATTTATCCAGGTGACGTAGTCACCATCATATACGTTGTCTTTATCTGTGCATGGTATTCATTAGATTGGTTGGTTATCTCAGGTGGGTTGCTTCTGTGCACCCAACAAATGATATCAGAGCATGGTATTGGCGCTTTTGATCCCAACAAGTGGTATCAGAGCTCTCAAGTTCTCGAGAGGGAAGGTGCAACTTCTACGGAGCAAACAAACACACATATGATCACCCTCACAGAAAAAACTGGGCAATTTAGAAGCCAAGGATGAAGGATCTACTCTGGTGCAAGGATTTGTGTAATCACCTGAAATTTTAAGAATTTTTAAATTTAAATTTTCTGGAATTAATTAGCAATTTCTGTGAATTTTAAACCTATAAATTTAAGCAGTCAAATTTAAAATGAATTTTTAAATGAAATTAAATAATATTAAAATGTGATAAAAATTATATTTTCTAGTGTAAAATTAAAAACCGAGCATGGGGTATTTTTCTGGGAATTTATTGGATCCCGGATGAGTTTTTAAAGCATTAATAACTATTGTAAAATTTAACTGAATAATTAAATCAAATTAATTAATAAACCAACCTAAACCGTGAGACTGAACCGGACCGGACCGGTCGGTCTGACTGGACCGGACCGGACGGTCTGACCAACCCGGACCGCTCAGCTAAGCGGGTCGGATCCGGGTCAGACCCGACCCGCCAGCAACCGACCCGACCCGACCGTTCCAATCCTTAACCCCCGAATTACTGCCCGACTTTTCACCTGGCCGGCGGCCGTTTCCGCCGCCGTGGCCGCCGGCCGACTCCACGGTTCCCCTCCCCCGCACCCGGCGACTCATCCTCTTCCCCTTCCGGCGAAATTCCGTCGGTTTCCCTCCCCTAGACTCCTATATAAGTAGCAGTAGTCACCCGCCGGAAAACCCCTTGACCCCAGAACCTCCGGCGACCTCCAGACTGTCGACGACCACCCGGCGCTGCAACCCAGAACCTCCGGCGACCTCCCTCTGAACCACCCGGCGCCACCGCCGCCCTCCAGAACCTCCTATCTCTCCTCCTCCCTCCGACCAAGTTCACCCGACCCCGCACCTCCAGAACTCGACTCCGGTCGACTCGCCGACCTCCGCCGGCCTCACGGAGACGTCCCAGAGGCTCGCCGACCTCCGTCGGCCTGAACCCCACTCCCAGCCTTCTCCCCTCGCCCCGGACTCGCCCTGCCCGACCACCGGAATCCCAGAACCCTAAAACCTAGGGTGGACACAGGACTCGATACAGGACACAAAGGACTCGGTTTTTCAGACTACTTCAGGTACTTGTAACTTTTGACTCATAGCTCTGTTTCATGTTCCGTAAATTGTATCGTGTAGCCTGTATGACCCTCTCGGTGCCCGAATAAACCGTTCGGGGCATCGCGTCCTGTGGTGATCGCACACCGCGATCCAAAAACAGGAAAAACTAAGCCCTGTTTCACCCAGGAACTGAGTACGCCCCGCCAAACGGGACGACTTGGTCGCGTGCGGTCTTCGCAGATACGTGCGCGTCGTCGATACGGACGTGCGAGATTTCGCAGAAGCTGATTCGGATGTGCGTGCACACCGGAATCAGTGCGTATCCGCGTACAACATCCCATATCCGACTTTTCTGTATTTAGCTGTAACTTAGTGTATACAGGTCGGATCGAGACAAAACTTATGCCATCGGACTCGTAGAAATACGCTGGTCCTGTGGGTCAAGTTTGGTTCAATTCTGAGAACGTTGGAAAAATTGCGTGTCGTGGGCCTCACAAGCTCCACCTGACGGGCGATTTTGAGAACGGCTCATCGGAATCCAATTCTGGAAGTTTTGTTGGGTTCGTATCAACGTTCCTGACTTGTTGACACTAAGTTGGACTGATTTGGAGACCTTTGACCCTGACTCGGTTTTCGGTGGAAAGCGGCCCACAAATGGACCCGCTTTGGCCCAGAAATGTCATTTTTGCCCTTGTGTCCAAACTGGACTTAAGGACAGGCGTTTCTAGCTATTTCCTATGTTCTGAGACTGTTGGTAATATTTATTTCAACTTTTGGAGGAGTATTTGCTGAACCCACTGTTACAGGGATCGCTACTGGTATTCCAATCCCAGGCAAGTATACCTTGCCATAAATTATAGTTTATTAGTTTATTTAGTTCTCTTGCTTTATTTTCTGTGACTTTTGTACCTGCTATAACCTAGGACCGTATGACATACTTAGCGTCCGATCACAATCGGGTGCCAACCCCGTACGCGGAGTTGTGTACGTCATTTAGTGATGGATATTCGAGACCCTTTATATTCTCGTGCTTGTTTATCAAGTACACTATAACCTAGGACACTTGACACCATACATTGACAGAATCTTCCTGAGATATTCAAGGTAATTCTGTGTAGGATACAGGATGGACATAGTATTATATTCTTAGATATTGACTGTTGCATTAGATTTGATCTCACGTGGCATGGACATGAGACGTGTGGTTGCATTGGGTGGGGAGAGGCACACAGGCTACAGACTGTTCTATATATATATATACTACTATTGTGAGGTTGTAGACTCTCGAGCAGAGCTAGACCACTACTAGATTTTGCTGCTACCGGCTCCCCGACACAGAGCTTGTAGCAGTCTCAGCCTGAGTATTAGTGTTGCTCTCAGTTACATTTTCACATAGATGATTATGTAGTTATCCTGTTTATTTCATTTTTCTATACCACTGCATCTATTTTTGGCTTGTATTATTTGTACCTTGCTATGTCCCCTGAGGACCTGGAATGGATGATGTCCCCAGGTTTAGCAGAAGAACATTATCCCGAGGTTTACGGGACAGGAGCTGAAGTTGTACCAGGAGCTATTGCTGAAGGAGAACCTAACATAGAAGCAGAGGTGATGGCTGAAGACTTTACTTGAGCTTATGATATTTGTACTCATCAGATACTTTATTTTGGACTCTTTTGTTCTGGTCTGATGAACCAGTGTTTTAGACTCTTATCGGGTTGTTCCCCGACATACTCTGCTGAGACTGGACTTTGATGTACTTTCTTTTATTTGCTGTTGTTCATATAATTCTGTGTGTGGATGAGATTAGTTTTGACTTATTGTTGTAGACTTATATTACAGCTTAAGTATGCCCGATGGATCCATTAAATTGGGATGTCCATCGGTGAGTACTGCTGGCCGTTGCCACGTGTCTAGTCCCTCGATATTTTGGGACTGGGACATGACATGGTTTTTGTGGTGGCCCATGCAGGTCAACGACAAATTGTTTGGTTTCAACTTAGGGGCCAAACAAACCTGTAAAAGGATAGGATAGGCTATAGGATCTCATCCATTTGTTAAAATGTTTTTGAAAATCTATATCGCATTCGAATTAAGTACTTGATTTGTATCCTGCTTGACTCTACTAAACGATCTCATAAAGTTTATTTTGGATGCAGAGAAAGATGGATCCAAGAAATAGAGATAAAATTCCTTTTACACCACAAGACGCTGCGGTTACCTATGGAGATGGAGTTACACCAGAGAACAGAGGTCAATCCTCTCAAAGTGGACAAGCTGAGCAGCATAACTCAAGGTTCAGGCGTGACGACATCCCACCTCCGCCGCAGTTCACTCCACAGATGCCTGCCTTCCCACCAGGGCAAGCAATGGATGGACAGCACATGTTCCAGATGTTTTATGCCATGATGCAAGCTCAACAACAAGTACAACAGGAGGCGCAGCGTCAGGAGGCAGAGAACCTGAGAAACAGTCTAGTAAATACATTGGAGCAGGCAAACCCGCAAGCTAGGCGACCAGCGACGGGATCTATCATTGATTTCCGTCAACTCAAGCCCCGTACCTTTTCGGGCAAGGAAGGACCAACTGAAGTGCACGAGTGGCTCACAAATACACAACATCAGTTGGAAGCAGCTGAACTTCCGCGGGAGAGATGGATGACTGCTGTCCGAATGCAACTGACGGACAACGCGCATCACTGGTGGCTAGCTGAAGAGAGGAGGCTCGGACATGACCGAGTTACTTGGGAGGAGTTTTCCAGACTCTTCCAAGAAATGTATATACCAGCCGTTGCTAGATCAGAACTCCGAGATAAGTTCAACCGCCTTATCCAGGGCAACATGACGGTGGAGGAGTATAATGCTGAATTCATTCGCCTGAGTCGTTTCGCCCCTTCTCTAATTCCTACCGAAGAAGAGAAGGCGGAGAAATTCTTTGACGGACTCAGGTTCGAGCTTCAGAGGTTGATTGGATCTGTTGCACCAACATCGTACAACGACGTCCTTGCTGCAGCACGACGCATGGAGCGCGTCACCAGGAGGGAGTCAAGTCTGAAGCGGCCATTTACTTCCGCACCATCCAAGGCAGCACAAGGGGATTCTGCAAAGCGACTCCAGAGGAATCTACCGCAGAGAACAGCACCAAGAACCCTACCTACTTGTCATTTCTACGGCAAGTTGGGTCACATTGAAAAGGAGTGCAGACGCAAATTGGGACTGTGTCTGGTTTGCGGCTCCAACCAGCATCTATCCAGGGACTGCACAGCACGCCGAGAGGGAGCACCACGACTAGCTCTACCTGCACCAAGGCCAGATTATCCAGCAGTGGGAGCACAGCAGACGGGAGTTGGAGGAGTCAGACCACCAGCTCCAGGAGGATATCAGCCGAGACCACCATTGCCACCTCAAGCAGCACTATTCCAACAGGCTCGTCAGCAGAGGGGTCCAGCTCAGGGACGAGGTCAGGCATTTCCAATGGCTGTTCAGGAAGAAGCTATTGCTGGAGAAGTTATAGCAGGTACCATTTTAGTAGCTTCATTACCTGCTGTAGCTTATTTGATTCTGGGACATCACACTCATTCATAGCTGCTAGCTTCGTAGCCACCCATAGAGTAGCTACTGCACCCCTTCCGAAGACTAAGAGAATTCTTATGGGAGGAGGAATTATACCTGTTAGTGATATCTGTAGATCATGTTCAGTAGTAGTCTGTGGAAGAGAAATGCGAGCCCAATTTCTGATCTTTTCTATGCCTGACTATGATGTTGTACTTGGTATGGACTGGTTAAGTCAGTATCATGCTACTCTTGATTGTCGGCTTGGAAAAGTTATATTCAGACCACCTGGACACTCAGAGTTTGAATTTCTTCGAGGAGCTGTAGAATAAGGTGTTCAGCCAACTCTTAGGGTATTAACTGTAGAAGGGGAGTCAAGTTACCCAAGAGTTATATCAGAGTTTGTGGATGTATTCCCCGATGATCTTCCAGGTCTACCACCTGATCGGAAAATAGAATTCACCATAGACTTAACTCCAGGAGCAGAACCTATCACTTCATCAGTTTATAGACTAGCACCTAAGGAGTTAGTAGAGTTGAAGAAACAAGTTGATGAGCTTCTGGAGAAGGGTTTCATCCGGCCCAGTGTTTCACCTTGGGGAGCACCCATACTTTTTGTACCGAAGAAGGATGGAACAGTTCGCCTGTACATTGATTACAGGGCGTTAAACGCTGTGACCATTAAGAATCGGTATCCCTTGCCCTGCATTGATGACTTATTTGATCAATTGAGTGGAGCTAGGGTATTTTCAAAGATTGACCTGAGATCCGGTTATCACCAGATTAGGGTGAGGAAGGAAGATATCCCGACGACAGCCTTCAGGACTAAGTATGGACACTATGAATTCTTAGTAATGCCGTTTGGTTTAACCAACGCGCCTGCTGTGTTCATGAGCTTGATGAACCGAGTCTTCCATTAATACTTGGATAAATTTGTGGTGGTATTTATTAATGACATTCTGGTATATTCCAAAAGCCACGAAGAGCACGAGGAGCATCTCAGAATCGTGCTAGAGACGTTGAGGCAGGAGAAGCTTTATGCTAAGCTCAGTAAATATGAATTTTGCATGGATAAGGTTCCATTCTTAGGGCATATTATCTCAGGAGAAGGACTGTCAGTTGATCCAGAGAAGGTTGCTGCCATTGAGACTTGGCCTACACCAATATCAGTTGCTGAGGTGAGGAGTTTTCTAGGACTTGCTGGATATTACAGAAGATTCGTAGAAAATTTCTCAAGGATTGCGGAGCCAATGACTAAGTTGACACGGAAAGATCAGGACTTTGCATGGACAGAAGAATGTCAGATGGCCTTTGAAGAATTGAAGAGGCGTCTAACAACAGCACCAGTCTTGACTCTTCCTTCAGGGTCAGGCAGTTTTGTGGTTTATAGCGATGCGTCAGGTAGTGGCTTAGGATGTGTTTTGATGCAACATGGCAAAGTTATTGCTTATGCATCGAGACAGTTAAAGGTCCATGAGAAGAACTACCCAACGCATGATCTGGAGCTAGCTGCTGTAATATTTGCACTGAAAATTTGGAGGCATTATCTTTATGGTGAGAAGGTGGAAATCTTCACTGATCACAAAAGTCTGAAGTATGTATATACTCAGAAGGAGCTTAACATGAGACAAAGACGCTGGCTTGAGTTAATGGTGGACTTTGATATAGATCTGCAGTACCACCCAGGGAAAGCAAATGTAGTAGCAGACGCACTTAGCAGGAAGCCTACAGCTTATTTCTTGACAATGCAGCCTGAGCTATTGAAAGATCTGCAGGAGCTTCAGATAGAGGTTATCCTACCAAGACAGAGTGGCTTGCTGGCTAATCTGGAAGTGAAGTCATCGCTCGTGGATAGGATTAAAGAAGCTTTGCCGACTGATGCAAGATTTCGAAGACTCAAAGAGAAGACAGAAGCAGGCTTGCAGACGGGACTTCGCATACATGAGGATGGGGCATTAAGGTACGGAGATCGTCTATATGTTCCAAATGGAGAACTGAGACAGGAGCTAATGACTGAAGCACATAGCTCCATATACTCTGTTCATCCAGGAGGAACAAAGATGTATCAAGATCTAAGGCAGTATTATTGGTGGCATGGGATGAAGAGAGAGATTGCTAGATTTGTAGCTAAAGGCTTAGTCTGCCAACAAGTGAAAGTCGAGCATCAGAGGACTGCAGGAATGTTGCAGCCGCTTCCCATACCAGAATGGAAGTGGGAACATATCACCATGGACTTCGTCACAGGATTCCCAAGGAGCCCTAGCGGAAAAGATGCAGTATGGGTTATCGTGGACCGACTCACTAAATCGGCTCACTTCTTGCCATTCAGAGTTGGACAGTCCACAGAGGTACTAGCCGACATGTATATGCGACAAATAGTAAGATTGCATGGAGTGCCGGTTAGTATTGTATCAGATCGAGATTCGAGATTTACCTCTCATTTCTGGCGAAGTATGCAAGAGAGTCTTGGCACCAGACTAAAATTCAGCACTGCCTATCATCCCCAGACAGATGGTCAATCAGAACGTACAATCCAGATCTTGGAGGATATGCTGCGATCCTGTATGTTAGACTTTGGAGGGTCTTGGGAAGATCATTTGCATTTGGTAGAGTTCTCCTACAACAACAGTTATCAAGCAAGCATCAAGATGGCTCCTTTCGAGGCGTTATACGGTAGGAAGTGCAGATCGCCAATATGCTGGAGTGACGTTGGAGAGCGTCAAATCTTGGGACCAGAGTTGGTGATATAAACAGTAGAGAAGGTGAAGCAAATCCAGAATCATCTTCGTGCAGCTTAGGACAGACAGAAGCATTGGGCTAATACACACCGACGTCCCCTGGAGTTCAAGGAAGGAGAACATGTATTCCTGAGGATTTCACCTACTCGAGGAACCATTCGCTTTGGGAGCAGAGGCAAATTGAGTCCAAGGTACATTGGGCCCTTTGATATTCTGGAGCGCATTGGTGAGGTGGCTTATCGTCTTGCATTACCTCCATCCTTAGAGGGAGTGCATGATGTATTCCATGTCTCACAGTTGAGAAGGTATGTGACTGACCCAAGTCACATAGTGGATCATTCTGAGATCGCCGTAGGTCCAAGCCTGAGATATGAAGAGCAACCGGTGGGTATACTCGGAACCAGTGAGAAGACACTGCGAGGGAATACAATTAAACTGGTTCGTGTGGCATGGAAGCAACACTCTCCTGGTGAATCTACTTGGGAGAGAGAGGATATCATGCGCCAAAAATACCCCCACTTATTCGAGGATGCAGGTATATCTTAAGTAAATTTTTGTAATTCCTGTAGTTCTATTCGATTAGTAGCTTTATTTTTAATTGCGAGGACGCAATTTTCTTAAGGGGGGTAGATTGTAATCACCTGAAATTTTAAGAATTTTTAAATTTAAATTTTCTGGAATTAATTAGCAATTTCTGTGAATTTTAAACCTATAAATTTAAGCAGTCAAATTTAAAATGAATTTTTAAATGAAATTAAATAATATTAAAATGTGATGAAAATTATATTTTCTAGTGTAAAATTAAAAACCGAGCATGGGATATTTTTCTAGGAATTTATTGGATCCCGGATGAGTTTTTAAAGCATTAATAACTATTGTAAAATTTAACTGAATAATTAAATCAAATTAATTAATAAACCAACCTAAACCGTGAGACTGAACCGGACCGGACCGGTCGGTCTGACTGGACCAGACCGGACGGTCTGACCAACCCGGACCGCTCAGCTAAGCGGGTCGGATCCGGGTCAGACCCGACCCGCCAGCAACCGACCCGACCCGACCGTTCCAATCCCTAACCCCCGAATTACTGCCCGACTTTTCACCTGGCCGGCGGCCGTTTCCGCCGCCGTGGCCGCCGGCCGACTCCACGGTTCCCCTCCCCCGCACCCGGCGACTCATCCTCTTCCCCTTCCGGCGAACTTTCGTCGGTTTCCCTCCCCTAGACTCCTATATAAGTAGCAGTAGTCACCCGCCGGAAAACCCCTTGACCCCAGAACCTCCGGCGACCTCCAGACTGTCGACGACCACCCGGCGCTGCAACCCAGAACCTCCGGCGACCTCCCTCTGAACCACCCGGCGCCACCGCCGCCCTCCAGAATCTTCTATCTCTCCTCCTCCCTCCGACCAAGTTCACCCGACCCCGCACCTCCAGAACTCGACTCCGGCCGACTCGCCGACCTCCGCCGGCCTCACGGAGACGTCCCAGAGGCTCGCCGACCTCCGCCGGCCTGAACCCCACTCCCAGCCTTCTCCCCTCGCCCCGGACTCGCCCTGCCCGACAACCGGAATCCCAGAACCCTAAAACCTAGGGTGGACACAGGACTCGACACAGGACACAAAGGACTCGGTTTTTCAGACTACTTCAGGTACTTGTAACTTTTGACTCATAGATCTGTTTCATGTTCCGTAAATTGTATCGCGTAGCCTGTATGACCCTCTCGGTGCCCGGACAAACCGTTCGGGGTATCGCGTCCTGTGGTGATCGCACACCGCGATCCAAAAACAGGAAAAACTAAGCCCTGTTTCACCCCGGAACTGAGTACGCCCCACCAAACGGGATGACTTGGTCGCGTACGGTCTTCACAGATACGTGCGCGTCGTCGATACGGACGTGCGGGATTTCGCAGAAGCTGATTCGGATGTGCGTGCACACCGGAATCAGTGCGTATCCGCGAACAATACCCCGTATCCGACTTTTCTATATTTAGCTGTAACTTAGTGTATACACGTCGGATCGAGACGAAACTTACGCCATCGGACTCGTAGCAATACGCTGGTCCTGTGGGTCAAGTTTGGTTCGATTCTGAGAACGTTGGAAAAATCGCGTGTCGTGGGCCCCACAAGCTCCACCTGACGGGCGATTTTGAGAACGGCTCATCGGAATCCAATTCTGGAAGTTCCGTTGGGTTTGTATCAACGTTCCTGACTTGTTGACACTAAGTTGGACTGATTTGGAGACCTTTGACCCTGACTCAATTTTTGGTGGAAAGCGGCCCACATATGGACCCGCTTTGGCCCAGAAATGTCATTTTTGCCCTTGTGTCCAAACTGGGCTTAAGGACAGGCATTTCTAGCTATTTCCTATGTTCTGAGACTGTTGGTAATATTCATTTCAGCTTTTGGAGGAGTATTTGCTGAACCCACTGTTACAGGGACCGCTACTGGTATTCCAATCCCAGGCAAGTGTACCTTGCCATAAATTACAGTTTATTAGTTTATTTAGTTCTCTTGCTTTATTTTCTGTGACTTTTGTACCTGCTATAACCTAGGACCGTATGACATACTTAGCGTCCGATCACAATCGGGTGCCAACCCCGTACGCGGAGTTGTGTACGTCATTTAGTGATGGATATTCGAGACCCTTTATATTCTCGTGCTTGTTTATCAAGTACACTATAACCTAGGACACTTGACACCATACATTGACAGAATCTTCCTGAGATATTCAAGGTAATTCTGTGTAGGATACAGGATGGACATAGTATTATATTCTTAGATATTGACTGTTGCATTAGATTTGATCTCACGTGGCATGGATATGAGACGTGTGGTTGTATTGGGTGGGGAGAGGCACACAGGCTACAGGCTGTTCTATATATATATATACTACTATTGTGAGGTTGTAGACTCTCGAGCAGAGCTAGACCACTACTAGATTTTGCTGCTACCGGCTCCCCGACACAGAGCTTGTAGCAGTCTCAGCCTGAGTATTAGTGTTGCTCTCAGTTGCATTTTTACATAGATGGTTATGTAGTTACCCTATTTATTTCATTTTTCTATACCACTGCATCTATTTTTGGCTTGTATTATTTGTACCTTGCTATGTCCCCTGAGGACCTGGAATGGATGATGTCCCCAGGTTTAGCAGAAGAACATTATCCCGAGGTTTACGGGACAGGAGCTGAAGTTGTACCAGGAGCTATTGCTGAAGGAGAACCTAACATAGAAGCAGAGGTGATGGCTGAAGACTTTACTTGAGCTTATGATATTTGTACTCATCAGATACTTTATTTTGGACTCTTTTGTTCTGGTCTGATGAACCAGTGTTTTAGACTCTTATCGGGTTGTTCCCCGACATACTCTACAGAGACTGGACTTTGATGTACTTTATTTTATTTGTTGTTGTTCATATAATTCTGTGTGTGGATGAGATTAGTTTTGACTTATTGTTGTAGACTTATATTACAGCTTAAGTATGCCCGATAGATCCATTAAATTGGGATGTCCATCGGTGAGTACTGCTGGCCGTTGCCACGTGTCTAGTCCCTCGATATTTTGGGACTGGGGCGTGACAATTTGTATAGTCCGTTGGAGGGCAACAGCGCAAAGCCATCGGACAAAGCTGCTGAAGACTAAAAACGACTGGATCGTAAGGCTGTTTGATTCATCCGCTAATAGCTGGACGACTTAGTGTTTCACCACGTGTCCATGGAGAGTTCGACAAAAGAATTATAGGAGAAGTTGCATTCGCTGTACGAAAGGAAGACGGTTAGCAACAAAGGGTTTCTTATTCGCCAACTCCTCAACTCGAAGTACACGGAGGGTTCCCGGTGACACAATATCTGAATGAGATTCATGATATCATTAATCAGCTGTCTACGATAAAGATGGTGATTGATGATGAGATTCAGGTCCTTCTGATTTTGGGTTCCCTGCGAAAAGCTGGGAGACGTTGGTTGTGTTGGTGAGCAACCACTGGTTGTGTTGGTGAGCAACCACTACCAGAATAAGTCAATTTAGCGACGTAAAAAACGTCACTAAATGGCCAAAAAATGTCGCTAAATAATTTTAGTGACATAATTAGCGATATTTTGTTGAAGTCGCCTTTAAACTAGTCGCTGACAGAAAAAACGTCGCTATTCCGACATTTTCTAGCAACGTATATGCGTCGCTATATTAGCGACGTGTAGCGATGCAACGTTGCTAAATTAGCGACGTATATTTTTGTCGCTATATGTCGCTAAATTAGCGACGTAGATAGCGACGTAAATAGCGACTTTTATAGCAACGTATGTGTGAATCATTTAGTGACGTTGTGCGACTAATTTAGCGACGTTATTATGACCTGGCAATATTGTCATGTCAGCAGTTTGCGACGGACAGCGACTTATTTAGCGACGTATGTAGCGACGTATTTAGCAACAAATATAGCAACATAATTAGCGACGTGAGTAGACGTCGCTAAACGTCGCTAAAAACGTCGCTAAAAACGTCGCTAAAGATACAGTAAAAAATTTAAAAAAATGAATACTAAATTGTTTCCAAACTATTCTTCCTGTAGTTTATGAATTCATAATTTGTACTACTAGACCCGGAGCAACCCTTCGTTGAATTTGCTGGGTTCGCCGACCCCCTTCGGTTGAACACTCAACACCGATAAATTAACATATATTTAATATGAATAATATAATAAAATTTGAAGAAAACAAAACATTGAGATTACAAACAGAATAAGGAGAAAATATTGTCGAAAAGAATACAACAAATATTCACACAACTGAGTCTGAAAGCCTCATCCTAAAGAATATAAAAAATAATGTTTGAATGCCTCAAAAATAAAAAATATTCATAAATGACCAAATATCATAGGTCTGAAACACAAACAATCAATAAACGGTCCTAACTAGGACTACTGTGGATCTGCAGGAGGATGACCACCAGTGCGCATGAAGGATAAGAACAGATTATACTGCTCCCGTGTAATCGACACCGATGTCGATGGAGAAGGCAGTGACGTCGGTGGAGTCTGTGTCGTTGTAGGCGCACTAGGAGGACGTATCCGCTCCAACTCTGCTAGTCGCTGGTTGTATGAATCCATGGTAGATAACAGCCTCGTACTGCTATGAACCATTGAATCATGCATCATCGTCAGCCTCTCGCCCATGGACAGCTGTGATGCATGCAGCTCCGTCACGCTACGCTCTATCGACGCTCTAAGATCAACTGTCAAATCCCGGAGCTCCCTGATGCTGCGCTCGAGCATATCAAATTGTGCGATGAGCGTCGCATCGTCCGCCTACGACTGGGACAGGGGCTGCTCCTCTATCCTTCGTAGCAACTCATCACGGAGAGATATAATCTGACGGTCAACGGCCTCCTAGACTCGGGCCGATGACTGCGAGGGCTGTGTGGAATACGCACTTGTCGATGAGGCCCTAGATGACTAAGTCACAACAATGGCGCCATAGGATCCCGTACCGTAGTACGTACCCCTCTGGAGACCACCAGCGGCGGTCACCCACAGCTCGTCCGCCGACGGAGCTGGAGAGGGTTGCGAGAAAGTACCAACCTCTCCCGCTGTAGGTGCACTAGCAGTCGCCTGCTCACGCAGCCTAAGTTACTCGGCCTAGAAAAGTTTGGATACTCGATAATTGCCTAAGTTATATTAAAATTAACACAAAGTAAAGTAATACTTACATAGGTCTGGGAGGCCCTCTTATCAATGAGATTTTTGTCCTTTCGATGGGTGGTCAGGAAGACGGTCACCATGTTTGCATCCTCATTCCTCTGTACATGTTAAAAATATATTATTTAGTACTAAAATTAAACATTTTTTCCTACTACCATTTTATCGTACTTGCATTAAAATAATATATTTGAAATAAAAAATATACCAAACGACGAAAATGTTCCGTCATCGAAATCGAGCCACCACACCACTTTGCTGCCTTCCGCCTAGCCGTCTTGGCCTTCTCAGACCTTTTCTTGTACCTCGGATCGTCGAATCTAGCCCTCATCGCAGTCCACTGCTCAGGCGTGATCCAACCTTGGATCAGTTTTCCAACGCGATCACGAGCCTTCTGGTCATTCAGAGCATCACAGATAAGCTTGGTGGCAACGGCAGAAAACATCTGCTCGATCAACTCGGCCCGATGCGGAGGATAGAAATACGTTTGCTACAATAAATAATTTAGTAAGTTATATAGTATGCATAAATTAGAGGATTTATATAATATACTTTTACCTTGAAGTGCGCAAACCAGAACGCCTTCCTCTCCACCGGAGCTTCAGAGTAGTTGATCCAAGGGCCACCATAGTTGTTCCTCAAAAAGAGGCTCAGGCATCTCTGTACCGACGAGGGACGATATCTATACAGAAATAATTATTTTTATCAAAAAAGTCAATATATGATGAATAAAGAAATACACGATATATATGATGCTAAACTATCTAATTGACTTACTTTGTACCGTCGGCCCAAATCTCTGTCTTTGTCTCCTCTGGAGGTGTGCATGGAGGATCTAGCTGATGTTGGGACAACGTCGGCTCGACCTCCTCCATATGCTCATCTGTCCCCATGGTTCTGTTAGCAGGAGGAACGCTGGACGAGGGAGTACTATCAGGCCTAGAACTACTCATCCCAGGAGTGATGCCACATAACGTCGTCGCAGTCGAAGATGTGACTGATCGATATACTGGAGTACTAGGCGACGATTGTAGTGCCTCAAATCCCGATCCGACCGGGATGTGCACTACGTATTGGGCTTGTGGCTAGTCTGTCTGAGTCGTAGCTTAGATCTTCGGCATCTTCTTGCCACGGACGAAATGCGATGATCCTTTCCAACTCATGGAAAGGCCTCTATTGAAACGAGTCCAATAGTTTTCGTGTTTGGTTGCTTGGTTTTCTTGATTGCCGCTTTGGGATTTTGATTTGGTGTTGCTTTCGATTTGCTTGGTTTTCACTGCTGGTTTTATCGTTTGGAGCTTTGATTCTTGGGGAGTTCGGCAAGGAAGGATAGGCAAGAATTCTAATTGGTGCTTGTGCTGTGCAGGTCCGCGTAACTGATGTTTGATCGTTGCTAGGCGGGATTCGTGTTTGAGCTACCTTTTTCCTTAACCAGTGAGTGGTTTGGACCCTTCTTTCCTACTTCTTCACGCCCACATCTCTAATGTTTCAAACGTTCACTCGATGATGCCCGGTTGGACGCCTAGGAAATCCTTGCCACAATGCATGCCAGCCACTAAGAATGGAACATGGGATTTGTAGACTAAATTTACTATATGCTTGCACACCTTATAATTTGAGTTGCTTATAAAGGGAATTGGTTGTTGGTGGCGGCCTAGTGCCTCGGATGGAGTTTGGACCTGTGGGATACCAAAATCGGAATACCGCGTTGAGAAAATATGAACTGTTGCATGAGATATATATTGCTGCTTTACTTCTTTGTTTATTTCGATGCATTGTATGATAATATGAATTGTTCATGCATTTGCATGGTCTGGGACAACTTGTGCACAAGGTTTGGCATTTTCTCGAAACGACTTTCCGGGGCACTGGAACCGTATCGATCCGGAGGGAAATATTTGATTCGTGCTCGTCACGATGCATTGCGGGACCTCCAACAGGGCTTGCTACCCGGGCTGATAGGGCACGCCGCTAATGCTTGAAATATGTCCCTAAGGTATCGATCACACCAATGACCGCATAGAATAGAATACATGCTAATTTATTGTCTTGTGTAGATGGTAAGTATACTTGTGTTTCGTTGCAGGGAAGGCGTGCATCGGTTGAGTAAGCAATTGATGCACTGGTTGGATTCAATGCTATTTTTATTCCTATCAAAATATGCAACTGATATGAATTGAATTCACTTGCTTCTTTATAGAAGTCATCTTAATGCATGCTCGCCCCTAATAAGCTAGTGTCAATTTAGTCGAGTGGGTTCATCCCGCTCACCAGTACAAGTTGAGTACTGACCCACGTTATGGGCAACTATTTCAGGCACTCAGACGGTGCAACGCTAGTGGATAGACGATGAGGCATTAGGAGCACCTCTATTTTGAAGTATAGTTGGAGTCAGATCATTTTGGAGGCTTGGACTTTCAACCTATACAAGGGCGTAATGTATGAACAACGTGGACTATCTGATGGAGTGCGCCCTGCCTTTTGAGTTATCTTTTGTAATGCAAATCAAGTAGCCGAGAGGCGCATCAATGTAAACTCTATGTAAATTACTCTGAATTATCAATAAAAAAGCATGTTTCTTCCTGCACTTGTGTTCAAATCTCTGTGAATGTGTTTTCTAAATTATGTTTTAAAATGGGTTCCTATAACTGCAAGTTCTTGCCTTGTGCGAGCGCAACTCCAGGCTCGCACGGCATCATGCCCCAAGCGAGGACGAATCGGTTCCGTAAAGGATCCAGCGAGGACGATCGACCCTTTCGGGATCGGGGCGTGACATATTGGTATCAGAGCCTAGGCTTTACTTCCTTGGGATTTCAAAAGATTATAAAGGAGTTTGATGCGCCTCTCAATTGAGTTGCGTTCGGCGTCCGCTGCATGAGATGAGTCGCCTATACAATGAGCCCATAGATACAAAATCTATCATTTTTGGAGTGTTAATAAGCTACTCTCTTTTGTAGCCATGGCAAAGAAGAACACTGCAACTGCCAGCAGTGCTCAACCCATTCAGAGCGATCCAGCAAGCTCTGGAGAATCCGGAGGAGCGGGTTCAACCGGTATGGCAGAACGGCTTATGCACCTCATGGAGGCGCAGCAACAATAAGCTGTTACCCAACAAGCTAACATACAAGCGCAGTTTGCTTCTCAACAGAAGCAAATGGATACAATGATGCAACTGATTGCATCCCTGGTACCAAGCAACGGGGCAGCCACAGGGACGCCTGTCACGTCGCCGGCCATGGCGGTAGAAGATGAGTCAGAAGAGACGCAGCCTCCAGCAAGGAACTCCTGCCGAGCAGCAGAGTTCACTAAAATGCATCCGCCAACGTTCAACGAAAGAGCCGAACCGGACGTGGTGATGGGGTGGATTGCTAAGCTGGAAGGACTCTTCAACCTGGTTGGCATCAGGGGATCCAAGCGAGTGGCCTGTGCATCGGTTCAGCTGGAACTGCGTGCGCATGATTGGTGGGAGGCCACGAAGCAAGGGATTTATGATGCCAATCCCAACTGTAAAATTACTTAGGAAATGTTCAAATCTGCCTTCATTGAACAATATATTCCCTGGGCCGTGCGTCAACAGAAGGAAGACGACTTCAGTAATCTGGTGCAAGAAAGTTTGTTTGTTGACGATTACGACTCAGTATTCGCTAAACTGGCTAAGTTTGCAGGGCACTTCTTGCCTAATCAGCAGGCTTGGTGCTATCGTTTTCAGAAGGGTTTGAATGACGAATTGCGTAGGGACGTCATCAACCAGAAATGTCAGACCTACAGGGAATGTTACGAAGCGACTTTGAACAGCGAGCGGATCTTTGGGCGCCATCTCCCAAAGGCCGAGGTACAAACCCCCCGTACCAATAATAATAAACGTCCTCATAAAACGGGAGGGTCTAGAGCACACAAGCGTTCGCATACGTCTGATAATAGGGGCCAATCCCAATCACTGAACTGCAGTCGGTGCGGCAAATCAGGGCATAAAATGAATGAATGTTGGGTACAAGGATGTTTTAAATGTGGTTGTCTGGGCCACAAACAGTTTAACTGCCGAGAGGGCAAGCCAAATAAGAGCAACGGGAATCACAACAAGGGGCCTCCAGCAAGTGATGCCAATGCTGTGCCAGTCAATCCACAACGCCAGGGTGCTCAAAGCCGAGTCTATGCACTGACTCGGGATGAGGTATCTGTATCTGATACTGTTGTAACAGGTACTTTACTTTTTAGATATTTGCCCGCTAGAGTCTTATTCGATTCAGGTGCTACGCATAGTTTCATATCTGCTGATTTTACTGTTGAGCATAAATTAGCTTCTACTCCTTTAAATATGAACCTTTGCGTAAGTACCCCTTCGGGAGTCGATATGCCCGCCCATGCGATCTGTAGGGATGGTTATATTTGCATTGGAGGAAAGAAGCTTTCTTTAGATGTCATTGTACTAGACATCACGGATTACGATATTATTCTCGGGATGGACTGGTTGGGTGCTTGCCATGCAACAATCGAGTGTGCGGAGAAGCGAGTCGTATTCCGTCTACCCGGCGAGGCAGACTTCTACTATTCGTGCAGCGCTGCACCGAAGACGACAATGGTGATATCAGCAATTTCGGCTAGGCGTATGTTGCATTCGGGATGTGAAGGGTACTTAGCTTCTGTTCGAGACACCCGGCAGGAATGTGCAGATGCAGCTCAGGCTGAAGTCATTGCAGATTTTCTCGACGTGTTCCCAGACGAGCTGCCTGGAATGCCTCCTGATCGTGAGATCGAATTCAGCATTGACATTTTTCCGAATTCGCGACCGATATCAAAGGCACCTTATCGAATGGCCCCAGCAGAGCTTAAGGAACTTAAGGTTCAGTTGCAAGATCTGTTGGACCGAGGATACATTCGTCCAAGCGTTTCTCCGTGGGGCGCTCCGGTGCTGTTCGTGAAAAAGAAGGATGGATCCATGCGGCTGTGTATTGACTACCGAGAGCTGAATAAGGCGACCGTGCAGAATCAGTACCCATTGCCAAGAATAGATGACTTGTTTGATCAGCTGCAAGGTGCAATAGTTTTCTCTAAAGTTGATCTCAGGTCAGGGTATCACCAGTTGAAAATCAAATCAGAGGATATTCAAAAATCTGCTTTTAGAACCCGTTACGGACACTATGAGTTCCTCGTGATGTCGTTCGGTTTGACGAACGCCCCTACGGCTTTCATGGATCTGATGAACCGCGTGTTTCGGCCATTTGTGGATAAGTTTGTAGTCGTGTTCATAGACGACATACTAATCTATTCCAAGAATGAGACGGAGCACAAGGAACACCTGAAGATCGTGCTGCAGACATTACGAGACCATCAGTTGTTCGCTAAGCTCAGCAAGTGTGAGTTCAGGTTGAACAGCGTGGCGTTCCTTGGTCATGTCATCTCGGTCGAAGGCGTCGCCGTAGACCCGAAGAAAATAGAGGCGGTGGTGGACTGGAAACAACCTACGTCAGCCAGCGAAGTTCGAAGCTTTCTGGGCCTTGCGGGATACTACCGTAGGTTCGTGAAGGATTTTTCTAAACTGGCCTCGCCTATGACTCGCCTTACTCAGAAAGGGATTGCATACGAATGGGGTGATGACTGCGAAGCCAGCTTTCGGGAACTTAAGCGGCGTCTTGTTTCAGCTCCGATTCTTGCACTTCCAGATGGGGTAGAAGAGTTTCAGATATACAGCGACGCTTCAGGACTCGGCTTAGGGTGTGTGCTCATGCAGAGGGACAAGGTAATATCGTACGTGTCATGACCCGCACCCGGTATAGGGGCACGAGAGCGTGGGTACGTCCAGCCTACGCCGCAGCATCGGCGGTAGAACGCTGTCTAGGTCACAATACTATCTAAACAATCTCTCACGAATATCCAACTCCATAAGGAGACACAGATATCACAATATAATATAGAATATTCAATCACGGAAAATAAAGCACGATGAGATATCGAAGCAAGCAAATAAAATACAAGACAAGTCTAAACAACAATAAATAGTCTAACCTGCAATAAATACATCCAAGTCTCCAAGTATATCGGAACAAGTCCTCTATGTCACAGTCTGAAAAAAATATCCAGTCAGGATTGGAACGAAATACACCTCTAACAGCAGTTCCACATATATTGACAAAATCTATAGCACAATGTAAAAAAATACAAGACAGATAGGAATACTGGCAATAAAAAATACTGACGAGCATGGATGTACTGGAAATCAAAATACTGGAATAATGGAATACTGGAGCATGTCATCATCAATGTACATCTAGCAATGAAATAGAAATCCAAGTACACGTAAGAACAATGAACTGGTATATAAATATGTACAAGAACAACAACTAGAACATGTCGAGATGCTAGATCAATATACTAGAGATGCATGTCAATGATCCTCTAACCAAGTGTGTGAAACATTAGTATATCATGTGATCGGCTTGGGACTGATCAGGCTTGTTACATATGATTAGCTATGATTCATGTAGGGTCAGGCTATACATCCGGATAGCTATGATGCGAGCAATAGTCAGGCTAATCACATGTAACAGGCTATGAGGCATGTAATGGTCAGGCTGCACCGATGTGAGATGTGGGTAAGCTATGATGCATGTAAGGTTGGGTATGATCACATAAGCTACTAATATTTCCCCATTTCCCCAGCTAGCACGATGGATTCCAATCACGACTCCTCGTGACAGGTCTCAATGATGCCAACTCGTGTAAAGAACAGTGTCAGAGTCATGTACGCTATACAACAAGAATTATAGAGATAATCAACATAATAGAAACTGTCAGAGAATGTACTCGCCTGAGGTCCTGCTGCTGGTATGAATCAGAGTCCAAGTCACAGTCCAAATAGCCTATGTATTACAAATTTATCACGTCAAAAGGTAATTTATTTTAATTTTTTAATTCTGAAATAATTACTCTAAAATCATATTTTAATCTTATTATTCTGATTTTTAGATTAATTCCTAAATTTTGTCCAAAGGAACTGAATTTTATCAACTCGAGACTCATGGCACGCAAATCGAGGCGATCTGTTGACAAAAAGTCAACCGACACAAACTCGACTTTCATGCATAATTTCCTGTAGATTTCAGCGTCAAAAACATGCTGGAATTTACGGCTCGTCCAAATTCAAATTTGTTTGGGAATTATGGCACATACAAGTTTCGTATCGTACACCGATGGTTAAATTCTAACCTAAAAGTTCTACAGAATTAACAGTATGAAAATACATCGAATTAAATTCTGGGAAAAACATATGTCAATGATCTCGACATTAGCTTTCCGAAACTTTAAACGGTTCATGATTCTGATTCATGGTTCTCCCGAAATCGCGAAAACATCGAAACACGTCTATTTTCGGATATGCTGTGCTCTACGAATTTTCCAGAATTTAATACTCATAATTTCGTAAAAAAAATTATATAATCAGAAAGCTAACCTCAATATCATTCTAACACAAAAAACTATGCCTCGTTTGGAGTCCGGAGCTATGCGCAATGACTTCTGGAAGATGAAGGAACCCTAGATGGCAATTCTCCAAAATTCGGCTGAAGAAAAACCCTAGAAAATAAATAACTAAACTAATATATATATAGAGGAGAGAGAAAGAGCAGCCGCGGCTCAGAGTCTGCCACATGGCAGCCATCCGTGGCTCCCCGCCCAGATCCAGCGGTCATAGATCCACGCGGCTCGGCTCAGCTGAGTCCGAGTCGAACTCGGCTCGGCTCGAGGTCGGCTCGGCTCACCCGCGGTCGCTGACAGGCGGGCCCCGCACTGTTGGCTGCGGGAGGCTGACAGGTGGGCCCACTGTTTGCTGACTGGGCAGAAATAATTACTTTTTGGGTTTTCTTTTTCAGAATTAGTTTTTAATTCAGTTTTTCATAATTAACTCAAAATAAATGCTAAAAATAATCAGAAAATTTCCAAAAAATTCTAGAAAATATATTTTATTATTTAGAACCTAAAATAAAAGTTTAGGATATTTTTAATTAATTTTATCCCTAAAATAAATTCTTGAAATTCCTAGAAAATTAGGATTACTAGTTTTTAATTAACAAAAAATTATGGAAAAATCCCACTAGCCCCAAATTAACCTAAAAATAATATTTAAGCACGAATTTCAGGATACGGAGGTTACAAGTCTACCCACCTTAAAAAAAAATTTGTCCTCGAAATTTAAGATCCTCAATAGTTGTATGTATTTATTTATATTATTTTACAATCAAAATTAAATTCATCAAACCATATAATCATGAAGTAAATTTATATTGCTATAAAACTTCCAAAATTCTATAGATATCATATTCCTAAAATCTTCAAATTTAAAATCGAATTTCATTCGTATCATAATCTCCTCAAAAACTTTATGCTAATCACTAAATACAAAACTTAATATTCAATCCTCTAATTTTAAATCCACTCAATGTATATTTATAAAATTTAAAAAATCTCATCCAAAAAGTTTGAATTTCACACAATAATCCATTAATCATCTTACTCTTCTAATTTAAATTCAATCAATGCATATTTATAAAATTTAAATTCTCATCCCAAAAATTTGAATTCAAACACTAATCCATTAATGATCTTACTCCTTGATTCTTTTTCCACACAATGCTCAAATAATATAATACTCGCAAAATCTTCAATTACAATATTCAAAATAAATCTATATCTTGCAGTCAAAAAAATATAATGATAATCTTCTTAATTTTCTCAAATGTTAGTGACATTCAATCATACCACAATCTTCATAAAAATTTATGATTTTAACAAATCGTCAATTCTGTCATTTTAAATTCTCAACTCTCTTCATTTAAATAAATATTTATCCTCAAAATTTAAAATACATTGTCTCTCTTTGTCAATTCATAACCTCTTCATTAATTCTTCACCACGGTCAAACCCCCAACAATCAAGGTCTAAGAAAATCCTACCTACCGTCATACAATATACAATCTAGAAAAACATACATGGTTATGGTCTCCTTTGTCATGGTATTGCAGTCTCTGCTAGGGTGTACTACTAACTATATTCTAACAAGAAAATTATTGATACAAGCTATGGTACTAAGGAATCAATCAATCAAACAAATAGATGGAAAAGGAATATGAGGAAAGAACAGAACATAGCCTTCTAACCTATTACTTGGACATCTTAATCCTCTAATATACACTTAACTCTGGCATATTCACTCACTAATTTCTTGTCCCTATACACTGATACCCATATCAACTAATCACTAGTCCACAACATCCATGAATACATCCTCATTGCATACACCTGTCTATTGATACCTAGATATGATACCAAGAATCTCTAACACAACCATAGTTTAATAATGCATCCAAAGTTCGATACCTCTATCCCTTGGTACTATTGTTTCTACTACAAGCACACTCACTACTAGCTCTCTTACCTACTGCAATTTTTTTATACTAGTCGTTCTTATCACTCAAGTGCACACCAAGTGCAACACACCATACTAAGTACTGCTCCTTCTAATGTAACTCTAGATGGACACCCAAGTCTGTTTGCAGTGCCACCTCAAGCATTCTCAAGCCAATAGATCCTTACACATGCACATCAACCACTCATATACTGTTATACATTTCTTATCGACCATAAAATTTTATCCTCAAAATAAAATTATCAAAATTTAACTTCTCGAACAATTTAAAATAAAATGCATATACCTTCCTCAAAAGTCAAATACTTAATATCGAAATAAAATTTTTAATCACTTCCAAAATCTTTATAGCTTTGACCATGTTTATTGAATTGAATTTTAATCCTCAAAATTTTAATAACATAAAATCTTAACTCCTCAAAAATTCTTTAAAAATTAAAATTCATTTTTACTCTTCAATTTATAAATTTAAATCCACAAGTATACATATAAATACTCGCAGTCTCTAATACTCAAGGTGCACACAATACACCAATTGTCTACAATTCTCAACTGTGTTCTGAAATTTGTACTGCCCGGATTACTTGCAATATTACTTCCAATAATCAAAGTTATCATCACACATATTTTCTCCAATAATTTTCTATCTATATTAATTGATACACCAATCTAATTATCATCACACAAAGTAGTTACTGTCATTAGCACCTTGCTCAACAAATCTTTGATATAGAATCACTAGCACTATTGGTATGGTAACACTAGCTTCATCACTAGATCACCTCATCAAGCTTATTAGAACTCCCGATTATTCGCACTAGTTATAACACCCATGTTTTACTTCACTCTCAATGGCAGGCATATGGTTCCATATCTCGATTGATGTATAAGCATATCTTTTAATCCTTTTACAGCCTGTTAAACTAATTTGTGATACAATTCACAACTTTCATTACTAATCCTGATATTTCTCTACTTATGATATCTCATTAAACCCTTTATGCATATACATTTCTTTACTCTTAACACACCCGGTATCAATCATCAAATTGAACATCATGCTCCATTAATCTTTAACACAATTCCTTGAAACTTAATTGTTTACATAGATCATCAAATTACATAAATTCATGACTATCCAGGACTGGCTTGCTAATTCTGACACTTACTCTTGGAACCATCATTGATACTCTTACTCCTTCTTTTACCTATAGTACCAATATTAACTATAATAAAACCTATCATAGAACTATTGCTACAAGGTACTATGTTATGGGTATCTCTAGATTAATGCCTACTGCTTACATGTCCAACCAAGAAACACTTACAAACTCACAAGTCACACTCAGTCAACACTAATACAAGACACAGACATAATTACAAGTCAATAATCATCATACTAACAAGGAATCATCAAAGAAAAGAAGCTCAAAAAGGAACGGGATTAAGGACTGAAGGTATCTTTACTGCTAGTAAAGAAAAGAAGTGATGGAACAAAGTCATGTAATAACGAAATAGATAAGTATTGAGATGAGACTTTAAGAACCATTTTAAGATACAACCTGATAATCATACACATCTATCTGAAATCATGACACTCAGAATCCTCGCCACGCCAGTAAGCATAGATGCGATAAACGACAGGTTCCGTAACTAAGGTATGCAACTCTATAATCATGTCATCTAGAATCTTCGCCACGCCAACCGGTATGGCTGCGAGAGACTCTAAGTTTCATAACTAAAGTATGTACATCCAAGTCAGGTTCCTACGTTCTCATCACGACTGCTAATATGGCTGCGATAAACTCTAGGTTCCATAACCAAAGTAGACGTTTTACCTTTCTGACTGTCCTCATCAACATATGTCATCAGATAATATCGTAAAGTTTAGTCCGTAAAATTCATCTCGATAAAAAATTAAACTCAACAACGACACCAAGAGTTAAATTTAACAACTGGTCAACAAGAATCAAACTCAATATCAACAAGTGAGAACGGACGAAAACAAGGGGAAGGATTTAAATTAGAATTTATAATGAGATTCTCAAGGGGTCGTCCCAGGAATCTCTCAAGAATTTGGTGATTGAGTATCCTCTCTCATCCTAGTATCCTATGTCCTATCACAGGCACGCAGTAGTACAACTAAGACGTCGCACTACCACGATATCGCACAACTTGCGAAGTCTGACCTGCATGGGCCACCACTAAAAATGTGTCACGACCCACACCCGGTATAGGGGCACGAGAGCGTGGGTACGTCCAGCCTACGCCGCAGCATCGGCGGTAGAACGTTGTCTAGGTCACAATACTGTCTAAACAATCTCTCACGAATATCCAACTCCATAAGGAGACACAGATATCACAATATAATATGGAATATTCAATCACGAAAAATAAAGCACGATGAGATATCGAAGCAAGCAAATAAAATACAAGACAAGTCTAAACAACAATAAATAGTCTAACCTGCAATAAATACATCCAAGTCTCTAAGTATGTCGGAACAAGTCCTCTATGTCACAGTCTGGAAAAAATATCCAGTCAGGATTGGAACGAAATACACCTCTAACAGCAGTTCCACATATATTGACAAAATCTATAGCACAGTGTAAAGAAATACAAGACAGATAGGAATACTGGCAATAAAAAATACTGACGAGCATGGATGTACTGGAAATCGAAATACTGGAATAATGGAATACTGGAGCATGTCATCATCAATGTACATCTAGCAATGAAATAGAAATTCAAGTACACGCAAGAACAATGAACTGGTATATAAATGTGTACAAGAACAACAACTAGAACATGTCGAGATGCTAGATCAATATACTAGAGATGCATGTCAATGATACTCTAACCAAGTGTGTGAAATATTAGTATATCATGTGATCGGCTTGGGACTGATCAGGCTTGTTACATATGATTAGCTATGATTCATGTAGGGTCAGGCTATACATCCGGATAGCTATGATGCGAGCAATAGTCAGGCTAATCACATGTAACAGGCTATGAGGCATGTAATGGTCAGGCTGCACCGACGTGAGATGTGGGTGAGCTATGATGCATGTAAGGTTGGGTATGATCACATAAGCTACTAATATTTTCCCATTTCCCCAGCTAGCACGATGGATTCCAATCATGACTCCTCGTGACAGGTCTCAATGATGCCAACTCGTGTAAAGAACAGTGTCAGAGTCATGTACGCTATACAACAAGAATTATAGAGATAATCAACATAATGGAAACTGTCAGAGAATGTACTCGCCTGGGGTCCTGCTGCTGGTATGAATCAGAGTCCAAGTCACAGTCCAAATAACCTATGTATTACAAATTTATCACGTCAAAAGATAATTTATTTTAATTTTTTAATTCTGAAATAATTACTCTAAAATCCTATTTTAATCTTATTATTCTAATTTTTAGGTTAATTCCTAAATTTTGTCCAAAGGAACTAAATTTTATCAACTCGAGACTCATGGCACGCAAATCGAGGCAATCTGTTGACAAAAAGTCAACCGACACAAACTTGACTTTCATTCATGATTTCCTGTAGATTTCAGCGTCAAAAACACGCTAGAATTTACGGCTCGTCCAAATTCAAATTTGTTTGGGAATTATGGGACATACAAGTTTCGTATCGTGCACCGATGGTTAAATTCTAACCTAGAAGTTCTACAGAATTAACAGTATGAAAATACATCGAATTAAATTCTGGAAAAAAATATATGTCAATGATCTCGACATTAGCTTTCCGAAACTTTAAACGGTTCATGATTCCGATTCCTGGTTCTCCCAGAATCGCGAAAACATCGAAACACGTCTATTTTTGGATATGCTGTGCTCTACGAATTTTTCAGAATTTAATACTCATAATTTCGTAAAAAAATTTATATAATCAGAAATCTAACCTCAATATCATTCTAACACAAAAAACTATGCCTCGTTTGGAGTCCGGAGCTATGCGCAATGGCTTCTGGAAGATGAAGGAACCCTAGATGGCAATTCTCCAAAATTCGGCTGAAGAAAAACCCTAGAAAATAAATAACTAAACTAATATATATATAGAGGAGAGAGAAAGAGCAGCCGCGGCTCAGAGTCTGCCACATGGCAGCCATCCGTGGCTCCCCGCCCAGATCCAGCGGTCGTAGATCCACGCGGCTCGGCTCAGCTGAGTCCGAGTCGAACTCGGCTCGGCTCGAGGTCGGCTCGGCTCACCCGCGGTCGCTGACAGGCGGGCCCCGCACTGTTGGCTGCGGGAGGCTGACAGGTGGGCCCACTGTTTGCTGACTGGGCAGAAATAATTACTTTTTGGGTTTTCTTTTTCAGAATTAGTTTTTAATTCAGTTTTTCATAATTAACTCAAAATAAATGCTAAAAATAATCAAAAAATTCCCAAAAAATTCTAGAAAATATATTTTATTATTTAGAACGAAAAATAAAAGTTTGGGATATTTTTAATTAATTTTATCCCTAAAATGAATTCTTGAAATTCCTAGAAAATTAGGATTACTAGTTTTTAATTAACAAAAAATTATAGAAAAATCCCACTAGCCCCAAATTAACCTAAAAATAATATTTAAGCACGAATTTCAGGATACGGAGGTTACAGTACGCCTCCAGGCAACTGAAGCCGCACAAGAAAAACTACCCGACGCATGATCTGGAATTGGCGTCAATTGTGTTTGCTCTGAAGTTGTGGAGGCATTATCTTTATGGTGTTGCTTGCAAAATCTTTACCGATCATAAGAGACTCAAGTACCTATTCACCCAGCGGGAATTGAACCTCCGGCAGCGACGTTGGCTAGAACTGATTAAGGACTATGACCTAACGATCGCGTATACACCGGACAAGGGAAACGTCGTTGCTGATGCTCTGAGTCGGAAGCACGTTGACTCGTTATCTATAGACAACCGTTTACTTCGAGATCTTGAGGCGATGGGCATCGAGTTTCGAGTTCGACATCAAGGAGTGCAGCTGGCACCACTCCATCTTGAACTGGGTTTACGTGGTAGAATCAAATCAGCTCAGGAGGGCGATCAGTTCTTAGCGAAGGTACGCGGATTGATCTCGGCGGGGAAGACGTCTAATTTTATATCAGGCGAAGATGGGGCCTTACAGATGAAAGGAAGGCTATGTGTTCCTAGCGACCCAGAACTCCGAAGGGAAATCATGGCGGAAGCACACTACGCGAAGTATTCTTTACATCCGGGGAGCACTAAGATGTACAAGGACTTGCGCGGGACCTTCTGGTGGCACGGTATGAAGCGGGATGTGGCGACCTTTGTGTCACAGTGCATGGCCTGTCAACAGGTTAAAGCTGAACATCAGAGGCCCGGCGGGGAGCTTCAGAACCTCGCTATTCCCGAGTGGAAATGGGACAACATCACTATGGATTTTATTATGGGATTTCCGAAGACGCCACGGGGGCATGATGCAATTTGGGTCATAGTTGATCGTTTGACCAAGTCAGCCCACTTTCTTCCTATAAAAGTTACTTGGAGCGTCGATCGGTTAGCACAAATTTACATAGATGAGATTGTCCGATTATACGGAGTACCTGCCTCAATCGTCTCTGACCGTGACGGACGTTTCTTATCTCGTTTCTGGACTAGTCTACAGGCTGCTTTGGGAACCAAGCTACAGTTCAGTACCGCATATCACCCGCAGACTGATGGACAGACAGAGAGGACAAATCAGATACTTGAAGATATGTTACGGCTGTGTGCGATTGATTTAAAGACTAGTTGGGACACACATCTTCCATTGGCAGAGTTTGCGTACAACAATAGCTACCAATCAAGCATCCAGATGGCACCGTACGAAGCACTATATGGGCGCAAGTGTCGATCTCCAATCTGTTGGGACGAAGTCGGCGAGCGGCAGGTACTCGGGTCAGAGCTGGTAGAGCAGGCAGTTGAGAAAGTTCGCTTGATTCGGGAAAGACTCCGCACAGCACAGAGCCGATAGAAAAGTTATGCTGATGCACATAGAAGGCCTTTGGAGTTCATGGTCGGGGATCATGTCTTCTTGAAAGTGACACCGATGCGTGGGGTGATGCGTTTCGGCATGAAGGGCAAACTGAGTCCCCGGTTTGTCGGCCCCTTTGAGATACTGGAACGAGTGGCAGCTGTGGCGTACCGGATTGCATTGTCTCCCGCCTTGGCAGAAGTGCATGACGTATTCCACGTTTCTCAACTCCGGAAGTATGTGCATGACCCAAGTCATGTGGTTAGCTTTGAGCAATTGGAACTGCGCACGGATTTGTCATACTCAGAGGAGCCGGCACAGATCCTGGATCGTAAGAAAAAAGTACTTCGCAACCGTACGATGTCCTTGGTTCGCGTGCTGTGGCGGAACCATACAGTTGGAGAATCAACTTGGGAAATGGAATCGGAGATGAAGGAGAAGTATCCTTCATTGTTCATTCAGTCGGAGGTAGGGCCTTGTTCTTAAGTTTCGGGTCGGCCTTGTTCTTAAGTTTCGGGTCGAAACTTTTTCTTAGTGGTATATTATGTAGTGCCTCAAATCCCGATCAGACCGGGATGTGCACTACGTAATTGGGCTTGTGGCTAGTCTGTCTGAGTCGTAGCTTAGATCTTTGGCATCTTCTTGCCCCGGACAAAATGCGATGATCCTTTCCAACTCATGGAAAGGCCTCTAATGAAACGAGTCCAATAGTTTTCGTGTTTGGTTGCTTGGTTTTCTTGATTGCCGCTTTGGGATTTTGATTTGGTGTTGCTTTCGATTTGCTTGATTTTTGCTGCTGGTTTTATCATTTGGAGCTTTGATTCTTAGGGAGTTTGGCAAGGAAGGATAGGCAAGAATTTTAATTGGTGCTCGTGCTGTGCAGGTCCTCGTAACTGACGTTTGATCGTCGCTAGGCGGGATTCGTGTTTCAGCTACCTTTTTCCTTAACCAGTGAGTGGTTTGGACCCTTCTTTCCTACTTCTTCACGCCCACATCTCTAATGTTTCAAACGTTCACTCGATGATGCCCGGTTGAACGCCTAGGAAATCCTTGCCATAATGCATGCCAGCCACTAAGAAAGGAACATGGGATTTGTAGACTAAATTTACTATATGCTTGCACACCTTATAATTTGAGTTTTTTATAAAGGAAATTGGTTGTTGGTGGCGGCCTAGTGCCTCGGATTGAGTTTGGACCTATGGGATACCAAAATCGGAACACCGTGTTGAGAAAATATGAACTGTTGCATGAGATATATATTGCTGCTTTACTTCTTTGTTTATTTCGATGCATTGTATGATAATATGAATTGTTCATGCATTTGCATGGTCTGGGACAACTTGTGCACAAGGTTTGGCATTTCCTCGAAACGGCTTTCCGGGGCACTGGAACCGTATCGATCCGGAGGGAAATATTTGATTCGTGCTCGTCACGATGCATTGCGGGACCTCCAGCAGGACTTGCTAGCCGGGCTGATAGGGCACGCCGCTAATGCTTGAAATATGTCCCTAAGGTGTCGATCACACCAATGACCGCATAGAATAGAACACATGCTAATTTATTGTCTTGTGCAGATGGTAAGTATACTTGTATTTCGTTGCAGGGAAGGCGTGCATCGGTTGAGTAAGCAATCGATGCACTGGTTGGATTCAATGCTATTTTCATTCCTATCAAAACATGCAACTGATATGAATTGAATTCACTTGCTTCTTTATAGAAGTCATCTTAATGCATGCTCGCCCCTAATAAGCTAGTGTCGATTTAGTCGAGTGGGTTCATCCCGCTCACCAGTACAAGTTGAGTACTGACCCACGTTGTGGGCAACTATTTCAGGCACTCAAACGGTGCAACGCTAGTGGATAGACGAGGAGGCGTTAGGAGCACCTCTATTTTGAAGTATAGTTGGAGTCAGATCATTTTGGAGGCTTGGACTTTCAACCTATACAAGGGCGTAATGTATGAACGACTTGGACTATCTGATGGAGCGCGCCCTGCCTTTTGAGTTATCTTTTGTAATGCAAATCAAGTAGCCGAGAGGCGCATCAATGTAAACTCTATGTAAATTACTCTGAATTATCAATGAAAAAGCATGTTTCTTCCTGCACTTGTGTTCAAATCTCTGTGAATGTGTTTTCTAAATTATGTTTCAAAATGGGTTCCTATAACTGCAAGTTCTTGCCTTGTGCGAGCACAACTCCAGGCTCGCACGGCATCACGCCCCAAGCGAGGACGAATCGGTTCCGTAAAGGATCCAGCGAGGACGATCGACCCTTTCGGGATCGGGGCATGACAACGATGATCCAGAACCAACAGTAGGCAGTATCGGAGGAGTACTCCGTCTACCTCGGGACCTGTCGAACCCTCCGCGTTGTCCTATCATACCTGATAGCAACATATGATGAATAAAAAATACACAAATATATAGTACATTTTACAGTCAAAATGTTATGCATATCTCACAGCATTCATAGAATTGTACAGTAAATAACTAGTGGTGTCACAAGTCTAAATGGATAGTACATTCTACAGTCAAAATATAATGCATATCTTCGTCAAAATAGTACATTCTAAAGTCAAAATATAGTACATTCTATAGGCAAAATATTTTATTTTCAATCATCTTCAGAAAATTCATCTTATTCGCCTTTCTCGTCCTCCTCTTCCTCTTCCTCTTCCTCTTCCTCTTCCTCTTCCTCCTCATCTTCACTTTCATCTACTTTGTCTTCATCTTCGTCTTCCTCTTTGGATAATTCTACATCTTCTACATTATTACTCGTGTAATGAATAACTTCCGTTGAGTCCACATCTATAATATTTGTTACAAGAGGTAGCTCGTCCTCCTGATAAGCTATTTCGTCAATGTCAAAGGTATTTCTAGCTTTAGTCTTGCATACTGCCCACCAATCTGACCTCGTTGTCCCCCGTCTAGGATAAGTTATGAAGTACACGAGCTGAGCCTGACTTGATAGGACAAATGGTTCGTATCCTTGATATCTACGCTTGTAGTTTATATCCACAAGGCCATGCTTGTCAATTTTCCAACCATGATCTTGAATCGGATCGAACCATTCACACTTGAATAGCACGATCTTAGCAGGTTCTGTGCCATAATTATATGTTAACTCCATAATCTCTTGTACGATGCCAAAGAAATTATTGCATGGATCGACGTCTTTGTAGTTCGAAGATTTGATACACAAACAACTGTTTTTCGTGGAATCAAGATCCAGAAAGCTGTCTTTAATCGGAGCATTTGTTGACTTGAACCTAAACCCATTCACACAGAAACTTGGCCATATTTTGATGGCAGTAAATGGTCCCTTGGCTAGAGTTCTAATAGATTCAGTCTCGGATGTTATTAGACGATCGACATAAATACCAAAGTAGCGATAGTAAGTTATTTATTGTACAACTGCAGAAAGAAAAAATAATTACCAAGCTCCTTACATATGTGCTCAACCAAGAAGAAAAATGGCATCTCATTTCTTGTTCTACTTCTTAGTATGTTATGTAGGGTCTAAGCGACCTCAACTCATCATTATATGTGCTGAAAAACAACGAAGCAACGCTGATTAGTAGCATAATAGTAGCTTATACTATTACATTGAGATGATGTAAACGTGGACGTATTAATTACTTATCCCTCTAGCTTCTCCACTTCATCCTCGTCGCAATTGAGTAATATATACAACTGAGCATCCCTTAGCTCGTCGTCATTCAAATATCTCTTCTTCATTTTCTCCAAAGGCTT
The DNA here is from genome assembly GCA_036927795.1 of Iris macrosiphon. Classification (NCBI taxonomy): domain Eukaryota; kingdom Viridiplantae; phylum Streptophyta; class Magnoliopsida; order Asparagales; family Iridaceae; genus Iris; species Iris macrosiphon. The sequence goes on from JAYESA010000013.1 coordinate 21,298,852, forward strand.
TCCGGACGCATTGAATACTTTGAGTATTGCATCATTAGATTCCTGATATCCATCATCATTTTTCGGAGCTCTCGTTCTATTAGTAGCAACATGAGGTTTGAAATACGTCGAGCAAAAGTTTGTAATCTCCTCGAGAACATAAGCTTCACAAATAGAGCCCTCAACCCATGCCTTATTTTTCACCTTTCTCTTTAGGTGATTCAGATGCCGCTCGAAGGGGTACATCCACCGATAACCGACAGGACCATCAACACGTGCCTCATAGGAAAAATGAATTGGCAAATGCTCCATAGAGTCGAAGAATCCAGGAGGAAACACCTTCTCGAGCTTACATAGTATTACCGTAATATCTTTCTCTTGCTTTTCTAGACGATCGACGAGCAACTTAGTAGAACAAAGATCTCTGAAGAATATGCTGAGCTCTGTCAATGGATCCCAAACGACCTGCGGTAAAAATTCACAAAATGCAATCGGAATTAACCTCTCCATGAATACATGACAATCGTGGCTCTTCATACCTGCCAGTTTGTTCTTCTTGAGGTCGACGCATCTTCTCAAGTTTGACACGTACCCGTCTGGAAATTTTAGACCCTGAATCCACCTACAAAGTCTCCATTTATCCTCCTTCTCCAGTGAGAAAACTAACTTAGGATGCTTTAACTTTCCATTCTCCTCATCTATCAAATGCAACGCAGGACGTCTATATATTTCTTCTAAGTCCAACCTGGCCTTCGGATTATCTTTCGTCTTCCCCTTTATCTCAATTACAGTATTAATTATGTTATCAAACACATTCTTCTCGATATGCATGACATAAAGGTTATGTTTGATCAGATTGGTGCTCCAATATGGCAAATCCCAGAATATACTCCTCTTTGTCCAGTTATGGGTGCGACCAAATCTGTCACACTTGTACCCCTTAGCAGGCTCTTCAATAGCACTTGGTAAATCTTTTACCTCTTTCCATATCGTGTATCCGGGCCACCTTGGTGGTGGATTGGTCTTCTCCATAACGCCCGCACGAAAAGCATTCTTGTTCCTCCGGTACGGATGATCATTCGACATAAATTGTCGATGACAATCGAAGAAGCACGGTTTGCCTCCGTGTTTCAAACGGAAAGCCTTAGTACGGCCCATGCAATTCATACATGAGAGACGACCATGAGTGCTCCATCCCGATAACATTCCATATGCCAAAAAGTCGTTGATGGTCCACATAAGTGCTGCCCTCATCTGAAAATTCTGCTTTCTGGAAACATCGTACGTGTTGGCACCTACTTCCCACAGCTGATTCAACTCATCTATCAAAGGCTGTAAATATACATCGATGTTCCTCTTCGGATTGTTCGGACCCGGGATAATAACGGTTAGGAACATATATGGAGCCTTCATGCACATTCAAGGCGGTAGATTGTACGGAGTGACGATCATAGGCCAACACGAATACTGGGAGCCCGAAAGTCCGAATGGGGTAAACCGTCGGAGGAGAGCCCTAATCTGACATTACGCGAATTCGAAGAAAAATTTGGATACTTTCGATCAAAGTCCTTCCATGCTTCTCCATCGGATGGATGATCTAATACTCCTTCGATCTGTTTCCACCTGTGCCAACTCATGTTTTCTGCAGTCTCATTCACCATAAACAACCTCTGCAACCGCGGCGTCAAAGGCAAGTAGTGCATCGAATCGGTAGGCTTCTTTGCACCGACAGACTTTTCTCTTCCAGTAGCCTTGTAGCGATCAGTACCGCATAATCTGCACGCATCTTCATTCTTGTCGTCTTTGTAGTACAACATGCACCCGTTACGACATGCATCAATTTTTTCATATCCCATCCAGAGCGATCTCACCATCCTCTTAGATCGGTAGAAGTCTTTAGGCAACTTTGCATCCTCTGGTAAGATCTCTATAATCAAATATATCAGTCGGTTATAGCATTCTTACGACATGTTAAAATCGGACTTGATGCTCAACAATCTTGTAACAACCTCCAACGGTGAATGATCTTCACAACCAGGATATAATAGAGTCCTTGCATTCTCCAACAACTCCATAAACTTTGCAGCATCGATATTCGGTACCTCCTCAGCTGCATCATGATTGTCCGGATCGAAACTAGGCCCCGCCGTATCAAAAACCATGTTCACCCACCCGTCGTCGTAAGCAGCGTGGTCGTGGACATCCATATACGGCTCCACATAAGGCTCCGACTTCGATGCTAAAGACACAAGTTCTCCGTGAGCGGTCCACTAATAGTAATTCGACGTAAAACCCTTCGAGTACAAATGATATGTGACTTCCACTTCTGGATGATATTTTAAGTTACGACATCTCAGACACGGACACTTAATTTTGGTACCGTCCATGTACTGAGGGAACGCCTTGGCGAACTGCAGGAACTTCTGTACACCCTCAATGAATTCATCCCGCACATTGTACATGTCATCAGGATGACGGTTGTACATCCACGAACGATGACGCAGATAGTAATTCATATCCATTTCTAGATACTTTTGCAGCAAAAATGAATATACAATTACCTTCAAGTATATACTCATCGTTAAATACAGTATATGCACTGATACTCCTAGTCCTAGCATATATACTCATCGTTAAATACAGTACTTGCACTGATACTCACTGCTACCTTCAAGTATGGTTGTTTGAGTGATCAACTGAAGGGAGAGCAGTGTGCAGCTCTGTGCTAGCACAACAAGGGGGAGCACAACTGAGCAGTGTACAGCACTGTGCTACCACAGTACAAGGGAAAGCATACAACAGTTTATAGCAGTAGCAGCTAGCTGTACTGCACAGTGCAGCAGTAAGAAATTAGTATGCAGCAACACTGTGCAGTGCACAGCAGGAAGGATGCACAGCAGCAAGTAAACTCAGCAAGTAGCAGCAGAGCCAGTGCACTGCAGAGCCTTCAACAGCAGGTTTAGCAGTCTGCAGTAGCCAATGCAACAGCTCGTGCAGCAAGAAGCATCAGCCCAAGTTGGATATGAGTTCTAGAAGAAGCCAATACCGTATATCGGATCTCGTCTTTGAAGAGTCATTCCCGTGTCCGTGTATACGACTCTCCTTGAGTCGAGATCTATATCGTATTATATACGCTGCAGATACGCAAGGTTGTATCTCAACTCAGACAGGTAACTAGAAGAGAGATAGGGTTAGGGTCTGTGTCTAAAACAATGGAGTGCACCAATGGAGTGCACCCTTAAATATGATAAATAAAATGAAGGACAAGTCAAAGTATTAGGGTTAGGGTCTGTGTCCAGAAAGCTGTCTGAGTTAGGGTCTGCGTCCAGAAAGTTGTCTCTATGTTTGTGTGTGTCCGTGTCAGTATTAGGGTTAGTGTGTCCGCATGCGTGTGTGTGTGTTCGAGTTAGGGTTAGGGTTAGTGTTGGTCATGTCATGTCGTGTTGTGTTGTGTCGTATTAGAGAGACAGAGAAAGGAGACAAAGAGAGGAGCTCACCGAGTGATTGAAGAGAGGAGAACGCCAAAGGGAGGAGGAGCCGCCGGAGGGGGGAGGATGACGGAGGGAGGAGGGGAGCTGGAGGAAGGAGGAGCCGTCGAAGAGGGGAGGACGCCGGAGGGAGGAGGGGAGCCGGAGGAAGGAGGATCCGCCGGAGGGGGGAGGACGCGGCCGAAGGGAGGAGGGGAGCCGGAGGTGGGGCGCCGGGATGGAGGGGAGGTTTAAAATTTTCGATATTTCGATCGAAGTGGGGGAAAAGAAAGTCGTCAAACCCTATATGAAATAAATTAGCGACGTCGGTCTTTACGTCGCTAAACGTCGCTGATATAATAATATACTGCGACTTCAATACATAAACGTCGCTAAACGTCGCTAAAATTAAAAAGTTAGCGACGTTTAACGACTACCTAGCGACATAATATATATTTATAATAATTATAGTCGCTAAACGTTGCTCCACGTCGCTATCACCGACGTATTATGACGTTTTATATGGACGTCGCTAAATACCTATAATTCAGCGACGTTTTATTTTAACATCGCTAAAAACGTCGCTAATCCCGCAATTTTTAGTAGTAAACTCTGCACTGGATGGAGTTGTTACGATGGAGGTAGTCAAAAGCAGTTTGATGAATGAGAAGGTCTGGGGTAAGCAAGTTGGATCATCGCATGAGTCCGCTCTGGTGGCTTCCTACGGGAAGGGAAGACCCAAGTTACATGCGAGGACATGTAGGAGTTATTGGGATCTTACGCCTGTGGATCGCAAGGAGGGCTATTATCACTGTGGCAAAAAAGGTCTTATAAAGAGGAACTGCATGAAGCTCAAATCTGAGAAGGCCAAAGGCAAGGACGATCAGGAGAATCTCACGGTATTGAGAGATATCATCATCGCAGCAACCGACGTAGAAGAACCTTGTGGCATATGTCATGATGGCAATTGGGTCATAGACATGGGGGCATCATATCATGCCACTCCATATAGGAGAATTTTTACGTCATACCACTACGACAGGTTTGGAGGTGTGAAAATGGACAACAAGGGGACGGCTGCAGTTATAGGCATCGGTGATGTGCACTTGACAATGGAGCTTAGTGATAAGCTTGTTCTCAAGGGTGTGCGACATGTACCAAGTTTGTACTACAATTTGGTTTCAGTAGGTAGGCTGGCGGATGATGACTGTCGTAGTTTGTTTGGAGACAAATATTGGATGCTTACGAAGGGTTCCCAACAGCTGGCTCAAGAAGATTTATGTTGTGGCATATACAGGCTCAAGCTGCTGAGTTGTACAGGCTGGTCATAGACATCGGAGGGAGGCCCGAGGGATGTTCGACATGAGGTGGATCGTCAGGAACTTGCTGAGGAGGGTCTTCGATATACTTTGAGAATTACGGAGGATTTAGTTCATCGAGATAAAGCGACGAATGGTGATAAGCTAAAGATTGAGGATAAGTCTGTCGGTACCATGACAATTGGTCGGTCGTAGGTGGGGGTTATTCAACGGATCCAATTTTTGCGACAGATGGTTTGCCAAAGCTACACAGAGCGACATCGGTTTCAATAGTTCGAAGCCAGAGGAGATTAAAATGTGCAGCAAACTCAATCTGAGGCGGGTGCATCTCCATTCACACAGTTCTGGGGGAGCTGTGGGTCATCGACAATATGCATAGTGCATAATATTCTGCTCGAGGATGCACGTGTACGGGGAGCTTCAGTATCGAACACGAACGTGGGCAGGTTCATGAGTCTGAATCTCGGAAGAACCGTACCGTCCGCTTGGTTGGGCCAGCCAAGGGTGAAGAAGCTTGTCGGAACGGTTGCACGTTCCGGTAGAAGACAGAAGTTGGGTACAGGCAGTCAAGGGTTGTGGTGAGGCTGATTGAAAGGGACTTCGATCTAGACAGTGTCATTGATGTCAGCAGGATCCCAGTAGTGTAGGAGATGCCACGCATGACATATAGCGTCGATGTGACGGTCGAGGAGCTGGAGACGAAGGAAGATGCAGACCAGCTCGTGGGATCGGAGATCTATGGTATAGGAGAGCATGAACTCTGTCGCGGGAAGACATGCATGGAGTCCAGTTGAGGAGCCATGTGGTCAACACCCTCTCATCAGACTGGAGGGGGAGATTGTTGGAGTCCAGTCTGGATTTGGTAAATTTTGGAGACAAATATGGTAAAAGATTTGATTTGATATAATTTAAAAATCTATATTAATTTGATTAGATTTTAAATTTATATTAAATATTTAATCTGTCCATATTTGGACGTCCATATATAATTGGTGTTTTCTATTTTAGATAATGGATTTCCTATTTAGGAATTCTTATGATCTAAACTATGGTTTCTTAACCTATTTATATGGGTGAGGGTAGAGGCACAAAGAGATATAGCACAAGTTGGAGATTCGGGGTACTAGTCCACATGAAGTCTAGGAGAAAGCCGCACTTTGCTCTTAGGGACTCGTCATCCAAGATAGAAGAAGGAAGAGATCTGATTGAGTCGTCGCCTTCGATAAGGAAAATTGCTACTGGGTTTAGTGAGTGATTTCAATTATAATATCTATCTTTTCTTCTTGAGTGTGGTGAGGGGGGTGAACCTATTAGGGCAAAGGATTCAACATTAGTTCTTGTCAATCTTGTAATTTTATCTGAGTTATATAGATTAAGATTTGTCTATGTGACATAGTCACCATCATATACGTTGTCTTTATCTATGCTTGGTGTTCGCTAGATTAGTTGGTTATCTCAGGTGGGTTGGCAACGCTTACGCACGCCCAACAAGTGGTATCAGAGCGTAGTATTGGCGCTTCAGATCCCAACATTTTATTCGTACAAAAATATTACTTCCGTGGGACTATTATTTTTGTATGACTGATGTTCGCAAGGGAGTACTATTTCCACGAAAATACAGTTTATTCAGAACATTTGTTCGTCTGCTTCATGGGAATAATTGTCTACTTAGTGGGGATTGCTATTGTAACCACTCACTTAATGGGAGTTACTCTACAAATTGTTGGGAACATGTTGTGACCCGAACTGGAGTTGGCCCATGAGGTGTGATACTGGATTGAGCCCATATGCCTTAAAAGAAAATTCTCATGTAAGACTTGAACCAATTCCAATTATCTACACCTCATGATCCCACCTCCTACCCGATGTTGGACTAAATTACCAACTCCATTGTCATTCCCCTTTGAGCGCTCATCCGGAAACGAGATATAATCCAACAATCTCCAACTTAGCTCATTTTTGCTAGCCGAACAACCTTAGCACACCCGGCTACCTTTGTTCGTTCCCGCTAGACAAGCAACCTTACTCGTTCCCGCTAGCCGAACAACCTTAGTATACTCCGACTACCTTTGCTCGTTTCCGCTAGCCAAGCACTCAGGAGATCCAACATATTATCATTTCGATCCGTTCAACCATAGAACCAAACCTGACACGTTCATCCACACCACCATTGTGTGCCAACCACAACGTCTTGTTCCACCTTAGACCTGTCAGGCCCACCTTTGAAGTCAATTCGTGTAGTTGATGCTCCTACTCCACCTTGAGGGTGGTTCGTATAATCCAATTATACGCATGAACGTTCAGCACCATCTGTCTCGAACTAACTAGAGCCGCTCAAACCAGCCCCGTAACCTTGGGCTATGATACCACTTGTTGGGAACGCGGTGTGATCCGAACTGGAGTTGGCCCATGAAGTGTGATATTGGACTGGGCCCATATGCCTTAAAAGAAATTTTTTATGTAAGGCCTGAACCAATCTCAATTATCTACACCTCATGATCTCACCTCCTACCCGATGTGGGACTAAATTACCAACTACATTGTCACCCCCCTTTAAGCGCTTATCCGAAAACGGGATACAATCCAACACGAATTTACTGTCCACTATGGGTGGTGGGCTGCTTGGGGTTGGCTCTCCTATATAATCTCAAGTCTTTCTCTTTTGGAGATTAGACTTAGAAATTATTTTGCTACGAGAGGAGAGATACCAGCAACCATAAGAATAGACGAAGTTATGTTCATCCGACAACTCCGAGAGTCCAAGTTCTATTCGTACGAGGGTAACAAAGAGCGTTCCAGTAGTTTATCTCTTCGAACTTGCTGGTAATTTGGAAGCAGATCGACGAAAAGGGTCGAATCTTGTTTTGAGCAATAGTGGTTTTCATCACCCCAGCGAGGATTTTTGTTTAGTACATCATCCTTTGTTTCTTGTTGTAGAAATCTATTGCAATTTTTTTAAAAATGCTTACTTTTCAACAACTTGTAATCTTCTTTTAATAGTTCTTGTACCTTGCATTTTACATACTTTTTGTACAATCTTTGTAACCCGGAAAAATAGTTTTAAGTACATCTTGGCAATGAGATTTTCCTTAAGATTGGTTTCTGTCCAGACAAAGAGCTCAGGGAGGGAACCTTGAACTTTCTTACAATTTAATTTCTTATAAGACACATTAGCTTTTACATTGTAAATATGGATTCTTAGTGCACACAAGTGTATTTCTTTAGTTGTATTAATTTTATCAATCTTTCTGGAAATAATGAAAAAGAACCTATTGGAATCTGATTATTAGACGGGATTGTAGTCATTATAAATAATTAAGTACCTTACGTTTAATACTTAGAGTCATATTTCAAGTTAACACTATAATATTTCTTAGGATATAATCATACTAGTTTCCTGTCTAAGAACCAGAATGATCGAATATCATTTCATTTTACATCTTACTTTTATACTTTTTCTTATCATTCTTGATCGAGGACTTGCATGGCCTTGATGATGTATTATTTGTTCATTAGGAGAAGATGTAGCACCAGAAGAGACGCTACCTTTCTACAACGTAGATGAAGTTGAAAAATGATCAACAATAGTTACAGGATGCAGTAACTTCATTTGTTAGTTGGATAACTTATGTAAATTAATGATTTTGGGAATACTTACTAATATGGGATGTATTATGTTTAAACAATTTTATGTATAATAGTTGTGGATATTATAATGCAAGTTTGTTTAGTATTATATGTATTTTCATCCTAGAACCTTAGAGGCGACAATCGCGGCTACGGGTACCAGTGTATTCGTATGACGCATAGTCTGGAGATGTTGGTTACGTATCCGACTTATCGTATTCTGGGAGCGGTGACAATCATAAAGAGGGAAAACAAAGTTTTGTGGAGGCATTTCCATGCCAACGATGAAAGACGTCAATTTTTTCGGTCGTGAAAGTAGTCAAAAAAAATTTCCGTCTTAGAGCTTCAAACTCAAAAAATATTTTCTTTCTATGTTTCATTGCAATTTCAGTTTTAGATGAAATTATCACTGAACATGAAGAACTTGTTGATGGGTGAAATGTATGGATACGTATCTGCTTCCATTGCTACAAGTATATAGTTTTATGTTGCAATGTTCCTGGCTCCATAAAAGCTTTAGGATTGAAGAATATCATATGATGAAGAGGGTATCAATTTTAACATCCTTGCGATGAGATTTCCCTTAATTTAGATTGGTTTCTGACCATATAGAGAGCTCAGGGAGGGTACCTAGAACTTTCTTACAATTTCTGATGACACACATCAGCTTTTAATTTGGGGTTGCCACATTAGCTTTTACCCTGTAAATGTGGGTTCTTAGTACACAGCTGTATTTTCTTTTAGCTGTATTTAATTTTATCAATCTTTCAGGATAGAATGAAAAGAACCCTGTTGGAATATGATTATTAGATAGGATTGTAGTCATTATATATAGATGTTTAAGTTCCATCTCATTAATCTTCTTAGATATATAGTACCTACTTTGGGGGAAATGTGATCAGCATCTTTGCCTAAATTCTTCTAGTTGCTTAAGATACTGTTTGTCGAATGGTTTACTTCTTCTTTTTTTCTGAGACTAAGGACTAGCTCGTTCCTATTTGGAATGGCAAAAGTCAAATGGTGCTCTCACGAGCGTTTGACGTTTGGAGTTTTTGGCCATTTTTGTTTGGTGAAAACGGCAAACACAGGAACTGTACAAATTTTGTTTGCCATTTTGGCTAAGTTTTTAATGGAAACAGCAAATGATCCGTCTCAAACGGAACCAAACTGAGCATGAAATGCTTGGTGCATCAAAATTGTTTTTGTTTTCTTCTATATATTAGGAAGGTCAAGTTTATTTACTGTATATTAAATGTTTTATACCTTTCACCACTTCTAACAGCTATGAGTGCCATAACAAATTTGCTCATGTAGTTATTTTGTTATTGTTGCTAAAAGATGATCTCTTTAAATGACTGTGGAAAAATTGTTGCTCATGTAGTTATTAAGATTACTTAACTGATTTATCTCGAAAGAGGACTACTTAATTGGTCACGCTTTTAATAACCAGTAACCATTCTGAAAGCAAGTTTTTATGATATTACCAGTTAAACTCAGCATTGTAACTTGTTTGTTCTTTCTATTTTTTGCTTGCATTTACAGGTATCATCTTATTTATTTGTTCTTTCTCTCTCTTTTCCTTGCTTTTACAGGTAACCGGAGATTAAGGCTCAACAGGTACCATTGTCCAGCCATCCATCCTTATTAATCTTACTGCAGATCATTATTGCGATGATAGTAATGGAAACATGGCAGTACTTTGTGCACCGATACATGCATCAGAACAAGTTTTTGTATCGGCACATCCATCGGAATGTGCATTGTTCTTGTAATGTATTCTTATTGTTCTTTGGGGGTTTGTAATATTTGCTTTCTCCGTGAGCAAAGTGGATAGGTTTGTGCCGTGGTGATCTATAAATATATTTCACAAGATTTTCTTCAGATACAAATTTATGTACCTAGCCAAGCAAATTCATCCCCAGGCATGTGATCTTGCCTTTTGTTTCTCCATTACTAAGTTATTTTTACACAATTGTCTACCTAAATGCCAAGTGATCATAAATGTTCACCTACGTATAGCTTCACCAGTTGTAAAATTTTCGTTGAAGTATTGTATAGTTCTTGTGACCTTGCTGAATTAGTTGAACAATAAGTTGTACTAGTTTGTTGTTGGTCCTCCTTGCTTGTGAAGATGGATGAGCCTCATCTTTCATTCTTGTGCACTAGTTCTTCGCTTCTCTCCGTCTTGCTCTCTATTTCCCTTTTGCTGGCACACGATCACTTAAACTTTATTAGTTGCAGTATTAATCCTTTTCTTGGTCACCAGAAAATGTGATTCGAGTCATTTTCAGCGACACATTCCTGCAACAAAATGTTCTTAATTAGATGTACCCCTGAATTGATGAAATGGAGTTAAAACCAGAATGCTCTTTAGAAGATAAACTAGCCATCTGGTAGGTGTTAGAAAACACCCAGAGTTCCCCCAAACACTTCATTAGGAATCGACAGTACTGGAGGCTCAAAACTCCCAGTGAAGTGCTTGAAGGAACTCCAGGTGACATCCAACTTCACACTGTAGTGGATTATTTCATATGAATTACTACTACTACTACTACTACTACTGCTGTTTCCTATTTATACTTGTACCTCTATGCCCAATGCATGTTGAGTTAGAATTAGTGTTTTAGAGCAAGTCTCCTTGATTCCAAGAGATCAGTCACATTCTTTGAACCTAGCCCACCTTCCTGCCTTAGTTCATGAGAGACGAATAAAACCCAAGTGGTCATAGCCATCCCCTTTTCTCTTCTCCATACCTTCCAAATGCCTTAAAGCCATGAAAGCATATACTTTCTTTGTTCATTGCGATCTATGATCAGAACACGATTACATGAACGTGTGATTGATTTTGTGAAAGGAACGTGAATGGCCACACAAGTTGATGTATATAATGAAGTGGGATCTTCTAAGAGAGGGTCAAGAGGAATCTCTTCTCAAGATTGGGACAGAACCAAAGGAGAGACCAATACTCGTCATCTGCATTGGGAACGCGGCTAGGTTCATTTCTACGTTGAACCTGGGCTTCTCTTTCCCTGACAGTAACAATGCCGGCCCGACTTGGATCGATAAACTTGGTTAGAACGAACGAGTAATAAATAGAGCGTAACAGCAGCGGAAGAAGTCTACAAGCCAACAATTCATGTTTGAGTTGTGAAGGAAGAAGAAAGGAGGAAGAGGAACGAGGAAGAGGAAGAGGAAGAGGAAGAGAGAGAGAGGAATGTTGTGTTACAGAAGAGGGAGAGAGTGGCAGTGCCCCTTGCAAATGTTATGTTAGCCCTTAACAAATTTCTAAACTTGTGTGTTGCCACCTAGCCTATAATGTCCCTAATGAAGACCCAAAAAATATGTTTTAGAAAAAGATTCGATTGTCCATCAAAATTTCCAGCAGCTAGCTGTATGCATTGTAAACACAAACTTGAAAGCAAATAATTTGGTCAGACTTGAGGTCGAAGATCATCTTTTCAATAATTAATATATATATATTATTTATTTACTTTGCAATTGCTATACCAAGTTCTGGATTCTCAGGTTAATCCTCCATAGCGTCAACAAATTCTGAGGCTTCGCATATTGTTGAGTATGTATAGGAAAAACAACAGTTAGCGAACACTACGACAAATAATATTTGTTATTATTGCAGGCAGGGCAGGTCCGGAGGGTTGGGTTGTTCCAGTCAAAATTAATTTTGATTGTCCTTCTTCCTAGACTCCAGAAAAAGATATCAAGAGATACAATTTAAAAACTATATAATTGCGAAACTGATATCAACTTGACTTTTAGCCTGGGAGTTTCCCTAACCATGGGGATTGCCAAAACTGGAGGGCCCAGGACTGACCCTGATTGCAGGTGACGAACTTAGAGGAGAAAGCAGAGGAGGAGGAGCAGACAGAGCTGGGACAGCGAAGCCGGCAAGAGGAAAGCAGCAGCCACCGGAACATCGGCTTCAGCCGCCTCAGCCTGGCTGGGCTGGTGTGGCTACTGCGTGGAGATGTTGCAATATTTCCACACAGGGAAATCTTTGGTTCAGATTACTGAACTTTAAAGAAAAACCAGGACTTAAAGACTTACTTCACTTCTTCTTACTCCTGGTATTATTCTTACCGGGTCCACTTACCAAAGAAAAACCTTCAAGAATTTTAAGTGTTTCATAGATTCTAGAGAAAAGGAAGCAGTAAATAACAAGAATAATAATTTATATATTCATTTACTTCATTCATTTACTTCTGAGTTAGAGGCCAAATGAACATCAAATACACTCATTCCAGAAGGAAAGCTAATCAAAACAGTTTGAGACTTATAACAAGGCATATATACTCTGCAATTACTTAAAAACAACAATATTTGTTACACAAAGTCACGGGAGAAAGTAGCGATAATGCAGAGGATACATAAAAATTGGGTAGTGATGGTAGAATATCTGTTGAAATTAGTTGATAATCTTATTGATTGTCTCATTGGCATTATATAGCCTTACAGTCATTAATACAACGATCTCAATCATTATGACAATAATCTCATAATGGAATATCCTGTGACATATTCTGGCATCCCAAATATGTCCTCAGGATATTCCCATGTGCTTAAACTATACTTAAATATGACACCCACCATACCATATCAACACTCCCCCTCAAGATGGGTGAAAGATATTCACTAAGTCCATCTTGTCACATCCTCTAATCATGCTCACTGAGGCGAGTCCCTTGGTTAGTCCATCTGCTACTTGATCCCTGGTTGGAACATGGCCAAGCTCCAGTAATCCACTATCCAACTTCTCTTTGATGAAGAATCTATCAATCTCGATGTGTTTGGTCCTGTCATGCTATACTGGATTGTTGGCGATACTAATAGCTGACTGATTGTCACACCACAGCTTCATCTTGGCTCATTGATCCAGCTTCAACTCCACCAGCATATTCTTCAACCATAGCAGCTCTGCAACTCCCAAGGCCATAGCTTTGTACTCTGCTTCAGCTGTCGATCTGGCCACCACAGACTGCTTCTTACTCCTTCAGGAGACCAAGTTACCTCCTACAAATATGCAATATCCCGAGGTAGACCTCCTGTCATTAGCACAACTAGCCCAGTCAGAATCACAGTAGCCCTCGATGCTCACGTGATTGTTCTTCCTGAATATTAGTCCCTTCCCGGGAGCACCTTTCAAGTACCTCAGAATCTGGTACACTGCATCCATATGACCCTTCCGTGGGTCATGCATGTAGCGGCTCACCATACTTACCGCAAAGCAGATATCAGGACGTGTGTGGCTCAAATAGATCAACTTGCCAACCAGTCTCTGGTATCTGTCCCGATCAACTGGTTCTCCAGCCTCAGCATCAATCTTGAACCTCTGATCTATTGGTGTCGTTGCAGGTTTGCACCCCAACATCCCAGTTTCTGTGAGAAGGTCCAGTGCATACTTCCTTTGAGAGAGAACAATCCCCTCTGCTTCTCGAGCAATCTCAATCCCAAGGAAGTACCGAAGAAGGCCGAGATCCTTCACCTCGAATTCCTTGCCAAGCTTTCCTTTGAGTTGGGCGATCTCCTGTTCATCATCTCCTGTGATAATCATATCGTCAACATACACCGCAAGCATAGTGATGTGGCCTCCACTCCGACGGAAGAACACAGTATGATCAGCATTGATCTGTTGATATCCCATCCCTATCATCGCCCTTCTGAATTTGTCAAACCACGCTCGAGGAGACTGCTTCAGTCCATAGAGGGACTTCTTCAACCTGCAGACCTTGCCTACTGTCTGATTGGTGCCAAATCCTGGTGGTATCTCCATGTACACCTCCTCCACTAGATCTCCGTAAAGAAACGCATTCTTCACATCCAGTTGGTGTAGCTTCCATCCACCATTCGCTGCCAGAGAAATCAGAGTCCTGACAGTGCTCATCTTTGCAACTGGTGCAAAGGTCTCGTCATAGTCGATGACGTACGTCTGACTGTATCATTTGGCTACTAGTCGAGCTTTGTAGCGCTCAACCTGTCCATCTGGGTTCTGCTTCACGGTAAAGACCCACTTGCATCCAACTGCTCTCTTTCCCTCTGGCAGTCTCACAAGCTCCCAATTGTGGTTCTTCTCCAGAGCTCCCAACTCCTCGTGCATTGCCGCTTTCCACTTTGGATCGTTCTTGGCAACCTGCCAATTGTTAGGTACAGTAATACTATCCAAAGATGCTATAAATGCTCCATGAGAAGAAGGGATATGGTCATAAGAAACAAAATGAGCAATATTCCAACCATATCTGTTTGGAGGATTTCCTGCATTGCTGCGAGTGGTCCTCCGTACAGATAGTGGTGTGGGAGGAGTAGAAGTAGGAGGAATGATATCTTGTGAAGGAGGGGGTATCACCTGAAGGGAGGTTGGTGTCGGTGCCTCAGGAGTTGGGACGAACGCAGGCAAGGGACTTGGCACTGGCACTGTCGGTACTGGTCCTGCAGTTTGCTTCTCTCTCCTGCTGTAGGTAAGTAACTCTCCCTGAGCCGTAGGCCTAACACCTTCACCTTCTTGTCCCTTCTCCGTGCCTCCATGCCAAACTTCTAAATCGGTTACCACCAAGTTCTCCATCTCCCCCTCTCGCCTAATACTGGCAGTATTAGGCGTGTTGTGTGAAGTTCCGTCCTGGTGGTAGTATGGCTCATGCTCCCGAAAGTGGACATCCATACTGACAAACTTCTTCTTCTCTACTGGACTCCAGCACACATACCCCTTCTGGGTTGCCGAGTAGCCTACGAAGATGCATTTGACCGCTCTAGGGTCAAGTTTCCCAACTGATGGCCTGTTGTCCTTCACAAAACACACACACCCAAACACCTTCAGTGGGAGTATCCCACTATTATTGCATTGCAATACCTCACATGGGGACTTTCATCCGAGGACCTTCGAGGGCATCTTGTTGATGAGTTGAGCTGCTGTCAACACCGCATGCCCCCACAGACTCTGTGGGACATTCATGTCGATCATCATACTTCTTGCGACCTCCAAAAGGTGTCTGTTTTTCCTTTCTGCAACTCCATTTTGTGCTGGTGTGTATGCACAGGTGGTCTGATGCTGTATTCCGTGTGCTGACAAGTATTCTGCAAGCGTCCTGTTGGTATACTCCGTTCCATTGTCAGACCTCAGTACCTTCACAACTGCTTTGTACTGAGTCTGGACATGCTTATGGAAATCCCGAAAACAAGCAGGTACATCATTCTTATTTTTCATCAAATATAACCAGGTAACACAAGAGGCACACTCAATGAAAGAAACAAAGTACTTATAACCATTCATAGTGTTAGTAGCACATGGACCCCAGACATCAGAATGTACTACCTCAAAAGCAAAAGTGCTCCTATGACCCGTGCCAACATATGAGCTCCTAGTAAGTTTTCCTAACTCGCAGCATCACATACTAATTTTTCTTTATTTGTTTTTGCATAAATCTCTGGATACAACTTACTTAGAGTATCAAAGGAAGAATGTCCCATCCTCCGATGATGGAGTATCAAGGTATCCTCAGTCCTCTGCTGCAGTCCTTCCATGTCAGCCTTCTCTACCATAGATACCAATGCTGAGTCCAGTCCTTCTCGATCTAGGTACCACAGTCCCTCATGCCAAGTGCCAGTCCCAAGTCTTCGTCCTGTCCCTTTCTCCTGGAAGGTCACCTTAGGAATATCAAAAGAAACAATGCATTTAAGCTGGAGGATTATAGAACTAATGGACAAGAGACTGACTGAAAATGATGGAGCATGTAAAACATTGGATAATCTTACTGAACCTGTATAATTAACAGTACCATTACCGACCACTGGCTGGAAAGTGCCATCAGCTGTCTGAATGTTGTCTGCTGATGCTAGGTGAGTGTAGGAAGAAAACTCACTAGCATTTTCCGTCACATGCCGAGATGCTCTCTAGTCGATAATCCAGTCGAATGATTTAAGGGAAGAGATAGACGCAAGGGCAAGTGATTCGTCAGTACCTTCTGATGGATGGGCATACATGACAGCGTTGCCCCTAACAAAGAATGAGGTGGACGCCTCCTCTGTTCTACTCCTCATGTCTCCCAGTGCCTGGTCCTCCACAGTAAAGGCGCCATCAGCTTCTCCGTTCCCTTCTGATATCAGGAGGTTCGCCCGATAACCTCCTCGACCGCCTCGTCTACCCCCTCGACCATGACCACGTCCTCCATTATATCCTCGTCCGCCGAACGGTCCTCGTCCACCACCTGAATCTCCCTCCCTAGGTGGTTTGGTACAAGCATACCGATGATGACCCATCTCCCCATAGTTGTAGCACTGCCGGTTATGTTGCCAGGGCTCTCCCTTAGATCCTGTGTTACCTGAGCTGGTGATCGCTAGTGCTGACTTTGCTTCGGGGGGACCACATGTCCCGGCTTGCAGCCTGATGCGTGTCTCCTCCTGGATCATGGCTGAGATAGTCTCCTCAAGGCTAGGGATCTTTGGTTGGGCTAGAAGTAGGGCCGTCCTTTGTGCGAAAGCTGCAGTCAGGCCTTTGAGGAACTTCATCGTCCTCTCCTGCAGACACACCTGTCTCTCCTTACACTTAGGGTCCCCGCAGCTTGTCCGATCTGAAGAGTGATCATAATCCAACCACAGATGCTCCAACTCCATGGCATACTCCTGCACCGTCTTCTCTTCCTGTACGGTGTCATCAATCTCCCCATTTATCTGGAAGACCCGTAAGTTGTTCCCCACACCATCATAGGTCCTTCTCAACTTCTCCCACACATCTTTCACCATCTCAATACCGTCTACTGTGGCGGCAATAGACTGGACTAAGGAGTTGAGAAGCCAGATGTAGATCACCATATGAGTGGACTTCCACTCATCGCGTCCTGTCGAGCCCTCGTCCGGCTCTGTCGTCTCGCCCGTCAGGAACCCCTCCATATTTTTTCCTGCGAGGGTTCTTCTCACCCGCCGTGACCAACTCAGATAGGTGGCTGGTCCATCTAATTTCAGATCGATGGAGAGAAGCTTCAACTCCGGCGACGTTCGTGTCGTGTTCTCACCAGCCGACATCGTCAACAACTTCATCAACGTCGCCACCTCTGCAGAATCTAGCTTCTTGATGATCTCCTCCATCGATGCGTCGTCTATCCAATCACGTCACGTTCGCTCCAAGACTCACGCTCGTCCTCGTCGTCCGCTCCTAGATCCGAACATGTCCCCCCTTTTTTCAGATCTAGGCATCCCTATTAGGCGTTGTCTCGTGCTGGTGCGGAGGAGGCGGCAGCACGCATGTCACAGCCGCCGTCGCAGCAGCAGCAGTCGCAGCAGTCGCAGCAGCCGTAGTAGCTGCAGCAGTAGCGGGACGGAGCAGCAACAGCGAAGGGCGGCCTGCGAAGGACGGAGAAGGGAAGAAGGGGGGGCGTGGAAGAGTTCGGTGGAGGAGATCTAGGAAATCCTACTGTGGGTTTGTGGAAGCTTGGTGACGGCTAGGGTTTGTGGAAACTTGGCTCTGATACCATGTTGAAATTAGTTGATAATCTTATTGATTGTCTCATTGGCATTATATAGCCTTACAGTCATTAATACAATGATCTCAATCATTATGACAATAATCTCATAATGGAATATCCTGTGACATATTTGGCATCCCAAATATGTCCTCAGGATATTCCCATGTGCTTATACTATACTTAAATATGACACCCAACATACCATATCAACAATATCATACCAAATACATGATTTATACAACACACTAGAGGAGAGGAGATCTCCTGGATGGCAAAGACGATCCACCTGGGTCTGGATGCAAGGCTGACGCGATATGCTTCATTAAGGGAGTCTGAAGCTTTCATGTGTTCGGTATGTTAAAGTTTCTCTGCACCCTTTTGATCCTGAAGTTGTTCCAATGCTGCCAAGACCTCAGAAATTACTGAAAAAAAATTCTGACTTACAGAGAAGAATAATGGGGCTTAGTTAGTCTAAAAAGAGGGGTTTATTGAAATATTAGCCACAAGAAGTCTTAACATTTTACATTTTTTTTTTTGTAAATTGTCTGTGAAACTCCTTTTGTAAATTGACGATGTCATCTTGGACTTATAATTCCATGGAGTCGAGGCTTTCGGTGGAATCAGACTTCCAGATCCGACCAATGCGCTCATTCGCCTTCTTCCACTCATGCCATCTCTCAGCCTCCTTCCACTCTTCCCATCTCTCAGTGAGATCTTCGCCTTCGAGAATTCTCACCACCTCTGACATTTTAGGTCGGCCCATTGGGGAGCCATGAGAATAAAGGATGGCAAGCTGAACGGCAAACTCCACCTCGGCCTCAATGTAGTTGGCCTGTAATTCTGGGTCAACCAACATATCAAGCCTTTCTTTATCCAGAAGACCTTTCACCTGTAAGAAAATAAAACAATGGTAAAATTTAATCAGAGAACACAAGGTTTGAATTGTGCAACGCTCATTCTAGATTTCAAAAAGTGGAAAATCATTGTACCAAACTATGTCGATGTCCTTCTATTTCTTGGGCTCTGCAGACCCTCCATATTTATTCCCCATTACAGCATAGTAACACAATTTGTGAATTACTAAAGAAAAATTGAAACGCTACGATGGGATTCCCAACCTATGTGGTGAAGTCCCGTAAGTGCAACGAGCGCCTTCTCTGTGTCGGAGAAACTCGGAAAATCTAAGTCGACGAAGTGGAGCTCAAATGGAGCTGATATAGAGAAGTATTTTAGTAGTATATGTATTGGCTTCCCAGTATACTGTAAGCATACATAGTGCTTCAGAAAATGGTTTATTTGTTGTGTGAATTGTTTTGTTTCCTACAGTATAATGCAGTGTCACTGAATTTTGTTGTGTTATCTGAACCGTTGGATCATAATGGATGGTTAGGATTGCCTCAGGATTATGGTGACCTAAATCGGGTTTTTCTAAGCTAACTCTGAGCAACCATAATAAAAAATTACGAGAGAGCTCCCAAAAAGGTTATCTAAACTTTCAAAGACGAGGAATACAGAGATTCGGAGTTCGAGCTGATTCAGAGAGGGAAATGTTTGAGGAGATCCATGTTGGTTTGTCCTCATAGTCTCGTTCTTTGATAACTTGCTACACTAATTGGAATCTATTTCGATTTAAATTGAGTAGTTGTTGTGATCCGTTTGGATTGGTAGGAGAAGCTAGAAAGGAGTCTGGTGTATTACCTTTATTTGTTAATGATATTTTTTTCGGGGTGGACTCCGAACGTCCCTTGGTTTTTTTTTTCCGTCAGGATTCACGCAAATATCGTTGGGTCTGTGGTTGTGCTCATTTTGTGTAGATATTGATTCGTGTGCAGGTTGTACGTTTCACTTCGGTCTTCAACGGTTCTACCGGTTTGGGAACTATGTTTATTCTGCTGGTTCTGTATTCGTTCTCAATAGAGTTGTATCAGAGCTTGTCGTTATAGGTGTGTTAAACCGGTCTTCAAAAGTGGGGTGCCAAATGAAGAGATGCAGAGGAAAT
Organism: Iris macrosiphon; assembly: GCA_036927795.1. Classification (NCBI taxonomy): domain Eukaryota; kingdom Viridiplantae; phylum Streptophyta; class Magnoliopsida; order Asparagales; family Iridaceae; genus Iris; species Iris macrosiphon. The sequence goes on from JAYESA010000013.1 coordinate 21,318,710, forward strand.
CTCGGGGCACGTAATCCACATCACACTCAAAGGCAACAGTTTCAGAAAGTCGAGAAAGAATTAAGAGTAGGGGTCCAAGCAGCGGCAAGGACGAGCAGAGGGAAGTTCAAGGGTCAGTACGTGGACTCTGAATGTTACCATTATGGCAAAAAATGTCACATCAAGAGAAATTGTTTTGCTTGGAAGAGAAAAAATACGACAAAGGGAAGCATAATGAGAACACTCCACCAACGACTTCAGATAAGGGAGGCGACGTCATTATTGTAGGTGATGAGGTTATCATGAACCTCACCTCTGATGACAGTAGTTGGTTGGCTGGTGGACTCAGGCTTTGACACACGTATCTCACAATATGGCATTGTTTTACCATATACACAACAAGCAACTGTGAAGTGTTGAAGATAGATAACGAGAATGTGTTAAAAGCTATTGCTATAGAAGCTATGCATTCGAAGACATAACACGAGCAATTTTGGTTCTCAAAGATGTTCGTCATGTCCTGAATATCCATCTCAACCTGGTGTCGGTTGGAAAGTTAGATGACAAAATATTCTTCAATGTATTCAAAAATGATTAGTGGAAGCTTTCTAGGGTTCGATGGTAGTTTTCACATAAAGCAAGAAGTCTGAACTCTATTATATGGAAGAGAGCATGCAATGGACAAATGAGGAAAATACAGTTAGTGATGCGTCTACCGAGTTGTGGCACAGGAGAGACATCCATATCAGCGAGAAGGGAATAAGCTACTTAGTGAACCGAAAGGTGGTTCCAAGGTTAAAGCTTACAAAATTGGAAGAATACATGCATTGCATGGTGGGAAAGCAAAATAAGTTGTACTTCAAGAGTCACCCGTCTTCGAGGAAACCAACGTTGCTCGAGTTGCTTCACTCGGACGTATGTGGTCTTATGAAGGTAAAAACAGTTGGTAGTGCTTCTTATTTTGTAACTTTCATTGATGATTGTTTCATAAAAGTTTGGGTTTATGCCTTAAAGATCAAGGATAAGATGTTGCCTACTTTCAAGAAGTTTTAGGCCTCCGTTGAAAGAGAGACGAGTAAGAAATTGACGTGTATTGCTACGACAATGTCGACGAATACATAAGTCCCTTTGATGCATGCTGCAAAGAGCAAGTGATACGACACCAAAAGTCACCGTCAAAGACACCTCAGCTCAATGGCATAACGGAACGAATGAACATAACGCTAATGGAGAGTGTGTTGTTTGCTATCTGAGGCAAAGTTGCCATGTAGCAACTATGGTTAGGCTCTAAATACTGCTACTTATGATATTAAAATATCTCCTATTTTTCCTTTGTAAGATGATGTACCTGAAAAAATATGGTACGACAAGGACTTGTTATACAATCATCTACGTGTGTTTAGGCATAAGGCCTTCATGTATGTACATACACAAGGACAAGAGATCCAAACTCTAGCCAAAGACAAGGCAATAAGTATTTGTTAGTTAAGGTCGGGATGATTTCGGATATACACTCTACGACCCAGTTGAAAAAAGCTCTACAGAAGCCGAGACATGATATTCGTCAAGGATTACACTCTGATCAACACATGATTCCGAGATGCATTGTGAGGCTGAAGATTTGTCTGAGTTAGTGTCATTCAAATTCGAGTCGATTCCAAAGGATAGTGCGTATATCCCATATATGAGAGCCAGTAGATGGAGTTGCTCTCAACCTTGATCATCATCCTGGTGATGATGATCAAGGCTAATCTTCAGTATGATGAGCATACATATAAGGTAGTTCCTGAAGGGGAATGTAGGTGAACAACCAACACTAGAGGATCCGCTGAGGAGTATCAAAGAGCGTCGACCATCCGTGACTTGACTGACGAGTACATGCTATTGACTGACACAGGAGAACCCAAAAGATCTGCAAAGGCGATGGAGGACGAGTATAGGCTAGAATGGATGTAGGTCGTCCAGGAAGAGATGAGTTCTGCAGGACAAGCACACTTATAAGCTGGTACGGTTGCCAAAATGCAAGAAGGCCTTGACGAACTGATAGATATTTAGAGTGAAGCAGACTGAAGATTGTAATATCCCTCTCCTTTGGATATGTATCTTACGTATTCATGCATGGTATTTCTATATTTCGAAGAATTGAAATTTCATATATTTTTAGAAAAATATTATTTTAATATTAAATTTACGGTTATTGGTTTGTGTTTAAATAATGTTATTATATTTACATAATTGTGGAGATTACTCGTTTCCTATAATTTAGTTGAACCTTATCTCATCTCGACCGTAGTTACTCTCTAGCCACGGTAAAACCAAACTCTAACCATAATTCTCCCTTAGTAGTATTATTGTTATTATCTTTAACATTTTTACTACCATTACAATTACTATTATTATCATCATCTTCATAATTCTCTCTTTCTCCCTCCGTTGAGTCAACAGCTCTCATTCTCTCCCCTCGTTCTCTATTCCTCGATCATCTCTCTCTGGCATAGCAACTGTCACGTCCCGATCTCCTGCAGGATCGACCATCCCCGCTGAATGCGAATCACCGCGCCAGCGCTCCCACAGGACGATTGTTCCCATCAGGAACGTGATGCCGCACGAGCACAAGCTGCGCCCGCGCAAGGTCAGGTCTGAACATGCGATAAAATAACTAAGCCACAGTCGCACAAATAGTCTCCAATGCAGCAAAAAATTAAACGACACGAGTAAAGGGCCGTTCGATAACTAGTTCTCAAGGTCGTTATAGTGGAAGCATTGAATAGACACAAGTATGGAAGTAAAATAAGTCTTTATTGATATAGAAATAATGTTACAAGCGTCGCTAGGCCGAGATTACAAGTCGCTCAAGCTCTCTCGAAACAACAAAGACGTGTCAAGTGGCTTACAACATGGAATGATACCTAGGCGATATTCCAATACATTACGTCTTGTATATGTGCTTCAACTCCGGACGCAACACTCTAAGGCTCCAGAGCGAACTCAACGCCTTAGCACGCACGAGGGGATACTCCTCACCGAACGAGGTTCTCCCGCACCCTGCACGCAATCTGGTGGGTTATCAGTATATTGAATGCACTGGTGGTGAGGCTTCTCGCCAGCTCGATAAATCCAAACACGTTATATTAGTTCCGTGCACAGTCTATTAAGTTGTCTTTCTAGTCTTGTCTTAGGATCAGTTTCATGGTATAAGATATGAGCCTAACTCGTGTGACAGTGCGACGTGCAATATATAAGAATAACACGGAGAAACTTATCAACTTACCATTCGTCCTTCCCTGTTCCAGCATAAACCAAGTTAAACCAAGCACGAATATATATAATGAAATCCAAGGAATCACATAAGCAAGAACAAGTGTCATGAGCGTGCTTCTAATTCAGATGAACGAGTTATTCAGGTTACTCATATGTGTTAAACTAGAACGTTCAGGTGCGATACACTAGATTGTACATGTGTTCCAATTTTTTAATTCAATGCAATGACTCGCACACAGATTGCCGCTAAGCGAGATGACTTAATCTATATGAACATGTCAATTGTAATCTCCGCATGGTTATTGGGCGCTAGGCCCCCAGTGCACAGTACTTGAGACTACTATGACATGAAACGGTCACTGGCATAGCCATAAAGGACCCTACGGGTAGACGGGTAACCAAGTGTAGGATGAACTACCGAGGTCCCAAAATACCAGTATTGTGTTGCCCTAAAAGCATGGTATGATCACCCTAGCCACGTTTCGGTCGCGCCATACCATGATTCCTCCCAGGCTGGCACGATCACGGTGCCCTGGTGATCGTTCGAGGAATCCATATACCTCGTGCTCGAGTTGTCCGTGACCATTCCATGCATGTTATTGTCTTGTTCTTGTTCACTTATTTTTCACTTCTTGTTCTTAAACGGCGATGGTGGTAGCGCGACACGAGCCCGCTACGAGCCACCCCTAACGGCTATGGTGGTAGCGCGGCACGAGCCATCCCGAACGATTCTTGTTCTTCATTACTTATCAGTGGAGTTCAGTTCATTTACTTGCATATTTCTATTACTTTCTTATCACTTATTCCAATCTTTCATTATGCAGTTTCCGGTACAGGAAACCGCCTTGGCGACCTTATGGTCACGAAGTATTTCCATGTTTCCGTTACTTGGCTCGGAAACGACTATTTTGATAGTCTTCTTGTGTAGTTACTTGCTCGTGGCATGAAACTATGTGACAAGCATTGAAACGAGATGAGAAAATTCTAGTTAGCACGTAAAGCAGGCAAACATTGCATCAGTATAAAACATAAGCATTATAAGAAACGTGCGGCATACCCTACTAGAAACATAAGCCGTTACACTAGCACGGTCTAAGGGGTAGCGCGAGGAACCATCTATAATCCAAGTTTCATTTCCATGTTCTACACAAGCAATACAAGATAAGATTATTCCCTTAGCTAGGTATGTTAACTTCTTTATTAGCATGCAATAGGTGATTTTCCTAGCGACTAGCATGTACCGTTCGCATTTTTAGATGTGCAGGCTAAGCAAAGACAGGTTTATCGTAGCCACCTACCTTAGCGATGATTCGCATCGGTCGAGCGATATACCGAGCGTGCCTTTGAAAGTCAATACACCGAGTGTGCCTTTGAAAGTCTAAGTCTGAACTCCTGAAGGGTCAAGTCTAAATTCCTTTGCCTCAAGCGAGTCATCTCGCTGAGCAAGACGGGATGGGTCGTCATACTTGCGCCGTAAGAATTGGCTCTTCGCGTTGAGCAGAGCGGGTCGTTACATTATACACCACTTAGAACAAGTCTCGTCCTTAGACTTCCTGAGCGCAAACTGTTCTATTTCACACTATCGAATCTAACCCAAGCATATTACTCTGTATCACTAGACCCGTTCGAACACAGCTTCATACTCGTTTTCCTGATTCCGTGTCGCATGCGTGTTGGGTCCGTTCCATTGAATGACTCTATCATTCAATTCGGACTAACTATATCTACTCGAACGTCGTGTTCTATGACTCGGTCCCTATTGCGCCTTAGCACAGAACTATATCGCTTAAAGCGGGGTACGTTATAATCCACCATGCACGATGATCTTAGGTTAGGGCCAACTTAACTAAATCGCTATACTCGTCCATGCGCATCTGAACATCTTCACCTGCAGCTGCATTCGAGTTCAGCATATCGCTGAGTCTGGATCGTACATAATCAAGACGTCCTCCAAATATATGTATTTCAACCAAACTTAGCGATAACGAAGTCGGACAAGCTACTAGTGAATGATTTCTTCGAGCAACATAATTTTGTTCTCAAGTATTTTTCGCGTTATGAAACCATGACGTTACCTCTAGCGGGGTCGACCAAAATCCAAGTTATTTCCATCTAACTCCAAACCAAGCATTGCACTACCATCAAGCACGATCTATCCAATCTACCGACTATAGTCCAAGTCCTACCGTCCATTCTGTTCGTGTCAACACCAATTTTCTTGCGCACACTTACTATTCCAAGCCTAACTCTAAGTTGTCCCAGTTCTATGGCTTCCCCAAACAATACTCTAAAGTCGGTCACAAAAGTTCTTTCACTTGGCATAGGGTCGTCTGCCTAACCGCTATGTCGGCTCACAAGGTCATAGGTACAGGTTTAAGTTCACGATTTTTATCGTGCAAATTCGTTGCACGATGCTCGCCTCAATTCCTAAGGTCAAACTATTATTCACTCATACGTGGCATTCTACCCAAGCTCGCATCACTCAGATTTCTAAACATCGAGTATAGATTATCCCACTTCCTTCACACATTCGTTGCACAGGGTTCGAGTCCGTTCAGCAAAGTCGTTCCTAAGACACATTCGTTCAACCAAATCCTCGATATATCATGTCGCATGTCAAATCTAGCGATTTTCTTAGTCTATCACCTCAACACGTTTGATAGAATCCACCTATCCATTTCCTTCTAAGTCTAGTCTACCAAGTCACGATTCAATTTCTAAATCTTCGATCTCACTCATAACTCTAAGTCTTCCAACACAATTCACGTATCCGTTCATCAAACCATCAAGCGTGTCTTCACATTCTAGACTAACTTATTCTCGAAACACTTTTGATTCACTTGTATCATCAAACTCGCCTTATCGCGTCAAACCACAAGTCAAAACGATCCTCCAATTGTCACGTCCGGAACTCCCGCAAGTTCGATTATCCCCGCTGACGTGATATCACTACGCCAACGCTCCCGCGGGATAATTCACTCATTCATGCGTGACGCATGTGCAAACCTGGAGTTGCGCTCGCACAAGACAAGAACGTCAAACGTTATGGTTATCATTGAAACGACCAAGGCACCTTACCGTTATACTTCGTTTCATCTAAGTTATATATTAATCCATCAAGTCATGCTCGTTTAATAACCGTTCATACTGTGATCATAATTCGTCTAGCCAAATTCTCTAACTTCAATGTTACCGTTCGATCATTACGTAGTCTACCTCTAGCATTCCTCAAACAACTAAGTTCAAATCCTCTAGCCCAAATCTATTCACATTTGTTACGTTTCATTTCATCGAGTTCGTCTGTATAATCATCGAACATGTTAGGCCATGATCTCCCGCGAGTTCGATCATCCCCGCTAGACGTGAAATCACTGTGCCAACGCTCCCGCGGGATAATCGTTCTCATCTGGGCCAGATGTTGAGTGTTATCTTTCGAACTAGATTCAAGATCGTTCGTCCAACTCCAAGGTTAAATCCGTTATCGCTTAACTTAATTCATTGAACCACAAAATTCTCTAACTTGTATGAATCTGTGACATCTCCCAATTATCGATAACATATCAAGTCTTCAAAATTCAAAACTACAATCATCCATACTCGAGCTAATTCTATCGAGCGATATCCTACTAAATCAAAATTTTCCATGCGCGCTATCCTTCGTCCGCGCTAACTCCGATCGTATCCTCGATTATTCTATCTCAAACTCAAGTTTCAATCCGTTGGGTTTAATTCGAAATCGTTCGTACGATCCACTAAGTTTCCTCGACCAAGATCTCTATTTGTTTCACCATTATGAATCCTTATTCGATATAAGACCTTATCACTTGCTCATCACATTCACAATCGTTCGAATCAATCTCGCACGAGACCTTTGAATCTTTAACTAACTAATCAATACTCGTTCTAGGCTTTGCCCAATCGCGCCGCTTGCAGACAGACTCGTTTGCTACTCCAAGATCCTCAATTCGCTCGAACATTTCCAAGACGATCTATACACCACTCAGGGTTCGAGCTACTCGATAAATTCTTAAACCTCCCTATACCCTCAAATCGTTCATTCGTTCCTGAGCTATCGCATACACCGTCAGGAATCGAGTCATCCTGATAATTCCTCAATCGTGTTTGCATCGCTCGCATATACCTCCAGTTCGTTCTTTAAACTCATACACGATCCCCTAGCGTCGCCTCGATAATCTTAGTTTCGTATATACCTCTATCGATAGTCATCCAATAAACTATAATTTTGATTCACACTTATCGACACAAATATTCGTTCGAACCATTCCTCATAACCCAAGCACGATCCTCTATATTCACCTTAGCAATAATCCGATGACGTCTCTATCGATTTCCATTCTAACCTGACGTACACTTATCCGAACGATACCCAAATCTCGCTCGTACACTCGCTCGCACCAAAGGGTCTTGACACATGATTCTCAACACAACTTAGCCGAAAGGCTGTGTGCATAGCTATCCCGTCCGAATGATATCTTAGTCTCACATACTAACCCGCTAGCATTTTCGTAAGGCTTCCCCACGTAACTTACAAATTCTTGGCACGAGTGTATTCACATAAAGTCCGACAAAGCTCAGCACAAAGGCCTACGCATAACTATCTCGTTCAACCGATCATTCGCATGCACTTTCGAAAATATTTAGACTCATTGTATGGAACATCCCAACGAGACAACGTGAGAGAGCGTATACTTCTTTACCCACGAACGAGCTTTCAAAACTGAGAGAAACGATATGAAGTCTAAGGACGTAAAGTCATGCTCTGATACCAATATGTCACGTCCCGATCTCCCGCAGGATCGACCATCCCCGCTGAATGCAAATCACCGCGCCAGCGCTCCCGCAGGACGATCGTTCCCATCATGAACGTGATGTCGCGCGAGCACAAGCTGCGCCCGCGCAAGGCCACGGTCCGAACAGGCGATAAAATAACTAAGTCACATAGTCGCACAAATAGTCTCCAATGCAAAAATAATTTGAATGACATGAGTAAACGGCCGTTCGATAACTAGTTCTCAAGGTCGTTATAGCAAAAATATTAAATAGACACAAGTATGGAAGTAAAACAAACTGTTTATTAATATAGAAATAATGTTACAAGTGGCGCTAGGCCGAGATTACAAGTCGCTCAAGCTCTCTCGAAACAATAAAGACGTGCCAAGGGGCTTACAACATGGAATAATACCTAGACGATATTCCAATACATTACGTCTTGTATATGTGCTTGAGCTCCGGACGCAACACTCCAAGGCTCCAGAGCGAACTCCACGCCTTAGCACACGAGAGGATACTCCGCACCGAACAAGGTTCTCCCGCACCCTGCACACAATCTGGTGGGTTATCAATACATTGATGCACTGGTGGTAAGGCTTCTCGCCTGCTCGACAAATCCAAACATGTTATATTAGTTCCGTGCATAGTCTATTAAGTTGTCTTTCTAGTCTTACCTTAGGATCAGTTTCATTGTATAAGATATGAGTCTAACTCGTGTAACAGTGCGTCGTACGATATATAAGAGTAACACGGCGAAACTTACCAACTTACTATTCGTCCTTCCCTATTCCAGCATAAACCAAGTTAAACCAAGCACGAATATATATAATGAAATCAAAGAAATCGCATAAGCAAGCACAAGTGTCACGAGCGTGCTTCTGACTCAGATGAACGAGTTATTCAGGTTACTCAGATGTGTTAAACTAGAATGTTCAGGTGTGATCCACTAGATTGTACATGTGTTCCGATTTCTTGATTCAATGCAATGACTCGCACACGGATTGTCGGTAAGCGAGATAACTTAATCTATATAAACATGTCAATTGTAATCTCCGTATGGTTATTGGACGCTAGGCCTCCCGTGCACAGTACTTGAGACTACTATGACATGAAACGGTCACTGGCATAGCCATAAAGGACCCTACGGGTAGACGGGTAACCAAGTATAGGGTGAACTACCGAGGCCCCGAAATACCGGTATTGCGTCGCCCCAAAAGGGTGGAATGATCACCCTAGCCACGTTTCAGTGGCGCCATACCATGATTCCTCCCAGGCCAGCACGATCCCGGTGCCCCGGTGATCGTTTGAGGAATCCATATACCTCATGCACGAGATGTCCGTGACCATGCATGTTCTTGTTTTGTTCTTATTTACTTTTCACTTCTTGTTCTTAAACGGCGATGGTGGTAGCACGACACGAGCCCGCTATGAGCCAACCCAAACGGCGATGGTGGTAGCGCGGCACGAGCCCGCTACGAGCTACCCTGAACGGCGATGGTGGTATCGCGGCACGAGCCCGCTACGAGCTTCATTACTTATCAGTGCAGTTCAATTCATTTACTTGCATATTTCTATTACTTTCTTATCACTTATTCCAATCTTTCATTATGCAGTTTCCGGTACAGGAAATCGCCTTAGCGACCTTATGGTCCCGAAGCTTTTCCATGTTTCCGTTACTTGGCTCGGAAACGACTATTTTGATAGTCTTCCTACCTAAACTAGATGATACAAGATATGTATGGTGTTACTTGCTCGTGGCATGAAACTATATGACAAGCATTGAAACGAGATAAGCAAGTTCTAGTTAGCACGTAAAGCAGGCAAGCATTGCATCAGTATGAAACATAAGCATTATAAGAAACGTGCGGCATACTCTACTAGAAACATAAGCCGTTACACTAGCACGATCTAAGGGGTAGCGCAAGGAACCATCTATAATCCAAGTTTTATTTTCATGTTCTACACAAGCAATACAAGATGAGATTATTCCCTTAGCTAGGTGTGTTGACTTCTTTTATTAGCATGCAATAGGTGATTTTTCTAGCGACTAGTATGTACCGTTCGTATTTTTATATGTGCAGGCTAAGCAAAGACAAGTTCATCGTAGCCACCCACCTTAGCGATGATTCGCATCGGTCGAACGATACTCCGAGCGTGCATTTGAAAGTCCAAGTCTGAACTCCTGAAGGGCTAAGTCCAAGGCGGGACGGGTCGTCGCACTTGCGCCGTAAGAATCGGCTCTCCGCGTTGAGCGGAGCGGGTCGTTACAGCAACCGCAATAACCTTTCCTCTTCTTTCTCTCCTTCTCTCTCTCCCTCTCCCTCTCCCTCTCCCTCTCGAGAGAAATAACAACAGCCGCCCCTAGAGAAGCCACAATCGTTGTAGTCGTTGTCTCCGTCTGAAGATCCCAGTCGGCCCCCTTTTCTCCTCCATCGCTCCATCCTCCTCTCCCTACTCTTGCTCGGACTCCCGCCACCATCTCTCTCTCGCCCTCTCCTATGTTCCCTCCTCCTCAGGTCGTAGCCTCTATCACCACCACCCATCACCACCACCACCACCATCGCTTCATCTCCTCTGCCACCGAGACCCGCAACAGCCAGTCATTGTACTTCAATTCATTGTAATTAGTTCTTGTAAATTGTATGTAATAATGAACTTTTATTAAATAATAATTTAGTTTAGGAAGTTTGACATCGGGCTGAAATCCGCGTCGTACAAACTTGGATGGTTTATCCATACCTCTGAGGACACAAGCACGACCCTGCTTACATGTTTTCCAGGTTTGCCCCGTGTCTAACTCGTCGTTTAGTAATGACTTGGGCTCGTTACATACTGGACCCTTAACTTGTATCATATTTATATACTGTGTGGGATCTGTGATGTGGTGATATACTGTGTGACATGACCCCTATGTGGGGAATTGTGTATTTGTGTGTGATATATCCCAGTGTGCTGAGTAGAGCTACTATAGGCCAGCGACTTAGTGGTCTCGGCTTGAGAATTCTACGGCGGTTTGCATCGAATTGTTATTCTGTTTTTGTTTTGCAGGTGTTTCGGTTCAAGAAATATAGGGGAGGTTATTTCGAAATTCTCCAGAATTTCCTGTTGGAAATTCAGTCCCGAGAATTTGGGTGGATTGCCCCTTGGATTTATCCGTCCCGGAATCATGCATGAGTCCTCTGAAAGGACGTTGCCTAATTTTCGGTTTTATTGGCAGCTTTCATGAATATATGATCCATTAGCTAGATTTTCTTGTGGTGGCTAAGGTCGTTAACAACTCTCGAGTCGATCGAACGTCGACCGAGCTTTCGTGCTCTCGTGGGTTCCCGAGACCTAGAACACGTACGTGGTCTGTCCACGAACCTTGATCCGCTCGTCATCTTCGTCACTAAGGTGACTCGCGACACTGCATTCACTATCGGTTTCCTCCTAATCTAGAAGCGATCACATACAACGCACAAGGCACGTCGTCCCATGAGATGTCCTTGTTGATCTTTTGAAGGCACAAAAATTATAAATCTACTTGAAATTTGTAAAAGAAAATATATCTTTTGACAAATTTCTAGAATTTAGGGCAATGAGGAATTGGGTCTATCATTGAGGGTCTGCTTGGATTGAGGGTGAAGAGAGTTAAGTCAGGGAAGTTAAATGAGAAAAAAAAAAAACTTTGGTTGGTTAGAGGGTGGGGGTTTATGAGAGAGAGTCATAGAGGATTAAGTGAGGGAAAGTTTAACCTTGTTTTGTCTCATTTTTTTCAACCCCAAAATTGGAGGATTAACAAGGTGAAGTGAGGACTTGTTCTTTGAAAAATCATAAATACCCTTTGTTTTGACAAGTTTTAATTAAAAATCCAATCAAATCTAATTTTATGCCACATGTAATAAGAGTATTTTGATAACTATTGTATTTTTATTAATCATTCTCCCACTCAAAACCTCTAATCCAAGAAAGAGTTATTAAACACACTCCCCTTAACTCTCCCTCCCATCCAAACAAGTTTATATGTAATGACTCCACTCCTCCTCACTTAACCCCCCACTTAACTCTAGTTATTTTTTCTCCCTCAATCCAAGCAGAGTCTGAAAGTAGGTGACCCAAACCTAATACCTAAGTTTCGAGGATAAACACTTCTACTACTTTAACAAGCTCAGTGCACTGTGTTATTTTTAATTTATTTAAAAAATACATAATGTTTATTATCAGATAACATAAGTTATAATTCACTTATTCTTTTATTATCTTTTTCTAAGTTTATTAATAATGATACAAAATCACTGTGTCCAACACCTATTCGGAGAGTCCGTATCCGGTACATGTCTAAGTTCGGAGAGTGTCTTTGCCCGCTTTCAAATAAAAATATGAGGACACAAAAATGAGTATCCTTGACAGTGTCCGACACGAGACACATTACTAAGATGAGAACATCTGTTCTACATAAACCTGCACACTCAAACAGATCCACTATCCGTAACAAATTGCTTCAATCTTACCACTCTAGCCGCTTAACTACTCCTTTAACAGGCCATAACCAGAACATAGGAAAAGTTTGATATAAGAACCAATGTTCTCAACAGTATCATTTAAGATATAATCAGATAAAAATAAAAAAGTATGAGATTTATGAAATATTGCTCACCCAGTCAAGCAACATGACATCATCATCATTAGCAAGCCGAGCAAGATCAAAGGCCCTCTGTCCAGTAATGAGCTCCAAAAGCATGATCCCATACCCAAAAACATCAGTCTTCTCAGAACATTCTCCTGTTACTAGGTACTCTGGAGCTATGTGCGCAATAGTTCCACGGACAGCAGTATTTACATGGGTATCCTTGCAGTCAATAAGTTCAGCCAGTCTGAAGTCCCCTAAAACTGCCTCGAACTCTTCATCCAATAAGATCTTTGCAGCTTTGACATCCCGATGGATAATCTTAGGATCACAATGATCATGCAAGTAAGACAGCCCTCTTGCAGATCCCAATGCAATCTGTCTACGAGTAGGCCAATCCAGTGGTGGTTCAGTCGGCAGGCGTTCTTCAAATAACCATCAGAAATTGCAAACCATCTCAGAGCATTCTAAAAAGTAAAAATGAGGGCAAAGACAAAACAATAGTGAAGGTAGACATTATCATTTAACTGTAAGTCTATAACTAAAATATAAAGCATAAAAGGATTTGACAGCGTCTCATAAGCATAATTCTTAGTTGGAAGTAATATGAATATGCCAAATTGCGTGTCAGCTTGTAATTACACGATACATGTCTGAGACTCTGAAACAGCTCAAGACAGCTTTGCTGGGTTTTAGGAGATATATCAGAAACTATCAGTATCAGTCACATCAGAATACATCTGATGAAGTAACAAGAATGGTTTTAAGTTTTTGTTCTGCAATGTCAATGATCTTAGAATCAGTCAATCTTTTGATGGAGGGATCTCAATTAGAACTATGTTACATACGGCTGAGCCCAATTTGATGGAGATATGCTTGCGTAAAAATGGAATTGATGAATCATCATATTTATCCAAAATATCTAGGAAAACATGGATACTCCAAAATTGTTGTTGTATCCTATCATTTCCATGTTGGATAACAGTAGTGCCTGTGCTGGATACACATTGGACACAACACGGACCCTCCAAATACACTGGGTCATGCCAAAATCAGTGTTTCATCCATGCCCATAATGTCTCATATTTCTCATATATCCATACAACATAGCAAATTATGATATACAAGTACCCTCAAGATGAATGATACATTCCAAGGACTTCAACTTGGGTCAAACCTTGTGCTCAGGTTGAGTTCAATAAGAAACTGACTCCATAACATCAAACTCCAAACAAAAACAGTCATATTACATCAACAACGGCCAATGACCTTTAGCTCGAGTGGTTAGTGTGGAGGCATAAGACCCAATTGGGCGATGTTCGAATCCCAGTGGGAGCGATCATAGATAATTATGGTATATATATATATATATATATATATATATATATATATATATATATATATAGCCAATGAGCCTCTAGCCTAATGGTAAAGAGGAGGCATGCACACGTGATGCTTGAGGGAATCGCTCTGAGCCAAACGTCCCTGTAACTCCCATCACGTTAATTCTCTTCCCTAGGCCATGATCCCTCACATTCGCCGCCTGACACCTTCCAGAGCTTGCTTGCGTTGGGCATGCCATCTGCCAAGTGGCTCCAGTTCCCAATGCAGCCCTCTGTTGACACATATTAGGGCCACGCTGCAATGTACCCCTTTAACGGGTTTCTCTCCTAATCGCCCGAGCCTGATTCTTGTGGCGGTTGACTATGATCCAGACCTCATCCGTATGGCCCTCTCCATCATTAGTAGCCGCTCTGATTAGGCCTAGGGGCCCAGGATCATCAATCCCCAAAGGCATCTCTTGCTATCGCCTTAGGAGTTGCCTTTATGATCTAGGGTTTTTACTTCAAATTTTATTATATATATATATATATATGAAATGGTAACTGATGATGCTTTACCACCACCAGAAATCTTGGACCAAAGTTTCTATGCTTGGTTGTCTTTTCCTTCATGTATATATCTTCTCCTTCATGTATGTATACAAAGTACAAACAAACGTTGGGGGCGGGTAATCCCTGGGTGCCACTCCGATGTTTAAGTTAAATTGAAATGAAGGTAAAGATTTGGCAGAGTTTTAGGATAGAATTATGTGTACCTTGTGAAAAATAACATACTATATATAGCCCTTAAACGATAACTTTCGTGCTTATCAAGTAATGATGATGATGAGGATTTATTCTTATCATGTATTCACGGTGATAAGGATAGCATCCGATTTAGGAGGTTTATAAGGACCAATTTGGAATTCAAAACCATCAGTGGTCCACAATGATCCCAGCCTCCCTCAGGCCAGAAAGAGTGTCACACCCGTTTCCAGATTTGGTATTTCTTGAATTTCTGATATTTAAATTTATTTTCTGATAATGTATTTATGTTGTATTTGCATGATGCTTCCTGTCATTTGTATTTATTTCTGTTGTCTAGAGAAACTACCCGAGATCCGTAGAATACCCATTGGCATTGCCATGCGACCCGGTTTAGGATCTGGATGTAAACTGCACACTTGGGTTCGTTCATTTTGGATGAACCCATGACTAAACCATCTCCCTTTTCCCCTTAGTATATACATGAGTGTTTTCTCTCTCATCTCTCATTCTTCTTCATTTCCATGTCGGATTTGCATACGCCCTGCATCCTTGCGTCCTGCATGCGCTATTCCTCCCATGCGTCCTGCAGCCCTACATCCCATGCGCCCTGCAGCCCATGCGTCCCGGACTCCCGCATGCGTCCTGCATTACCTGCATGCGTCCAGATCGCATATGCGGACAACATTTCCATGCGCCTGGTTTTATCAAGCGCCCCTTCCATTTTTGCTTGGGATGTTTCTTTTTGTATTATATAATTGGATGTTGTGCTCTTACATATTAACACATGGTTTTGATCCTCACGACACCGTGGAAATTATTGTGTATGTTAACCTATTGCATTTGGCATCGAACAATCGAGTGTGAGTATTGCCCAATGTATCGCGTATCGCGGATACGATAAGTTTGCCAGTGATAACTCGTGAATAGCTCATACCCGTAACTCGTCATCCTAGGATGTTTCTCGAGCGCCCACGACTCAATAACTTAAAATAATTTGGTAATGATTAGACAAGATAAGATTCACCTAGATCATTGGGAGGAAAAAATATTGCACTACCGGCTACACCGATCTCCAAGTGCCCCATGAGGCATGGGCCAACCCTGCTAGGCAAGGGTCCCATGACCTACCAAGTTTACGCATGCCACGGTGCATACAAGACTTTGTGATTTACCGTGGTAGTCATATGATTTGTTGCATAATGTGGTTACAAGATCTGTGATGTGTGCGGCACTACAAGTTGTTACTGAACCGCGGTTCATAACATTATGTATTTCAGTATATACATTCCAGTATATGTTCCAGTTATGATTCAGTTTCAGTTTATGTTACAAGACAATTTACAGATAAGTTATGTTTACAAAACCAGTTTAATTTTACAAAACCTCTTTATGTTTACAAAAACCTCTTTATGTTTAGAAAACCAGTTTCATTTATAAAACCTCTTCATGTTTTCAAAACCAATATTAATTACAAAAATTCATTTATAATTTCAAAAACTAGTTTATGCCTACATTATGTTGTGTTATGCTATCATTTATCTACTTTAGTTCTTTATCCATCATTGTTTGTGATGTGCACTATAAGTACTAGACTAGCGTACCCTTGGCCATACGGGTTGACTGCAGTGCTGATGGTAGCGATATTCTTCAAAACATGCATTTGTTAATAACTAGGTTTATGATAACTCTAGTTAGTTAATTCTAGCAAGCCGTAGAGCTGCTTGGCCGTGCAATGAATGTTTCTTTCTTTCAATTATAGCTCGCTATTCTTGTTTCTTTTCTCTCGACACGTGGTTAGAGTGCAAAGTCCTGCTTGGGTGAAGGGATGCAACCCCGGTCCTTGTTTAGTTTAAGGATTGTGGTCCTGATCCAGAGTAGTTCCTATGCCCTCTTGCCGCTCGTCGCCTTATCTTTTTTTATAGTTAGTTTGTTATCAATGCACCAGTCCTTATAGTTATTTTATCGAGACAAGTACATTGGTACCGTACAAAGCTGGACCAGCATTTATTTAATTATTTGTTTCTCTTATTTCTGCTGATTGTGGTTTTGGTTAACACCTTGAGCTTATTTGTGGTACTTGTTGCTTGGGGTTCTGACCCCACTGGTTTTGTTTGGGCAGATTACCTTGAGGAGACACAGGATCCACCGTACTTCTAGCAAGATGGCTCGGACTCGTAGGACTGTGGTCGTAGCTCGCGAGTGGGTTTCCTTCTTCCATCCCTCGTTTTGGTTACTTTATTTTGTGGTGTCAGCAAGGGACAGTCAGCTCCTTTTATTTTTGAGACTACGGTCAACATAATGTATACATTAGCTCATGGCTGGTATATTTGATATGTATAATTATACTCTGCTAGTGTAGCATTTTTTATTCACTAGCTTCATGATCATATGTGACATGTAATTTTGGACGCCTCTTTACTTTCATGTATGATATACTCTTGAAATTGTTGTTGATGGATTAAGATACTAGGATTTGTCGGCCTTAGGACTGACGTTATAGCATGCTAGAGTCTACTGATTTGTCTTCTAGACAACCTTAGTACATTGCGGCTTACTTCAGTATTCTGCAAGATGTGATTGGCCATGTCAATTCTCGTATTTATCCAGTATTCTGGGAGCGGGACGTGACAAGGTTTTAGTGGTGGCCCATGCAGGTCTGTTTTTCAGACTTGTGGGGGGACTTATCTTGTTAGAATCTCAATCATTTACTTATCTTCGATTGAACTCCACTTGAACCTGCACCTTCTCGTTTCCCTTGAACTGAAAAATAGCTCGACATGATTGTTCCATTCCCATCCCTTCCCATCCCTTGTTGATTGTCTTGTGTCCTTATCCTTCAGGGACACCCCACCTGCTCCTCCTTCTGAGGGTTCCATCGCTCCAGTAGTTCCAGCAGTTCCAATAGTAGGTCAGAACCAGAATTCGTTGCTGAGTCATAATCAAGAGCCAGCAACCTCTCAACATCAGTCAGCTCCGCCAGTCATACCAGGCTAGTCAGTTCCACTAGTTCCCTTAGCACAACCGGAGCAGTTAAGCTCGCAGGTTATGCTAGAGATGATCAGGACCATGATGGTGACACAGTAGTAGCAGCAACAACAACAACAACTTCAGCTTCAGCAACAAGTATTCCAGCTTTACCAGGAGTCCCAGCTAAAGCACAATCGTACCATCCAACAGTCTTCAAATGTTGTTAGAACTCAACAAGCATATTTTGTCAGAAAAATTACAAACCAAAGACTTGCGTCCAGATGGAGTAGGGATTGAAGGACACTACCAGCCGTTCAGTAAGTTGGCATGTCCAGCCCGGTCTATCGTAGAAACATCGCAAGGACATGAGTATATAGTCGGGGGGGACATATCAACAACTGAGGGTCGTAAGAGGAATCGTGCACCCTCGTTAGGCTTTTTATTTCATCATCCCTCACCAGTATCAGCTTACAGTCATTCGTAACAATGTCCGGAGGCTCCAATCGTATGTTCCTTCTGCGGGAAGGCAGGACACACCAGTGTAACATGTCGGAGGGCTAATCATCTTTCTATGTGGAGCACCTGATCATATGATTGCTTCCTGCCCACGACTATCACCCGGACGACGAGCAGTGCCCCAGACCTCGATACCAGAATATCACTCGCAACAGCACCCGACAGAACTAGAAGGATGTACCTACTGTGGGAAGATGAAACATTTTAGATTAGGTTGTTGGAAGGCTAATGGGCGATGTTCTCACTGTTTAGCTATAGGTCATACAGTTAGAAATTGCCCGCAATTGTCGCCTCAAGAACGACCAGCTACACCCGGCATGTCATCTCAGACATTTCAGTCACCTCGATTATCAAATCCTTTAGTGGTAGATCAAGATGAGCTAATACTAATAGTACAGCCATTGGCACAACATCCTCCCCCATCTCAAGCTCAGAGGGTCAGACAGCGCAAAGCACGGTTATATGCACAATCCCAGATGCAGTTTCAGTATCCGAGTCAGCCAAAGGGCAGTACCTCGACGGTCGCAGGTACCATCTTCCTGAGTTTGTTTCAGTTTTGTCTTTCAGTAACAGATCTGGTAGTGGCAGTACATCTTGGGTTCTTATTGATGGCCTTGTATTCCACTATGTTCGGAGTGCAACGGTTAGCTCGACTTATTCGACGAGTGAAGACGAGTTTCTCGTCCCGCTCTTCTGCCTCTGTATCTTGTGGTACGTGATGTCCATCATGAGTCCCGACTGCAAAGGTATGTCCTGAATTAGTCATTTTCTCGATATAGTCGTTGGTACCGACTTACCTCAAGGCTTGGCCCTTGTCCATTTTTGTCAGTATAGGCAAGCGAGGACGAATTTCTATTTGACTGACTTAGGGGTATATGTATCCATATGCCTCCATTTTTCTGTGTGTAATTGTGTGCAATTATTAATTTCTGCAGTTATTTTTTCTATTCTAGTTATTTGCTTGATGTGATTTATTTTCTGATAAGTGACTTGTGATTTCTTGAGCCTTCTAGTGTATTTTCCAGCTTGACTAGCCTTGGTAAAATTTCAAGGACGAAATTTTTCTAAGGTGGGTAGAGATGTCACACCTGTTTCCAGATTTGGTATTTCTTGAATTTCTGATATTTAAATTTATTTTCTGATAATGTATTTCTGCTGTATTTGTATGATGCTTCCTGTCATTTGTATTTATTCTTGTTGTCTGGAGAGACTACCCGAGACCCGTAGAATACCCATTGACATTGCCATGAGACCCGATTTAGGATCCGCATGTAGACTGTACATTTGGGTTGGTTCATTTTGGTTGAACCCATGACTAAACCATCCTCCATTTTTCCCTTTAGTATATACATGAGTGTTTTCTCTCTCCTCTCTCATTCTCTTTATTTCTACTTCCTTTCTTTTCTTCTTCCTCCTTGCTCCTCCCCTTGGCCGACCAAAGCCCTAGCCTTAGACTTGGTTCTAGAAAGAGGCTTGTTAGTCCACCAAGGCAAGTACATCTTACAAAAAGTGGTGAAGCCATGAATTTTTGAATTTTTCATTTATGTAGTAATTAAAATGTGTTTAATGGAAAATGTTCTTCTTGATGTCCTCTTTAATTTTACTTCGTGGAGTTTTTGATTTTGATGTACGATTTTTAAGTAGATCTGAGTTTCAAAGTTAGGATTTTTCATGAGTTTTTCTTAGTTTTGATCTATTAAAAATTAGTGTTTTCGAAAACTAGTGCTATATAATAAAGTTTTTTATTTCGGGCAATTTGTCTTTTGAATCATTGGATTCAGAGTTTACATGAAGATTTTATAAAGGAAATAAGTTTTCCGAATTTTTTGGAGCTTTTTTTATGGAGTTAGTGTTGTTTTGGGACGATGGAGTTCCATGCGCTCAGCTCCATGCGCCCTCTTCCAGCATGCGCACATCTTGTTGGGCATTTGACTGGTTTGAATGCGCCCTGCATCCCTGCGTCCTGCATGCGCCCAACATCCCATGCATCCTGCAAGCGCCCTGCATCCCATGCGCCCTGCATCCCATGCGTCCTGCATGCGCCATGCATTTCCTGCGCCATGCGTCCATATCGAATATGCGGTCAACATTTCCATACGCCTGGTTTATCATGCGCTCCTTCCATTTTTGCTTGGGATATTTTTTTGTATTATATAATTGGATGTTGTGCTCTTACATATTAACACATGGTTTTGATCCTCACGACACCGTGGAAATTATTGTGTATGTTAACCTATTGCATTTGGCATCGGACAATCGAGTGTGAGTATTGCCCAATGTATCGCGTGTCGCGGATACGATAAGTTCGCCAGTGATAACTCGTGAATAACTCGTACCCGTAACTCGCCATCCTAGGAAGTTTCTCGAGCGTCCACAACTCGAGAACTTAAAATAATTTGGTAATGATTAGACAAGATAAGATTCACCTAGATCATTGGGAGAAAAAAATATTGCACTACCGGCTACCCCGATCTCCAAGGGCTCCATGAGGCATGGGTCAACCCTGCTAGGCAAGGGCCCCATGACCTATCAAGTTTACGCATGCCAGGGTACATACAAGACTTTGTGATGTACCATGGTAGTCATATGATTTGTTGCATAATGTGGTTACAAGATATGTGATGTGTTCCGGCACTACAAATTGTTATTGAGCCACGGTTCATAACATTATGTATTTCAATATATGCATTTCAGTATATGTTCCAGTTATGATTCAGTTTCAGTTTATGTTACACGACAATTTACAGATAAGCTATGTTTACAAAACCATTTTATGTTTATAAAACTTCTTTATGTTTACAAAAACCCCTTTATGTTTAGAAAACCAGTTTCATTTATAAAACCTCATGTTTTCAAAACCAATCTTATTTACAAAAATTCATTTATATTTTCAAAAATCAGTTTATGCCTACATTATGTTGTGTTATGCTATCAGTTATCTGCTTTAGTTCTTTATCTATTGTTTGTGATGTGCACTATAAGTACTAGAATAGCGTATCCTTGGTCATTCGGGTTGACTGCAGTGCCGGTGGTAGCGATATTCTTCAAAACATGCATTTGTTAGTAACTAAGTTTATGATAACTCTAGTTAGTTAATTGTAACAAGCCGTAGAGTTGCTTGGCCGTGCAATGAATGTTTCTTTCTTTCAATTATAGCTCTCTCTTCTTGTTTTTTCTCTCTCGACGCGTGGTTAGAGTGCAAAGTCCTGCTCAGATGAAGGGCTGCAACCCCGGTCCTTATTTGGTTCAAGGGTTGTGGTCCTAATCTAGAGTAGTTCCTATGTCCTCTTGCCGCTCGTCGCCTTATCTTTCTTTATAGTTAGTTTGTTATCAATGCACCAGTCCTTATAGTTATTTTATCGAGACAACTACATTGGTACCGTGCAAATTTCGACCAGCATTTATTTAATTATTCGTTTCTCTTATTTCTGTTGATTGTGGCCTTGAGCTCCTTTGTGGCACTTGTTGCTTGGGGTTCTGAACCCACTGGTTTTGTTTGGCCAGATTACCTTGAGGAGACACAGGATCCACCGTACTTCCAGCAAGATAACTCACACTCGTAGGACTGCGGCCGTAGCTCACGAGTGGGTTTCATTCCTCCACCCCTCGTTTTGGTTACTTTATTTTGTGGTGTCAGCAAGGGGCAGAGTCGGCTCCTTTTATTTTTGAGACTACGGTCAACATGATGTATATATTAGACCATGGCTGGTATATTTGATCATGTATAATTATACTCTGCTAGTGCAACATCTTATATTCACTAGCTTCATGATCATATGTGACATGTAAGTTTGGACGCATCTTTACTTTCATGTATGATACTCTTGTAATTATTGTTGATGGATTGAGATACTAGGATTTGTCGGCCTTAGAACTGACGTCATAGTATGCTAGAGTCTACCGATTTGTCTTCTAGACAACCTTAGCACATTACGGCTTACTTCAGTATTCTACAAGTTGTGGTTGGCCATGTCAATCCTCGTATTTATCCAGTATTCTGGGAGCGGGGCATGACAAAGAGCAAGATCGATAGAGTCGAGGTCAAAATGGACCCGCTTACCGCTACCTCTACCCTCGCCAGAAGAGGAATCAAGGGAAACCTAGTGCCGCTTAAATCTCCAGAAGAAGGATATATATATATATATATATATATATATATATATATATATATATATATATATATATACTGTGTTGGTGTTGCTTCCTTTGGACTAGTAAAGATAGTCCCACATTGACTACACCACCAAGTGGGTAACTCAATATAATAATTTGTATGTGTTGAGGTGTGCACATGGGGTATGGTGGGGCACATGGGTGCCATGTGGGAGTATTTTATTACGAGAAAAAATGATTTAACTCCTCAATGTAAACTTTATGCTTTTTGTGATGCTCTTGGATTCCATAGGAGCTAAACCCCAAAGGGGCTTAGCGACTCGGACTCGAACTCGGGTACGGACTCGGATCGGGCTCAAGGGAGCAAAGTGGCGCTTTATTGGCACACTTTGCACTTAGCACGTCAGCATTGGCGTATGGCGCTTGTGTGCATTTGATGCGCTCGCTTTAAGCGCGAGTTGCATGAGCGAGCGCATGAGCGGGTGCTGAGCGGGAGCATGTGCCGCCATGCGTTGTTGCGTGCATGGACGCATGAGCGAGTGCTGAGCGGGCGCATGTGCAGCCATGCGCTACTACGCGCATGGGCGCATGAGTCGTGGGCGCGTGGACGCATGATCCCACTGATTGTGGGATGTTACGGTTATGGAAAGATATGATCAGTTATTCAGATTCGTTTTTTATGGGATTTGAATTTAAACCGTTCCTATATTTTCGTAACTGATTGGCGGCTAGATTTTCTGCTATTTTTCTATAAATAATCTCTTCGTGCCTCTTTGAGAACTTACTTCGAAAAAGAGAAACGAAAAGAGATTATGCTGCTGTCGCCATTGGGGTCCAAAGTGTTCGTGCGAGTCCAGAAAAGAGGTGACAGCAAGAATTCCAGAAGTTCTACATGAACTTGTTGGTTCATGTGAGCAGATCGTGTGGGACGAATCTTGATTTGAGCAACGGTGATCTTCATCATCCCAGCAAGCAGAGATCACTCTTTCTTCTCCTTACTCTTCTCTTCTGCTAGTTGTAATCTGTTATGTCTGTCTGCAACTGCGATTGCAAGGAAGAACAAAAATTGTTTTCTGATTATTGTTTTTGTAGCAGCAAGTTGTAATCAGAATAACATGGTTCTAAATTTTGCTACACGGGGACGGTGCACCAAGGGTCCACCTAGTGTCTAGGCCGCCTAGGCGCCAAACTGATTTTTTTTAAATTGCTTATAAATAAATATATATATATATATATATATATATATATATATATATATATACACCCACCCACCCACCTTGACCCAATGGTTGTGATGTTGGGCTGCGGGGTGGAGGGGTCTTGGGATCGATTCTTGGGTTTGTGTAAACATTTTTTTTTTATTTTTCTCTCTCTAACCTCTCCCTCTCCCCTTCCCTCTCTCCTCTCCACCTGACATCTCCTCTCCTCTCCTTTCCTCTCCCCACCCCTCGTCTCTCCTCCCCCAATCTCTCGTCTCTCCCCCCCCCCCCTCTCCACCTGACCACCATCCCCGCCGCCACCAGCAGCACCACCGACACCACCACCACCTCCAGCACTCCCACTACCGCCGCCACCATCACCTCCAATACCCCAGAGACGCAACCACCACTGTCGCCGCCACCGCCAACCGCCGGTAAGATTTTTTTTTATTATTATTTTTTCTTTTGAAATTTTAAAATAGGCCCACCTAGCGGCGCCTAAGGCCTAGGCCGGCCGCCTAGGGCCTTTCCGGCACCTAGGCCGAGTTTTAGAACACTGTAGAATAATATTATATAGTTGTTCGTTGGGTCGAGGTATATCAGTGAGTGAACTTTTATGTGAACTCCTGATCTCGACTTCAACTTATGGTTCTACTATCTTTGGTTAAGCCTTAGAAATAACAATCTCAAAGCAAGATCCGAGAAAGAGAACAATGCAAAACTTCTCGACACAAGTTTTAACAAACTTGAAGTTTGACGGGGATCATTACAACGCCCAGAAGAGAAAGGTCATCCTTAATCTTCAACTCGCGGAGGTGGACTACGTGTTGACGGATCCGAAACCTATTGTTCCAGAGGTTGATGATGTTACTGTTAGGGCGATTGCTAATGCAACTGCTAAGCAGAACAAGTGGAGGAGAGAACAGCCTATGCAAGCTATTGATTCTAAACTCCATAAAGGATACTCTGATGAAGTCATACAGCAAGACGGACCATGCTAAGGTCGTCTGGGAGTCTCATATAAGCATTACAAGGTGGATGAGAACCGCAACAAGATCCGCGTGATCGAAAAGGTCTGGAACATGCGATTTGAGGACGACAAAACGATGTTGCCTCAAGTCAAGGAATTTCTCAAGCTTCGTCAAAAACTTGAGGATGATCGCATGCCCAGCGTCGTCGCTTTCGTCGTGGAGGGTATCGTTGCCAAGCTCCCACCTGGATGGAACAAATTTATCTCGGACATGCACCGAAAAAAATGGAGATCAGCCTTGATCAACTACTGCACAACATCCACGTTGAAGATGAGCTGCGGGCTCAAAACAAAGTGGACACGATGTCCAAGCAGTTGGCAAAGGCCAACTTGGTGCATGCTGGTGACTCCAATGGGAAGTAGAAGGCTTCTCACAACAAGAAGAAGGATTTCAACCATTTGAAGGTGAAGTTGGCTTCTTTCAAGCCGAAGCCTAAGCCCAAGTCAGACGTGACTTGTTTTAACTGTGGCAAGAAGGGCCACTACCGGAGGGACTGCAGATCCAAGCCCAAACAGACAGAGCAAGGTGAGCCTAACAAGGTTGCTATGATTGTGCAGATTATGACGGCTGGTGTCAACACTGACTGGTCGGTGGACACTGGCGCATCCTGCCATGTTTGCTCGAAGGACCTGTTTACCACCTATAAGCCTACATCTGAGAAGGTCATGGTGGCGAATCAGGCACAAGTTGAAGTACTTGGGACCGGAACGGTGGTACTGAATCTGACTTCGGGAAAGTCACTGACACTTCATGATGTGAAGCACGTACCGGTAATAGCCAAGAATCTGGTCTCGGAAAATCTGTTCTGCAACGCAGGCTTGAGGATGGATATCAATGCTGGACAGATGGTGATGTCATACAAAAGAACATACTTCGAAAAAGCCTTTTGTACCGAAGGGATGTTCAAACTTCAGCTTGTAACTCCTGCAAATAATATTAATGCAGTCTCTGCTTCTGGTTACTCTCTTGAGTTTTGGCATAATAGACTATGACATGTTCATTGTAAAAGAATAAACAATATGTCTAGTCTAAGGCTTACCTCTAAATATGGGGGTAAGAAGGTGGAGAAGTGTGAGATCTGTGCGCAGACAAAGATCACAAGAAAACTGTTCAAACGGGTTAACCGAAGCACAAACCTTATGGAGTTGGTGCACTCAGATGTCTGTGACTTCAAACAGTTCTTCACAAAGGTCAAGATGAAGTATTTCATTACATTCATCGACGACTACTCGAATTATGCGTTCGTCTATCTACTCAAGTCAAAAGACGAAGCGTTCGAGAAGTTCAAGGAATTCAGAGCTGAGGCTGAACGTCAAACTGGACAATAACTCAAAAGACTCAGAAGTGATTGAGGCAGAGAGTATAAGTCTATTGAATTTGCATCGCTCTACAAGGAACATAAAATAGTCAATGAGATGACTGCTCCGTATTCTCCTTAATCAAATGGAGTAGTTGAAAGAAAGAACAGGACGTTGACAGAGATGATGAACTCAATGTTATTGACTGCGGGTCTTCCAAACTGCTTCTGGGGAGAAGCTGCGCTGACGGCTATGTTCATTCTGAACAGAGTGCCGTACGCAACTTCCGATGTCACTCCTCATGAACTCTGGTTCAAAGTCAGACCCAACTTGAATATCATTCGAGTATGGGGGTGCCTGAAAAGCTTTCGGACTTGAAGATTCAGAAACTGGGTACGAGGACTACAAAGACCATCTTCTTGGGTTATACTAAGAAGAGTGATGCTCGGAGGTTTTTTGATTTTGAATCAAATCATATCATCGAATCTCGCGACGCAGAATTCTTTGAAGATAAGTTTGCGAGGCACAAGAACATTGTTATCGCGGACATTCCGGAGAATAATGTGAGTGAACAGGAGGCTAACGCTTCCAATGAAGATGTAGTCCAGTCCAAACAGAAGTCATTCCAGAAACAATGATCGAACCAGAACTCGCAGAACCGGTGTCTAAGCGAGTGAGGAGACAGAAGGACTTCGGAGATGATTTTGTCACCTATCATGTGGACGCAGAACATTTACCTATGATGAGGCGATGAAGACCAGAGACGTCTTCTGGAGGGAAGCTATCAATGATGAGTATGATCAATAACCTCCAACAACACTTGGGTGTTGGTCGATCTACCTGAGGGAGCTAAATCAATCGGATGCAAGTGGATCTTCAAAAAGAAGATAAAGGCCGATGGAACTATTGACAAGTTCAAGGCAAGGCTGGTAGCCAAGGGATTTTCTCAGAAGCAGGGGATCGACTACTTTGACACATGCTCCAGTAGCGCGGATGACAACGATCAGGATATTGATTGCTCTGAGTGTAATTCACAAACTAGTTATTCATCAGATGGATGTTAAAACAGCATTACTGATAGAGAGTTGACCGAAGAGATTACATACAACAGCCAGAAGGATTTGTCGTCAAAGGACTTGAAGACAAAGTCTGCAAGTTGGTGAAATCGTTATACAACCTGAAGCAAGCTCCCAAAATGTGGCATGAGAAGTTTGATAAAGTCATTAGATCAAACGGCTAAAGGGTCAGTGAGACGGACAAGTGTGTTTACACAAAGTTAGCTGACGAGAGAGGAGTCATCGTTTGTCTATACGTTGACGACATGCTAATTCTTGGTATGAATCTAGCACGTGTCACTGAGACAAAGAAGTTTCTCTCGTCCAAGTTCAGTATAAAGGACTTGAGGGAAGCTGATGTTATCCTAGGAATAAAGATCATCCGGACGAACACTGGAGTGGCGTTGTCACAGACTCATTATATTGAGAAGATGCTCATACGCTATGGATATCAGGATCTTCTAGGAATCGATACTCTGTACAGGTGTAACAAGAAGCTGAAACCAAATACTAGGAAAAGTGTCAGGCAGCTAGAGTACTACAGCGTCATCGGGAGTTTGATGTATGCAACAACAGCCACAAGGCCTTACATAGCTTTCGTCGTGGGGATGCTGAGTCTGTTCACGAGCAACCCAGGTGTGGAGCACTGGAAAGCTGTGAAGAGAGTGATGAGATATCTTAAGAGAACTCAGAAGTATGCACTGCACTACAGTAGGTATTCGACAGTGGTGGAAGGTTTCAGTGATGCAAGCTGGTGTTCAGAAGCAGAGAGCGAAAGGTTCACAGGAGGATACGTCTTCTCCATGGGTGGAACTGCTATATCGTGGAAGTCGAAGAAGCAGACAATGAGTTCTATGTACTGGTAGCTGCAACAGATGAAGCAGAATTGCTTCGGGAGCTCATGTATATCTTCCATTGGTTGGTGCACAAATTCCGGCGGTACCGATTGTCACTCCCCGATCTCCCACGGAATCGGCCGTCCCCGCTAGGCACGAATCACCGCGCCAGCGCTCCAGCAGGACGATCATTCACATCTGGACGTGATGTCACGCGAGCACAAGCTACGTCCGCGCAAGGCCATTATCCGAACAGGCGAAGAAAGAGCTAAGCCACATAGTCATACAGATAGTCCGAGTACAGCGGAATAAGAAACCGTACAGGCGATAGATAACAAGTTCACAGAGTCGTCATAGCGGAAGCATTGAATAACACAAGTATGAAAGTAAAACAAGCACTTTATTGATGATATAGAAATATTACAAGCGGCGCTAGGCCGAGATTACAAGTCGCTCAAGCACTCTCTCTCGAAACGATAAAGGCGTGCCAAGTGGCTTACAACTTGGAATGATACATAGATGATGTTCCAACATTATGTCTTATATATGTGCTTCAGCTCCGGACGTAACACTCCAAGGCTCCGGAGCGAACTCCACGTCTTGGCACGCACGAGGGGTTTCTGTACCGAACGAGGTTCTCCCGCACCCTGCAAGCAATCTGGTGGGTTATCAGTACATAAATGCAATGGTGGAAAGGCTTCTCGCCCGCTCGACAAATCCAAACACGTTATATAGGTTCCGTGCACCATCTATTAAGTTGTCTTTCTAGTCTTGCCTTAGGATCAGTTTCATGGCATAATGTAAAGCCTAACTCGTGTGGCAGTGCGCCGTGCGATATGAGAGTAACAAGGCGAGACCAACTTACCGTTTGTCCTTTCCTGTCTAAAGATAAAACCAAGTTAAACCAAGCACGAATATATATAATGAAAACTAAGGATTCACATAAGCAAACACAAGTGTCACGAGCAGTTTCCTGATTCGGGTGCACGAGTTAAATGCATTACTCAAATGTGTTATACTAGATCTCAGGTATTCATATGCAAATATAAATATAGATGTGTTACTCAGAACAGTCGCCACATGCAATGACTCGCACGCGGATTGCCGCAATCGAGCCAACTTAATCTATATGACAGAAGATCACTGACATGACTTCCATAGTGGACAATGCAGTCTTGAGACAAAGATGGTGTGCAAGCAACATATATATACGAGGGGCATTGCACCCATCCCGCCGAATAACAGACGACTACTAATATGGTTCCGTCTAGATCGAATCGGCCCCAGTGCCCCGACAACCGTCTGCTGAACGAGATTCACATAAGCAAACACAAGTGTCACGAGCAGTTTCCTGATTCGGGTGCACGAGTTAAATGCATTACTCAAATGTGTTATACTAGATCTCAGGTATTCATATGCAAATATAAATATAGATGTGTTACTCAGAACAGTCGCCACATGCAATGACTCGCACGCGGATTGCCGCAATCGAGCCAACTTAATCTATATGACAGAAGATCACTGACATGACTTCCATAGTGGACAATGCAGTCTCGAGACAAAGATGGTGTGCAAGCAACATATATATACGAGGGGCATTGCACCCATCCCGCCGAATAACAGACGACTACTGATATGGTTCCGTCTAGATCGAATCGGCCCCAGTGCCCCGACAACCGTCTGCGGAACGAGATTCGAAAATCTCCCTTGTGCACAGGTTGTCCGTGACCGCACGTATCCTCAAGTATTCCAGATTCTCGCAGGTACAGGTACATGTACGGATACAAATTCAAGTCAGGGTTATCAGGTACAAGTCAGGATCATGTTCACAATTTATCGACTCCCCGAGCCGTCAGATTCAGTACAGAACAAGAGTTGATTCTAGAGATGACATGATATTATCTTGCTTAACTTTCCATGATGTAGTCCCTTGGTTTGGAAATGCCTTGGCGACCTAATGATCCCGAATACTTTCAATGTTTTCAATATTTGGCTCGGAATAACTATCTTGATAGCCTTCCTGTCTCAACTGAGCGAATCATAGATAGTGAAGTGCAATGATTTGTCGCATGCATTTAAGTGACAAGCATAGCGAATATGTAAAGCAGGCAAGCATTTCATTTGTATGAAACATAAGCATAAGGAAACGTGCGGTATAGTCTACTCCAGAACATAAACATTTACGTTAGCACGGGTCTAAGGGGTAGTGCGAGTGATGAAACCGTACAGGGACATATAAGGCGGCATAATCTATAAGACGAGCAGTGTAAACAAGTGAAACAGTACTACGAAGAGTATATAATGATCATACTCGAGGCATAACAGAATCTATTTGCACGAAGCTAACGTAACATGCGAGGGTCCAACTATAGCCAAATTTTATTTTCATGTTCTAACACAAGCAATACAAGATGAGATTATTCCCTTGGCTAAGTGCGTTGTATTCTTTATTAGCATGCAAGGGATGATTCTACTAGCGACTAGCATATATCGTCCATATTTTTAGGTGTGCAGGCTAAGCAAAGACAGGTTCATCGTAGCAACCCACCTTAGCGATGAATCACCTTGGTCGAGCGATACTTCGAGTGCGTCTTTGAAAGTCTAAGTCTGAACTCCTGAAGGGCCAAGTCTGGATTCTTTTGCATCAAGCAAGTCATCTCACTGAGCAAGGCGGGTCGGATCGTCACACTTGTGCCGTTTGAATCGGCTATCCGCATTGATGCGGAGTAGGTCGTTACATTATACATCACTCAGAACAAGTTTCGTCCTCGAGACTTCCTGAGCGCAAACCATTCTATCGTACACTATCGAATTTATCTCAAGCATATCACTATGTATCACTAGACCCGTTTAAACACAACTTTCTACTCGTTTCTCATTCCGTGTCGGGTGTGTGCTGGGTCTGTCTCATTGAATGACTATATCATTCAATCCAAGCTCTGACTCGGTCTCTAATGCGCCTTAGCGCGGTACATATATCACTTAACGCGGGATACGTTATAATCCATCTTGAATGTCGATCTAGGGCTAAGACAAACTTATCCAAATCGTTATACTCGTCCAAGCATATCTAACACATTTACTTGCACTAGCATTCGAGATCAGCATATCGCGAGTCTGGATCGTGCACATATTCAAGGCATCCCCCAAACATATGCATGTCAACCAACTTAGAGATAGCGAAGTCTTTGCACTTGAGTTCAACATATCACTGAGTCTTGGATCGTGCACACATTCAAGGCGTACATCAAACATATATATTCAACCAAACTTAGCGATAGCGAAGTCGGACAAGCTACTCGCGAAAATCTCAAGGGTTCTAGTTAATGAATCACCATGATACCTCAACGGGGTCAATTAAAATCCAAGTCATTTACAATCCAACCCAAAAATCAAACATAGCACTATCGTCACGCACGAACTATCCGATCTACCGACTAGCGTCCATGTCCTATCGTCCATCCCGTTCGTGTCAAACATAGCAAAAACTTACCGGTCCAAGCCTAACACTAAGTTGTTGCCCCTGTTCCATGGCTTGCTCAAGCAATATGCTAAAGTCGGTCACACAAGTCCCTTCACTCGGCATAGAGTCGTCTGCCTAATTACTAGATCAGCTCACAAGGTCATAGGTACAGTTCATGCTCACGACTCATCGTGCAAATTTGTCGTACGATGCTCGCTCCAATTCCTAAGGTCAAACCATTATTCATTTGCACGGGACATTCTACCCAAGCTCGTTTCACTCAGATTTCTAAACATCGAGCACAGATCATTCTACTCACATCAACACGTACGTTTAGTACAGGGTCCAAGTCCGGATCCGTTCAGTCAAATTCATGATATATCCATGTCACATGTCAAGCCTAACGATTCTCATAGTCTATCTCCTCAAACACATGATAGGATCCACCTGTACATTTCTAAGTCTAGACTACCAAGTCACGATTCAATTCTAAATCTTCGATCTCAATCATAACTCTAAGTCGTCCAACATAATTCAAATATCCGTTCAAGAAACCATCAAGCGTGTCTTACTTCATGTTCTAGACTAACTCATCCTTAAAACACTTCTGATTCACTTGTATTCTCAAACTTGTCTTATCGTGTCGAACCATAAGTCAAGATGATCCTTCAAATTATCACGCTCCGGTCTCCCGCAAGTTCAATCATCCCCATTGGACGTAAAATCACCACGCCAACGCTCCCGCGGGATAACTATCATAATCCGGACGTGACGCATGTCAGAGCAAGGAATTGCGCTCGCACAAGACAAGAACGTCAACGTTATGGTTATCATCGAACGAACAGACACCTTATCGTTACACTTCGTTTCATCCAAGTTAAACATTGATCCATCAAGTCATGCTCATCTAATAACCGTAATACCGTGATCATAATTTGTCTAGCCAAATCATCCAAATTCAATGTTATCGTTCGATCAATCCGTAGTCTACTTCTAGCATTCCTCAAACAACTAAGTTCAAATCCCAAGCCAAAGTCTATTCACTTTCGATACGTTCTATTTCATCGAGTTCGTCTGAATAATCATCGGACATGTTCCTGTGAGTTCGATCATCCACGCTGGACGTGAAATCACCATGACAGCACTCCCGCGGGATAATCGTCCTCAACCGGCATGTTGTCGAGTGTTATCTTTCGAACTAGATTCAAAATCGTTCGTCCAAATTCGAGATCAAATCCGTTATCGCTTACCTCAATCATCGAACCACAAAATTTGCTTTGCTAACTTGCATCAATCCATGCTATCTTCCAACTTATTGATATCATATCAAGTCTATAAATTTGAAACCACAATATCCATTCTCAAGCTAACTTCAATCGAGCGATATCCTACTCAAGTTTTAATCCGTTTGATTCAATTCGAAATCGCACGCACGATCCATCAAGTTTCCTTAACCAAGATATTAATTCCATTACCGTGAATCCCTATTCGATATAAGCCTGTATCT
This sequence comes from Iris macrosiphon, assembly GCA_036927795.1. NCBI lineage: Eukaryota > Viridiplantae > Streptophyta > Magnoliopsida > Asparagales > Iridaceae > Iris > Iris macrosiphon. Next base: position 21,351,422 of record JAYESA010000013.1, read on the forward strand.
CCTTGTTGCTAGACTCGTTGTTATCCCGAAATCCTTGATTCGCTCGAACATTTCTAAGACGATCAATACGTCACTCAGGGTTTGAGCTATACTCAATGAATATTCAAATCGCTTACTTGTTCTTGAGTTATCGCATACACCACTCAGGAATCGAGTCCCCCAAATAAAATTCTCAATGATGTTCGCATCAATCCATCCAACTCATTCCTTTAAACTTAAGCACGATCCCTATGCGTCGTCTCGATAAATCTTAGTCTCATATATCCCTCGATTGATAGCCATCCAAGTAAACCATATTTTGTCTTATACATACCGACACGAATATCCGTTCGAACTATTCTTCAATATCCAAGCACGATCGTCTATATTCGCCTTAGCGATAATCTGATAATGTTTTATCGGTTGTCATTCTAAGTCTGACTTATCCTTATCAGAACGATATCCCAATCTCGCTCGCAAACTAGCTCGCACCAAAGGGTCTTGGCGCACGATAATCAACACAACTTAGCCGAAAGGCTGTGTGCATAGCTATCTGTTCGAATGACATTCTATCTCGCCCACTAACCAGCTTGGTAATCACGTATAGGTTTTCAGGTTCGTACATAACTTGCAATTCTAGCACGAGTCTACTCCTATAAAGTCTGACACCGGTCGGCACAAAGGCATTCGCATAAATATCCCGTTCAAGCAATTATATTATTCACATGCACTTTTCAAAAATATTTAAACTCATTGTATGGAACATTCCGTTGGAACATTGAGATAGCGTTTGTAACATAACCCACGAACGAGCTTTTGAAACTGAGAGAATCGATACGAAGTCCAAGGGCGTAAAGTCGTGCTCTAATACCAATATGTCACATCACGATCTCCCGCGGAATCGACCGTCCCCGCTAGACGCGAATTACAGCGCCAGCGCTCCAGCGGGACGATCGTTCCCACTTGGATGTAATGTCGCGCGAGCACAACCTGCGCCCGCGCAAGGCCATTATCTAAACAGGCAAAAAAAGAGCTAAGCCACAGAGTCGCACAGATAGTCCGAGTGCAGCGGAATAAGAAACCGTACAGGCGATAGATAACAAATTCACAGAGTAGTCATAGCGGAAGCATTGAATAACACAAGTATGAAAGTAAAACAAGCACTTTATTGATGATCCAGAAATATTACAAGCGGCACTAGGCCGAAATTACAAGTCGCTTAAGTACTCTCTCTCTCTCTCAAAACGATAAAGGCGTGCCAAGTAGCTTACAACTTGGAATGATACATAGGCGATGTTCCAATATTATGTCTTGTATATGTGCTTCAGCTCCGGACGCAAGACTCCAAGGCTCCGGAGCGAACTCCACGTCTTGGCATGCACGAGGGATTTTCGTACCTAACGAGATTCTTCCGCACCCTGTAAGCAATCTGGTGGGTTATCAGTACATGAATGCACTGGTGGGAAGGCTTCTCGTCCGCTCGACAAATCCAAACACGTTATATAGGTTCCGTGCACCATCTATTAAGTTGTCTTTCTAGTCTTACTTTAGTATCAGTTTCATGGCATAATGTAAAGCCTAACTCGTGTGGCAGTGCGCCGTGCGATATGAGAGTAACAAGGCGAGACCAACTTAACGTTTGTCCTTTCCTGTCTAAAGATAAAACCAAGTTAAACCAAGCACGAATATATATAATAAAAACCAAGGATTCACATAAGCAAACACAAGTGTCACGAGCGGTTTCCTGATTCGGGTGCACGAGTTAAACGTTTACTCGAATGTGTTATACTAGATCTCAGGTATTCATAAGCAAATATAGATACAGATGTGTTACTCAGAACAGTCGCCACAATGCAATGACTCGCACGCGGGTTGCCGCAATCGAGCCAACTTAATTTATGTGACAGAAGGTCACTGGCATGACTTCCATAGTGGACAATGTAGTCTCGAGACAAAGATGGTGTGCAAGCATATATATATATATATATATATATATATATATATATATATATATACGAGGGGCATTGCACCCATCCCACCGAATAACAGACTACTCATGGTTCCGTCTAGATCGGATCGGTCCCAGTGCCCCGACGACCGCCCGCGGAACGAGATTCAAAAATCTCCCTTGTGCACAGGTTGTCCGTGACCGCGCGTATCCTCAAGTATTCCAGATTCTCGCAGGTACAGGTATGGATACAGATTCAAGTCAGGGTTATCAGGTACAAGTCAGAATCATGTTCACAACTTATCGACTCTCTGAGCCGTCAGATTCAGTACAGAACGAGAGTTGATTCTAGAGATGACATGATATTATCTTGCTTAACTTTCCATAATGCAGTCCCCTGGTTTGGAAATACCTTGGCGACCTAACGATCCTGAATACTTTCAATGTTTCCAATACTTGGCTCGGAATGACTATCTTGATAGCCTTCTTGCCTCAACTGAGCGAATCATAGATAGTGAAGTACAATGATTTGTGGCATGCATTAAAGTGACAAGCATAGCGAATATGTAAAGCAAGCAAGCATTTTATTTGTATGAAACATAAGAATAAAGAAACGTGCGGTATAATCTACTCTAGAACATAAACATTTATGTTAGCACGGATCTAAGGGATAGTGCAAGTGATGAAACCGTATAATCTACTCTAGAACATCTATCCTAATGCACGATAGACAGTCACTGTAGGGAACGCTCAACCCATATATATTGAGATATGTGGAGGATTGTTGGTGTTGTTTCATTTGGACTAGTAAAGATAGTCACACATTGGCTACACCACCAAATGGGTATCTCAATATAATACTTTGTATGTGTTGAGGTGTGCACATGGGGTGGGGTGGGGCACATGGATGCCATGTGGGAGTATTTTATTAGGAGGAAAAAGGATTAACTTCTCAATATAATTTTTATGCTTTTTGTCATACTCTTGAAATTTATTCCATAGGAGCTAAGCCCCAAAGGGACTTAGCGACTCGGACTCGGGCGCAAAGTGGCGCTTTGTTGGCACACTTTGCACTTAGCACGTCAGCATCGGCGCATGGCGCTTGTGCGCATTTGATGCACTCATGCGCTCGTTTTATGCGCGAGTTGCATGCGCGGGTGCTGAGCGGGCGCATGAGTGGGTGCTGAGCGGGCGCATGCGCGGCTATGCGCTGCTGCGCGCATGGGCGTATGAGTCGTGGGCGCATGGGCGCATGATCCTACTTATTGCGGGATGTGACGGTTATGGAAAGATATGATCAGTTATTCAAATCCGTTTTTTGTGGGATTTGAATTTAAACCGTTCATATCTTTTCGTAACTGATTGGCGGCTAGGATTTCTGTCATTTCTCTATAAATAATCTCTTCGTGTCTCTTTGAGAACTTACTTCGAAAAAGAGAGACGAAAAGAGATTTTGCTACTACCGCCACTGGGGTCCAAAGTGTTCGTGTGAATCCAGGAAAGAGGTGATAGCGAGCGTTCCAGAAGTTCTACGTGAACTTGCTCGGAGCAGATCGTGTGGAACGAATCTTACTTTGAGCAACGGTGATCTTCATCACCCCAGCAAGCAGAAATCAATCTCTTTCTTCTCCTTCCTCTACTCTTCTGCTAGTTGTAATTTGTTATGTCTGTCTGCAACTGCAATTGAAAGGAAGAACAGAAATTATTTCTAATTATTGTTTTTGCAGTAGCAAGTTGTAATCAAAATAATCTTATATAGTTGCTCGTTGGATCGAGGTATACCAGTGAGGAAACTTTTGTGTGAACTCCTGATCTCGACTTCAACTTATGGTTCTACCATCTTTGATTAAGCCTCGGGAATAATATATATATATATATATATATATATATATATATATATATATATATATTAAAGAGTTGTAGTCCAAGTGGTGAAGGTTTGGAGACATAAGTACCCGTCCATTTCAAATGGTAAACGCAAAATAGTGCTTTCACGATCATTTGACTTTTGTCGTTTCAGCCATTTTCTATGGTGAAAACAACAAAGGGTGGGAATCAAACATATTTCATTTGATGTTTCGGCCAAGACACTTATTGAAACAACAAACATTTCATACGGGAACCAAACTAGCTTTCAAAAACTCCCCAACTCTAACAAGAACTAACAAGAACATAAAGCTAGAAATTGTATAATGGCTCAATTCTTAACAGATAAAAAATGATTGAACCAGATTTGAGCTTCACACAATTCAATTTTTCACCAACTTTGGATGGTTAGTATAGTAGTAGGTTGTCAGCTTCTGACCTGAGCTGCAGCACCTTCACCAGTATGAAAATGATGGTAAATACCTCTTAATTGATGTGCGAGACTCCTATTAGCCATATATGGGTAAACTAGAAACCGTTCAGTAGGTGTCATGCAGAACCCTTGTAGAAGATTCTTGTGTTTCAAGATAATAAGTTCTTTCTGAAATTGTGGTTCTATACGGGTATCTTTTAGTCTCTTCACCGCCACCAGTGAACCATCTGCGAGTTGTCCTTTGTAAACGATCCCCAAGCAGCCGCTTCCCAATTGGTTATTTCGACTGAAGTTATCAGTAGCAACTTTGAGCTCCCGCAGAGAAAACCTTCTAAGCACACCTGAATGAGTTTCCAGACGATATTCCTCTACACCAAGGAAAAAAGTTGCACAGCTTACCATGTAATCAATCGTTATGAGCAATATACCAATGTTCTAAACCAAATACGAACCAGGTACATTAGGGTGGTAATATCGTGGTTTACGATGCCACCAAGCCAATCTAGTTGTAGGTAGTACAACAAACAGCGAATCAGAACGCCCACCATATCCTCCAGCAATTGCCTCGTTGCTAGATACACTGCTTTCTGTTGAAAAGAAGACAATAGGGAACATAGTATTAGAGATGGGAAGCACTGTCCATCTTGTTAAGCTGGCGAATAGTGGAGATATCTCAAGAGCAGAGTAAGCAGTCCAATGAGTACCTCATACCAGAATGGTGTCCATATCCATATTGTGTCTTTATTGGGTCAGATTGATGAGTCTTTCTCGAGGAATACAGAAAAATGGTGTTTGTATCCATATGGTATGTACCCGTATCTGTGTTGGTATTCGCACACCATAGATGACTACTAATTGTACCTATCTGAAACTGGTCATACACATATCCATATCGTGTCCTTATTTGTACTCGTGTCCGTATTCGTGCAACATAGATAACAATTATGGGAATGACGACGAGTGATAGACCTTGTGGCCGTGTTATCTATAGACTGTTTGTTGTTTTGTCCTATCATTTGTTGCTCGGGATTAATTATATGTTTGTTTATTTGTAGTTTTTCATCAACTCTATGGAATGTGAACTAATTACGTATTTACATTATGAATATTGAAATTATTGGACGGGCAACATCAGCCGCTCTCGTGGCCTGCAAGGGCAGACGCACCAACTGCATCAGCAGTGGGAGGGGCTTAGGGAAGAAGAGAAGATCAAAAAAAGAAGAAGGCACTCCTCTTCTATGTGCATCCTGATACCTTTTCGGTACAATTACCAGTTATTACACATGCAGACACAACGAGAAGAACAGGACATTAAATGATAAAGAAAGACAGTAGCAACCTGTACCTCGTTCATCCTCCGCAGTTACAAAAGAGTCTCCAGCGTCGCCTATTATAATTAATCAAATCAACGACAATAACATTAAGAGATTAATAACTAATATTTCAAATTAACAAGTAGAAATAAGAAAGGATCAACATAAGACTCTTCTAGAAATAGAAAGGTACTTGAGAAGGAGGGGAGGCGCGAGGAGAAAGCAGAGGAAGAGGACACGGAGCTGGGGCTGCGAGGCCGCCGAGGAGAAGGGTGCCAGTCGAATTTAGGCCTCGCTCCATTGTTTTTCTGTGACCACATCATCTCTACAAAGAGGAGAGGGTGTGTGAGGGTTGGCTGGCGAAGGGGAGAGTGGGTTGTGGGGGTGGACTTCCAAGTCTCCTCACTCGTTTTCTCTCTTATATTTGAACATTCTACTCTTCATTTTTCTTATGCCCGTGATAAAGACACTAAAAAATAATTCTGGACTAGTCCAGTCAGAAAGAATTTTTATTCAAAATAGTCTAAATTTTACTAGGATTGTCCACCATAGTAGGAGGAGGAGGTCTGGAGGAGGAGGCGGATGTATAAGGAGGAGGCGGAGATAGTAGGAGGAGGAGGTGGTGGGCAGGGGCTGTCAAAATTTTAGGACTGTCAATATTTTTGACAGTCCTAAATATACTTGACTGTCAAAAATTTGACAATCCTTCGAATTGGGAGGATTGTCAATAATTTTGACAGTCTTAAATATTTAGGACTGTCAAAAATTTGACAGTCCTCCCAATATGAAGGACTGTCAAAAATTTGACAGTCCTAGAAAAATTTGAACTAGTCTGAAACAATTTTTTCGATGACAAATTTGTAAATAACCAAACAAAAAATTTGGACTAGTCTAAGTAATTTTTGAAATGTCTTTAGAATTTGCCTTTTTTTATCTTTTCTACGTCATATACAAATGTTATAGCCTTCCACCTCCTAGACAGCCTTCCACCTCCTAGACGAACTCACTTTCTTGGATGACCCCTTTGGAACATCTAGATCCTTAATTATATTAGTTCATCGTTAAATTTAAATTTAGGATTAGGATTAAGTATAAAAAGAGGGGATTAGGTAGCAGCTTTTTTGTATTTGAAGAAAAAAAAAAGTCCATAATTGGCATGTGCTACACATTATTGTAATTGGATAACAATGTTACGGAGGATATGACTTTACATGAATTTAAAAATTCATAGTATTAATTTGTCTATTAAAATATTTAGAGTACCAAATTACATCTCAAGAATGGTTGAAGATATTTAGTTACAAATTAACCTTCAATATAATATAGAGTTGCAATCAAGCGTCGTCTAGCCAAGTTTGACACGTTGAACCTCGAATCATTAATCGCCTAAAGTTATCGAGTGTCTGAGTTGGAGCTTGGAGTCGAGCTTCAAAACTATGTTCAAACTTGTATTCTATTAGGCTTGTGCGGCCAGCCTTGGGATCCTTGATCAACCCGGTTCGATCACCTCTATATGAAAAACTTGGAGGGAAAACAAAGTCCAAGAAAAGATGCATCACATATAGCATAGGAACGTTAACGAAAAACAATAACTAAATATGCTGGGCAGTTTGGTTGAAAAGCGACAATCAAATCTCCAATTTAAATCAAAGCGGTAAGATGATCGTAGCTACGGAGATGCACACGTTGGAGGCTGGAAAAAGGTAATTGAGGATGTTTATCCATGCCTACCATGTATATTATTGTGATTCTTTTGGCAACAACATGATGCATCATTCATTGGAATGTGACCTGGCCAATACATGTACTTAATTCACTGGGATGCAACCTCCAAAGCCTAGTTTGATTTTCGAAAAAAAACGAGAGAAAGTTATTTCTTTATTTTTTTCGTTCCTTTTGATCCATTAATTTTTATTTTCGATGTTTGAAAAGGTAAAAAAATAAAAAAATTCACTTAGAAGGAGAAAAATAAACAGTATTTGCGTGAAAAAGGAGAAATTTGAAAATTTTGCATTTAGAAGATGAACCCTTAGAAAAATGGAGTGGGACGTTATTAGAGTTGGTGTCCCATGTGGAAAATGAGTGGAGGCGCTAACTCCACTAGTGCCCTACTATATTTCTTTTTGTAAGCGGTCATTTTTTTTACCGTTGAACTTTAAACGGTCGAATTTCTAAAGGTTGTAGATTTTAGGCTATATAAAGAAGGTGGGAGAAATTATTTCTTTCTCACAACAAACTTAATTTTTTTTCCCACCGCCATAAAAAATGAACAAAACAACGGAAAAGAAAACGTAACAACGGAGAAGGAAGATGTCGTCTCCGTATTTTTATCGTCAGATGAATTTGTCGACGGTTTGGACACACTATATCGTAGTTTTTAACGAGTAGCATAAATGCCAAAGAAGTCTCTCGGATGCAACTCATGTTCGATGCATGCATTATGGAAAACGATTGACATGGGTGCTTTCTTATGGCATTGAAAAACTATGTAGACATCTAAAAAATTGTTTGAGAAATTTTGACTTACCTCCCACTTTATTAATTTATCCATATCCAGGGTGCATCCCACATTATTCCATAATGTACAAGTCCTCATACTTTTGACGAAAACTGTCTCTTCCTAACGGTCAACTCGTTTGACTAATTTTTTTGACAAAAATACCCCCGTCTTCTCCCCCCCCCCCTTCCTTGCTACAGGCCCCCACTTCCCCCCCTCCCTCTCTGCCACCGACCCCCCTCCCCGTCGCTCGAAACCCCTCCCCGCCACCGCCCCCCCTCCTTGTTGCTCGAAATCCCTCCCCGTCGCTCGAAACCCCTCCCCGCCACCGTCCCCGTCGCTCGCCCCAGCTCCCCCCCACCCCGCCCACGAGCAGTGCGGCAGCACACGAGCAGCGGCGCGCGTGAGGCAACGGCTGCTTCTTTTGTTCAATAAGTACATTTTGGAGAGGGGCCGGTGGCTGGGAGGGGGGAGAGGGGGGCCGGTGGCTGGGGGGGGCGAGCGGCGGCGGTGGCGGGGAGGAGGGAGCGGCGGCGTCCTGCTTGCGGGGGAGGAGTGAGAGTAGGGGTGAGCATTAATAGGTTCAAACCCGAAAAAAGAACCGAACCGAACCGAATTTGCTATTCGGTTCGGGTGCAAAAGATAACGGGTCGGATTCGGTTATAAAAATCATTTTATTCTGTTATCGGGTTCGGATTCGGTTATTGTGTTCGGTTTCGGTTTAAAACCGAAACCGAATTAGTATCTAAAATTACTATAATACCCTCAGCCCTAAACCTCAGTATATATCATAATTTCCTCTCTCTCTCTCCTCTCCTCTCATTCTCTCTCGTTCCCTAGCCGCTCGCTCCGCTCCGCTCCTTCCTGAGGAAAAAAAACCCTAATCCCTATCCCTACCTAACACCGCCTCTCACCGCCAGTAAACACCGGTCACCACCTCCCTGCTTGCTTCTCAGACTCTCTCCTTCTCTCACGGTCACCTCCTCTCTTCTCCCTCTCTCTCACACATCTCCCACCTCCATGCATGTGACTTTCCTCCATCTCAGTGCCGGCCAACGGCTATTTTCTGACAAGTTCAACCTCTCTTGTTGAGTCTCTTCTCCACCCTGTAAGTAATTTTTTTAATTTTTTTATTTTTGTTATATTTTGTTTCATTAGACAAGATTCTTACTCAGATCTCGTTTTAATTTCTGTTATATGTTCAGATCTCCTAGATCTACATCTCAATCTCTGTTCAGATCTCCAAGTCCACTTTGTAAGTATCTCTGTTCACATCTCTTAGTTACAGTTTATAAATTGTAGATCTATAAATTGTAGATCTATACTTTGTAAGTATCTCTGTTCACATCTCTTAGTTGCTAGTTGGTAATTAGTCTTAGAGGTTACTTTATAAATTGTAGATCTATACTTTATGTTACTTTATAATTTCTGTTATATGTTCAGATCTCCTAGATCTACATATCGATCTCTGTTATATTCATATTTTTTTAGATCTAGAAAAAAATGTATAGTTTGTAAATCTACAATAAATGTATTGTGGTTGTATAGTTTGTAGATCTAGAAAAAAATGTATAGTTTGTAGATACTATATAATTAGTTCTGTTATATGATTACTTGTGTATATTTTCACATTGTAGATCTAAAATATTTTTTTTTAGTACATGTCTTTGTAGATCTAAAATTGGAGTGTTATACTGTTATATGATTATTTGTGTATATTTTAACTAATTAGTTCTGTTATATGATTACTTGTGTATATTTTCACATTGTAGATCTAAAATATATTTTTTTAGTACATGTCTTTGTAGATCTAAAATTGGAGTGTTATACTGTTATATGATTATTTGTGTATATTTTAACTTTTTATAAATGTATTGTGGTTGTTGTGTTGTTTAATATATTTAGAATTTACTATATGATTATTTGTGTATATGTTTTTAGATATAGAAGAAAATATATAGTTTGTAGATCTACAATAAATGTATTAGTATACTATATAATTAGTTCTGTTATATGATTACTTGTGTATATTTTCACTTTGTAGATCTAAAATGTAATTTTTTAGTACATGTCTTTGTATTAGTTATATTGTTATTTGATCAATCTGAATTACTATATATGTTGGCTGGAAATGGAATTTGTTTGCAGGGCTGGCCAACTATGCTTATAGTGCCAGTTTGCACAAATATCGCATTGTGCAATGGCCAGTTTGCCAAAATGCTTATAATCTGATTTTTTTTATTGTCTTATATGATTTTAGCACAGTTTGTTATCTTATATTAGTTTTTGAATGATTTTGGCACAATTTGTTAGTGCTTTGTTAAGTTTTTGAATAATTTTGGCACAATAATGATATTGGCTGATAAGAACAGATATTTCTTGTTTTGTTTAGTGCTTGGTTAAGTTTTGAACATTATTTCTTGTTTTGTTTAGTGCTTGGTTAAGTTTTGAATATTTTAAACTGATAAGAACAGATAAGTTGTAAAACCACACTTTCTTATATCTTATTCTTATATGATATTTACTGATAAGAACAGATAAGTTCCTTAGCATTTTTAACTGAGTTTTGAATATTTTTAACTGAAATAAAATAAATATTCTGAAATGAAATGATATTGTCTGATAAGAACATATAAGTTGCTTAGTTTGATACTTTTTTTACAAAAAGTATCTGAGTTACTTTATAAAAAGTTGCTTAGTTTGTTTACTGATAACTGAAAATTGAAATAATATTTAAACTGAAATGAATATTTGAATATTTTAAACTGATAAGAACAGATAAGTTGTAAAACCACACTTTCTTATATCTTATTCTTATATAATATTTACTGATAAGAACAGATAAGTTTCTTAGCATTTTTAACTGAGTTTTGAATATTTTTAACTGAAATAAAATGAATATTCTGAAATGAAATGATATTGTCTGATAAGAACATATAAGTTGCTTAGTTTGATACTTTTTTTACAAAAAGTATCTGAGTTACTTTATAAAAAGTTGCTTAGTTTGTTTACTGATAACTGAAAATTGAAATGATATTTAAACTGAAATGAATATTTGAATATTTTAAACTGATAAGAACAGATAAGTTGTAAAACCACACTTTCTTATATCTTATTCTTATATGATATTTACTGATAAGAACAGATAAGTTCTTTAGCATTTTAACTGAGTTTTGAATATTTTTAACTGAAATGAAATGAATATTCTGAAATGAAATGATATTGTCTGAAATGAAATAAAATTTTTGGCACATTTTGAAATCTTATATATTATTTACTAAAATTACTTTCTTATACTAAAATTACTATCAAAAATTAATAGGTCATTTATTGCGTCAAATAAGTCAAGTTCATGGCATCAACATCATACTCATGCAATGTGCGTTTTCTTATCTTCAGTTTCATTTTGTGAATTTGCTTTTGAATTGAAATATATTTTGTTTTCATGTTTATTTTAGATGTCAAGCGAAGCTCAACCTATTGAGCTTGAGGTTCCAGTTGTGAGGGGAACAAGTTCCCAAGGTACAAATGACCCTGACCCAATTATTTGTAAACTCAAAGCCAAAAACAAACGGATTGGAAAAAAAAGGGCTATTTATTGGGATAAATTTAGACAATTTCAAGAGAATGGGAACCCAAAAGCAGAGTGTAACTACTACAAAAAACAGTATTATTGTCACCCCGTAATTAATGGGACCTCCTCAGTTAGAAATCATTGGCTTATATGTCCCCTTAATCCAAAGCATAAAGGTCCTTCTCAATCAATATTGAGTATGAAATGTGTTGAGAAAGGCAAGTCAACTCTCACTAGTTGGCAATTTAATCAAGAGTCCGTAAGGAAGGCCTTGTCTTATATGCTAATTGTCGATGAGCTTCTATTTCGGTTTGTCGAGGGCGAGGGCTTCAAACGTTTCGTTTCTATTGCATGTCCGATGTTTGGTGTACCGTCGAGATGGACCGTTGCACGAGATTGCTATAATCTTTATACTAGTGAGAGGACAAAGTTAAATGCTTATTTTAGGGAGTCCAATCAAAGGGTGTGTCTTACGACGGACACATGGACATCTAATCAAAAGATAAACTATATGTGTCTTACGGCACATTACATTAATGAAGATTGGAAATTACAGAAAAGAATTATCAACTTTTGTCCAATTTCAAGTCATAAAGGCGAGGCTATTGGGAGGGAAGTTGAGTCATATTTGATTGAGTGGGGCATTGAGAAAATTTTTACAATCACCGTTGATAATGCTAGCTCTAATGATGTTGCTATTGCTTATCTAAGCAAAAAGTTTGCACAACGGAGAAATAGTATTCTTCAATGCAAGTATTTACACATGCGTTGCATTGCACACATTATCAATCTTGTTGTAGTAGATGGGTTAAAAATGATGTCTTCTTCAGTTGCTCGTGTCCGGAGAGCTATTAGCTATGTTAGACAATCTCCTTCACGTTTTCAAAAGTTTAAAGATTGTGCTCAAATTGAAAAAATAGAAAGCAAGAAATTATTGTGTCTAGATGTGAGCACCCGTTGGAATTCAACATATTTGATGTTGGATACGGCCCAAAGGTTTCAAAGTGCCTTTGAGAGATTCCAAGACGAAGATCTTTCATTCAAAAGAGAACTTGAGGGTGAGAATTTGTTTCCAACCGAAGAGGATTGGATGAATGTGAGACGGTTGTGTACGTTTCTAGAACATTTCTATGAATTCACCTTACGTGTGTCGGGCTCTTTATATGTCACTTCAAACAAGTTTTTTGAAGAGATTGCATGTATTGATTTTCTCTTGAAGAATGCTAAGAGTAATGGCGACTTCGAGTTGTCTATTATGGCGGATAAAATGAGAGAGAAATATGATAAATATTGGGGGGACGTTGAGAAGATGAATATGGTTGTCTTCATTGCGCCACTCTTTGATCCAAGGCAAAAGTTTGCATATTTGGAATGGTGGCTATATCAACTCTATGGCCAATCAAAGGGTGACACCATGCTAGAGAAGGTTAAAATTGTTGTTTATTCCATGTTTGAAGAATACAGAAAGTTGTATGCACCTATAGTTTCTTCTACAACTAGTGAAATGACTGAATCTCCTACCATCGAAGATCGTCCAGTCTTCAACTTGAAAAGTATGATGAAGGCTCAATATAAAAATCATAAAATGAAAACTGTTGGTTGTGATAATAAATCTGAGTTGGATTGTTATCTTGTTGAGCCCACCGAAGCCGATGAAGATGAGAATCCTAATTTTGATCTCTTGGCTTGGTGGAAAATCAACTCTCCTCATTTTTCTGTTCTTTCAAGAATGGTTCGTGATATCTTGGCCGTTCCTATATCTACAGTAGCTTCGGAGAGTGCATTTAGTACCGGTGGTCGGGTCCTTGATGCATTTAGGAGTTCTTTGACACCTAAGATTGTTCAGGGTCTTATTTGTTCTCAAGATTGGTTTAGGACTTGTTCCGATCGATCTATTGTTAGTAATCTTGAAGAGAATTTGGAATCCCTCGATAAACTTGAAAGAGGTATCATTTTATATAACAATTTATATCACATAATGTTATTTTTTTGTTTTTTACTTGTATTGATTGTTCCTGTAATTTTTTATACTTGTGTAGATTTAAGCCAATTGATGGGTTCAACCTCAAGCGATGTTTGAAAAGTTATTATTTGGAATCTGGATTGTTACTTTGGTTTGGATTATGTCATATTTAACACTGTCACTGAAATGTGTAGCCAGGCCCCAGGTTTTCAGTTTTCACTAAACAATGCACTACCTCATTTTGGAATTTGGATTATGTAATATTAAACACTGTCACTGTCACTGAAATGTAATATTATACCGGACACTAAACAATGCACTACCACATTTTGGATGTGTATAAGTATAACTGCACATTTAGACATTATATATAGCTAGGGATAGATACTACAATGCACATTTGGATTACAGTTACTCTTTTTATTCCATTATATGTTGCTAACAAGTATGTGAAGAAAATTGCAATGATGATATGGCATTAGTAAGTGGATAGATACTACAATGCAATGCATTATTTTTTTATGCACAATTGCCTATCTGAGCTTCAAATAATTGCAATGATGATATGATGATATGGCATTAGTAAGTGGACAGATACTATAATGCATCACTTTTTGATGCACAATTGCCTATCTGATCTGAGCTTCAAAGACTTCAAACCATACTTTCTCTTGCTCCATCATGCAGACTTCAAACCATACTTCAAGATTCTCAATGTGTGCTAAGTCTGCCACTTTCAATCAGTGATGTTCCTGCAGTTGCTCATTGTCTCCCTTCATTAATCAAACAGAGGTAAAGGCTCAAAACAGTTATAAGAATATTGATGCTATCTTATTTTTCCACTGTGGCTACTGTGAATGGCTACTGTGGCTACTGTGAATGCAAAAAAATCTATACATTGATAGTAGCCCATAAATCTAAAAGGCTACTCACTACTGTGGCTACTGTCAATGCAGGAAAATCTATACTAGCTAGTATCAATGTAGTTATGCTCATGCATTAAGTTTTACATTGATGCTATCTTAGTTTTCTACATACTGATAGTTTAATCTTTCATGTTTCATCTATCATTTGATTGTTTCATGTCTCCATCAACAAGCACATCTCAAATATGCAGCAAGTCTAGTTGGTTACTTGGTTTGTCCTGAAATTTTCATCATCAGGGATTCAGACATTCATCATAAGTTATATATTGTACTTGCCAGTATGTTTTGCTTCTTTCTGAGTCCTGACTGTTCATGCTTGTTAAAGATTGATAGTATCCTATAAATCTAAAAGGCTACTGTGGCTACTGTGAATGCAGGAAAATCTATACTAGCTATGTAGTTATGCTCATGCATTTAGTTTTATATTGATGCTATCTTATTTTTCCACATACTGATAGTTTAATGTTTCATGTATCATTTGATTGTTTTATGTCTTTATCAACAAGCATACCTCAAGTATGCAGCAAGTCTAGTATGGCAATTTGCAAAGAAAGTCTAAGCTTAACAAATCTGGAGCAAGTCTAAGCAAAGGAGTGGGGCCAGTGGGCTACACCATTTGTAATGTTTGGCAAGGAATGTCTTAACAAATCTGGAGCTTAACAAATCTGGAGCTGTGTATAACTGTATATAATGACCCATTTATATTGTTGTGAGTCTTGTGACTTGTTTGCATAATTAAGAAACTTGAGTATAAGAAGGAAGAAAGCTGTGTAATGTGTATATATTGCTGTGTATAACTGTATATAATGGCCCTTCTATATTGCTGTGAGTCTTGTGACTTGTTTGCATAATTAAGAAACTTGAGCATAAGAAGGAAGAAAGCTGTGTAATGTGTATATATTGCTGTGACTATTCTAAGAAAGCTGTGTGTATGAATTTTTATGGAATTTTTGACAAGTGTTTGGTCCAGGCCCAGTAACAAAAAATGGCCCAGTATCAAAAAATGGTCCAATTATCCGGCCCACTATAAAAAATGGCCCAACCGAATAAACCGATTAAGCCGAATAAACCGATTAAAAAATCTCGGTTCGGTTATATTCGGTTTTTCCAAATTTTGGTTCGGTTTCGGTTTAATTTAAAAAAAATTTGGTTTAACCGATTTTCCAAAATTCGGTTCGGTGGAAACCGATTAAACCGATTACTCAGCCCTAAGTGAGAGGAAAGAGAAATGAGAGGGGCATTTTGGTCAAAAAATTGGTCAAAGCAGTTGACCGTCATGACTGGACGAATTCCGTCAAAAGTTGAAAGACTTGTACATTAAGGAAAGAATGTGGGGTGCACCCTGAATATGGATAAATAAAGTGGGGGGTACATCAAAATTTCTCTAATTGTTTCTAATATCTTGTTTGAAGCAGCAATCTTAGACAATTGTATTCTTAATTTTTGCCAGTTGTAAGTCATTTATTTATTTGAAAAATTACAACAAAGAATTTCTACTTTACACAATAAGTACATTTCCTTTTCCTATCAAACATTGAGAGAACATTGAGAGAGAGAGAGAGAGAGAGAGATGACTAGTACTGTTGATATGGTATGTTGGGTGTCATATTTAAGTATAGTATAAGCACATAGGAATATCCTGAGGACATATTTGGAATGCCAGAATATGTCACAAGATATTCCATTATGAGATTATTGTCATAATGATTGAGATCATTGTATTAATGACTGTAAGGCTATATAATATCAATGAGACAATCAATAAAATAATCAACTAATTTCAACATGGTATCAGAGCCAAGTTTCCACAAACCCTAGCCGTCACCAAGCTTCCACAAACCCATAGGAGGATTTCCTAGATCTCCTCTACCGAACTCTTCCATGCCCCCCCCTTCTTCCCTTCTCCGCCCTTCGCAGGCCGTCCTTCGCTGTTGCTGCCCCGTCCTGCTACTGCTGCGGCTACTACTGCTGCTGCGGCTGCTGCGACTGCTGCTGCGACGGTGGCTGTGACATGCGTGCTGCCGCCTCCTCCGCACCAGCACGAGACAGCGCCTAATAGGGATGCCTAGATCTGGAAAAAGGGGGGACATGTTCGGATCTAGGAGTGAACGACGAGGACGAGCGTGAGTCGTGGAGCAGACGTGACATGATTGGATAGACGACACATCGATGGAGGAGATCATCAAGAAGCTAGATTCTGCAGAGGTTGCGACGTTGATGAAGTTGTTGACGATGTCGGCTGGTGAGAACACGACACGAACATCGTCGGAGTTGAAGCTTCCCTCCATCGATCTGAAATTAGATGGACCAGCCACCTATCTGAGTTGGTCACGGCGGATGAGAAGAACCCTCGCAGGAAAAAATATGGAGGGGTTCCTGACGGGCGAGGCGACAGAGCCGGACGAGGGCTCGACAGGACACGATGAGTGGAAGTCCACTCATATGGTGATCTATATCTGGCTTCTTAACTCCTTAGTCCAGTCTATTGTCGCCATAGTAGACGGTATCGGGATAGTGAAAGATATGTGGGAGAAGTTGAGAAGGACCTATGATGGTGTGGGAAATAACTTACGGGTCTTCCAGATAAAGGGGGAGATTGATGACACCGTACAGGGAGAGAAGACGGTGCAGGAGTATGCCACGGAGTTGGAGCGTCTGTGGTTGGATTATGATCACTCCTCAGATCGGGCGAGCTGCGGGGACCCTAAGTGTAAGGAGAGACATGTGTGTCTGCAGGAGAGGACGATGAAGTTCCTCAAAGGGTTGACTGCAGCTTTCGCACAGAGGACGGCCCTACTTCTAGCCCAACCAAAGATCCCTAGCCTTGAGGAGGCTATCTCAGCCATGATCCAAGAGGAGACACGCATCAGGCTGCAAGCCGGGACAGGTGGTCCCCCCGAAGCAAAGTCAGCACTAGCGATCACCAGCTCAGGAAACACAGGATCTAAGGGAGAGCCCTGGCTGCATAACCAGCAGTGCTACAACTGTGGGGAGATGGGTCATCATCGGTATGCTTGTACCAAACCACCTAGGGAGGGAGATTCAGGCGGTGGACGAGGACCGTTCGATGGACGAGGATATAATGGAGGACATGGTCGTGTTCGAGGGGGTAGACGAGATGGCCGAGGAGGTTATCGGGCGAACCTCCTGATATCAGAAGGGAACGGAGAAGCTGATGGCACCTTTACTGTGGAGGACCAGGCACTGGGAGACATAAGGAGTAGAACAGAGGAGGCGTCCACCTCATTCTTTGTTAGGGGCAACGCTGCCATGCATGCCCATCCATCAGAAGGTATTGACGAATCACTTGCCCTTGCGTCTATCTCTTTCCTTAAATCATCAGACTGGATTATCGACTCGGGAGCATCTCGGCATGTGACGGAGAATGCTAGTGAGTTTTCTTCCTACACTCACCTAGCATCAGCAGACATCATTCAGACAGCTGATGGCACTTTCCAGCCAGTGGTCGGTAAGGGTACTGTTAATTGTACAGGTTCAGTAAGATTATCTAATATTTTATATGCTCTATCCTTTCCAGTCAGTCTCTTTTCCATTTTTCTATAATCCTCCAACTTAAATGCATTATTTCTTTTGATATTCCTAAGGTGACCTTCCAGGAGAAAGGGACAGGACGAAGCCTTAGGACTGGCACTTGGCATGAGGGACTATGGTACCTAGATCGAGAAGGACTGGACTCAGATTGGTATCTATGGCAGATAAGGCTGGCATAGAAGGACTGCAGCAGAGGACTGAGGATACCTTGATACTCCATCATCGGAGGATGGGACATTCTTCCTTTGATACTCTAAGTATGTTGTATCCAGAGATTTATACAAAAACAAATAAAGAGAAATTAGTATATGATGCGTGCGAGTTAGGAAAACTTACTAGGAGCTCATATGTTGGCACGGGTCATAGGAGCACTTTTGCTTTTGAGGTAGTACATTCTGATGTCTGGGGTCCATGTGCTACTAACACTATGAATGGTTATAAGTACTTTGTTTCTTTCATTGAGTGTGCCTCTCGTGTTACCTGATTATATTTGATGAAAAATAAGAATAATGTACCTGCTTATTTTCGGGATTTCCATAAGCATGTCCAGACTCAGTACAAAGCAGTTGTGAAGGTACTGAGGTCTGACAATGGAACGGAGTATACCAACAGGACGCTTGCAGAATAACTGTCAGCACACGGAATACAGCATCAGACCACATGTGCATACACACCAGCACAAAATAGAAATACAGAAAGAAAAAACAGACACCTTCTGGAGGTCGCAAGAAGTATGATGATCGACATGAATGTCCCACAGAGTTTGTGGGGGCATGCAGTGTTGACAGCAGCTCAACTCATCAACAGGATACCCTCGAAGGTCCTCGGATGGAAGTCCCTATGTGAGGTATTGCAAGGCAATAATAGTGGGATACTCCCACTGAAGGTGTTTGGGTGTGTGTGTTTTGTGAAGGACAACAGGCCATCAGTTGGAAAACTTGACCCTAGAGCGGTCAAATGCATCTTCGTAGGCTACTCGGCGACCCAGAAGGGGTATGTGTGCTGGAGTCCAGTAGAGAAGAAAAAGTTTGTCAGTATGGATGTCCACTTTCGGGAGCATGAGCCATACTACCGCCAGGACAAAACTTCACACAATACGCCTAATACTGCCAATATTAGGCGAGAGGGGGAGATGGAGAACTTGGTGGTAACCGATTTAGAAGTTTGGCATGGAGGCACGGAGAAGGGACAAGAAGGTGAAGGTGTTAGGCCTACGGCTCAGGGAGAGTTACTTACCTACAGCAGGAGAGAGAAGCAGGGCTAGTATCGACAGGGCCAGTGTCAAGTCCCTTGCCTGCGTTCGTCCCAACTCCTGAGGCACCGACACCAACCCCCTTCAGGTGATACCCCCTCCTTCACAAGATATCATTCTGCCTACTTTTACTCCTCCCACACCACTATCTGTACGGAGGACCACTCGCAGCAATGTAGGAAATCCTCCAAACAGATATGGTTGGGATATTGCTCAGTTTGTTTCTTATGACCATATCCCTTCTTCTCATGAAGCATTTATAGCATCTTTGGATAGTATTACTGTACCTAACAATTGGCAGGTTGCCAAGAATGATCCAAAGTGGAAAGCGGCAATGCACGAGGAGTTGGGAGCTCTGGAGAAGAACCACACTTGGGAGCTTGTGAGACTGCCAGAGGGGAAGAGAGCAGTTGGATGCAAGTGGGTCTTTACCGTGAAGCAGAACCCAGATGGACAGGTTGAGCGCTACAAAGCTCGACTAGTAGCCAAATGATACAGTCATACGTACGGCATCGACTATGACGAGACCTTTGCACCAATTGTAAAGATGAGCACTGTCAGGACTCTAATTTCTCTGGCAGCGAATGGTGGATGGAAGCTACACTAACTGGATGTGAAGAATGCGTTTTTTTACGGAGATCTAGTGGAGAAGGTGTACATGGAGATACCACCAGGATTTGGCACCAATCAGACAGTAGGCAAGGTCTGCAGGTTAAAGAAGTCCCTCTATGGACTGAAGCAGTCTCCTCGAGCGTGGTTTGACAGATTCAGAAGGGCGATGATAGGGATGGGATATCAGCAGATCAATGCTGATCATACTATGTTCTTCCGTCAGAGTGAAGGCCACATCACCATGCTTGCGGTGTATGTGGACGATATGATTATCACAGGAGATGATGAGTAGGAGATCGCCCAACTCAAAGGAAAGCTTGGCAAGGAATTCGAGGTGAAGGATCTCGGCCTTCTTCGGTACTTCCTTGGGATTGAGATTGCTCGAGAAGCAGAGGGGGTTGTTCTCTCTCAAAGGAAGTATGCACTGGACCTTCTCACAGAAACTGGGATGTTGGGGTGCAAACCTGCAGCGACACCAATAGATCAGAGGTTCAAGATTGATACTGAGGCTGGAGAACCAGTTGATCGGGACAGATACCAGAGACTGGTTGGCAAGTTAATCTATTTGAGCCACACACGTCATGATATCTGCTTTGCAGTAAGTGTGGTGAGCCGCTACATGCATGACCCACGGAAGGGTCATATGGATGCAGTGTATCAGATTCTGAGGTACTTGAAAGGTGCTCCCGGGAAGGGACTAATATTCAGGAAGAACAATCACGTGAGCATCGAGGGCTACTGTGATTCTGACTGGGCTAGTTGTGCTGATGATAGGAGGTCTACCTCGGGATATTGCATATTTGTAGGAGGTAACTTGGTCTCCTGGAAGAGTAAGAAGTAGTCTATGGTGGCCAGATTGACAGCTGAAGCAGAGTACAGAGCTATGGTCTTGGGAGTTGCAGAGCTGCTATGGTTGAAGAATATGCTGGTGGAGCTGAAGCTGGATCAAGGAGCCAAGATGAAGCTGTGGTGTGACAATCAGTCAGCTATTAGTATCGCCAATAATCCAGTACAGCATGACAGGACCAAACACATCGAGATTGATAGATTCTTCATCAAAGAGAAGTTGGATAGTGGATTACTGGAGCTTGGCCATGTTCCAACCAGGGATCAAGTAGCAGATGGACTAACCAATGGACTCGCCTCAGTGAGCATGATTAGAGGATGTGACAAGATGGGCTTAGTGAATATCTTTCACCCATCTTGAGGGGGAGTGTTGATATGGCATATTGGGTGTCATATTTAAGTATAGTATAAGCACATGGGAATATCCTGAGGACATATTTGGGATGCCAGAATATGTCACAGGATATTCTATTATGAAATTATTGTCATAATGATTGAGATCATTGTATTAATGACTGTAAGGCTATATAATGCCAATAAGACAATCAATAAAATAATCAACTAATTTCAACAAGTACATTTCAAAGATAACAATAACTATAACTTGAAAAAAATTTATAGAAATTGAGGTGTTTTTACAACATCAAAGATGACAATAATTGTAAAAATTATATTACAAAGACAACATTTAAAAGAAGACAACAATAAATTTAAAAAAAATTATTACAAAAGTTTGTTACAAAATTTTATTACAACATTAAAGATAACATTTTACTCTCTTGGCTGACTAGTACATTTTCTTTTGTTGTGTCTTAGTCCACCACAATTACTGCAATGTAAATCTCTTATAGGTAAAACCTTCTTTTGTTGTGTCTTATGAATTGAAATAATAGAACTATAGTTTGATTCTTGCAATGTATCTTTAGACTTATGCAAGTAGAGTAGCTTATGGTTTTAAGTAGACTATCTTACATGCTAATGTAGTAGAACTTACTTTCGCACTGTTGCAATGTTCATCACATAGACTATGCCACTGTTTGAAATACTTCGTAGAATATAGTATACTCAGATTAGCCGGATGACTATCGAGTAGTCATTCCGAGGCAGAGTCAGAAATATAGAAAGTTTTCGGGACTGTTAGGTCGTCAAGGCAGTTCTCGAACCGAGAGCGGCATAAAGATAGTATATTAAACATAGAAGAAGGAATGGCTCGAGGAGCCTAGTATAGTTTGAGATTCAAAGAATGGTTTGAGATGTACAGAAGAAGAGATAGAGAAGAAGAAAATAAAGAAGAAGAACATGCATGGTCACGGACAACTTGTGCACAAGGTTTTGGATTCTCGGATGATCGTCGGGGCACTAGGATCGTGTCGGCCTAAGAGGAACATGGTACTGGAGACCTTCAAGGATGGTGCAAAGCTTATTTGAAGGGTGCATAGCAGTATGTCGTAGCTCGAGACTCTCGGAGTAGTTTGCACCTACCCTGGATGTTCTCGCCTACTAGTGTCCAAGATGGCTTGTGGTGACAGTAACCTTTTTATATAGATTAAGTCAGCTCGTTAGCAGCAATCCGCGTGCGAGTCATTGGATTTGAGGCAAGTAACAAATACACGGCAACCCGCATGCAGGTCGTTAATTATCCAAAGAATGGATGCATTGCACGCAACACATAATTGAGTATATCACATCTATATAGTTTGAACATATCATGTCTGAGATAGACACGTTCGTGACAATCTAAGTTTTTATATGCTTTTCTTTGTTTCTTGATATATATGTTGGCTGACTTGATGTATCTTGGTTAGGGAAGGACGAATGGTAAGTATCAGTAAGTGTCACGCCCCACTTCCAGAATACTGGATAAATACGGGGACTGACATGGCCAACTTCACCTTGCAGAATATCGAAGTAAGCTGCAATATGTTAAGGTTGTCTAGAGGACAGATGGGCGAACACTAGCATGCTATGACGTCAATCCTAAGGCCGACAAATCTTATTATCTCAATCCATCAACAACAATCTCAAGAGTATATCATACATGAAAGTAAAGAGACATCCCAAATTACATGTCATATATGATCATGAAGCTAGTGAATACAAAATGTTGCACTAGCGGAGTATAATTATATATGATCAAATATACCAGCCATGGTCTAATATATACATCATATTGACCGTAGTCTCAAAAATAAAAGGAGGTAGCTCTGCCCCTTACTAAACATCACAAAATAAAGTAATCAAAACGAGGGGTGAATGAAAGAAACCCACTCGCGAACTTCGGCTGCAGTCCTACGAGTGCGAGCCATCTTGCTGGAAGTGCGGTAGATCCTGGTTCTCTTCGGGGTAACCTGGCCATGCAAAGCCAGTGGGGTCAGAACCCCAAGCAACAAGTACCACAAAGGAGCTCAAGATAATAGACAAAATATATCACAACATTAGCAGAAAAGAGACAAATAAGCATAATTATGGGTCAAGACTTGTACGGTACCAATGTACTTGTCTTAAAATAAAATTAAAAGAACATATAACAAGTGCTATAATGAAAGTAAAGCGACGAGTGATAAGAGAGGATAGGAACTACCTTGGATTAGGACCACAACCCTTAACCCAAATAAGGACTGAGATTACAGGCCTTCACCCGAGCAGAACCTAGCACCCTAACCATGCGCCAAAAGAATGAATTAAAAGGACGAGCTAAACAAATAGACAAATATTCATTCCACAGCCAAACATGCCTATGGCTTGCTATAATTAACTAACTAGGGTTATCATAACCTAGTTACTGACTCCCTCTTCTCTATCCATTCCTACTCTTTCGATCTATCAAAAGAGATCAGGCCAGTCCTGGGTCTCAGGCGCAAGAACCAAAGCAAAGGAAATCGCTCTATTACAAATACATGTTTTGAAGAATATAGCTACCACTGGCACTGCAGTTAACCCGGATGGCCAAGGGTACGCTTGTTGAGTAAATTTAAATGCGCATACAACATCACAACAACATAACTAGTTACTTGTTATAAATAGAAATTTAACTTATAAGAATAAACTTAAACTTGTGAATTATAAACTTTACTTATAAACATAAACTTGTCTTGTAATCATAAACTTATCTTATAATGTGCCGCAGCACGCGTAAACTTGGTCAGTCATGGAGCCCTTGCCTAGTAGGGTTATTCCATGATGCATCGGTATAAAACCCCTAATTCTGAAAACCGTATTAATTTTATTATTATTAATTATTTTAATTTATTTATAGTAATTATAAGCTAAATAGAGGAGATAGATTTTATTTAATTTTTATTTGAGGTGTTTGTGCATTTAGATGATTTATGGAGCAATTATAAATTTTTTCTAATTTATTCCATGTAGGAGACCCTTTGGACAGTTGCTAGCTTAATGGTATGCACCAATAAAAATTTTAGAATTTTATATATGCATATATATATAATTAATTAGGAAAGAAATTCCTATTGGATCTCAACCCGAAACCCAAACACCCTACCCGCTGGAACCCACTACCCATTTAGCCCCTACCCGGACCCATTAGGAGAAGAAAATATCAGAAACAGTAGCAAAAACCAACTTTCCTTTCCCTTCTCCACGCGTGTGAGCCTTCTCATTCCACCGCTTCTTATCTCTATTATTACTAAACTCTCCTCAACCGAAACCAAGCCAAAGAAAGAAAGAAACAGCAGCAGCAGTGGCTTTTGAGACCACTAAATATTTCCCACTGCCTCTTGATCTCTATATATATTGCAAACTCTCCCAAACCCTAACCCCACTTCTTACACTAAACATAACACTATTTTGGACGTGCACTACAGAACTCTTGCTCGGCAAGTATACCTTGTCATCGTATTATTATTTACATTCCATATGATGCCTGCATAATTTATTTCTGCTTAGTTAGTTCATTTAAATGCTAAATAAATTGTGCGTCCAAGGAAACTTGGGTGCAACGACGATGTCGTCGTATCATATTTTATTTATGTATATTTTGGACTTACTTTATGAGACCACCCTATCATTATGGAGCATCATTAGGTTCATTGGCCGTGACACAGTTGTTACACGAGTTGTGAGTCTCATATAGATCACGGACTGCGTGACAGGTCTGGCCTCCTGTACGTATTGACCGTGCATTAGGGATGACTGATGATAGAAACTTTGTATGCTAGTAGACCTGGCATTTATTTAGAGATTTTATTGTATCATGAATGTGGCATGCTTAGAGAATGGGATGGAAAGAACAACAAGTAAGACATTTGGGCTCCTTTGCACTTTCCTTTTATGTAACCCGTACGCTCCACCGGAGATACGCGGTCGTGATGACCCCTATACTACTTGGCGGCCTCTGTCGTTCAAAAGACGACATGCTTTGTAGGCCCCTGATTCTCCGAGAGAATCATGCCAATCCCACTATATGGCCAGATAGCCCACTTGTGGAAAGTTGTTCTCAAACTGTATTCATTTAGACGGTTAAGCGACCCATTAGATGTTTATTTTTCAATACTTATTAGCATATTATTATGTATCTTGTTACGTCCCTCTGAGGAACTGGTCCCTTTCCATATATGGACGAGCAGGAGTATCCGCAGGAGTACGGACCTGGACCTGACTCTACTTACCAGACTGAGGATGTCTTACCTTCAGAGTACCTATGATTTTATTATCGCTGTTTAGGGATCCTTGTTGATACTTCAGTATAGTCATTTTGTAGTAAATTTATTTCCATCCGACTATCAGACTTGATACTCATCTTGGATATTCAGTTATTATTCAGCTCTTTATTCCTACTGATTATTTGTGATGTGGATGAGATATAGATTCTGTGTGTACCATTGGTGGATTGAATATTCATGTACAGCGTACGTGTGTATATGGTTTCCATATATTGGATTTCGTATACATACGGCTGGGCGTGTTACACATTCCTAGTCCTACGTATTTTGGGACTGGGGCGTGACAATCGGGCCCTTAGAGATCGGGCTAGCCGGTAGCGCAATATTATTTTCTTCCAATGATCTAGGTAAATCTTATCTTGTTTAATCATTACTAAATTATTTTAAGTTCTCGAGTCGTGGACACTTGAGAACTTTTCCATAATGACGAATCACGGGTACGAGCTTTTCATGAGTTATCGTATCCGCGGCTCGTGATACATTAGGCAATACTCATACTCTATTGTCTGATGCCAAATGTAATGGATTTTATACACAAATATTTCTACGGTGTCGTGAAGATTGTGAACTTGCACATAAACTGGTCTGGTAACATAACTTGTATCAACATAGGAAAGTACACAGCAATAATCACTAAAAGAAACTAACAACGAACATAATTAAAATAAACACAAAATGTGCACTGTCATGCCCCGATCCCGAAAGGGTCAATCGTCCTTGCTGGATCCTTTACGGAACCGATTCGTCCTCGCTGGGGCGTGATGCCGTGCGAGCCTGGAGTTGCGCTCGTACAAGGCAAGAACGTGCAGTGATAGGAACCCATTTTGAAACACAATTTAGAAAACACATTCACAGATATTTGAACACAAGTATAGGAAGAAACATACTTTTCAATGATAATTCAGTATAATTTACATAGAGTTTACATTTGATGTGCCTCTCGGCTACTTGATTTGCATTACAAAAGATAACTCAAAAGGCAGGGCGCGCTCCATCAGATAGTCCACGTTGTTCATACATTACGCCCTTGTATAGATTGAAAGTCCAAGCCTCCAAAATGAACTGACTCCAACTATACTTCAAAATAAATGTGCTCCTAACGCCTCCTCGTCTATCCACTAGCGTTGCACCGTCTGAGTGCCTGAAATAGTTGCCCACAACGTGGGTCAGTACTCAACTTGTACTGGTGAGCGGGATGAACCCACTCGACTAAATCGACATTAGCTTATTAGGGGCGAGCATGCATTAAGATGATCTTTTTATAAATAAGTAAGTGAATTCAATTCATATCAGTTGCATGTTTTGATAGGAATAAAAATAACATCGAAATCCATCAAGTACATCGGTTGCTTACTCAACCGATGCACGTCTTCCCTGCAACGAAACACAAGTATACTTACCATCTGCACAAGACAATAAATTAGCATGTGTTCTATTCTATGTGATCATTAGTGTGATCGACACCTTAGGGACTTATCCAAGCATTGCGGCACGCCCTATCAGCCCGGGTAGCAAGCCCTGCTGGAGGTCCCGCAATGCATCGCGACTAGCACGATCAAATATTTTCCCCGGGTCGATACGGTTCCAGTGCCCCGGAATACCGTTTCGAGGAAAGCCAAACCTTGTGCACAAGTTATCCCAGACCATGCAAATGCATGAATTATTCATATATCATATAAGGCATGAAATAAAATAGAAAAAGTAAAGCAGCAATATATATACTTATGCAACAGTTCATATTTTCTCAAGCCGTGTTCCGATTTTGGTATCCCAAAGGTCCAAACTCTATCCGAGGCACCAGGCCGCAACCAACAACCAAATTCCTTTACAAACAAACTCAAGTTTATAAGGTGTACAAGCATATAGTAAATTAGTCTACATTTCCTATGTTCCTTTCTTAGTGGCTGGCATGCATTATGGCTAAAGATTTCCTACACGTCCAACCGGACATCATCGAGTGAACATTTAAAATATTAGAGATGTGGGCAGGAAGAAGTAGGAAAGAATGGTCTGAACCACTCACTGGTTAAGGGAAAGTGCTGAAAAGAGGGAGTCCCGCCTAGAGACGATCAAACGTCAGTTACGCGGACCTGAAACAGCACGAGCACCGAGTTAGAATTCTTTGCCTATCCTTCCTCCTAAACTCTCCAAAAATCAAAGCTCCAAACGAGAAAGCCAACAACGAAAACTAAGCAAATTAAAAGCAACACCAAATCAAAATCCCAAAGCGGCAATCAAGAAAACCAAGCAACAAAACACGAAAACTATTGGACTTGTTTCAATAGAGGCCTATCCATGAGTTGGACAGGTTCATCGTATTTCGTCCGTGGTAAGAGGATGCAGAAGATCTAATTATGACTCAGACGGACTAGCCACAAGCCCAATTATATAGTGCGTATCCCGGTCGGATCGGGATTTGAGGCACTACATGCACAAGGATTTTTGGCCGCATGTGCCCACTGACCGTATGGACTCACTGGCCGCATGGACTCACTGGTTGCATGCTTCACGCAGAGTCCACTCTTCGGGACAATTGTAGAAGTGACGGCCAATAAATGAAGTGTCAGTGAAGTAACAAAAAGTGATTGATGTGATAATGGCATGAATGCGTGTCAGAGAAAAGACAAAAGCCTAAAAAGGTGCACACACGAAAAGACGTGCAAGAAAAGGACACACATGTCGCTTATAAGTTAAATGACAGACGGGCCGCATAAACTCACTGGCCGCATGGACAACTGGCCGCATGAGCTTATGTACGCATGGACAACTTGCCCTATGGAAATCTCATGCGTTCAGTGCTCTATGCATTCAACTTAGGGATGCATATGTAGAGACAGTCATGTGCCTAACAAGATAGGCGTCATGTTCGAAGGGACACATGAAGCTGGACGCATGGAACTCCTTCGTCCTAAAGCAGCACAACTCCATAAAAAAAGCTCCAAAAATCCGAAAATTTTATTTTCTTCATAAAAACTTTATTTTAACTCTGAATCAAGTAAAACAAAAGCCAAAATCTCACAAAATTTAATTCTCCATCACATAAAATAACTAGTTTTCGAAAACAATAAGATTTAATATATCAAAACTAAGAAAAACTAATATAATCCATGAAAAACTCTAACTTAAAACTCAGATCTACAAAAATTTGCTCATCAAAACCAAAACACCAAGAACTAAAAATGATAAGGAACACAAGAGAAATATTTTCCATCAAATATATTTTTAAAACTACACATATATGCAAAAATCCAAAAATCAAAGCTTCACCATTGCGCAAGATGTACTTGCCTAAGAGTCCAACGACCTCTTCCTAGCTAGGTCCTTTGATATGGTTCGGGCTACGACAGGTGCTTGAGGTTCGGCTAGGGGAGGAGGGAGCAAGGAAGAAAGAAAAGAAAGTGGAAATAAAGAAAAAAAAAGAAGAGAGAGAAAAGCTCATATATATTCTAAAGGGGAGAAATGAGGTTTAGCAATAGGATTAAGTCATAACAGTACTCCCAATAAATCTCAACTCTCCAACTAGTCTTAGTGGTCCCAAAAGTGAAATGGATCAGTTATTCATCCTACATACGGGTCTTAGTACGGGTTCATGGCACTTGCCAATGGATATTTTACTGGTCTTGGGTAGTCTCTCTCAACAACAGAAAAAATAATAATAAATAAAATGACAAGAACCAACATGAGAAATACAGCATGAATACATTATCAGAAAAAATTAAATTCTAAAAATTTAATAAATACCAAATCTGGAATCGAGTGTGACAGTAAGTTGCGTTATATTACTCATATTTTGTGCGATACTTCATGTTTACAACACGAGTAGGCTTCATATTCATATGCCATAAAATTATACTAAGGCAAGATTAGAAAGACAACAAAGTAATAGTATGAACGGAACATAATGAATGTGTTGGTTTTGTTGAGTGGGCGAGAAGCCTCCCCACCAGTGCATTCAATGTACTGATATCCTACCAGATTGTGTATAGGGTGCTGGAGCAGATCGTTCGCTGCTGAGTTCTCTTCACGCGCGCTAAGATGTGGAGTTCGCTCTGGAGCCTTAGAGCGTAGCGGTCGGAGCTGAAGCACTTATACAGGACATAATGTATGGAATATCATCATCCAGTGTACTCAGTTTGAAAGTTGTTAGCCTTAGGGCATATTTTATCGTAATAGTGAGAGAGAGAGAGAGAGAGAGAGCTTGAGTGATTGTAACATTTGGCCTAACGTCGTTGTAACCTTTATTTTAACATTAATAAAGAGATATATTTTCTTGTATACTTGTGTTCATTCAACTTTTCTGCTTGGGGACTATATGTGTAGTGCCTCGTTCCGCATCGGCACTATGTACAAGCGATATCGATTTGCTAACTCAAAAAGGATATCTTCCTTAAGAGCTCCTTGTTGAAGCAGGAGATGACTGATCAAGGTGAGAGGGCATAACTGCATTCTCTGATTCTTGCACGCCTTAATAATAAATCTGAGTTTTTGAATGCTTGTTTGCTTCAAAGCTAGTTTTATAAGAGAATGATAGAATCTGCATTTGTATGCTAATAAGAGAACTCACATAGCTTGTCTTTGAAGCGAACTTGCCTGCTTAACTAAGAGAACCTGAAATGCTTGTCTAAGAGTAAGAGTTTGCATGAACATATTTCACTATCGCTTGTGCTTCGAGAGAACCATATCGTGTGCTTGAATGTGTTCAGAGATAGGACGGCTCGCCCGCAATAGAGATAGATGGTCTGCTGGTTCTTCTCGTCTGCATCCTAGATTTTATTTGATAGTATTTCATGCATTCGTATCGGTCGTACAATGGCTATTGGTGAAGAGCTGAACCTTGGTCATGGCTGCTACAGAGATAGTGGAAAGCAACCATGAGTCACAGCTGCTAATAACATCAGATAAATGAGTCATTGGATAGCTGGATTACCGCTACCGATCCTGAGTTTCTCGGGGACCGAAAAGCATATAAGATAGTTCATTGTGTTGGCTTAATAGAGGATAGTCCCTAGATGGTGCATTTTCCCTAGAGTCTTTGAGTATAGCTCACGAGACACGCTGCGCACACCCGGATTGGTACATCGTGCTTGAACTGGTTGCCTCGATTGTTTGGTTATATATAAACTCTATTTTTAAAGATGTTTCCAAAAGAAAGTAATATGACTCCGTTCGGAATTGCATGTAACGAACATAATTAAAACTAGAAAGATCACTAGTAATGTAATATTTTATAACATGATTACTTAGTGTTGGTTATAGTGAATGTTACTTCTGTTAAGTTGTTTATACTCACCAGTACTTATAAAAGTGCTGACACACCAACAGTTTACTTACTTGCAGGTGCTGGATCGTCCGAGGAAGCGATATGCGTGCCTCATCCCCAAGATCCAAAAATCTGTGCCTCGAGCTGCTTTCGTATAGAGGGATATAATGTATGGAACGATCCCATTGTATTTAGAGAACCATGTGCCTCGATTTGCCCCAAATACTCAGATGGATAAATGCTTGCAGCAATGTCCCTCCGCTCCTTACTCGATAGATGCGATGATAGCCAAACTTAAACGATGTTGCCTTGTGCGGGCGCAACCCCAAGCTCGCACGACATCACGTCCTGGTAGCAAACTACTATCCACGCCCCGCGGGAGCGCCGAGGCGCCGTGATTCGTGCTCGACGGGGGCAATGTCGGGAGGCCTTCGGGACAGGGGCGTGACAATCTGTGCGACTCTGTGGCTTAGCATTTTAATCGATCATTTTGGTGTTTGCCTTACGCGAGCGCAATTTAGGATCACACGACATTACGTCCAGCGAGGACGTTCGGCTCTGTGGGACTGGGGCATGACACATTATGTCCAAATATCGTGAAAGCTAGTCGTCATCAACTGACATGCCTTATTACCTACTTAGTCACTACATACTTGATTAGTATTCTAAATGCACGAGTCACACACATAGTTATTGCATGCCAGCTCAAGTATTTTACTGTGTCCTTACTTTATCATTTTAGTTTATTTCTTACTTGTATTTTATATTTACTTCATCATATTGTATATTACTTTACTCAAATCCTGACTGGATAGTTGACATATTAGGTGATAGCATGGAGATAGCATATAGGCTAGATGATAATTCTGGAGGATTTTAGAGAGACTTTCTTATGTGATGTATAAAGATTTTTTGTATGTAGAAGATGTATGGTTATACTTTATCGAATTTGTCTCCGTAGATCTATATTGGCATGTATGGTGTACTAAAAACTCTGATAATGGATTGTGGTGATCGTGTGTTTGGAATTTTATTTTTCTGCTCTTATCATTTCGTAGATTGTTGTGATTGAGTAAATTGATTCATGATGAGCATGTGGAAATTATTGAGGTATAGACAGCGTACTACCACCGATGTCGCGACGTAGGGTGGACGCGCTCATATACCCATGTCCGAACATCTGGCACGGGTCGTGACAAATACCATCAAATAGTGTTCTTATTGGTATATCTTGTAAAATTTTAACCCAGTTATTAAAATATTCTACAAGATTAGAAGTGTTTATTTCTAAGATAAGAAGTGTTTATATCTAATCTAGGACAAGGAGCATAAGCTGCAATCTAATGCGCAAAATAACGGGTTTCATCATTTACTCCAACAAAATAGTTAAACATATCTATGCTTTCGGCTTTAATTCTATCAAACCAATAGTAAACATCCGTTTTATTGTACGATCTTGCAAGAGGGTCTAGTATTTGGTACAATTTTCTAACTTTGGTTATTTGAAATTTGAAATTTTGTTTAAAATTGAATACAAAAAAATGGTGATTCTGGAAAAGTAACACACATAACATTTATCAATCCCTTTTGTTTATTTGATATAAATAAAATTCTACTCTATTCATTAAGTTTTCAAAAGATATTCTAAAACTGTTTAAAAACCATGTCCATGAATATGTGTTTTCACCTTCAACAATCACATAATATTTCTCTTCATTAAAACTGTTTCAAAAGCCATTCTAAAACTATTTAAAAATCATGTTCAAGAATTGGTGTTTTCACCATCAGACTAATATTCTTCTTCATGTTCTTGTAGTTTTCTCCATCGAACTTCTCAAGTTTGTGAAAACTCGTGTCCAACAGACTTGCACATATTTCCATGTTTTTTTCGTTTTTTTTCATTATTTTTTATTTCCAAATTTTTTATATTCTTTTTCATTTTTTTTCAGAAATATTTATATAGTCACCAAACATGGGAATATAATTTTTCAGAAAATTTAATTACTTGGAATTTGATTTCCGAAAATATAGAATTTCAGACTATATTGTATTCCGCATACCAAACGTCCCCTCTTGATGCTATATAGTGAACCTTGACAACAACATATGGACACTATAACTATTAACATTTTAACCATATTCACTAACACACTCTAATTATATGCAAATTCACACATAAGAAATTAATTAATTGATGTGAACCCATTCCTTGATTCATTTTACCTGCAAGTGAAAGATGTGACAGCTCATGCCAGTGTCCAAAGTATGGCAGTTAATAGCATCAGTGAGTATGTAGCACAGTGAAATGGAGGAGTGAGAGGAAATGGGCTATGCTATGCCTACAACTAAATGCCTACAACTCTCTTACAACCGTCACGTGTTGCCCACGTGGCGACCGTCCATTAAAGGAGGACAAAAAGGTGAGATTCGGTGGCTGCTAGGGTGGTCGTCACGTGGTCGGAATGTCACGTGACGGTCGTTCATTGGGGAGAGGTGGGGCCGGAGGTGGCCCACATAGGGGTGGGGGTGAGAGGGTTGTAAGAATGTTGTAAGCATTTGGTTGTAAACTTAGCATTATTGGGGAGGAAAGAGCAATTACCTAGTCAGCATGAATAATCCAGCATGGAGTCATTATATTGCTTAGTCAGCATAATCCAGTCATTAGACTGATTGCACAGTTATTAGACTGTTAACTGTAACCGACTATAGTGTAACCACTAACAAATAGTGGAGGGAAGGAATGAGAAGCAGGCATTACGAGGAATTCTTTTACTCTAGACCTTTCCTCTTTCTTTTTTCCCCCAAAATTCTCAAATTCAAATAAAATCACTGTTCATCATCTCCTTCCTCTCACTTCTATCTTCTACTGTGAAATTTCTTCTGCAACATGTCAAATTCTTTCAGGGGATCCACACTACCAGGTCTGATGGGAAGAAGCCCCCATCAATTGGTATCCGAGCATCTCGATCCAGTGCAAGAGACCGAGAACGAACAGCAATCGAGCAGCGGATCTCGTCCGGAGGTTCATGAGGAATGGTCGACATTGTCGGGAGAACTGAGGGTTCAAAATCTGTAAGGTAAATTCCTGCAATTAACTGAAATGTTTGCAAGAATGATGGAAGAATTTGGTAGATCTAGAAGAGAATCAGAGTTTCCCACTCCAAATTCCATTCCACTGATAAGTACGTATTTGAATTGGCTCGAGACCTGGCATCATTCACTGGGTTACTGTAGTTGCTTGGGCTCAGAATGGCAGCAGTAAGAGCTTCTGAGCTTAATACAGCAACAATAACATCATCATGGCCAGCTCAGCAAGTCGGTTATCCAGTACCTGCAAGGAATTCAAACCACTGGGACAACTCAGCAGTGAGCCCAGCCCAACAAGTCGGTTACCAACCGTCAAGCTTGTCCAGCAAGCTTCCCCAAAGGCTATAAATAAGAGGAAGAAGAGTATAAATGACATCGGATAATTTGTATGTTCGTTTTCTAGTTTCTGTTAGAGTAATTCTTCTACTTCTTCTCTTTCATTCCTGTATTCTGCATCTTTACATTCCAAATTTCTTTGTATTCCCCTTTCCCACCAATTTCAATTTTAAATACACATAGATGTGAATTTCTTCTTCAATTTGTTTCAAAATATCAAATTACTTCAACTATCATCAAGTTTCAGATGGATCCCAATTTGGATCCTATCAATTGGTATCAGAGCCTCTTCCTCGAGAGGTCAACTCGAGCAGTCGGAGTTTCCGACGGGGATCACCGGAGGATCGCCGGAGCGCCGCCAAAGAGGATCGGCTGATGGTTCTTGAAGGTACACTTCTCCGTCTCAATACAAAGCTTGATCAAATGTTAGAACAAACCTCGTTGATTGAGGAATGGTTGGGAATTGGAGGAGGAGGTGAAGCTCAGTCACCTCCCATGGCTGCTCCCTCACCGCCACAGCCGACACATCAGCAGTATATGCAGCATCAATACAAATCTGCACACAATGTGTTTGAAGAAATGCACGGAAGAAAATATTGACAGAGGGAGGATGAGGCCGTTGGTAAGGCATCAGTTACTTTGGAGAAGACCGATACTGTGGTTGATGCTCAGGAGAACATCAAGAATGTTGTTGTCACAGTCCCGACGCACTTCGATCTTTCACAGCGTCAAGCCACTATGGATGCTGTTGTCATTGAGGGCTTCAATGTTATTAGGATCATCAATGAGCAAACCACTACTGCCTTGCAGGAACAAGTAAGACAGTTACAAGCCCATTGGGAGGAATTTGAAGTCTTTAATCTTAAGATCGTGCATAAAGAAAACAGGACTGTCTTCGAGGAAGGTAAAAATTTCTATGTTGTTTTAAATTTGGTGGAATATATAGGGTCAACAGTTACAAGTTTGCATTCGGCCACACCCAAATTCAAAATGAGGGATATCAGACACAGTGATCCATCTCTACTACCTGACAAATGTTGTTCGAATTCTGGAAAGTTGAATGGCAACAACATGGCCTCAAGCATGTCAGAAGACTCTGGGATGATTTGGCTAGTAGACGAAAAGCGGAATGGCAAGATTGACACTTCGTTTCCAGATGACTTGAGGGCAGAAGACCAACAGCTGACTGTTTCAAGTTGCAAGCCCCCTTTCAATTATGAAGGTCTCGATAACTTGGATTCTTCACAAGATGAACATATTATGAAACCAAACACTGTTGGAGAGGCTACTGCTGCAACACTGTTCTCAAGGAGCAACACTTATGAAGATGAATATTCTATCCACACTGGGAATGGACTGATAGGCCTGACAGTCACCCAAGATTCAGCACTGGCTATCACTGTAAGTTACCCTTGGGCTGCTGCAAGAAGTAGAGAACAGAAAATCATAATATGGAATTCAGGTATATCTATCTTTCTGATTCTTCAAGTATTATATAGTAGCGAGTATCAGGTTCAAAGTGATTTCAAGGATGCTGCTGAAATGGGAAAATTTGAAGAGTTTCAACCTGATAATCCTCCAAAGGAGGTGGCAGAGCACTTTAATGAGGGTTGCTATGATCCAAGAGCCTTGCTTGATAGGCTTGAAAAGGTTAAGAAGAGAACTGAAGAACTTACCTGTCCATCCAGAGGACACGTGGAAGACAATATCGGAGCAAAAGCTACTACTGGATCGAAAGGGAGTGGTACCACACTGCATCAGATATCTGCTGCTGAGACAGGTTGTATTGCCTATACAGTTGTTACGTCTTTCATCCCTTTGAACACTATAATTTTGCTCTATAAATTCCATGAGTACAAGCATGCATTATCCATTCTAGAACACCTGTTTCGGAACATAGACTCAATTATTAAGCCAAATGCTCTCCATGTTTTCCCTCTCATACGGGATATTGCTCTAGCTTCCAATGATGCATCAAAAGCAGTAGACGTGGTCCAATACTTGGGAAAAAAAATTCGGCGTTGGAAGCAAGGGTAAACTTCAGACTTCAAATCAAAGAATGGAAGCTTCTACAAATAGCAATATCTTAGCACAGAAGCCCCTAATTCACATAATTGTTCTTCGTGTTAGGGGACTCAATGAACAGCTTAAGATCTCTCCTAAGGGCAAAGAAGATGTGAAGATCATTGCTCGCTTGTTTACTGATATGGGAGATTCCTACAAAGAGCTGATTGTGACTGGTTATGATGAACCTATGCTGATCATTCCAGCTTTGCTTGAAGTTGCTTCACACCTTGATTATGATGCTTCTTCTATGACATATAAACTGACTTTGGAAGAGATTGGTGATATAACAAGGCAATGGCATTGCCCAGCATACCTGAATGATCTAGGGGCCGTTTTATATGGTGGAGCATGCAAGGAAATGCAAAATTCTATTATTCATGGCAACTCAGTAGGGCTGAATTTGTTGGAATACGAGAATTGGCTCTCTGATGTGAGCATAGGGAGTGAAAAAACTCATTCAATTTGCCAAAATTGGAAAGGATGGTTTCATGACATGGGATCCAGGCCCTTATGCTTGGGTTCAGTATATGCTTGGAGAACCAATTCCCAAATGTCAACCTAACAGAGGAAGTATGCAAGGAAAGAAGTGGAAGAAGCATATTGCACAAAGGAAGGCATTCATATTGTCTAAAATGAAGACACGAAAGGCTCAGGATGCAAGGTTCAGAAGGAAGCGAGACGAGGAAATGATAGAGAGAAAAACTTGGGTTGAGCATCTAGTTGAATGGGATCCAGGTATACCTATTCACTTGATTTTTACATTTACCATCTAGCAAATTCAAGCAACAGTATATCCAGTACCAGAGTATCGGAAACTCAGTCTCTCACATTATATAAGAGCTTGGCAAGATTCCATAGCTTCAACAATAAAGGACTTCAGAATTACTGGTGATAAGGAAGGGCTTCGATCTCAAATCAGTGACCCTTTTACCAAAGAGAAAATGGTGATAACCATATGTGACCCAGGGATCCAAATTACTCCATTACCTTGAGATAAGGTCAAATTCAAGGGGTGGGTATTGATAAGTACCTAGATGAATTGGCTCGAGACCTGGCATCATTCATTGGGTTACTGTAGTTGCTTGGGCTCAGAATGGCAGAAGTAAGAGCTTCTGAGCTTAATACAGCAACAATAACATCAGCATGGCCAGCTCAGCAAGTCGGTTATCCAGTACCTGCAAGGAATTCAAACCAGTGGGACAGCTCAGCAGTGAGGCCAGCCCAGCAAGTCAGTTACCAACCGTCAAGCTTGTCCAGCAAGCTTCCCCAAAGGCTATAAATAAGAGGAAGAAGAGTAGAAAGGGCATCGTAGAATTTGATGTTCGTTTTCTAGTTTCTGTTAGAGTAACTCTTCTACTTCTTCTCTTTCATTCCTGTATTCTGCATCTTTACATTCCAAATTTCTTTGTATTCCCCTTTTCCACCAATTTCAATTTTAAATACACAGATGTGGTTCTTCCCCAATCCTCTCTGTCATTGAATTTCTTCTTCAATTTGTTTCAAAATGTCAAATTCAACTATCATCAAGTTTCAGATGGATCCCAATTTGGATCCTATCATCCACCAAACCTGATCCATCACTATAATTCTCTTGGAAATTCGAATTGGGGATGAGTCCCTAGCCAGTACTCACCGGTTGTGCCAAACCCCATCCCTCAAGGATCACCAAACCTTCCTGAATCATCGTCACCCCCAGTAGTATAGAATCCCACCTTTGCTCCCTATAACCTACAGAGTATTCCAGCCATGGGAATGGGAACAGTAGGGATACCAAGCAACCACCCCAATTTGCCCAACCAAGGCCATGAGCACCTTGTAGCTGTCAATATGACTGCACCAGTTTACAGGGGAAATCACAATGAATCACCACATGCACTAAACCCTAACCATGGTTGGGAAAGGCTACACTTAGACTGAAGCTCCCTGAATCTGATGGAGGTCCTGATATGGAAGAATGGCTTCTTCGAGTTAATCATTACTTCAATTACTACCATGTACCTAAGTATGAAAAGCTCAGAGGCTGTTCTGTTCAAATGAGGGGTAGAGCTGCACATTGGTTTGATTGGCTTATTCAGATTAGGGGAGGGAATTTGAGTTGGGAGGATTTTTGCCAAGCCATTAAACTTGAGTTTGGACCTTCCCAATTCACCAATTATGCCATGGACCTGAAACTGCTAAAGCAAGAGGGGGCAGTCCAAGATTATGACTCCTAGGACCATTTCAAAAAAAATCAAGGGCATCTCTGAATCATGCTTGATTAGACAATATATAGGGGGCTTAAAAGATGATATCATATATGAGTTGCAAATAGCCAACCCTCCTACTCTACCCACAGCTATGCAACTGGCAAGGTTATATGAGGCTAAGATAACTGCCTTGAAGAAAGGGTATAAACCCCAACAGTTTCAGAATAAACCTACAAGTAATCCATCTATGTCAAACCTCCAGAGCAGTGATTTGGCAAGGAAGCCTGTGAACTCTAGTACAGCAAGCAGCTATCAACCTACAGTCAGAGCACCTGTATCCACAATTTCCCCTAGTGAAATTGATAGGAGAAAGAAATTAGGGTTTTGCTTCATGTGTGATGAAAAGTGGAGTAAAGGGCATAGATGCAAAGAGAAGAAGCTGTACATGCTGACATATGATTCAGAAGAACCAGATCCTACAGAGCTTGAAGTCACAAGTGAAGAGCAAGTGGAAGCCCCTCTTTCAGGATCTTTTGCTATTTCCCTACAAGCTCTATCTGGATCCTTACTCCAATCTACTATGAAGTTGAGGGGTAACATACATAATAAACCTGTGCCAATACTTGTTGATTCAGGTTCTACTCACAGCTTTGTGGATATACAATTCAGTGAAAGAATTGGTCTACCCTTAGCTGATAACAAAGGGTTCGAAGTGATGGTTGCTAATGGAGATAAACTCCAGATTCAAGGGCTTTGTAAGGATGTAGTGATAGACTATCAAGATAAACAGATTGTTGCTGATTTATTGCTCTTACCTATAACAGGTTGCCAAGTGGTTTTAGGGGCCAATTGGTTGAGTACATTGGGAGATATCACCTGGAACTTCAAAGAGCTCACCATGAGATATAAAGACCAAGGAGTCAGTTGCATGTTTAGAGGGATCCAGTCCTCCAAAGACACACTGAATGAATCCCACAGCAAGGATTTGAAGCAGAAGCCTCAGATATTCATCATCCAATTATGTGCCATCATGCCTCAGCAAGAGAATGAACAGGGAAGTGATCCAAAGGTGGACCATCTACTGAACAGGTATAAACACCTCTTTGAGGAACCTAAAGGCTTGCCTCCCAAAAGACCTTATGACCACCAAATACCCCTAATTCCAGGAGCTCTTCCTGTATGCACTAGGCCCTATAGGCAGTCCTATGTCCATAAAAATGAAATTGAAAAACAAGTGCATGAGATGTTAGAAACAGGAATTATAAGGCACATCAACAGTTCCTACTCATCCCATGTTTTTAGTCAAAAAAACTGACGGGAGTTGGAGAATGTGCATAGATTATAGGGCTCTCAACCAGAACACCATTAAAGACAAATTCCCTATACCCTTCATAGATGAATTGTTGATGAGTTGAATGGTGCAAAGTTTTTCTCCAAGTTAGATCTGAGATCTGGGTATCACCAAGTGAGAATGCAGGATACAGACATCCATAAAACTTCATTTAGGACCCATGAGGGTCACTTTGAGTTCCTAGTCATGCCTTTTGGTTTAACCAATGTCCCCTCCACATTCCAAGCCATGATGAATGATGTGTTTAGAGAGTATCTCGGAAAGTTTGTGTTAGTTTTCTTTGATGATATTCTAATCTACAGCACACAGGAGGAGGCACATTATATACATTTGGAAAAAGTCCTACAGAAATTGGAAGAGCATCAGCTGAGGATTAAGAGAAGCAAATGCCAGTTTTTCCAGAGGCAGGTGAAGTATTTGGGACATGTTATTTCAGGGAAGGGAGCAGAAGTGGATGATGACAAGGTGCAATATGTTATCAGTTGGCCTAGACCAAAGGCCCACAAAGAATTAAGGGGATTCTTAGGGTTAACTGGTTACTATAGAAGATTCATTAAAGGATATGGTTGTATAGCTAAACCTAGCTATGACAGAACTTCTTAAGAAGAATGCCTTTCAATGGACTGATAAGGCTCAAGAAGATTTTGAAAATTTAAAGAGGGCTTTGACCCAACCTTCAGTTCTGATGATGCCTAATTTTCAGGAATTCATCTTGGAATGTGATGCTTCAGGGGAGGACATTGGAGCAGTCCTCATGCAGGAGGGGAGACCTATTGCATATCTAAGTCAAGCCCTTAAAGGAAGAGCCACAACTTTGTCTACATATGAAAAGGAGATGCTTGCCATTCTTCTAGCCACCTAGAAATGGAGCCAATATTTGTCGAGAAGAGCCTTCACCATTAGAACTGATCATAAGCCCCTCAAGTTCTTATTGGAACAAAAAGTTCACTCAGATGCCCAGTTCAAATGGGTGATGAAGCTTCATGGGTATAATTTTAAAGTGGAGTATAAGAAGGGAAGGGAGAACATGGCTGCAGACACTCTCTCCAGGAGAGGAGTTACTACACTCTCAGCTCTATCTTTGGTCACAGTAGGTTGGCTACAACAGTTTAAGAGATGCAAGGGTCCCAGTATTATCTTAAGAAGTTGAACCAATGGGATGAAGGGTAATTAGACACTGGTAAATATGCTATTAGAGATGGGTTGCTGTACTATAAAGGAAGGTTATTGATTGATCCTGATTCACAGTTTGTGGATTTAATGCTCAAAGAGCATCATGCTACTCCGCAGGCAGGCCATTCTGGGATCCCCAAGACTCTGCACAGGTTGAAGAAGGTGTGCTACTGGAAAGGTATGAAAAAAGCAGTTCATAGCTTTGTGCAATCTTGTGAAGTGTCTCAAAGGAACAAGGGAGAGAGTGTATCCCCTACAGGCTTATTACAGCCATTACCCATTCCAAGTCAGATATGGGAAAATATATCAATGGATTTTGTGGAAGGATTGCCTAGTAGTTATCAAAAGACTACCATCTTGGTAGTGGTTGACAGGCTCACGAAATACACTCACCTATTTCCATTGGGGCACCCTTATACTGCTGCCATGGTGGCCCAGGTGTTCTTAGATGGAGTTTTCAAACTCCATGGCATGCCAAGGACTATAGTCACAGATAGAGAGATTATTTTGCCAGCAACTTCTGGAAAGAATTCTTTAAACTACAAGGAACTCAATTGATGTATAGCACTGCGTACCACCCTCAAACCGATGGCCAAACCGAGGTAACCAATAGGAGTATAGAGGGATATCTTAGGTGTTTTTGTGGCCATAAATCGAAGGAGTGGAGCAAATTTTTCCCATGGGCAGAGTACTGGTTCAACACTAACTGGCACACTAATACTAAGAAAACTCCCTTTGAAGCAGTGTATGGCAGAGCACCCCCCCCCCCCCCCCCCCCCCCCCGCGCGCCTTACTACAATTTCCTCACATACCTTCTGTTGGAAATATACATTGACTCAAATTAAAGATGATGCATGAATTTGTTAGTTCATTGATGAATCTATCCATGTCTCTCCAACTTCAGTCAAAGAAATAATTAATCCTCATAAGTGTGATACATTCTTGCATGTATCTAGATTCATCTACTTGTGTCTATAAATAGGCTTGTATTTTATTTGTTTGATGTGTGCAAAAAATAGAGAGAAAAGAGAGACTTGTGAGGAAGAACACCTTGTAATCCTCTTATGTATTGTTGAATAAATATTTGGCTGCACTACCGTGGACATAGGAGTTATTTCTTCGAACCACGTAAATCTCGTGTCTCATTTCTTTTCTTTCGTATTCCATTATTACTTCCGCTGTGCGCAACAATTGGTATCAAAGCCAGGTTTTGAATATCTTGGGGCATTGATTTGTGCTTGGAATTCCATTCCAAGATTGTAGTTGTATTTGTCTAACACACTTGGTGAAAGAAATTCATTGGAATGGCTGAAGATAAAAAGACAACTGGAGAGTCTTCGAGTAACTTGCATCGACCTAAGGTGTCGACTTCGAGTTTTGATGTCTCAAAATTTGACGGGACAAACAACTTCGTTATTTGGCAAGGTGAAGTACTCGATTTTTTGGTATTGCAAGATTTGGATCTCACACTCGAGGAGAAGCCCGATGATGTATCTGACTCGACATGAAAAAAAGCTTAATCGACAAGCTTGTGGGATCATTCGATCGTGTCTTGGAACGGACCAAAAATATCCGTTCATGAAGGAGACCTCAGCAAAAGATCTTTGGGATAAACTCGAAGCCAAATACATGTAAAAGAGCGTGGAAAATCAACTCCACTTGAAGAAGAAATTCTTCCACTTCGACTATTGTAAAGGTATGATCATGGTTGAGCATCTTGATAGTTTCAATAAAATTATCACTGATTTGTTGAATCTCGACGTTGAAATCTCTGATGAAGATAAAGCTTTGTTATTGTTAAATTCCTTACCCGAGTCTTACGAACATTTGACAACTACCTTGTTGCATGGTAAATATGAGATAAAATTTAACGATGTTTGTAATTATTTGATGAATAACGAGGTACGGAAGAGGGATAAACAAGTCCAGCGATATTCTAGCTCGGATGCTCTCACTGTTAGAGGCAGGACTTCCTCTCGGAAAAATGATGGTAGAGGGAAGTCAAGATCGAAGTCAAGAGAAAAATTTGACCGCAAAAGGATTGATAAAGATAAATGTGCCTACTGCCACCAAAAGGGACATTGGAAGAAGGACTGCCCGAACATGAAGAAGAACGCAAGGCAAATACCAGAAAGATGAAAGTGATACAGACGAGGCTTTGACCGTGTCACTTTCGGTTAGTAACCTTGATGAATGGATCCTTGATTCGGGGTGTACCTATCACATGTGCCCCAACATGGAAATATTTTCGGATTTCAAGAAGATCGATGGTGGTGTCGTCTACATGGGCAACGACAACACTTGCAAAACCGAGGGCATTGGCTCGGTTCAGTTAAAGATGTTTGATGGAGCAATCCGAAAACTTGGAGATGTTTGTTATGTTCCTGGATTGAAAAGGAACCTCATCTCGCTTGGAGCCTTGGAATCGAAAGGCTATCGGATCACCATAGATGATGGAACTCTCAAAGTCGTTAAAGGCGCATTGGTGACGATCAAAGGGACCCGAAAAGAAAATCTATACTTTCTTAAGGGTAGCACAATTGTCGGACATGCAGCTACGACATGTTCCAAGGAATCCGATGCTTCAAAACTTTGGCACATACGACTTGGGCATACCGGTGAGAAGCCTCTTCAAACTTTGATAAAACAAGGCGTGCTTAAAGGGGCTAAGACCGGTAAAATCAGTTTTTGTGAACATTGTGTTTTTGGCAAGCAAAGAAGGGTGAAGTTTGGCACATCTATACACCGAACGAAGGGTATCCTTGATTATGTTCACACGGATGTTTGGGGTCCGACGAAGAATGCGTCGCTTGGAGGAAAAATGTGGTTTGTCACCTTTATTGATGATTACTCGAGACGAG
Source organism: Iris macrosiphon (assembly GCA_036927795.1). Lineage (NCBI taxonomy): Eukaryota > Viridiplantae > Streptophyta > Magnoliopsida > Asparagales > Iridaceae > Iris > Iris macrosiphon. The sequence goes on from JAYESA010000013.1 coordinate 21,395,186, forward strand.
TTTGGATGTACCTGATGAGCCATAAGAATGAAGTCATGGATATCTTCCTTGAGTGGAAGAAGATGGTGGAGAATCGAACTGGACGAAAAATCAAGAAGTTACGATCGGACAATGGTGGAGAATACAAGTTTGATCATTTTCTTGAAGTATATCGAGAAGAAGAAATTGTTCGTCACTTCACCGTTCCGGGAAATCCATAACAAAATGGCTCGGTGCATGTTGTCTCAGGCAGGCTTGAGAAAAGTATTTTGGGCAGAAGCAATCAACTATGCAGTTCACCTTGTGAATCGGTTACCTACTGTTGCAAACGGAGGTAAAGCACCACTTGAAAAATGGTCAGGTAAACCTGTTAATGATTATGATCAATTGCATATTTTTGGTTGTCCTGCTTATTACCATGTTTTTGAATCTAAACTTGACCCTCAAGCAAAGAAAGTCATTTTCATGGGCTTTAGTTTAGGAGTTAAAGCTTACAGGTTATGGTGTCTGGAGTCAAAGAAGATCGTCAAGAGCCGAGACATGACATTTGACGAATTGGTAATGCTTTTGAAAAAGACCGATGAACCTCCTAAGCAGGCTAAGAAGGTTACTGTTGCTCCTGAGTCGGTTATTCCTGTAGGAGAATTTTGTCAAAATAAACCGGTTGATGATGAGGAAAACTCTGATCAGGTGGAGGACATCGTGCAGGTGGAGGAATATCTCGAGGAAGAGACTCGAGAACCGGAGGTAGCTGAATCTATTGCAAAGATTAGACCTCGGAGGGAAATTAAACGGCCAGCTCGATTTGGTAATATGGTTGCATTTGCACTCCCTGTGATCGAGGGAATTCCGAATAGTTACAAAGATGCGATTCAAGATTCAGAAAGCTCGAAATGGAAGGAGGCCATGGACGAAGAAATAAAGTCTTTGAAAAAGAATCAGACTTGGAAATTGGTGCAACTTTCTAAGGGAAAGAGAGCTATCGGATGCAAATGGGTGTATGCAAAGAAAGATGACACTCAAAAAATTCGATACAAAGCTCGATTGGTGGCCAAAGGATATGCTCAAAAGGAGGGTATAGACTACAACGAGATCTTTTCTCCTGTTGTGAAACATTCGTCTATTCGAGTGTTGTTGGCGTTGGTAGCTCAATTTGATCTCGAGCTTTTCCAACTTGAGGTCAAGACGACTTTCTTGCATGGAGACTTGAATGAAGAAATTTATATGACACAACCTGATAGATTTCGTGTTCTTGGAAAGAAAAATTGGGCTTGCAAACTGCGAAAATCCTTGTACGGTCTTAAGCAGTCTCCTCGACAATGGTATACTCATTTTGATCAGTTCATGGTGGAACACAGGTACACTCGTAGCCAATTTGATCATTGTGTGTACTTTCGAAAACTTAATGATGGCTCCTACATTTATTTGCTCTTGTATGTGGATGATATGTTAATTGCATCCAAGAGCAAGGTGGAGATAGATAAATTGAAGGCCCAACTCAAAAAGGAGTTCGAAATGAAGGACTTAGGCGAGGCACGGCGAATACTTGGAATGGAGATCAAGAGGGATCGTCCTAATGGTATCGTTTGGTTGTCACAATCCCAATACTTGAAGAAGATTTTGGAAATTTGATATGCATGGTTCGACCAAACCTGTAAGTACTCTGTTCGCTCCTCATTTCAAGTTAAGTGTTTCTTTATGCCCGACTTCTGATGAAGAACGAAGATACATGAAAAATGTTCCCTATACAAATGTTGTTGGATCATTGATGTATGCTATGGTGTTCACTTGGCCTGACCTTTCACATGCTGTTAGTATGGTTAGCCGATACATGCACAATCCGGGAAAGGGACATTGGCAAGCTGTAAAGTGGATACTTCGATATCTTCGTGGCACTGTTGATCTTGGTTTAAAATTTTAAAGAAAGAATGATCTAGAATTTGATAAATTAGTGGTTGGTTATGTGGATTCGGACTATGCCGGTGATCTTGACAAAAGGAGATATACTACTGGATATGTGTTCACTATGGCTGGTGGACCCGTTTGTTGGTGTTCGACGCTTCAATCCACAGTTGCATTGTCCACTAATGAAGCTGAATATATGACAGTCACTGAAGCTTTTAAGGAAGCTATTTGGATGAATGGTTTGATTTGGGAATTGCTCAAAAGCACGTTGAGGTGTTTTGTGATAGCCAGAGTGCTATTTGTTTATCAAAAAATCAAGTTCGTCATGCCCGAACCAAGCATATTGATGTTTGATTTCACTTCAGTCGAAAGATTATTAATGAAGGTGATATTTGATTGTTGAAGATAACTACTGCCGAAAATCCAGCCGACATGTTAACGAGAGTTGTTACTCGAGATAAGTTGGTCCATTGCTTGGACCTGATCAACATTGGATAGTCGGTGCACCCGTTTGCAGCCAAGTCAGTTATGAGGATACAGGAATTTTTCGTCAATGTGGAGATTGTTGGAAATATACATTGACTCAAATTAAAGATGATGCATGAACTTGTTAGTTCATTGATGAATCTATCCATCTCTCTCCAACTTCAGTCAAAGAAATAATTAATCCTCATAAGTGTGATACATTCTTGCATGTATCTAGATTCATCTACTTGTGCCTATAAATAGGCTTGTATTTTATTTGTTTGATGTGTGCAAAAATTAGAGAGAAAAAAGAGACACTTGTGAGGAAGAACATCTTGCAATCCTCTTGTGTATTGTTGAATAAATATTTGGCTGTACCACCGTGGACGTAGGAGTTATTTCTCCGAACCACGTAAATCTCGTGTCTCATTTCTTTTCTTTCGTATTCCATTATTGCTTTCGCTGTGTGCAACACCTTCCACATGCAGTTAAAGACGGAGAGGTGGTTGCCAACTTAGCATCTCGAGATAATGCCCTCCAACTCTTAAAAGATAATCTCATCTTGGCACAGAACAGAATGAAGAAAATGGCTGACACTCACATGAATGAGAGGGAGTTCAACATAGGGAATTGGGTTTACTTAAAGTTACAGCCTTATAGGAAAACTCCAGTAGCTCAGAGGAGGCCTCAAAAATTAGCCCCAAAGTATTATGGACCTTATCAAGTGGTGGAAAAAATAGGTGCAGTAGCTTATAAGTTGGAATTACCTGCAGATTCCTTAATACATCCAGTTTTTCATGTATCTCAACTCAAGAGGAAAATTGGCCAACACTCTATTGTACAAACAGGTGCTCCCACTCAGAAGGAAAAGTTGGTGCTGGAACCAGATTGGGTCTTGGAAAGGAGACTCGTGCAGAGGGTAAACAGAGCTGTAGTAGAATTACAAGTGCAATGGAAGGACAACCGTGTTGAAGAGGCTCAGTGGGTGGCTTATGAAGAGTTTCTGAAGACTTATCCTCACTTTGACCTTGAGACAAGGTCAAAATAAGGGGAGGGTATTTGATGTGAACCTATTCCTTGATTCATTTTACCTGCAAGTGAAAGAGGTGACAGCTCGTGCCAGTGTCCAAAGTATGGCAGTTAATAGCATCAGTGAGTATGTTAGCACAGTGAAGTGGAGGAGTGGGAGGAAAGAGCAATTACCTAGTCAGCATGAATAATCCAGCATGGAGTTATTAGATTGCTTAGTCAGCATAATCCAGTCATTAGACTGCTTGCAGTCATTAGACTGTTAACTGTAACCGACTATAGTGTAACCACTTATAAATAGTGGAGCGAAGGAAAGAGAAGCAGACATTATGAAGAATTCTTTTACTCTAGACCTTTCTTTAGATATGTAATCTCTCCTCTCTTTTTCCCCCCAAAAATTCTCAAATTCATATAAAATCACTGTTCATCATCTCCTTCCTCTCACTTCTAGCTTCTACAGTAAAAATTTTTCTGCAACATGTCAAATTCTTTCAGGGGATCCACACTACCATGTCTGATGGGAAGAAGCCCCCATCATTAATGTACACTGTCTACAAGTTTCTATGCAAATTCTGTTGTTAGCTGATTATAAATAGTCGTTGAAGCTTATAGTTTCTCCATATTGTGTTTTCTATTCTCTCCAAGAAATAAGGAAGGAAGAAAAGACATAATATATAGCTCTTCTTCTTCTTCTTGACCCTCACTTTCATCAAGAAGATGGCACCAAGAATCGACATTGCCTTCATGAGGAGCCGAGCAAGAGAGATGCTGTTGCGGGCAATAGAGAGCCAATGCTATGCTTTACTTCTGGGCTTCGGCCTGACTTTGGGGAAGGCTGATAGTAAGCGTCTTGCCTGCCGTCGCATCCTCGCATCGAGCACCACTTCTTGCTATCGGTCTGTTCCTGATCGTTGTCTGGTTCTTGGTCGGTTTATGGCCTCTCATTTCATGGCTACGTCGCAATGCACACTACGCATCACTTTCTTTCTTATCAACTAAAGTTGGAAGTGATGGAGAGGTATGCATGCAATGTTTTGATTCTTGAATCCATTGCTTCCTGAAAATCTAAACTTCTACATGGATATATATTCTCTTATTATTTGACCACTTTGTTTCAAGAAGACGGTACCAACTGCCGGTGTCGACAATGATCAGCCGCCGATGGGGACTAGAGCAAGTTAGTATGTTGGTATTTTTCACTTTGCTTTGAGAGTTTTAGTCCTACATTGAAAAACCACCAATGTGTATATCTCAATATATAGCTTTGCTTAGTATTGGTATATGTATATGTGGTGGTGGCCCATGTGGATTGACTTTCCTAGAGGGATTAAATGTGAACCCCATTATGACAATCTTTATTTTGTCACCACCTTTGAAAAATTTCTCTTAGGAGCTAAGCCCCAAAGGGGCTTAGCGACTCGGGCTCAAGGGCGCTTTGTTGGCGCACTTTGCACTTAGCACGTCAGCATCGTCGCATAGCGCTCGTGCGCTCCTTTTATACGCGAGTTACATGCACGGTTGCTTGCTCGGGTGCATGCGCCCAGAAGCCTATGCGGTCAGGGGCGCATGCGGTCTGGACCTATGCGGCCAGGCGCTATGTGGCCAGCAAGTTAGCTTGAGCGAATCAAGTGTGGAGGGGACAGTGACTGATGTTGGCGGCTCGGTGAGGCACAGTCTGCTCTGTGCAGTACAGCACGCAGGCGGCACAATTGGCTCGTGGCTCTCTGTGCCACGTGGCTACAGCGGCTACAGCTTTCGGCGCCTGACGGCGTTATCTGCTCTGTGCTATATAGCGGTGCAGGCGGCTCATGCGGCCTGATTTTTTTCTCAGGCCGCATATAAGCTAAAATCCTCTTTATATAGAGGCTCTCCTCTTTCATTTAAGTTGTTGAAAAAAGAGAGGGAGAGAGACAAAACCGAGAGCACCAGCAGGACCTGCGACAATTTTTAGCATCCTTTCAAAGGATTCTTCCGAGTGATCCGAAGGTGACCAAGAGCGTTCCAGAAGTTCTCGTGTGAACTTGCTGGATCCTGGGGGCAGATCGTTGTATAGCGCGAATCTTGCCTTGAGCTCTGGTAGTTTTGATCACCCCAGCAAGGGTTTCCTTCTTTGTATTTCTGTTCTTATTCCCGTATTTCTGTTCTTATTCCCGTTCTTCACGGTGTAGCGTCTACGAACGTAAAGAGAAAAATGATTTTCTGATTCTTGTTGTATTTATATTTTCTTTGGGTTGTCAGTTTGTAACATGTTTCTTATTTAGTGCTTCTGTGGGGTTGTGTGTCACTGAAGAGGAACTCTTGTGTGAATCTCAGTGCACCAACTTCTCTTCTGGAGTTGGTAGAGACGAACTCTTGTGTGAGTCTCTACCTTGTGGCTACCTCTTCTTCTTTGATCTGATTTTAGGACTAACAATCTCAAGGCAAGATACGAGTTAGAATGGACAACCGCTCAAGCCTTCTCGATACTAGCTTTCACAAGCTTGAGAAGTTTGATGGCGAACACTACAACATTTGGAAGAGTAAGATCTCCTTGAATCTTTGTCTTGTCAAAGTTAATTTTCTGTTGGTTGATCCTGAACCTGCCATTCCCGAAGATGGAGGAGAGCTTGTAGTTGGTGTGGCGCAAGACGCGCACTCCAAGTGGAAGGAAGACAACGACCTCTGCAGGTTGTTGATTCTTAATGCTATGGATGACTCGATAGCAAAATCCTACAGCAAGAAGGAGAAGGCAAGAGATGTCTGAGAATCTCTTGAGAAACACTACAAAACTGACGAAAAAATGTCTAAAATTCATCTCGTTAAGAAGTTCTTCACTTTGCAATTTGAGGACGAGAAGATGATGTTACAACAAGTTAAGAAAATTCTGAAGATGCAGTATAAACTGGAGGAAAATGGCATGAAATATGAAGGCAAATTTATGGTGGGGGCTATCGTCACCAAACTTCCTCCAGGCTGGATCAGGTTCAAGACTGACATGTACTGTAAAAAGATAGAGATCCAGCTCGAAGATCTTCTTTACTGGATTCACATTGAAGATGAAGCCAGGGACAACTAAAATTGGACTTCTTGTCCAAGCAGTTGGCTAGGGCCAACATGGTACATGCTAGTGAATCTAAAGGAAAGCAGAAATTTTCCTACAAGAAGAAGAAGAAGGACTTCAACTAGCTGAAGGTGAAGTCGGCTCAGTTCAAGCCAAAGCCGAAGACTGATGTGACATGCTACAACTGTGGCAAGAAGGGTCACTACAAGAGCGACTGTAGGTCAAAGCCTAAACCAAAAAAGCAAGGTGAGCTTAACCTAGTTGCTATGATTGCGCAGGTTGAGTCACATGGCGTAGACACTGACTGGTGGGTGGACACTAGTGCATCTTTCCACGTGTGATCTAAGAAGGAGCTGTTAGCCAAATATGAGCCTACCTCTAAGAAAGTCTCGATAGCGGATAAGTCCCAAGTTGCAGTACTAGGGATCGGGACGGTAGTGTTGAAGCTGACTTCTGGAAAGTTACTTACACTGGAGAATGTGAAGCAGGTACCAATGATCACCAAGAATCTGGTTTCTGGGAGTCTGTTGTGCAAAGCGGGCCTCAGGATGGATATCAATGCCGGTCAGATGGTGATGTCCTACAAAGGAACATACTTCAAAAAAGCTTTTTGTACCGAAGGGATGTTTAAACTACAGCTTGTAACTCCTTCTATTTGTATTAATATAGTTTCTACTTCTGGTTATTTTCTTGAGTTGTGGCATAATAGACTAGGACATGTGCATTGTAAACGCATTAACAATATGTCTAGCCTAGGCCTTATCTCCAAATGTGGGGGATAAGGAGGTGGAGAAATGTGAAGTCTGTGCACAGACTTAGATCGTCAGGAAGCCGTTCAGAAGAGTGAACCGAAGCACAGATCTTCTGGAGTTGGTACACTCAGCGATCTGTCGATCTGTGACTTCAAGCAATTCTCCATAAAAGTCAAAATAAAGTATTTTACCACTTTTATTGATAATTTCTCGAAGTACGCGTTCGTATATCTTCTCAAGTCGAAAGATGAAGCGTTCGAGAAGTTCAAGGACTTCAAGGCTGAAGCAGAACGTCAAATCGGTCAACAACTTAAAAGAATCGGAAGCGATCGAGACGGAGAATATCGTTCCTTGGAAGTCGCATCGTTATGCAAAGAGCATGGAATTTCCAACGAAATGACTGCTCCGTATTCTCCCCAATCTAATGGTGTAGCAGAAAGGAAGAACATAACGATGACAGAGATGATGAACTCCATGTCATTGACAGCAAAACTTCCAAAGTGCTTCTGGGGAGAAGCAGTGCTTACGGCTACGTTTATTCTGAATAGAGTACCGTTCGCGACATCTGACATTACTCATCATGAACTCTGGTTCAAGGTCAGACCCAACTTGGATGTCATTCGAGTGTGGGGGTGTCTGGCATATGTGAAGCTTCCAAACTTCAAGATTCAGAAGCTAAGAACGAGAACTACGAAAACCATATCTCTGGACTATGCTGATAAGAGTGATGCTCGGAGGTTCCTTGATATCGAATCTAATCATATCATAGAATCTCGCGATGCAAAATTCTTTAAAGACAAGTTTGCTAGGCACAAGAATGTTTTTCTCGCGGATGTCCTGGAGAATGTTGTTAGCACGGACGAGGCAAGTACCTCTCAGAGAGAAGTAGTCCAAGAAGAAGTTGTAGTTGATGAGACAACATTTGAACCAGAACCCGTTGAGCAGAGAGCAAAGCGAGTGAGGAGGTTGAAGGACTTCGGAGAAGACTTTGTTACCTATCATGTGGAAGCTGTTCCGCTTACCTATGATGAGGCAATGAAGACCAGAGATACTATTTCTGGAAAGAGGCTATCCATGACGAGTTTGACTCGATAACTTCTAATAATACTTGGAAGTTAGTCGATCTGCCTAAAGGAGCTAAACCCATCAGATGCAAGTGGATCTTTAAGAAGAATATGAAAGCAGACGGAACTGTTGACAAGTTTAAGGCCAGCTAGTGGTCAAGGAGTTTTCTCAGATATAAGGGGTTGACTACTTCGATACCTATGCTCCTGTTATAAGGATGACTACTATCAGGATGTTGATTTCTATAGGTGTTATTCACATAATGGTGATTCATCAGATGGACGTCAAGACAGCATTTATGAATAGTGAACTGACTGAGGAGATTTACATGCAGCATCCAGAAGGGTTTGTCGTTAAAGGTCTTGAAGACAAAGTTTACAAACTGGTAAAATCTCTGTATGGTCTGAAGCAAGCTCCAAAATTATGGCACGAGAAGTTTGACAAAGTTATCAGATCAAATAGCTACAAGGTCAGCAAAATTGATAATGTTTTTACACAAAGTTCGCTGGAGATATAGGTGTCATCGTTTGTCTCTTTGTGTACGACATGATAATCCTAGGCATGGATGAAGAATGTGTCACTAGAACAAAGATGTTCCTCTCGTCTAAATTCAGTATGAAGGACATGGGAGATGCAGATGTCATCCTTGGGATTAAGATAATCTGGACGGAAGCAGGGCTTGCTCTATCACAAGCTCACTACATGGAGAAGATGCTCGCATGCTATGGATATCAGGATCTTCCAAGGATCGATACTCCATATAGGTGTGACAAAAAACTGAAGCATAACCCAGAAAAAGTGTTAGACAGTTGGAGTATTCTAGCATCATCGGGAGCTTGATGTATACTACAAATGCTACTAGGCCTGACATTGCTTTTGCAGTAGAGATGCTGAGTAGATTCACTAGTAACCCAGGTGTTGAAAACTGGAAAGCTGTGAAAAGGGTGATGAGATACCTCAAGAAGACTTAGAAGTTTGTACTTTACTACAACGGAGATCCACCAGTGGTAGAAGGCTTCAGTGATGCTAGTTGGTGCTCAGAAGAAGAGAGCGAGAGATCCACATGAGGATATATTTTCTCAATGGGAGGAGCTTCCATATTGTGGAAGTCAAAGAAGCAGACGATGCTCTCATGCTCATCGATGGAGTTTGAGTTTTATGCATTTGCAGCTGCAACAAATGAAGCGGAATAGCTTCGGGAGCTCATGTACGATCTTCCAATGGTTGGTGTGCAGATTCTGGCTGTACCGATATACTGCGACAACCAGGCAGCTGCAGCAGTAACATCTAATAATTATTCAATGGAAAGAAGAGGACTGTGCGGCTTCGGCACAGAGCACTGAACAATCTCATCAAGACTGGTGTCATTTCAGTGGTGGATGTTCGAAGTCAGGAGAACCTGGTGGATCTGTTCACTAAAGACCTCAAGCGCCACCTAGTCGAAGACACAACAAGTAAAATGGGCTTGAAGGACCTCTGATATTGTGTCTTTGTAATCCTATACTTAAGCTTTATGCTATTAGTTCAAATAGAAATCTACTAGGCATCTAGCTTTTGGTTTAAGGGAGGACTACTAACTGAAAAAATATCAGGTACAATGGGTAGTCCTTATGGACAATGTGGGATACGTACTCGAAACCACTGTAGTTTACTATTTTGTTCTATAGAATAATTCATGTGTAAGGTTGGCTTCGATGCCTTAATGAGTTCTCGGGCAGAGTGAATGTCCGTCGTGCGCTGCAGGAACCACGTGTAGTTCAGCACTACAAGGGACTTGTATCCTATACTATAGTGGTGTGACACCACGATGAGGTAAAAGATGTAAAGTCTCGGCTGCAAGCCAAGTCACAGTGGCAGTAGCACCCCAAATAGGCAGGTAGCCTAATGTTGAAAAGATAGAGAGTCGTAGCACAGCACTACTAAGAGGCCGGTGACCTCATGCTACTGTGGGTGACACCACATGAGGTAGTTAACCTCGGCTGTAAGCTATGTCACAGCGGCGTAGTACCGCACGGAAGCGTAAGGCTTCATGCTGGGATGTAGTACAACACTACTAAGAGGCTAGTGACCTCATGCTACTGTGGGGGGACACCACATAAGGTACTTAGCCTCGGATACGAACCATGTCACAGCTGCGTAGCACGGCACAGAAGCGCAATGCTTCATGCTGGGATATATTAAACTTCTTAAATGAGGAACTCACATAAGTGTATGGACAGAGACACAGGCCGTCTCTTGAGGGTAAACTTGTAGACACCCAAGATACATACACCGAAACTAGGTCAGCACAAGACCTTTAATGTGCGACCGGAGGCATAGCTGATGTCATTGTGCGAGTTGGAAGAACAGCAGCTATGGTTCAGAATTCAAGGCATAGTCCATTCTTGTATCGTATTGTTGTTTAACCCATGCGGGGAGATTCAAGTCGTGGGTGACATCTATCCTAATGCATGATGAGTAGTCACTGTGAGGAATGCTCGACCATATATTGTGATATATATGGGGGATTGTTGGTATTTTTTACTTTGCTTTGGGAGTTTTAGTCCCACATTGAAAAACCACCAATGTGTATATCTCAATATATAGTTTTGCTTAGTATTAGTATATGCACATGGGATGGTGGCCCATGTGGGTTAACTTTTCTAGAGGGATTAAGTGTGAACCTCATTATGACAATCTTTATTTTGTCACCATCTTTGGGAAGTTTCCCTTAGGAGCTAAGCCTCAAAGGGGATTAGCGACTCGGATTTGGACTCGGGCTCAAGGGCGCAAAGTGGCACTTTGTTGGCGCACTTTGCACTTAGCACATCAACATCGTCGCATGGCGCTCGTGCGCTCCTTTTATGTGCGAGTTATATGCATGGTTGCTTGCTCGGGCGCATGCTTCGTGGAGCCATGCGGCCTGGAGCGGATGCGGCCATGGGCTATGTAGACAGGTGCCCATACGGACTGGTGCACATGCGGCCAGGGGCCATGCGGTCAGGGGCACATGCAGTCTGGACCATGCGGCCAGGCGCTATCTGGCTAGTAAGTTATCTTGAGCGAGTCAAGTGTGGAGGGGACAGGGACTGCTGTTGGCGGTTCTGTGCGAAGCAGTCTGCTCTGTGTTATACAGCGTGCAGGCGGTGCAGTCTGCTCTGCAATACAACGAGCATGCGGTGCAGGTGGCTCGTGGCTCTTTGTTCCATGCGGCTACAACAGCTACAGCTTTCGGGGCCTGACGACGTTGTCTGCTCTATGCAGTACAGCGACGCAGGCAGCTCATACAGCCTAATTTTTTTTTTTAGGCCGCATGGAAGCTGAAATCCTCTTTATATAGAGGCTCTCCTCTTTCATTTAAGTTGTTAGAAAAAAATAGAGGGAGAGAGACAAAACCGAGAGCACCAGCAGGACCTGCGACAGTTTTTAGCACTCTTCCAAAGGATTCTTCCGAGTGATCTGAAGGTGACCAAGAGTGTTCCAGAAGTTCTCGTGTGAACTTGCTGGATCCTGGGGACAGATCGTTGTATAGCACGAATCTTGCCTTGAGCTCTGGTGGTTTTGATCACCCCAACAAGGGTTCCTTTCTTTGTATTTCTGTTTTTGTTTCCGTTATTCTCGGTGTATCGTCTGCGAACGTAAAAAGAAGAACAGTTTTCTGATTCTTGTATTTGTATTTTCTTTGGGTTGTTAGTTTGTAACATGTTTCTTGTTTAGTGCTTCTGTGGGGTTGTGTGTCACTGAAGAGAAACTCTTGTGTGAATCTCAGTGCACCAACTTCTCTTCTGGAGTTAGTAAAGACGAACTCTTGTGTGAGTCTCTACTTTGTAGCTATCTCTTCTTCTTTAATCTGATTTCGGGACTAACAATCTCAAGGTAAGATCCGAGTTAGAATGGACAACCACTCAAGACTTCTCGATACTAGCTTTCACAAGCTTAAGAAGTTTGATGGCGAATACTACAACATTTGGAAGAGAAAGATCTTCTTGAATCTTCGTCTTGTCAAAGTTGCTTATGTGTTGGTTGATCCTGAACCTACCATTCTCGAATATGGAGGAGAGCTTGCAGTTGGTGTGGCACAGAAGAAAGACAATAACCTCTACAGGTTGTTGATTCTCAATGCTATGGATGACTCGATGGCTGGATATGCGGTTGATAAAATCTCAAGGTTTTTCTAAACCCATTGTGTGCGTGACTTGGCCAACTAGACACGTAGTCCGTACTGATTGTGTGACGATCTTTTCGGTTGTAACGACAGGATCTTGCAAACTAACTGTCGCATAGGGCCGTTGCCGCATACGTGCTCTCATCTAGCCTTGGTCGAATGAACATTGTGGCCGCATGATGAGGAGGTTGCATGGGTACGTAGCTGCATATATGCTCTCGTTTGGCCTTGGCAGGATGAACAATATGGCCGTATAATGACGAGGTCGCATAGAGCCAATGCCGCATATGTTCTCTCGTCCGGCCTTTGGTCTGAAGGACACTTTGGCTTCATGAGGACGAGGACGCATAGATCTTGTCTGTATGCGGCTTGTAGTTTGGCCGCATGGATGCACTTGTAGATTTGTTTTGGGGATCTAGACGAGTCCCTTGGTCGCATAGCTTCTCTACAACATGACTAGAGGCAGGCTTTAAGGTCGTATCTTCTGGCGCATGGACTCAAATTTTTTATGCTTCTACAAGACCCCCTTCAAAGTTTTTAAAACTTGAACAAGTTTTGAAATACTTTAAAAAAGAAGCATGAAAGAGAGTTTTGACTTGGTCAAGAAGGCGAACATTCTACTAGAGGTAATATGGACGTAGTAGGACATTACATTCTCTCGGAATATTCCACTGAGAAATTTTGGTAGACTTACTACCCATGACGTACCTAAGACTGGGTACGGATGATAAATTGAAATGACTGACACTATCAGGGGTCTAGAATGACATGATAGCATACTGTTTGGAGGGATATTTGCTCAGAGGTAATATGGTCGTGGCAAACTTGGAATTTTGATAGAGGTATCTTACTCAGAGGTGACGTGGACATGGTAAAATAAACTTCTGTGGGACATGAGTTTTTGTGGAAAAATAATTCAGATGTAAGATGGACATGATTATTTTTTTGAGATAATTTTGCTGTAGAATTTTTTGTGGACTAATCATCCTTGGCGTACCTAGGGTTTAGTACAGATGATAAGTTGGAACGACTGACACCATCAGAGGTATTATGGATGTGGTATTGAAAAGTCGTTGGGCAAGAATGTTTGCTCAGAGGTAATATGGATATGGCAAACTCTTGGGTTATGGATTTATTACCCATGGCGTACCTTAAGTACGGATAATAAGCTGAAAAGACTAGCACTATCAGGGGTTATGCAAACGTGATAGCAGGAAGTCGAATAGCAGAACTTTACTCAGAGGTAACATGGACATAGAAAAGTTTCGAGAATATCTCACTTAGAGGTAATGTGGACATGGTAAGATATGACTCTGTGGGGATAAAGAAAAATAGGACAGAGGTAATATGGACGTGACCATTTTCTTGTGGTGATAGATTTTCTCTACTGGGAAAAGTGGAGAGATGTAGTTCAGAAGTATTATAGACGTGAACTGATCGATACTCGTACCGAAAGGTTAGGTATGATCCCGTTATTTTTGGTGGAAGAAAAAAAAAACGAGCCAGAGGTAATATGGACATGGCTATTTTCTTTGGAATGAGGACATCCCGCTGGAGGATCTTTGATGGACTTATTATTCGTTGCGTACGTTAAGTGCAAATAATAAATTCAAAAATAATCCATATCAGAGGTAATATGGACGTGATAAATTTTTTGGATAGCAAGGACATCCCGTTGGGGATCTTTGGTGGACCTATTACCCTTTTGCGCACTTAGGGTACAAGTAATATATTCGAAATAAACTCTAGCAGAGGTAATATGAACGTGATAGATTTTGTGGACCCATTACTTTTTGCGCATGTTAGTACAAGTAATAAGTTTGAGACAAGCTCGACCAGAGGTAATATGGATGTGGCAGTTTTTTTGGACTTAACATCGCTGGTGTACCTTGGTGAGTACGGATAATAAGTGGGGATGACAACCGATATCAGAAGTAATATGGATGTGATGATCGATAGCCAAGACCTGGAAGGTTTGCTAAGAGGTAATATGGACATAGCAAACTCCACCGAAAAAAGTATTAAAATAGTAGTTCAAAGGTAATATGGACGTGAACTAATGTCTGAAAAACTCACTGAGGAGTGATTTGTTGAGTGTGGTCTATCCGAACATGAAGATAGACCTAAGGATTGCTCCGCTTGGGAGATTGATGTGACGATAGGTCAGAGGCAATATGAATATGGCTAGCTTCTAAGAAGATTGATTTTTGAATGGTCACTGCGGGAGTGTGCGAGTGGAACTGAGGACTGCTCCGCTGGGGAGACTTTGGGGATCCATCATCCGTTGCATATCTAGGACTCCTGGTTACAGTTGATGGCTTTTACTAAAATTTATAAAGAAGGGGAAAAATGTTGCACAAAGGCACTTACTGTGGATGAAGAACCCAGAGTGCAGAGATGTACATCTGGGTTGTCCCGCTGGAGATGAGGGGAGTATAAGTATATTTTAGACGTAGTACTTTTTTAGGAACTTGTCGTTGATAGGCATCATGAGCAAGTCGCCGTTGGGTTTCACTAACTGGTATGCGCCGTTGGAAAATACGGTTTCCATAATGAACGGGCCCTCCCATTTAGGTTGGAATTTGTCGGCCGTCTTGTGAGTCATGGGACGTACTAGCATCTCCATATCCTAGCCCTCTGCGAGTGCTGTTGTAATTAACTATCGGATTATAAAGGAATATGTCGTCATTTACCAAAGTTCAGACCTTCAGCTTTTTGAAGGTCATATCCCATCTTCGACATGAGAATGAGTGATTATTGGCTGTAATGATAGAACTAGGGCAGCTCATCATTTGTTGCGTTGAATACTGTCGATGACGTAGCCTGTGCAGAATAATAAGCTTTGTGCACAGGAACACTGCCACATATACACGAGAAAGTCGACTGAGTTGTGCGCGTAGGATCACTGTCGCGTGCGCACGATTGTCTACTACGTCGAGGACCACCGCTTGCTGCACGTTTTTGTATATTGTGCAGGGGAACACTACATGTTGCCCGTAAGAATTTGTTACGAAGAGAAATACTATCGTGTGCACATAAAGTATGATACGTCCTTGCGCTGAAGGCTTGCCCAAATGCATACAATAGAACGCTACCTATCACGCGCTATTGCTGACGAGTCATATGAGACTTGGCTTTTGTGTACAGGGAGACTTGTTGAGCTACGTTGAGCACCCGAAGTCTACAATTTGTGTTTTCTGAGGAAAGGATCATGCGACCTGGCCTGCATTACTTTTTTTTTGACCTGGTCGTTGAAGGTACTATTTGTTGTGCCAGTTTTTAAGCAATGACCTCACCTCTTGGTGTTGTGAGTAATACCAAGCCTGCTACTCGGTTACGAGCTGGCGGGAGGTTGATGACCTCCCTGGTTGCCTGGGCTTCCGTCACTGGAAAGTCGCCTAATTGGAGGGACACTATGTTCGCTAAGACCGTCTTATCCTCGAAGTCAAGGGTAAGCTCATTGGCATCGATCAATTGTTGGATACATCTCTTCAACACATAGCAGTCTCTGGTTGGATGATGAATGTACCGATAAAAGAGGCAATATTTTGGGTCATTGACCTTGTCAGCCTCTTTAGGGCATCTGATGTTGGGTAGCCGAAGTTTATTTTTCTCCATCAGTATGTTGAATATTTTAATGATATCGTCGTCATCGAAGGAGAAAGTCCTATTTGGCTTTGGGGCTTCCGATTCCTGAGTCGTACGGTCCTTAGGGAAGACCGATAATTTTGTATCATTTTTGGACTCGGAGAAAATTCTACCCCCAGCTTTGGATGCTTCTCTGTCTTGTTGAGGGAGACTACCCTCAGACATATCATTGTATGGTTCTTGGGAATCACTATCCTTACAGCATGACGGGTTGGTGTGGATCACCAGAAGATTGCTACTCCCGGCTTACAGAGTTACTGTGGGCCCTGAGGGTGGCAGGACCATGTTCGCCTTGAACTCCAGTATTGCCTGGGCCAGAGTCTGTATTATGGCACTCATGGTGTGCATCATTGCCTCAAGAGCATCAAGAAACTGGCGATCGCTGAGCCCTTCCGCCTTCGATTCCTGAGTCGCATTGTCCTCAGGAAAGACGGGCATCATTGCATCGTCTTCAGACTCAAAGAAGATGCTACTCCCAGCTTCAGATGATGCTCTGACTATTCGAGGGTGACTACCATCCAGCATGTCATTGTCTGTTCCTTGGGAGTTACAGTCTTCCGGGGATGTAGGCATCATCGCACCATCTTTCGATTCCTGAGGATTGCTACCCCAGTAACTGATAGATTCTTCTTCGAGTGGGTACCCTGGAAAACTTCTTCCACAGGCCCCTCTGCTGGTCCTCCTGGTAATCACCTTCTCAATGAGATGGTTGAGAGTGACAGACTGGAGGTGCTGGACTTCCTTCCTCCTGTGGTGGAAGGGACCTTCCGAGCTGAGTAACATGAGGCGAAGGGCATCTACTCCTCCTTTGGTGTTTGCACCTGATCTTTGGACTGTTGCCGGATAGGTGCCATCTGGTGCAGTCATTGGAAAGCTGACTGCCTGTTTGTGGGCGCTGTTGTTTCGTTGCAGCAGTAGTTGATGATAATCTTGGCACAGTGTTATCTTGGGGAGGATGCTTCGCATGCCATAGCTGCCTCCATCATCTTGCGCTTATGATTAATCATATGGCACAAGTCAGGCGAGAGATGACTCACCTTTGCACCATTTTTGTGATCACGGGTAGACCTAGCACACGGGTGCGTGGGTGTTATTTTTGCTCCCAGATCCGAGGTTCGTATAAGAACTTGCCTCAGATCATTGGCGGGAGACTTTTGAGACCGACCCTGTACATTTGTCGTTGGGGGTTGGACGTATGGGACAGTCTTATATAATTTTCCATCAAGGGCCGCATAATGATTACAGTGCCCTCTGATGGTCGGCTGACTATACAGTTGTTTGAGCTTGCCGAGCTCGCACTATCCTGGACCTCTTTGACTTAGAGCCCGCGGGTGCATAGTATGCAGAGTCTAAGTTTGGGTTTTCGTCATTCTCATTGGGCTCACAGAGTCTGGGCCGCATGAGATACGATCAAAGACAGAAATTCTGCTGCTGTTTGGGCCGCATGGAGATGTCTTCCCACGGTTGTGAGCTGAGGCCGCGTGAGGTTGTCTAACAGTCTTATGCGGCCTCCTTCTTGGCCGCATGGAACTTGCTTCATCTCCAGAATGTCTGGTATCGTAGTATTTTCCTTTACAAGAGTCTGGACGCTGAGTAGTTTCCACGTCGGGTAGGGAGGCCGCATGGACGTGGACGTCTTGGGTACGTGCCTGGCTATCAGCAATAGGGTGAGCGGTTGGAAGCGCCCCCTCCGCAGTTAGGAGAGGCGCAGCGGCCTTCGCTACCCATTGAATGCGGGTCACCTTGGGCTTGGTTAGCCATGAGGAAGGGCTGACACTTCCTTCCGAGGGCATGTCCTCGAACGCTTGATGATCGAAGCGAACCACCAGCATCTTTTACGTCGAGCTAAGCTTGGACGCATCGGACTGCGTCACTGACTTCTCAACAGAGGAGAATGACATCCCCAGCAAAGTCGCCATCGTGTTTGCAATTAAATAAAAAGGATAACTAAAAGAACTTTATTTGATTAACAAACTAAAAAAAGTACAGAGAATCCTAGAAGACAGTCTAAGTACAAATTTATTTTCTGGGGGTGACGATGGAGGGTTAGGAGTGTAGCAACTCTCTTTACTTCGTGGACGATCCGATGCGAAAGCTCTTCTCTCTTGCTCGAGTGTAAATTTGCCAATAGCCAGCCAGGTCTTTTGTATAGGTGTGGTACCTTGCTATTTATAGCCGACATATGGACGTGCTATGGATGCCCCATATGTTCCTGCTTAGTGGCCGCATAGGGCTACTTCAACAGCATGCGGTTGTAACTATGGCCGCATGTCACGGGAAAGCTGTCACGTGAGTTCGGTTCAGATATGTTGTTGATGAGATCTCAGAGTTGTTAACAACCCGTTGTGGGCGTGACTTGATCAGCTGGACACGTAGTCAGCACCAACT
Organism: Iris macrosiphon; assembly: GCA_036927795.1. Lineage (NCBI taxonomy): Eukaryota > Viridiplantae > Streptophyta > Magnoliopsida > Asparagales > Iridaceae > Iris > Iris macrosiphon. The sequence continues at coordinate 21,413,601 of JAYESA010000013.1, forward strand.
ATGCGAAGATCTCTGCAATTATAACGGAAAGATCTTGTGAGCTGGAGGCCGCATAACAACTAGGCCACATAATGGTGAGGCCGCATGGGTCTTGTGCATATGTGCTCTTGTTTGTGCCTTGGTCGAATGGACACTCTGGTCGCATGTTGGTGAGGCAGCATATGTGCTCTCGTCCGCCTTTGGTCTGATGGACACTTTGGCTTCATGAGGACGAGGACACATAGAGTCGATGCCGCATATGTGCTCTCATCCGGCCTTCGTCTGATAGGTACTTTGGCTTTATGAGGACGAGGACGCATAAAGTCTATGCCGCATATGTGCTCTCGTCCGCGATCTCCCAAAAAAGGCGCCAGGGTTAGGAACTTCCAAGTTCCTCCTATTTATAGCCATCATGCTGATGTTTGCAACTGTGGATGCATATCACGGATAGGCTACCATATAGCCTCGGTTGGGATATCCGGTTGATAAAATCTTAAGATTTTTCTCAACCTGTTGTATGCGTGACTTGGTCAACTGGACACGTTGTCCGCACTGATTGTGTGACGATCTTTTCGGTTGTAACGTTACGATCTTGCAAACTGACTGTCGCATAGGGCCGTTGTCGCATACATGCTCTCATCTGGCCTTGGTCGAATGGATATTGTGGCTGCATGATAACGAGGTTGCATGGGTACATAGCCGCATATATGCTCTAGTTTGGCCTTGGTCGGATGGATATTGTGGCTGTAAGATGATGAGGTCGCATAGAGACGATGCCGCATATGTTGTCTCGTCCGGCCTTTGGTCTGATGGACACTTTGGCTTCATGAGGACGAGGACGAGGACGCATAGATCTTGTCTGTATTCGGCTTGTAGTCTGGCCGCATGGATGCACTTGCAGACTTATTTTGGGGATCTAGACGAGTCCCTTGGCCGCATAGCTTCTCTACAGCATGACTAGAGGCAGGCTTTAAGGTCATATCTTCTGGCGCATGGACTCAAATTTTTCATGCTTCTACAACAACGATCAACAAAGTCTGGATACTAGGTAATAACGCATTATTGCATCATTAAACATTGGTATATGTCGTTGAAACATCGCTAAATACAAAAAATTTGAAGAAAAAATTTGAAACAACAGATCTCGCACACATTACACACAAAATCACATAGTCTACCACGTAATGAAATAATACCATAATGTATCCACAATCAAACCACAATGTATCCAGAATTCAACAAACATATACAAAATTTTGAAACATAATCCGATACACCAACTATTTGGTACATGAAATAAAAAAGCCAACAAGGGCCGATACATAATCTCATATATGTACCCAACTAGGGTTGTTGGTGGGGAGGATGAGCACTCTTCAGGCCTGGTCCTGGCACAGGACAGGCTGGACCATAGCCCAGGCCCCAAACTTAATGTGGGGCATCGATATATTATTTTTATTGTAGACTTGTAGGCCACAACTTAGGGCCCAAATAAAAAAATGGGGCATTTGACTTTTTTAGCTGGAGCCTCTGGACCCATTCTCCCTGATCAAAATTCCAAAGAAAGGGTATTAATTAATTAAGATTATTTCCTAGGGAAGAAGAATCGATGGTCTGGATGTTTCTTCCTAGGGAAGAAGAATCAACGGAGAAGAAGAATCGACAAAGTTACGAAAAAAAGATTAGAAGAATCGATTTAGAAGAATCAATTTAGAATATCTTCTTTTTTCTTCATATATATATTCAGTTACTTGGTTTTATCTTTCTCATCTCTCTTCCTCTTTTGTTATATCTTATTTCTTCGGGTCTGCTTCGTAACGGTGTTTTCACCGGTTTTAGGGTATTTTTGAACCGACCGTTTATGAAAACCCTTGTTTGATAATTTTTATGAGGTACTGGTTTTGGTCGACTCAAAAAATCTCCAAAATTGGTGTAATATAATTTTGGGTGATTTTATAAACACCTCAAATTGGTGGATTTTGAGCAATTTTATTACTTTATTTTATTTATCTTGTTAAAAAAATCTTTTCGAGCCGCTCGTTACCAAGCATGAATTAGATTGGTTTAAAAGTAGCTACTTAAAACCACTTAAAATCGGACCTGTCATAACTGGTACTCTAAAAATACCTCATAACCGCTACTTCCAAAATTGCCAAGCAGACCCTTCTTGTTATATATATCTTTTGTTTACTACAGTTGTTGGTGAAGAGATAGAGAAAGCAAACTGAGAATTTTCAATTTTCCTATCGATTTGCAATTGTGAAAAGCAATCGTGCAAGGTATGTCTAAATATTGGAAAATTGTATATGTGGTGATTGGCCCATGTGACTTAGGCCCAAGTAGATATGTGGATGTATATATATGTAATATCATGACGAATGAAAGATCTAGATTATTATCTCCTACCACTTATTTATATGGTATCAGAGCAAGACGGTTATGGCACATTTTTTTCAACGGCGGCGGCAATTTCAGCGGCGGCTGCGACGGCTACCGCGACGCTTTCTTTCCCACGATAGCGATGAGTCTTCCTTCGACCGGCAGTATGACGAGCGGTGGCGGCGGCGACGAGTCTTCTACGACGGCGGCGGTGACATCAAGGATCGATCTCACCTTCCCGTATTACCTTGGTTCTAATGACAATCCGGCTGATATAATTACGAAAGTGGTGTTTCGTGAAAAAATTATGAGGAATGGTCGAGATCTATTCGGCTTTCTCTACGGGCTCGACAAAAATTTAGGTTTATTGATAGGTCTATCGATAAACCTACGAAGACTGACAAATTGGAGGATTAGTACTGTGTCCAATCGATGCTTCTGCAATAGATCTTGCACACTATTGATGCTTCGGTGAAGAAGACGATACCCTACTTTGAGGAGGCAAAACCGCTGTGGGATTCGCTCAAGGACCGATTTAGCGTAGAAAATGGCGCTAGAATTCAACAGATTAAACATTTATTGGCAGAGTATCGCCAAACGAAATCCATGTCTATGGTCGACTATTTCGGCCAATTACAGACTCTTTGGGATGATTTGGGGACTTATGAACCTATTCCGGCGTGAAGTTACGGCAAATGTACGTGTGATATCCCGAAGAAGCCGCAGATACGGGTTGATGAGGAGCAATTTCATCATTTTTTTATGGAATCAATCAGGAACTCTATGGCAACGTTCGCTCCATTTTATTGGCACACGATCCATTTTCCACTTCGGCGCGTGCTTATCAATCCATGCTCTAGGAGGAACAATTGCCCACGTCCACACAGGTCTCCTCTGAACGGGACGAGGTTTTGGCGCTTGCAGTTAAAACTTATTATGTTAACCGTGGGGCATCTCGTTCGGATGCTCGGGATAAATCGGAGTTGCTTTGCAATTTTTGCAAACACAACGGACATGAAGAAGCCACTTGCTTTGCGAAACATGACTTTCCGGATTGGTGGGGGGATAGGCCGCGTGGTAGCGGCAGACGAGGGGCTGGCCGCGGACGTGGTGGCGGACGCGGCTGGTGCTGGACGTGGACGGGGTGCGGAGGTGCATGCGGCGATGGCATGACGTAGCGCAACGGCTGTAGCACAACCGCGTATGGATGGTGATGACGCAGGAGGTGTTCCGGGGATAACTCCGGACCAATGATAGCAACTTATTTCTCTGCTTTGTAAATCTTCGGTCAAATCTCCGAAGGACTGCAAGGTGGGTAAGTCTATTGCACCTTGGATTATTGATACAGGTGCTTCAAATTATGTTACTGGAAATTTGGATTTATTGTCGGGGGTGACGACAATGAGGGAGTGTCCGGTTGGGCTCCCAGATGGACGGACTACGGTTGCCTCGTGTTGCGGGCGTATTGCTCTTACACCGGGCGTTGTTCTCACGAATGTTCTATTCATACCTCAATTACATTACAATTTAATTTCTGTGGCCCATCTTATTGATGATATAAATTGTGTTATACAATTCACTAAAAATTTGTGCGTGATACAAGACCCCAGTTTGAGGACCCTGATTGGCGTCGGTGAACGGCTAAACAGATCTACTACTTTCGTATTGTACCGAAGACTTAGGCCTTGGCAGTGACTGTGATGACTTCTCTGGACATTTGACATCAGCGACTTTGGCATCCTTCTAAAAAAGTAGTAAAGTCTCTTCCTGTTGTTAGTAGCTCTAGTAGTTCAGTGAATAAGACATGTGAAGTTTGCCATCAGGCAAAGCAAACTCTAGGTATTTTTTCTGTTAGTGATTCTCGGGCTGTTACAATTTTTTGATTTGATATATTGTGATCTTTGGGAGTCATATCATGTGCCTTCTACGTGTGGAGCTCGATATTTTTTGACGAGTGTGGATAATTTTTCTCATGTTATTTTGGTATTTTTGTTGATTGATAAGACTGAAGTATACAAGATATTCTCATCATTTTTTTCTATGATTGAGTGAAAATTTAATTCCAAAGTTCGAATTATGTGAAGTGATAATGGTACTGAATTTAATTGCCTGCGCGACTACTTTGTACAGAATGATATTTTATTTCAGACATCTTGTGTGGATATACCTCAGCAGAATGAGAGGGTCGAACGAAAATATAGACATATTTTGAATGTAGCACGTGCTTTATGTTTTCAAAAAAATTGCCAATTTCTTTTGGGGGAGAATATATTTTGGCGGTCGGATATTTGATCAATCGAACCCCTTCAAGTCTTCTTGGTTTTAAAATCCCCTATAAAATTTTATTTGAAGCTTCTCCTTCTTATGATGAATTACGTATTGTTTATGCTTTGCCCACAACCAAAAAGCTAAAATTGACAAATTTGTCAGTCGCAGTCGGAAGTGTGTTTTTGTTGGATACCCCTATGGTAAAAAGGGTTGGAAATTGTATGACCTTGCTACTGACGATTTTTTTGTCTCTCGAGGTGTTAAATTTTATAAGATTATATTTCCCTATTCTGTTGAGGATGATCGTGGTGGTACAGCTTCACCTGAGCTTGCACCTCTTATCGTGGGTGATGATGATTTGGTTTTTGATTCTGTGATCGACAGTACTACGGAGTGTGATTTAGCTCATACGGATGGGATAGTTGTCTCTCGGGATAGAAACGACGCGGTGGGGGTGGCAGATGGTGAGGGTGGTGCAGTTGAGGCCACTATGGAGGATAAGCCTGCGGAGGTTGAGGCGGCAGTAGGGGAGCCAGATGGTGCGGGTGTACTAAGGCGTGAAATGCGTGCAAAAATTCCGCCCGTGAAGCTCCGTGATTTTGTTATAAATATAATAAGAAAGTTGAGTCCCAGTTCTTCCTCCCAATGTTCCACCACGCCCAATCATTCCTCAGGTACTCCTTATCCTATAGCACATTTTTTGAATTGTGAGGGATTTTCTTTAGGACACAGGAATTATTTTTGCAGTTGTAACTGCAGGTACATAACCGGTCTCCTTTAAAGAGGCGGTTAAAGATGAAGGGTGGCGCGAAGCTATGCAGAAGGAGATACGGGCTTTGAAGGATAATGGTACTTAGACCATGAAGACGCTTCCGGCTGAAAAACGTGCTCTGGGGAGCCGGTGAGTGTATAAGATAAAGTATAATTCTGATGGGAGCGTTGAACGGCTTAAAGTCCGTTTGGTGGTTTTCGGCAATCATCAGGTTGAAGGGATTGATTATACTGATACTTTTGCTCATGTGACAAAAATGGTTACTGTTCATGCTTTTCTAGCTGTAGCTGCAACAAAGAATTGGGAACTACATCAGATGGATGTTCACAATGCTTTCCTGCATGGAGATCTTACCGAAGAAGTGTATATGAAACTACCACCTGATTTTTGAACCACACGCCCTGTTAAGGTATGTCGGCTTCAAAAATCTCTTTATGGGCTTAAACAGGCGTCTCGTTGTTGGTTTGCGAAGTTGGTGTCTTCTTTGCGGAAGTACGTATTTTGCCAATCGTACTCTGACTACTCGTTTTTTACTCTTCATAAGGGTGATGTTCAAATAAATGTTCTTGTGTATGTCGATGATTTGATTCTCTCTGGCAATAATTCTGCTGCTCTTACTGCCTTTAAGAATTATTTGAGTACATGCTTTCATATGAAGGACCTTGGGGTATTGAAGTTTATTCTTGGTGTTGAGGTAGCTCGAAGTGCGGAGGGTATTTTTTATGCCAACGGAAATATACACTTGACATTATTTCTGAGATAGGATTGTTGAGGGCGAAACCCGCGAGCTTTTCCATGGAGCAACATCATCAACTTGCGCGCTCTACAAGTCCACCGTTGTCGGATGAGGAAGCATATCAGTGACTCGTGGGGAGGCTGATTTATCTCTCGTTTACTCAGCCGAATTTGGCTTATGTTGTTCATATCATGTCGCAGTTTATGCATGAGCCCCGGTGTGATAATTGGGATACGGCTTTGAGGGTTGTTAGATATCTGAAAGGTTGTCCTGGTCAAGGCATTCTCCTTCGCTCTGATTGTGATTTGCGGCTTCGGGGGTGGTGCGATTCCGATTGGACGAGTTGTCCCATCACACAACGCTCTTTATCTGGTTGGTTGGTTTTTCTTGGTGATTCGCCTATCTCTTGGAAGACGAATAAACAGGTGATGGTGTCCCGCTCTTCGGCCGAAGCAGAGTACCGTGCTATGGCGGCGGTCACGTGTGAGCTTAAGTGGCTCAAAGGATTGCTTGGCAATTTGGGGGTGGATTGTCACTTTTTTATGGATGCTGTTCTTGATGGAGTTATTCGCACATCTTATGTGCCGACGGATGTGCAATTGACGGATATTTTCACCAAGGCTTTGGACAAACGGCAGTTTGAGTTTCTTTGCGCAAGTTTGATATTTGTGTCTTGCATGCTTCAACTTGAGGGGGGGGTATTAAAAAATTGTATATGTGATGATTGGCCCATGTGACTTAGGCCCAAGTATATATATATATATATATATATATATATATATATATATATATATATATATATATATATATAATATCCCCTACCACTTCTTTACACTAAATTTTTTGGTCATTTATTAAAAAATAAGCCTATTTTTTTCTTCTCTAAAATTTTTTTGTCTCCAAATTGTTCAAAACTCAGAATTCAATCAAAAAAAGAAAAATGCTAAGTTTACTACCAAATGTTTACAACCCTCTCTACCCTTCTTGCTATGTGGGCCACACCCGGCTGCACTTCTCTCCCAATGAACGGCCGTCACATGGCATTTCTGTCACGTGGCAGCCACCCGTACAGCTATCGGATCCCACCTCTTCCTCCTCCTCCAATGGATGACCGCCACCTGGCCGTCACATGGACGTCACGTGGCGGTTGTAAGTGGGTTGTAAACATTTGGTTGTAGTTGTAGCATTTCCAAAAAAAAAAAGGGTGCTATCTATATATATTATCATCAGAGTATTATTCCTTGTTACATCAGCCTCTTGTCCCCAAGTATACCGATTTCCTTCAGCACTGGTCCCATTTGTGATTGTGACTATCACAAGTTGCAAATATTTGAATTTCTCTCCTTTGTTTTTGTTAGTCCATTCTCCCATGCTCCTACATCTAATAAGTCCACCTTGCAACTGAACTATAGGGGGACATAGTATGATCCAAACAAAATCACAATTTAGAGGTAATCCAAACAAAATCACAATTTAGAGGTAAACTACGTTGTTTTATAAGTAGTCCATCCAAACTGAACAATTTGTGTTGTCCAGAGGCTTGTTATTATTAATCAAATTATCAGCCTCACATTCAATTCATGCGCCAATAAAAGACAAATTTACATTGGAGGAGGTCTAAGTCTAAAGGAATATGTAAGGAATATGTACTAAAAGATTCGGCTGAAAAATGTGAATAAAATGGTTTAACTTTTTAATGGCTTTATTGGTTCTATGTTCTATAATTGTGTCTTGTTTTTTATTGTCATGTACTTTTTTTGAAGTTTTATCATTATTAATAAAATTTATTCATTAAAAATGAATATTTATGAAAAAAAAAGAGCACACATTTTTTTGTTTGTCCTGGATCTAATAAAACTCAGGACTGGCCCGACACTCGTACTCCTAATTAACCTACTTGACGATCTTGTGACATGTTAAAATCGAACTTGATAGTTAACAATCTTGTAACCATCTCCTACGGTGAATGATCGTCACAACCAAGGTATAAGGGAATCCTCACATTCTCCAACAACTCTATAAAAGTCACATTATTGACATTCGGTGCCTCCTTTGCATCATAATCGTCCGAATCAAAACTTGGACTTGTAACATCGAAATCATGCTGAAGTCACGTCGTTGTAGTCGGCATAACCGTCGATATCCATATAGGGTTCTAGATCCGATACTAAAGGCATAAGTTTTTCGTGTAAGGTCCACTGATAGTAATTCGACGTGAATCCCTTCATGTACAGATGAAATGTCACATCAACTTCTTTATAATATTGTATATTGCAACATCTCACGGACGGATATTTGATTTTGGTATTGTTCATATATTGAGGGGATCCCTTGGCGAACTGGATGAATGCCTCTACTCCTTGCCTGAATTTCTCTCTCACACCACATATGTCCTTAGGCCGACGGTTATCCATGAATGATACCGCAAGTAGTAATTCATATCAATTTTTAGATACTTCTGTAAAGATAGATACATATTATTTAGTATGGACAATACATAGAATATCCATAAAAAATAGTTCAAGTATCAACTAGGTATCGATTGATAAACAATTCCAATATATATATATATATATATATATATATATATATATATATAAAGCTAGTATATATATCTAAATCGGTATCGGTATCGTTCATTAAACCCCCAAACACCTTATTTATCCATGCAATGTGTGGCTTAGAATAGTAACAAAACTTTATTATTGTTTGCATACATTATCTAGGATTATCTAAATTCTTCTCATATGTAGTATTATAAATTTTTATCAAATATGTGTAGCCTATATTGTTGAACAAAACTAAAAGCACCCCGACAATGTAAATCTAAGACAAGTTATCAATTGTACACTAGATAAAAGTGTTGGATCATCGTATCATTATTGTCAAGTTTGAAAAAGGAATATCCATAGGGTCATTGCCAAGTACATACAACGAATTTTAGCCTCTCCTGACTAGGGCTATCATCACAACATATAATTTTAACCTTATTTGTATAATTGCCAAGAGTAACTATCCATCCAACCACCTCATTCCCTCTTTTTAGACCTTAAACGACTTTGGATTGTTAAACTATGTATTTTGTTAATTTAGGCAAAATAATAAAGTATCATACGATACACAAGAAGGATCACCAGCAACGCCAACCCGCACTTGGGGAAGACAGCAGCCATGGTGAGAGATTTTGTGTGAAGTTTTCATAGACTGGTAGTCAAGCAAAACCATTTGTAGTATTCATATTTTTATGTGAAGTTTTCATAGACTGATCAAGCAAATTCTTCGGTAAATTAATTACGAATCTTGATTTTGGATCTTAGTTCGTCATGCCCAATAATGAGCTATTGTTTCCATCCTAATAATGGAAAATAACCCAGTCAGGGAACCAGTTAATTCATGCAAAGCCCAACTTCAAAATAGGGCATGCATGGTCAATGGCGGAGCCAGATCTTTAGTTTATTTCGGACTGAAATTAAAATATCCTGAATTTTTTTAACAAATGAATGTTGTATCGGTATCGTCAAGTTCAATTTTTATCGTGTCCATACCGTATCGTGTCTGGTCAATGTAGAACCATGTCCAACATACTAAAAATGAGAACATAACAAAAAAATATTTAGTTTATCAGGTAGACTTTTTTAGTCATAAACAATAAAAAAAAAATTAGTCTACTATCATGCTAATTAACCTAATCTAACCTGCATTTAGAAAGAGAAGAGCCAAAGTAGAGGATACGCATTCATTTAATCAGGATAATATTTCTTATGGAAGAACAAAAATTATTTCTAAAACCAAAACTCCAAAATCATGATCGAAGTTGAGCTTGTCTGTTTATATTAGCCCAAAACATTTTCAGTTTCAGTTTAATCCCAATTATTAAAAAAATTAGATCTAATTAGAGTTTAGACCCTATATTTTATATCAGCTCAGTTTGAGCCATGATTTGTCCAATTTGAGAGTTTGGACCCTAAATTTTTATTATTTTGTTTATTTTTTCTTTGTAACCTTCCTCCCATGCAAACAATGAAACCTTCCTATATAGACTAGGGAGGGTAATATGGTAAAAATAAAACAAAAAATAAAAATTCAGGACCTAAACTCTCCAATTGGACATGTCAGGACTTAAACTCTAAGTTGGTATAAAATCTAGGGTCTAAACTCTAATTAGCCCAAAAAATTATCCAAACCATTGGGTGGGCTGGAGCTCACCCCAGCCCACCAATGACTTCGCCTATGTGCATCGTTCACAAATTTTAGATTTACTTATTTTTATTTTGCTAGACGACACTTAGGTGTGTTTGGTATGCAAATTTTTTTTTTTGATTTTCGGACAAATTTTTGGTTCGAAAATTATTTTTATGTTTGGTTTACCTTATTAAATTTTATTTCCAAAAATTACTAATAACCAAGTAAATTGTTTATCCATGAAACATTGGAATCTTATCCCTAAGAGCATTTCCAACCCTATTGTGAGTTTGGAAAAAAGTTGTTGCCACATAGGAATAACTAGTTTTCATTTAAAAAGTCCTCAAATGCAAATATCAAACAAATTATGAAGGTGACATGGCAAAGACATTATGAAGTTGGTTGTCTTGTTCTAGACAATGCACTTCATAATGACTTTATCTCCACACCATCAATTATGAATAAAAATATGAGAAAATTTGAGTTGCACCCCATTTTATTTACCATAATTCAAGGTACACCCCACTGCTTTACCATAATGCATGTACAACCACCCTCACTTCCGTCTCCAACTAACGGTCAACTCCATTGACCGTTAATTTTTGACCGAAATACCCCTAGCAAATCACCATTCCCCTCCTCAGCCTGGGAAGAGGGAAGGGATATTTCGGTCAAAAATTAACGGTCAACGGAGTTGACCGTTAGTTGGAGACGGAAGTGGGGGGAGTTGTAAAGCAGTGGGGTGCACCTTGAATTATGATAAATAAAGTGGGGTGCAACTCAAATTTTTTTTAAAATATTTATAAAAAAGGAAGAAGAGAAAAAGTTGTCTTTGAAGTTGAAAAAAACTATTTTTTATTGTCTTCTCAATACTTTTGCATTTGAGAACAATTTTTTATCTCATTGTCTTGTGTGAATATAATCTTGCCACCTAGAAAAGACATTGTCTAGTGTCTCATGCCACATATGAATCACAATACATGATGGGGTTGGAGATGCTCTAATACTAGGTGGGTGTTTTTTCTTTTGCTTGGGAATAAAATTAACAAAAAGTTGTACGTATTAACAACTTTTGCCACCAACAATTTTTTAAAGGAGTTAATTGTCCAAATAGTACTTGAGGAATGTAGTGATTGTCGTTTTGGTGATTGATTTTTTTTGTTAATTTGGTAACTAAGCATTGCATTTTGGTTTAAAGAGTGTCTGAACTATGTTCCGTTGTTGCTTTTGGATAAAAATCGATTAAAATAAATATGCGATGACTTGCCTTATTTTTCAATGTTCTTTTGTCAACTTTTTTATTTTTGGACTATCATTTTCAGAAAAATATTAGTGTTCGAAGAAATTCTACATAAACAAATCGCTTTTGTCAAGTACAAAATGATGATTTTACAATCAATCATAGCCAACGTATCAACTCATTATAATAAAAATAATATAAAAATAAAATATATAACTATCATATATTCATTTTTAACGATTTTTATCAAAAATTACAAAAGATACTTAGTTCAGCGACCACGACATTCCTATTCCTTAGGCACAATTTTGACAATTAACTCTTAAAAAAAAAACCGATTTTCTCTCTACTCTTTTCTTCTTTGTTTTCTGACTCTCTGAGCGGTCTCTCTGTGTGTGCTCTTTTTCTCTCACTCTCGGGTCTCTCTTTCCCGAAAGGTATGGGTTCTCAATTTCTCGATTTTTGGGTTTTTTTTTTTGGTGATTATTTCCTCTCTTTTTTTTGTGAATTTTGGTATGATCTATTTTTGTTTGCTTGTTAAATTATATATTGTACTTAGAATTTGAAAATTATTTTAAGAATTTGAGTTTTAGAAATTTGGAATTATTTTAGGGATTTTAGAGACGAATCATAGAGTTTTAGATATAATCTTGAGACTTGTCGTCTTCCGCGTCACACATGCATTGGACATGAGATGGCTCCAAAATATTTTTCAGTTCTTAGTTTTCTATTGAACCCTTAATTAAGAAGGAAATATTGTCTCTTTGGTTTCATTAATGAGCATGTGTGATCTTGATGTGTTTAAGAATGGTATATAATAAATTAGTATTCGTATATTGATTATTGTTTTGTGAATGTTTTGAACAAGTGATCAGAAACCAAGGGCATTTGGTCTTTCTTTGAACATATTACGAGTTGATCAGAAACCAAGGTTTTGCATCTTGCAGCTATTTGTCATATGCACTTACATGTAGATTGCGTCTGGATGAATATTTTTCGTTCTAATTTTATTATATAACAGCCAGCACACACTGTTTTATCCAATGCTCGGGGCTGATCTAGATTAGTTGTGACCTTGTCTAAGTATCTCTAATCTTTTTACACTGAATTGAGGACTATAATTTGGGTCAGGACTAGTTGTATACAATACTCGGGTCAAAATGACAACCTAATGTACTCTAGCAGGAGTGTATACTTGATCACCTTGCCTCTTAATTGTTTCTTGTATCGACTGTCCATGTCTCTATGATAAGTGGGCCAACTATGATGATCAGTAGATGCATCTCATTTTCTCTGGTTGTTTAGTCTCTTCTTTCTGGCTACAGCAAATGTCGTACCATACTCGACCTTTAATTACATTAGAATGTTCTTGTCCTGTTCTTAACTTGGTGGCTGAACCTACAAGTATTTTCTTGCCTGATACTTACATGCCTGGATTTGTTCTTTGCTTATACACTTGATACATAGCTGGGTTTTACCTTCGCATAATTTTTTTTCTAAATTTGAGCTTCTAAAAATGATAAGATTTAGTCACCATGCTATTTCTTGTTCCTATTCTCAAGAAGCAGAGAAAAGTATATGACTCCAGGCAGTTTCATATCCGGAATCATTGTCACTTCTTTACAATCGATTATGCATCTTCAACAGAAAAATATAGTAATCTTCTTTTTTTAATGCTACGACTGACTCTTATTGCGAGTTGGTATTGAATTTTGTTACTGGTAGAGTTGTTGCGAGGAATATATTGTGTTACTTGACAAAAGATAGTTAGGAACTCCTTTAAATCCTTTAAAAATGAATATTTGGAGGTTTCTTATTCTTCCAGTGAATGTATCTGCTTTTAAAATTGCCAGCTGTAGTACTCCGAATTAGTTTTATATCATAGACATAATAATTTTGTAGTATTATTTTGTAGGTGTTAGTAGTTTATAATTGAACTATTGTCCTAGTTTTTAATCTTTTATTATTTTTCATGTTATATTAAGCTCCAATCTTCTTTCTTTTCCCAGCATTTGATAGGTTACACTGATCATATTTCAGGACAGACCCAGGATCAGGTTACCAAATCATGTATTCTTTGGAACTTGCATTTATGTGTACAGATTGCATAGGTTAATATACCTAGTTTATTATAACTAGTATATTTGCACGTGCGTTGGATGTATTTCATATTGCTTGAAAAAAGCAAACAATAGTTTATTGAAAGAGCAAACAACAATTCATTAATTTTATTATTGGTGGAAACATAAGTCTTTTGGGCTACTGTGCCAACTTTGTAGGGTAAAGTGCAAAAAATCCTCCATAGATTTGCGTTTTTGCAATTAAAGACCTCTGGTTTTAAAAAATTCTCTCATTTTATATTTGGTGCATTTTGCACTCAATTTGGTTTTCTGCCGTTAACGGACGTCAAATTCGATGTCAAATGACTATTATACCCCTCACAAACCCTAATCATAATCCAACCATAATCATAATCCAACCATAATCATAATCCTAACTCTAACCCTAATCCTAATCCTAATCCTAACCCTCCCCCCTCCTTCATCGGCTGTTGGGCGGCGGCGATGGTGGTGGGGACGACGGCTCGGGGAGGAAAAGGGGTAAGGCGCGGGGTGGAGGGGGGGGGGGGGGGGCTCGGGCCGAGGGGGGCCGGCGCGGGGGAGCAGCGCACCAGTGAGCGGCGCAGGAGCGGCATCTGGAAAGCCGTGCGGGGGGGGGGGGGGAGCTGCGCGCGTGCGGGGGTGGACATGGGGAAGTTGAGCGCGCATGGGGGCGGCCGCGGTGGCGCTGTGGGGGGCGGCTGCGGGGGAGCTATGGGGAGCGCAGTGGAGGAGGGGGGACTGATGGTGGGATTGGTGGTGGTGGTGGTGATGGTGAAGGTGGTCGTGGGGGAGGGGGGGCTGAGCATGGCGGGGAGGAGGGGAGGTGATCGGGGAGGAGAGGGGAGGGGAGCTGGAGGAAGGAGGAGGGGGGTTAGGGGGGAGGGGTGTTGGAGTGGTGGGGTTCCCAACCTATGTAGAAAACTCCCTGGAGTAGGATTGAGTATTTCTACATATAATAGGAATACCTCAATTTATTTGGCTTGGATATTCCTAAATATAATAGGAATATCTCAATGGATTTGAATTGGATATTCCGACATATAATAGAAATATGTCAATGGATTTGGATTTGCATTGGATATTCATATCTATAATAGGAATGCTAGTTGTGGGTTTGAGGCTATATATAGGTGTCTCATGGCCCTAAAATAAATCTCTCTCTAAAAAAAACCATAGCAACAAGGAGAGAAAAGGAGGCAAGAGTGTCATTGAAATATTGGAGAGGAGAAAGAATGATTGGAGGCCGTTTCGAAGAAGGAGATCAGTTTCGGATATTTTTCGTTGTCTTTCTTCTTAGTGGTTATAATCTATTTTCTGTTCCAAAAGAGTTGTGGTTATCCGTTTGGATCGGTGAGAAGTTTGTAAAGAGTCGATGTATTTCTTATTCCATTAGTGGAGGCTTTTCAGGGTTGGACTCCGATCGTCCCGTGGTTTTTCCCGCAAGGGTTTTCCACGTCAAAAATTTCTGTGTCTGCGATTTGTGTTTGGCATTTTTGGTTTGTGCGTTTTGCTCAGTTCTCTCGCAGGTACTCTCTGGTTTGGGGAACGGTTTTCGCACTTTCGTTCCCAACAAAGTGGTATCAAAGCAAGGTTCTGAAATTTCAGAAGGGTGTCAGGAGTTGACAGGCAAACCAGGGAGGAGAGATGGACGCGAAGCCGGTGCGTATGGTAAACTTGAACGGTACCAACTATCATTACTGAAGGAGCAAGATGAAGGATCTGCTATTTGTCAAGAACGTGTACAACCACGTTGCCAGTATTGAGCACGCGAGGACACTGTGGGATAAACTGAAATCTTTGTATGCGAAGAAGACCGGATTAAATAAATTGTTCATGATCCGGATGATGATGGGTCTGCGGTAAAAAAATGGGGCATCTATTATGGATCACTTGAGTGAGTTCCAGGATGTGGTTGACAAGCTATCCTCGATGGAAATCAAATTCGACGACGAGGTTCAGGGACTATGGCTGTTGTGTACATTGCCAGACTCGTGGGAGACCGTACGAGTGTCTATGATCGCTTCTGCTCCGGAATGCGTGGTCAGTATGGAGTTTACCAAGAGCGGGGTACTGAATGAAGAGATACGGAGACATTCTCAGGGCACTTCATCCATATCTCAAGAGGCTCTTGTTTCAGAGAGCCGTAGAAGGGGTAAAAGCAGGAATCCAGGCGGTGGCAGAGACAAAAGCAGGGGAAGGTCCAAGGGTCGGTACGAGGACTTGGAGTGTTACCATTGTGGCAAGAATGCCCACATCAAGCGAAACTGTTTTGCTTGGAAGAGAGAGAAGGGCGACAAGGGGAAGCAAAGTGAGTACACTACAGCGGCGGCCTCAACACATAGAGGTGACGTGATCATTGTAGGTGCTGAGGTAGTTATGAACCTCGTCTGCGATGACAACTCTTGGCTGGTGGACTCAGGTGTTTCAGCACACGTATCTCATAACAGAACATTATTTGCTACATACACAACAGGTGACTATGGAGTGTTGAAGATGGGCAATGGAGATGTCACGCCCCAATCTCCCGCAAGCTCGATCATCCCCGCTGAACGTGAATCACCGCGTTGCAGCGCTCCCGCAGGACAATCATTCTCATTGGGACGTGATGCCGTGCGAGCCTGGAGTTGCGCTCGCATAAGGCGGTATTGTCAAATATCAAAGTTATCATCGAAACGACCAAGTTGCAACGAAAGTCAAGTATTGTGTACCAAGCACACATCAGAGTATACGCAGCGAAGCTCTCGATAGGGTCCAAATAAAAATGTCACAAAGGAGAATACCACAAAGACGATGCAACACCCTTGCTCTTTCTCTTGCCCACAAAGGTACTTAGCGTTCATACGTCATGTCCCGTATATCCAAGCAGTGTCACTACACCTGCGTACCTGAAATAATGCCCACAAATGTGGATCAGTACACAGCCGTAATGGTGAGAGGGGTAACCCACTCGTCTAAACCGACACTAAGTAGAAAAGTGAATGCAAACAGTTATATGGTGATCTTTCTACTTGAATCCTAGATTCATTTCATGGCAGAGGTATGACATGTTAAGGAAAAACTGTAAAGCAGGTTAAGCATGCAACATTCAACTCAAGCAAATATACAAGCAGATATATCCAACTCAAAAGGAAACTAGCATGTAAACCGCCCTACTCAAACCCAAGCAACGCGTGAACCTATCGAATCACAATCCAAGCCTCAATATCCATCCTCAAACGATGCCACAATTCAAGTCTTACTAATCCAATCATCGATATGCACACTCTTGCCGAAGCAAGGTGGCCGCCATCGCCTACACAAAAAGCACAACCAAACCAAAGCAAAGCAAACCAACTCTTATCTATATGAAGTTACTGGCCAAGCCATGAAAGACGAATCAACTGCAGTTATACCCGATCCAGCGCTGAGTAGCTCGAACTTTCGGCATCGCGCCCAAGGTACGTCACTATTTGTCTCCTCCATGGCCGAACGGTCCCGGTGCCCCGGAGCATATCCCGTTATTGGAAACCAAACCATGTGTGCAACAGGTTATCCGTGACCAATGCAGACACCAAGTAGGTATGACGAGAGAATCGAGCTTTCTCGCCCCACCAAACTATTCTAGCCTCAACCCAACCAACTTATCCATAACCATTCTTCAACTTAGCCCAAGGCACCATCTCAAGTTATCCCCATAGGCACTATACCGCTGCGACACAATGCTCCAATTGGTGCAACACCCATGCTCAAAAAATCCCGTGGCACAATGCCCTCATCGATACAGTTGTCCGATTTTGAACCACATCTGCACGCTTTGCTTGACAAAGCGCCCAACTTGATACTCGTGCACAGATGCACGCTCGTCCGCCCGAAGTGCCTGTTGTTCCAACCAAGATGATCCAACTGTCCATATATACTTCCAACTCAAGCTCCAACTGTCCCAAATATAATCCAACTCAAGCTCCAACTGCCCAACGCGAAACCAACACAAACCATAAATCTATCCAAGCAAACAACATACACTCTATGCACGCCATAGTGTAGTGATTTCCAAGTTCCAGTCCCAAGTGTCCAAGCCTTATTACGTTTGTTCTAAATTATTAGGCATGAAGGAGTAGAGTAGAAGGGATAGAGCCCACTCACCAAATCTGATTCTGTTAGCACTCTGTCTTTGCCGATACGGCCGATCCCTTGAACCTGTGGTCCGATGCAAAGCACGATCTACTCAATTGGTATGACCGTGCGAGCATGTCGTGCTTCCAAATTATTCGACCGATCGGACTAAGGAAGACGACATTATCGCTCCAATTCTGCTATCCCAGTACTGCTATGAACGAACACTTGATTCCATCGAACTCCGCTTGCGATCTGCACATAAAACTAACTCAAATCAATACTTGCTCCCAAATCCAATAAATTAAAGTATAACCAGCTATTGTCTCATTCAATCCGACTCAGCGTAATGTACCGTGCGCTTGCGGGGCATTACATAATATACCACTTAGAATCAGGTTCGTCCTCGAACCAAACCAGTATACATTCCTTATCGCATGCTACTTTTCCAATTCATAACTCTGCTCCATGCAACTCACATTCTCCTGATCCAGACTCAGCATCTCGTTCGCGCTGAACGTTCGTACAAATTCCATATTCCCACATCTTCCTTGCAGCACAATACGAATTTCTCATATCGCTTAGTTTGGATCATACACATATTTAAGGCGTCCCTGAAATACATGTATTTCAATCGAGCTTTGCAATAGCGAATTTGGACAAGTTACAAGGGTATCTTTATGTCCGAGGCATCCATTCGCTTCACTCCCAATTGAACCAATCCTGACATTCAATCCAACACATTCGTACAAGCGCTATTCTCAAATACGATAATTTTTCACTGACGATCTTTCCACCTGACTCAAATCAGTTCGTGTTCCAACTCAATCCATCCGACTATTTTCGAATCCACACTAGCACCGTCCAAGATCAAACAACCAAACTCTAGCATGACTCCAATCGCACAATATTCCGTATGCACTATCTCCAACTATCATCTTTGCTCCGGATGATTATCACAACTGATACTACCCCAGCAAAGCGACTTACCCAAATATCAACTATGCTCTTAAATCAGCTCTACCAAACACCTCTTCCTTAATTTCAATACCTCACTGAGTGAACATCTATATTGAGGTTCATGTGATCCACAAAAATTTTGCAGCCACGCCATAGGGATAGTGTCGTCACAATTTCAACGTGGACACACTCGCCATAATTCCTAGGCCGCGCATGAAATAGTTCTTCGCGCTGCTTCCATTGCCTCAAAGCACGGATATCACCCTCGCTTACTGTACGAGCACGCATCCCAGACTAAGTTCCGATGCATCTTGTAGATCTGAGGCACATCTGTCCCTTCCAGTATTGCAAAGATTTGATCTGAACAAGCCGCTGCTTTAACTTCACAAGCTTGTTTCACAGTCGTCAATTCATATGAATGATATTCCCTTCCAGGGCACGATGAGTCAGAGGCGATGCCATCTTCAAAAATCTGTGACTCCGAACCTCATTAGTTGACTTAGGCCATTTTCACCATCGCTTCGATCCTCTGGCTGCATCTTCAGCTGAAGGCTATCCCAAGGATCTCTCAAATCCATCACTCAGTCACTTAGGCCAATCTCCAATATACATCACTCACATCCACCCTCGACGCATTCCCAAATGCGCCGCCGCAAGGGTCATTCTATGGGTCCACAATATTCATCTCTAATTTGACGGTCCAGTCGCTAGGGTCAGCTGTCCCGAAGCTACGCTCGATAATTGTAAGTCATCACGATGGACAGTTATCACGAACCATGCTATATCTCCTCTGCAAATCTGAACCATAATCCAACCATTCCATCCGAACGAACTTCTGACTCTGAGCACTTTATACACTACCTATGACCATCTATCAACCAAACTCCGCTTAACTACCTAGAGTCTCACTATCTATCCAAGCCACAAATCGAGAATCGTCTCGCTGAAACCATCTTCCATCAATCCATCGTTCTGTCTTGAATCCAACAAAAAATTTCGAATTGTCAAGTTCGACTTCTCGCACTGCCACTTGTAATAATTTCCGAAACCATAGACTTGCTCCAATATTTATCCGTATGCCATGTTTCACAGTGCACGTCCAACTTGCTCTGAGCGGCACAATGATTTGCTCCAACGTTGCTATCATTTTTAGCTATGTTCAAAAGTCCATCCGCCACAATTCTTGTTCTCGTTCCATTCCTTACCCTTCTTGATTTCTCTATGTTTCGATTAGTACACACTCTCTCAATGACTCGTACACAAATTCCAACACAATCTCAGATCCATATTTCCTTTATTTGTTGCCGCAATCTGCCTCAGTACTACAAGTGTTAATTTTCAATCTGACTTAACATCAACTAGACTTGCCTCACGCCCGTTCACCGTCTTCCGAAGAATCTGTCTACCATCGTTGCACCATTTTACCAAATTTTACTTCCGCTAAACCTGAGTCAAACTTTTTGAGCACCAATATCCAAAAATTTTCCAGTTTGTGCGACTCCATCGTATTGCCCCTCCAAACCAAATCGTGTTTCATTGCTCAACCAACAGCTCCAATGTGTTGCCCAAATTCGTAGTCCGTGCTTGCTATCCTTCGATACACCCATCACTTTACTCAAGTGTATCCCAACTGTTTATTCCTCATGCCAAACTCTCTCTTTGAATCAATGAATGCTCCACCGAACTTCCAAATCGTGCAAGCGAACTCTGATATTCAGCTTTCCATCTGATTGATCTCAACTTGTTTCCAATACTTAGTCCGCATCAATCCTTTAAATTTCAAACACTATTTCCATTGCTTGTTCCGTTCTCGTCCATCACTTAAGTCCAACGATACTTCCATTT
The DNA here is from genome assembly GCA_036927795.1 of Iris macrosiphon. NCBI lineage: Eukaryota > Viridiplantae > Streptophyta > Magnoliopsida > Asparagales > Iridaceae > Iris > Iris macrosiphon. Next base: position 21,434,156 of record JAYESA010000013.1, read on the forward strand.
GCATAAGTCTATTCTTGATCGCAACTCAACATTCGCTTTCTCTATTTTCCATTTCCTAACTCAGCCGATGTGCACCAACCAACTTACATTCTTGTTATCCTTGTCCAATGCGGCAATTCCATTGGTGTCTATCCAAAATATTCTAATGCCTTACTCACTATGTGGTATACCATATACTACTCCGAATTAAGTCACTACTAGCATCAAAATTCTTTGGCTGATCCAAGATCCGTTCGAACCATCCATTCGGCGTAATTCTGCCATACACAACTCAAGTCTGATACGAAACTCGGCCAAAGCATGAACTATCCAACTCTTTTCATCAATCTCGCCAAGCAACTTGTGCCATGTTCCATTCTCAACACTTCCAACTATTCTCAAACCGTTCGATACTTTTGCTATACGAGCAACCCGTGCAACGATTCCTTCCAAGTAATCCAACCCAATACCCAACTGTTCTACATATTTGCTGTACGAGCAACTCGTGCAACGCTATCCTGATATTCCCGAGCTAAACTCAAATATGCTCAACCAATGCCTTCTGTGATATACCCAGCCAAAAATCAAACTCCGTCCAACACATTCGCTACACGAACAACTCGTGCAGCGTTCCATTCTTATCCGATGCTTCTACTCACAACATGACACATAACCAATCTCGTCTGCCAACCAACTGCTCCACTAATGCAACCAAAAACTCTCCGAACGACAAGTTAAACCGACGCAACGATACCTCTCAACTTGCTGCACAAATGCAACAACGCCACACAACTTGCTGCACAAATACAACAACGCCAAACAATGCTACACGATCTACCGAAAACCAACGAAAGCAACGCAACGAAGAACAACATGCACCCTCAACCAACAAATATATAGATTTATTGCATGAAACGTCCAATGCGGCACCGAGTAGAGCCAAGAGACAAATGACATACAGAAGCTATTTAGAGTTTGTGATGAACCAAAGGACAGTTCGAGAAAATGAACCGGGCGCTCTGATACCAATATGTCATGTCCCAATCTCCCGCAAACTCGATCATCCCCACTGAACGTGAATCACCGCGTTGAAACTCCCACAGGACAATCATTCTTATTGGGGCGTGATGCCGTGCGAGCCTGGAATTGCGCTCGCACAAGGCGATGTTGTCAAACATCAAAGTTATCATCGGAATGACCAAGTTGCAACGAAAGTCAAGTATTGTGTACCAAGCACACATCAGAGTATACGCAGCGAAGCTCTCGATAGGGTCCAAATAAAAATGCCACAAAGGAGAATACCACAAAGACGATGCAACACCCTTGCTCTTTCTCTTGCCCACAAAGGTACTTAGCGTTCATACATCATGTCCCGTATATCCAAGCAGTGTCACTACACCTGCGTACCTGAAATAATGCCCACAAATGTGGATCAGTACACAGCCGTAATGGTGAGAGGGGTAACCCACTCGTCTAAACCGACACTAAGTAGAAAAGTGAATGCAAACAGTTATATGGTGATCTTTCTACTTGAATCCTAGATACATTTCATGGCAGAGGTATGACATGTTAAGGAAAAACTGTAAAGCAGGTTAAGCATACAACATTCAACTCAAGCAAATATACAAGCAGATATATCCAACTCAAAAGAAAATTAGCATATAAACCGTCCTACTCAAACCCAAGTAACGCGTGAACCTATCGAATCACAATCCAAGCCTCAATATCCATCCTCAAACGATGCCACAATTCAAGTCTTACTAATCCAATCATCGATATGCACACTCTTGCTGAAGCAAGGTGGCCGCCGCCTACACAAAAAGCACAACCAAACCAAAGCAAACCAAACCAACTCTTATCTATATGAAGTCACTAGCCAAGCCATAAAAGACGAATCAACTGCAGTTATACCCGATCCAGCGCTGAGTAGCTAGCCCGCCTGGTCGTATCGAACTATCGGCACCGCGCCCAAGGTACGTCACTATTTGTCTCCTCCATGGCCGAACGGTCCCGGTGTCCCGGAACATATTCCGTTCTTGGAAACCAAACCATGTGTGCAACAGGTTATCCGTGACCAATGCAGACACCAAGTAGGTATGACGAGAGAATCGAGCCTTCTCGTCTCACCAAACTATCCTAGCATCAACCCAACCAACTTATCCATAACCATTCTTCAACTTAGCCCAAGGCACCATCTCAAGTTATCCCCATAGGCACTATGCCGCTTCGACACAATGCTCCAATTGGTGCAACACCCCATGCTCAAAAAATCCCGTGGCACAATGCCCTCACCGATACAGTTGTCCAATTTCGAACCACAATTGCACGCTTTGCTTGACAAAGCGCCCAACTTGATACTCGTGCACGGATGCACGCTCGCCCGCCCGAAGTGCCTATTGTTCCAACCAAGATGATCCAACTGTCTATATATACTTCCAACTCAAGCTCCAATTGTCCCAAATATAATCCAACTCAAGCTCCAACTGCTCAACACGAAACCAACACAAACCATAAATCTATCCAAGCAAACAATGTACACTCTATGCACGTCACAGTGTAGTAATTTTCAAGTTCCAGTCCCAAGTGTCCAAGCCTTATTATGTGTGTTCCAAATTATTAGGCATGAAGGAGTAGAGGAGAAGGGACATAGCCCACTCACAAAATCTGATTTTGTTAGCACTGTCTTTGTCGATACGACGAATCCCTTGAACCCGTGGTCCGATGCAAAGCACGGTCTACTCAATTGGTATGACCGTGCGAGCAGGCCGTACTTCCAAATCATCCGACCGATCGGACTAAGGAAGACGGCATTATCGCTCCAATTCTGCTATCCCAATACTGCTCTGAACGAACACCTGATTCCATCGAACTCCGCTTGCGATCTGCACATGAAACTAACTCAAATCAATACTTGCTCCCAAATCCAATAAATCAAAATATAATCGACTATTACCTCATTCAATCCGACTCAGCATAATGTACCGTGCGGTTGCGGGGCATTACAGGAGATGTGTCGAAGGCGGTTGCCATTGGAGATGTGTATTTGAGGACAAAGACAGGTGCAGTTCTGTTCTCAAAGATGTGCGTCATGTCCTTGATATACGTTTCAACCTGGTGTCGGTTGGAATGTTGGATAATGAGGGTTTCTTCAGTCTCTTCCGGAACAATCAGTGGAAGCTTTTCAGAGGTTCGATGGTGATTGCCAGAGGAAGCAAGAGGTCCGGATTCTACTATATGAAAGGGAGCACATAGGGGGCACAAGAGGTTAACGCAGCTACTGATGCATCTACTGAGTTGTGGCACAGGCGGCTCAGCCATATCAGCGAGAAGGAGATGAGCTACTTGGTGAACAAGAAGGTGATTCCAGGACTAAAGTCTACAAAGTTGGAGAAGTGCACGCATTATTTGGCGAGGAAGCAAAATATGGTATCTTTCCAAAGTCATCCAAGTTCAAGAAAGCCGGCATTGCTCGAGTTGATTCACTCGGATGTGTGCGGTCCTATGAAAGTAAAATCCATTGATGATGCTTCTTATTTTGTAACATTTATTGATGACTGCTTCTGGAAGGTTTGGGTCTATATCTTAAAGACCAAGGATCAGGTGCTGTCCACTTTCAAGGAGTTTCAGGCCTCTGTTGAAAGGGAGACGGGCAAGAAGCTGCTTTGTGTTCGGTCGGACAATGATGGCGAGTATATCGGTCCCTTTGATGCTTATTGCAGAAAGCAAGGAATACGATACCAGAAGACTCCACCAAAGATACCGCAGCTCAACGGTGTAGCGGAGAGGATGAACATGACGCTAATGGAGAGGGTGCGGTGTTTGCTGTCAGAAGCAAACTTGCCAGGCAACTATTGAGGTGATGCACTTTACAAAGCTGCTTATGTTATTAATTTATCTCCTAGTGCTTCTTTGCAGGGTGATGTACCTGACAAAGTATGGTACAGCAAAGAGCCGCCATACAATCACCTACGAGTGTTTGGTTGTAAGGCCTTCGTGCATGTACCGAAGGACGAGAGATCCAAACTTGAGCCAAAGACGAGGCAATGCGTCTTTGTCCGCTACGGTCGGGATGAGTTTGGCTATAGACTCTACGATCCAGTGGAAAAAAAAGCTCTACAGAAGTAGGGATATGGTATTCGTCGAGGATCAGACCATGACCAACACTCAGGATTCTGAGATGCCTTCTGAGGCTGAGGAATTGCCTAAGTTAGAGTCATTTTGCTTCGAGCAGTTTCTATAGGATATCGCAGAGGATCCAGTTATGGGGGAGCCGGTACATGGAGTTGCTTCCAACCTTGATTATCAGCCTGCTGATGGTGGTCAGGGTAACCCTCAGGAGGATGAGCATGCCGAGGAGGCAGTTTCTGGAGGGGAGAAGACTGTAGATATACAGCCAGCACTGGTGGTTCCTTTGAGGAGGAGCGATAGAGAGCGTCGACCATCTACGAGATACTCACCGGGTGAGTATGTGCTACTGACTGACGGGGGAGAACCCAAAAGTTTCGCAGAGGCTATGGAAGACGAACACAGGCAGGAGTTGATGGAGGTCATGCAAGAGAAGATAAGTTCCTTGGAGGCCAACTCTACTTATGATCTGATGCGGTTGCCAAAGGGCAAGAAGGATTTGAAGAATCGATGGGTGTTCAGAGTGAAGCAGACAGATGATGCTACTCGCCCTCGATACAAAGCGAGGCTGGTAGTTAAAGGCTACGGTCAGCGAAAAGACGTAGATTATGATGAGATCTTTTCGCCAATCGTCAAGCAGTCGTCTATACTGGTGGTGCTAGCATTGGCAGCCAGTTTCGACTTGGAGATCGAGCAAATGGACGTGAAGACGACATTCCTCCATGGTAATCTTGAGGAGGAGTTGTACATGGAGCAGCCAGAGGGATTCTGTGAGAAGGGCAAGTCACATTTTGTCTGCCGGTTGAGGAAGAGCTTGTATGGTCTGATACAGACAAGAGGCAGTAGTACAGAAAGTTCGAGTCATTTATGGGGGAGTATGGCTATGCATGGATGACGTTGGATCGTTATGTTTTTGTGAGGTACTTCGCTGAGAATAATTTTATCATTTTGTTTCTTTATGTTGATGACATGCTGTTGGTGGGTCGGAATACCACTAGGATAGTAGATTTGAAGTGCCAACTGGGCGCGGCCTTCTCTATGAAGGATTTGAGCACAACGAAGACTATTCTTGGGATGGAGATCAGCCGAGAGAGAGAGAGAGTCCAAGCTGTTATAGTTGTCCCAAAAGAAGTACATTCACTGGGTACAGCGTTTCGGGATAGACGGGTCGAAGAAAGTGAGTAACCCCCTTGAGGCTCACTTTAAGTTCACTAAGGAGCATTGTCCATCTACCGAGGACGAGAAGGAATATATGGAGCGAGTTCCATATGCCTCAGCCGTGGGGAGTCTTATATATGCTATGATATGTACGAGGCCATACATTGCTCATGCAGTCGGCACAGTTAGCAGGTACACTTTCAATCCTAGAAGGGTACATTGGAGTGGGGTCAAGTGGATTCTACGATATCTTCAGGGTACTGTCGATTGGAGACTTTCATTTGGTGGTGACGAGCCGAAGCTAGTTGGATATACTGACGCTAATATGGCTGCAGATGTAGAGATGAGGCGATCGACTTCGGACTATGTGATGATGTTTGCTGGTGGAGCAGTATCGTGGCAATCGCGTTTACAAAAGTGTGTTGCCTTATCGACGACAGAGGCATAATACATTGCGGCGACGGAGTCTTGCAAGGAGTTGTTGTGGATGAAGAAGCTGCTGCAGGAAATTAGGCTAAAGTAGGAGCAGTATCCTTTGCTTTGCGATAGTCAGAGTGCTATTCACCTTGTGAAGAGCCAGATATTTCATAGCCGGTCCAAGCACATTGATACTCGGTATCATTGGATACGGGATATGGTTGACAAGAAGAAAATGACGCTTGAGAAGGTTCATACGAATGACAATGGAGCAGATATGTTCACAAATGTTCTACCAAGGAGAAAGTTTGAGTACTGCAGGTGGATCCTCGGGATGATGCCCCCCTCTACATAGCTGTGAAGGGGAGATTTATTGGAGTGGGTGGGGTTACCAACCTATGTAGAAAATACCCCGGAGTATGATCGAGTATTTTTACATATAATAGGAATACCTCAATTTATTTGGATTGGATATTTCTAAATATAATAAGAATATCTCAATGGATTTGGATTGGATATTCCTACATATAATAGGAATATGTCAATGTATTTGGATTGAGATTGGATATTCCTATCTATAATAGGAATGCTAGTTGTGGGTTTGAGGCTTTATATAGGTCTCCTGGCCATAAAATAAATCTCTCTCTCTAAAAAAAAATAGCAACAAGGAGAGAAAAGGAGGCAAGAGTGCCATTACAACATTGGAGAGAAGAAAGAAGGATTGGAGGCCATTTCGAAGAAGGAGATCAGTTTCGGGTATTTTTCGTTGTTTTTCTTCTTCGTGGTTATAATCTATTTTCTGTTCCAAAAGAGTTGTGGTGATCCGTTTGGATCGGTGAAAAGTTTGTAAGGAGTCGGTGTATTTCTTATTCCATTAGTGGAGGATTTTCAGGATTGGACTCCGATCGTCCCGTAGTTTTTTCCGCAATGATTTTTCACGTCAAAAATCTCTGTGTCTGTGATTTGTGTTTGGCAGTTTTGGTTTATGCCTTTTGTTCCGTTTCTCTCGTAGGTACTTTCTGATTTGGGGAACGATTTTCGCACTTTCGTTCCCAACAAGGGGAAGGGTAGTTTAGGGTTTTCATTTTTTTTTCCCTAACAGTATTTTTAACGAAAAATGAACATGAGGGACTATTTTGATCAAAAAATTTAGGGGGTCTTAATTTGCTAACGAGGCAAATTACAGGAAGAAGTTTTTGCACTTTATCCCAACTTTGTATGTATATTTTATTAACTATCATTCCCTAAACTATCTACTTTGCATGCATGCTTTATTGTCTCTCGTTTCTTGGGCTCATGTGACTACTTTGCATAACTATCATTTCCCAAGCTGCCTACTTTGCATGCATGCATATCTTTAATACATATTTAATTACTCTTTTAATTACTCAAATACTCTTGTCAACTTTAATACATATTGAAAGGTATTTTTTGAAAGAAAAAAATTTCAATGTGAAGCCTATTTTTCTTATTATATAATAGGATATATTTGGTGTGTTTTTTAATGTTTTGCAGAGCCATCCTAGTGTGAAGGATTTGAGGAACAAGGCTTTCTATGCTATTCTCAAGGAGCAAGGAAGTATTGTGTGGAAATTGTGATATTAGTTCAACTCATTTTGGAACTTGAAAAATCATGAATGTTGTTGTTTGCTATTGTACACATCATTGTGTGATTTCGTAATTGTTGTTTGCTTCTCCTTGGTGACATAAAAGTCTTTGAACAGTTGAAATTATGTAGCTAAGCATACGAAGGAGCAAAGTGCTTTATAAGACCTTGGAAGCATGCTACAATTGGTGTGAATCATATACTATTCCTGATGGAAGTAAACTTAAGATTTTTAGAGCTGTTTATTCATGCTACTTTATTTTGTACATTCAATAAAATCGATCCTGCATTAAGAAAAATGTAATTGGTGCCTTGAGGCTTGAGCCATGAGTGCTCCCATAGTATAAAACTTCCAATTCATAATGACTGCCAAGATAAAAAAATTCATCAACTAAGTGGAATTTATATATATATATATATATATATATATATATATATATATATATATGAAAAAAAAGGATATGAGTCATAGGTTCATATTTCTATATGAGCCAATGTACATGTGGACCAATATGAATGGAGTGTACTAGTGCATATAGGTGCACATGGAATGTATGAATTCATTTCTATTGGTCCACGTATATATCCTTCTTCTCCTTCTTCTTCACAGATTTAGAGATTTAGGGTTCTTAATTATTATTTTTTTCAAATCCTTCTTGTAAAAAAATTGTTATTTATGCCTTTTGATCATGGACAAATTCCATGTGTGGATCCGCCGCCCAATGCCTCCCTTGGTCCACTATTTTCTGGCGGCGACTGCAACACCGATGGCGAGCAACACGACCAAGGTCGATGCGTTCTTTATGTTGGTGATCGATGCGTTGTTGATGGAATACAGACAAATTTCTTCTTCGACCATAGTTTCATATATCTATTATATAAATTACTAGTTTGAGAATTTAATGATCACTTTCTCAATCCTAATTTGTAGATGACAATAGAAGAGATAAACATATTCATTATCGTCTTTTTGAAATTTTACAATTTGAAGATATACTATCAAAATTCTTTCTCTTCAACCAAACAGATCACCTACTTTTACAGAAGCTCGGACGTGTGTGATTTTGTAGAATTTTCTGTTCATCTTTCAGCATTAGGTTAGACCAACGGGGCTCTAAAGGAAAAGGATAAAAAATTAAGTTATGTCTTTTTTTTTTTTTGCATTCTTATGTACTCTAGCTACTTTCTTCATGGTTCTGCACAAATTTGGTTCGTATGGTTCAAAATTATGCTCTAGAGGTGGATGCAACTCATGGCATAATCATCTTTTGTTAAAGTTACCTCTTTGTTATTTCTTATAGGAGAAAATTAAAGCTTGGTCCAAGAGTTTGACCTTAAAATGCTTCATAAATAAGTTAAATGTGCCTTCTGTAGCATCTTTACTTGGTTATTTGGTAGTGTAGGGAATGTTTGATCTGTTGCCTTGAGCATCATGACCACTTGTCATCTATAGTAGGTCATTTTTGCCTGTTAAATAGCCTTAGTTTCAAGGCAACCTCTAAATACTTCAACTTTCTCTATTCATTTACATAGATTTAAAAAATTGGAGTGTTGCTTCCATAGCATATTTTAGGGTCACTGATAATGTCCCTATCTGTTTCTGTGTCCATCACTCAGTTAATTACTTTTGTATCTATTTGAAAAACTTGTAGAAAAAGTTGTCCTAGAAAGTGAGATTCTGACAACTTATCAGTATTTGCTTATCTAATTAATTGTCAATGTTTGGGTTTCATGGATATTTTTTAGTTGATTATATTTTGTAGTGTGTCGAACTTTGTTTAATCTTGTTTTGTTTTTTGAGTTTATTATGGTTTTCACCCTTTCAATTAGATGATCAAATTTATTTTTTATATTTCTATCCTTTGTTCATCTTTCTCTGTCATTCCTGGTGATAACCTAGGACTTCGGCTCTATAACTTAACACATTCGAGAGAGAGAGAGAGAGAGAGAGAGAGAGAGAGAGAGAGAGAAGCGCGGCTATAACAGAAAAATAAAAAGAAACTAATATGTAAATCATATTATTTATATGCATTTAAATTTTTGTAGTCCATTTTGTTAATATCGAGTACCATTTACATATCTAGTTATGTTTGTGTTTATGTTCACATCTCAGGACTGTCAAATTGCACACTCATCAAAGACCTCTACTTAGCTGGGAACAAGATCAACGATGTTGAGGGGCTCCACCGTGAATGGCAAGGAAAGAATGAAGACCATGCAAAGCGATCAAGTTACATGAAGGACAACCTCGAAGAAAAATTATATGAATTCACTTTCTTATGTTTGAATGAGGATTTGTTTTTTGGCAATGACCGATAGTGTTTTGTATTTGTCAAAGTAAACATTAAATAGCATTCTTTTGTTGGATGGCAAATGGTCATGTGAACCATTCAGTAGACAACTGCATCGACAAGTCTAAAATTTGTACATATTTTGATAATAAATACATGCTTTGAATGCTACCCGTGTGTATGTTTCACTACGAAAGTTAGAAAAAGTCTGCATGTTTTTTTTAACTCCACATAATTTCTGGGACACTCCATATCCTTCTCAAATGTATATTATGTAGTCCAAGTTTAATTGATAAAACTTTGAGATGGTGAACTATACATCAACCGATTATTTTTCGGTGAGTAGCTAATAATCATGTCATCATTCTATCAAGATACGAAGGTCAGGAAGTTCATATTTACTGCAAAGATCGTAACTAATGCAGGATCAGGAAAGTCTTATACGCAATCTAGAGAGGATTGATGGGTTTTATTCTTATATAGCATCCTCTGTTTTACCAGATGATAAAAGTCTGCAGATAATGCTTAATTATCTAGTGGGACTAAGAAGCCCAACTCAATTTCATTAATAAGAAGAAAAACAAATTTGTACAAACTCCAATTGGCATTTTGCAGTCTTTCTACACAATAGATTTAGAACTCAACTATTCATGTCATTATATCATCCTTAATTATAATGAAACCAACAAACTGATGTTGCTCCTTACAATCATTAAATAACCGAGTTTAGTGCAGTATAAGCAGTAAATCAAATATGAAGTTATGAATGAGTTTGATAAATTAAAGTATAATGAAATAGACTTTGGCTATACATAATCGTCTTAAATACATCAATTTGTTGTGCTTACTTCATTTCTCACTGAAATAACAAGACGACAAATTGCAGAGTAGCAATTGGAAGATTGGTGAACTGAACATAATCGTCCGCAATTCTTTTGACAATACAACATATCAATAGTTCAAAATTGAATACACATATGCAGACATGATTCACAGGATCACAAAGGGCTGAAGCAATTCTTTTGACAATATAACAGCAGTTCATTATTCAAAACTGAAAGCACATCTGCAGACAGGATTCACAGGATCACAAAGGGTTGAACATAATAACTATGATCAGTGATCAATAATAATAAAGGTATTATAAAATTTAACTAAAAAATGGTGCTATGCACTCAACAATGCCTCATTATAAGACTGGGAAGCATTGGGTAGATGAAAACTGCCCATACTCCTTTAACAAAGTTGTAAAAGATTTTGCAAGTAACTACATCCAACATGCATGTTTGTGACTGATATCCAAATCATATCCAACTGGTACTACTCTCATTCACAATCTCTCTCTGGCTTTTGCTTCACCTTCAAAACTAGTGAAGATACTCTACTTAGCATTCACCTTTGCATCTTCTATCGTGTCGTGCTAGTCTTGGACAAACCTGTGATAATTAGCAAAATAAATATTCTCTATAAATTATTCTTTAAATTTTGGGCTGTGTTAATGAACCGAAATATACCTGTAATAAATCAATAATCAAAATAAGCACAAAAAAGTGAAAATAACAAAATAAAAGGTAACCAATCTTTGAAATTACTTGACAAAAAAGATGTTGAAGCTTGTCGATTGCAAATCTGTAACATCATCCAAGTTTGCCAAAAGAAAATAATTCCTTGGGATAAAATTCCTGGGAATATAGAATTCTCGCCTATATAGTATTTCACGTACCAAACGCCCCCTAAGAGAACATATTCCAAGAATTGAAAGAAGTTGTGGGATTTTCATCCTTGGCTACCAACAGACGCTTGAGGGCTTTCACAACTATGTTCATACTTGGCCGGAAATCAGCTTCATACTGAACACACAATGCAGCTACTGCAGCAAACTATTCCGAGCAAAATAAACACCCGTAAGAGAAAAATAAATGAAAAAAAATCAAATAAATATATAGTTGGAGATTAGACGAATCACATAAAAAATATATCCATTGAGACCAAATGAATACACATCAATTTCAGCTATTTATGTCCAAATTTAACCATTGATGTTCATATAGGAATAAAGTACATGAAAATTCTTTAAGTTTTACAAAGTTGACAAAATTACGACGAGTGTCATGGCCAAAAAATGATGCACAATTATTTCTGAATTGTTATTCTCCCTATCTCTGTGTAACTGGGTTTATTTTGGATGTACAGTTATTACAACTATTTGCATTTTGGTAACATGCAATAAAACAGCTAGCCTGATCTCATGAGCAATAATAAAGTCATCATCATGTCATTATTGATCTGCATACTTTTCATGATAAAGTTTTCCTTTTTGGAGCAGACTGTGGTAGTCAAAAACTTATTCTCAACCGCTTAGAAGCCTGTTCGTTTCATACAAATTCTAAATGTCACTCATCAGTAGGTCACAATCAGAATTTTCTTTGTTGTGCTCGTTTAACTTCACAAGGTATTTGTTGCCATTTTTTTTTGTGATTCTCACTTTCCGTACCATTGAACCCATTATTCTGCTTATACTAGCATATGCTAAAGTTCAGGTGAGTTTAATTAATAAAAGACAGCTAATGCTATTTTTCAAGGAATGATATATTACTCATGCTTTTTAACAGATGTTCACTTGGTTTTCCATCAAAATATGGAAAGTCAATATTGATCTGATTAGAGGAAATGTGTTCAACTTGATATATTGTCTTATAATCCATTACTCTTGATATGGATTAATAAATTGCAAGAAATAATATTATTGAGTGCACAACGAAATTTAATTTGTACCATCCCTTAGAGCATCTCCAACGCTAGTGTGAGTTTGGAAAAAAGTTGTTGCCACATAAGAATACCAAGTTTTTATTGAAAAAGTCCTTCTCCAATGCAAATGTGAAATAGATTGTGAAGGTGAAATGGCAAAGACATTGTGAAGTTGGTTGTCTTGTTCTAGACAATGTCCTTCACAATGGCTTTACCTCCACATCATCAATTATGAATAAAAAATATTTATAAAAAATGAAGAAGAGAAAAATTGTCTTGGAATTTAAAAAAAGTACTTTGTATTATCTTCTCAATACTTTGACATTGGAGAACACTTTTCTATCTCATTGTCTTGTGTGAATATAATCTTGGCACCTAGGAAAGACATTGTCTTGTGCGTCATGCCACAGGAATCACAATAGATAACAAGACAATAGGGTTGGAGATGCTCTTAATGTGAATTACCAACTTTTCAAAAGGTTATATATGGTAGGCAGACACCAAGATAAAAATCTAAGATTTATGTTGGCGCCAGTTTTTTAGAAGATAAGTCTTACATTTGAAGAAATATGTATCAATGTCGCAACTTTATGCTTATGAATATTCACATATAATGAGGTCAACTTGAAATTTTGTTTTCTACTTCAAACTCTGGACACATTTCTCATCTAGTGGTACTTACTCTAATCCAAATCCAACAGGACTCCTATTGTATAGCATGTATGTGGGGTTTTCAGGTATGGTTATATTTGGGTCCACACTCCAAAGCATACACTAACATATATGAATTCATATTTTGCATGGATCCAATCTGATCTATACCATCTGGCTAGTCTTACCTAAACAAAATTTGGAACTTAATATGGCATATAGCTAAAGGAAGCAAATGGTTGGACAAGTTAGAAGGATTCAAGAACTATCTCAAAAAGCTACCTTTGCAGCCGATTTGGGAGGGTATTCTCCCCCTAACTTAGCATCAACACATTGTTCCACCTTGTCTTCACTAAGTCTGGGTGTTGTTGCCTGTACATGTGGAATTAGTCCATAAAGGCTACAATGCCATAATTTAACAAAAAGATCTGCAGTACTGCTAGACATAAAGCGAAAATGAAAGAAAGCAATAATAGGATACCCATGTTACAAGACTTTTCTGGCCTCGTGGTAATGTATGATCGACAGGTTTACGACCGGTCAACAGCTCCAGAAGAACAACACCAAAGCTGTAAACATCACTCTTGGTACTAAGCTGTCCAGCCATCGCATACCTGAACCACCATTCAGAGAACTTAGTTGAAAATACCAAAAAACAAGGGGTGATTCTGGTATCTGCTCAGAAGTTAAACAGACATGTATCACAGACATGTTGCACGGGCATGGATGCGACACGGCATGTAAGGACACGGCGACATAGACACGGCACCTATTTTGGTGTGTTTTATTGTATTTTGGAGTGTCCGGGTTGTGTCCAATAAGTGTCCGATGCAACATGGCTAACATTTTTGGAGTGTATGTGCTTCCTAGATCACAAGCTAAAGCGACTATGGGTCACTTGTATTGAGATAAAAGGAACTTACTCTGGAGCATCATAACCAAATGTCCCGAGCACACAAGTAGATTGAAGCCATGCGTCCGTGTCAAGAGATTGATTTGACAGGTCATAATCAGCTATCTTTACATCATCGTTATCAAAGATTAGAATATTGCTGGACTTTATGTCACGGTGAAAAAATGCCTTCTCGTGAAGATATGCAAGTCCTTTAGCTGCTCCTACCGCGATTTTCACCCGCTGCAGCCACGACAGAATAGGTTTCGCTCCTTTGACACCTTTTTGTCCTATACCACGGAAGAATGAATTATCTCACTTGTTCTTCAGCAGGACATAAAAATTAAATGATATACAAAGTCTAATTCAAACTAGCAGCAGTAAGGACCCAGCTAGAACCCTTCTGTGATATAATTTGAAATAAAAGAAAGGTTTATCTTAAAGCTTCTTCAACCACGTACTCTTATAAAGAGAGCTTCTGCATCTTATGGAGAAAGAAACATATGATCCCACCCATGCAAAAAGAAGCTCAATATGATAATGCCATCAAGAAAGCAATAAATTGAAAAATTGGCATGATAATTATTTTGACCAGGAGAGGGTGAGTTGAGATTTCATGCAACCAAAATATCCACAATCTTTAAGTTACTAGACCTATAAGTCTACAAGTATCATAAGTAGTTTCACAGATTGAATACTTGAACACTTGAATTTTAGACAGTTGCATGGGCACAGGACGTGCTTATAGATAATAAATCTACAGGACGTGCTTGTAGATAATAAATCCTGAGTCCATTTAATGTTGAGCATCGTAAAAACTCTCAAGTATAACAACTGGTTTTTCAAGGTAATACATTGGTATACAGTTGAAAAACTGTAACATTCTAAGCTTAAGGAAAAGAAATGTCAAGTTGCAGCATCACATGATCAAGCACCATAATTTGCTCTCTACAATATCCTCCGCATATTAACAATCAAGGTAAAGTTAAAAGAAACTTATGTGAACAAATGCATCTCGAACAAATTTAACTTGACAGTTCCTACCATGAAGAATGTCATGAAGGGATCCCATTGTTGTGAACTCGTATGCAAGGGCTAGGAGATTCCCTTCCACACAATAGCCAACGAGTTCGACAACATTTTCATGTTTCAGCCTAGATACCATGGATACCTGTAAATCATTCTATAAGGGACACAGGGAACAAAAGAAAGTTCGCAAGAGATAAATTTTTGCAACAAACCTGTGCCAGTAATTCTTGTTCTGGCAGCCTATTGGCATCTAACTTTTTAACGACTGCAGCTCTCCCATTTTTTAGGATGGCAGAAAACAATCTACCATAAGAACATTCTCCAATCAAAGTGCTAGCACCAAAGTTTTCTGTAACTTCCCTCAAGTCCTCCACACTAATAGCAGGTATTTCGATAGGCTGGTATACGATAGGTTTCCCAACCCTCGGTGCAGGATTTGTATGATCATAAAATCCATTATTATCTGTGTGATGATTATCATTCAGATTAGTCAACATAAACTGCAGGAGGAGTTCCTGCCAAACTCCATAAGAAAGAAACATGAGGAACTAAACAATGGGAAAATGATATTAAGGTTGTATTATACACCGTAGAGCATGTGTATTTGCTTACAAGGGGCGAACAACTTTAATAGAAAGTGATCATCACAATTTTCCCCTTTAACATAAATTACATGTAAAGTCCCACCTGTAACCTACCAAAAATGAACAAAGAAGAAATGGGAAGGGAAAAAAGGAAGAAGAAAAAGAATAAAGCCATGATTGTCCTTCAATATCCATAATAAAGTTGTGTAACAAATAAGAAAAAATAAGTACAAAACATTTACTTTGAACACCCACAGGACATCAACTATTTTGGCTATCCAATATAAGTATGTATGGAGTCAAGACATGTTGTACACATGATGAACTGCGAAAGAAAGTAGGCTAGATTGGTCACAATATGTTGTGGTGGTATGACCACCATTGTATGCATAAGAAAATAAAAAATGAATTATGGAAAAAATGAATATTTAAGCCATTGATATTTGGATGGGATCTGCTTGATCTCATCCCCCCTCTCTCTCTCTCTCTCTCTCTCTCTCTCTCTCTCTCTCAAAATAAAAGGAAGAATATTACCCTCAGTTCTCGCAACTCTGTGTTTTGTTGCAGTGTATTCAAGCATGGTATTAGAGCAACACAGGCTCAAATCTCGGTTGGCGTGCTGTAACCTTCGTTATTGAATTTCGTATTTCTTGATTTTTGATATTTAGACTTAGACTGTATTTGGTATTTTGCGTATCATACTTGCTGAATTTCTGTGATTTGGATTTTTATTTTTGTTATGAGAGACTACCCTGGACCAGTAGAATACCCATTGACAATTATCATAGACCCGTGCTAGGACCCGCGTATAGAATGGAAAACCCCTCTGTGAGACTCGTCTCACTAATTTTGTATTTATACCCGAGATACGTGTATAATACGTGTATAGCTTGCTTTGTGTTTATTTATCTTATGCTTTATGCCATTCATGCATTGTTTAGGTTGTTTTCGCATATTTTTCTTAGTTGCATGCTTTGGACCGTTGGTCCCTTGGTTTTTCTGTGTGCGGCTGTGATGAACCCGGGTGAAGGGCATGAATCATGATCCAATGACCATAAATCAAGCATTTGCCTATATAAGCAAATAATTTCTCTTACCTTCATTTTTCTTTTCCTTTCCTTTCTCTTTCCTTCTTCACTCCTTCCCCAGCCGAGCGCAGCAACCGAGCTTGGCCTTGGCCGTGGGTGACCATTGTAGTATTGGTATTAGGCTTAGAACTTGACCGTAGGTAAGTACATCTTGCCAACCGAGTGAACCAATGATTGAGAGCTTCTTGATAAACCTAAAGTTTATATTTTATTTGTTAACTTAGTTATCTACATGTCTTGAATAGCTTAGAACTGTGATATAGTCTCTTTGTAACTTGCTATTTTATTTCACTTGTACTTGGTCTTGACCGGAGAATTGAGAAACAACAAGTCAGAGCACAAAGTGTGCTAGCCGGAGAAGGGAGAGCAAGTCTACGAAAAGTGTGCATGAGACCCTTGGCGCGTAACATTGCTTCTTGAACTTGAGCGCACAGTGTGCTGTCTCACAGAAATGCTTGCTTTCAGCACAACATTCCATTCCTTGCAAAAGTGCGCTAGGACTTATAAGTACACTGGGCGCACTTTTCTATGTAACACCCCATTCCGTTCAAGCGACTGCCGATTCAAACGGCAAAAGTGCAATGTCCCGACCCGCTTTGCTAGGCGAGAATACTCGTTTGAGGCAAAGGATATCCAGACTTGTCCCTACAGGATTTCCGGCTTAGGCTTTCAGAGGCTCGCTTGACGTATCGCTCAACCGAGGCGAATCATCGCTAAGGTGGGTGGCTACGGTGAACTTGTCTTTGCTTAGCCAGCACACATAAAATCTGGAACAATACATGCTAGTCGCTAGGTGAATCACCCCTGCATGCTAATAAGAATTCAACGCACCTAGCTAAGGGAATAATCCCAACTTGTATTGCTTATGCTAAAACATGGAAATGAAACATTGCTTATATATATGTTCAGACCCGCGCATGCTACCCTAGAACGTGTCGCTCGGGAAGTCCCTTACGATCTCACTCCTCGGCTTACCTTCGGGCCCGAGCTAACGTGAATGTTGTGTTTATATAAATGCATGCTTGTCTGCTTGTATGTTGTCGTGTTTTCATCCAAATCCCGGGAGACTACTAAGTAGTCGTTCCGTGCCTGAATGAACCTGCAAGTATCCGGGACCGTTAGGTCACCAAAGCATCCCCGAACCAGGGGCATGCATCAAGGCAAGTGAATACTGAACGAGAATCCTGTCACGTTGCAACTGAATGATAATCACATCAAGTCATGTGACGAATGAATCCCAGCTCGTGGAGCAAACTACAGTACCAACTGGCCTGGCAATCGATATATTACTGTGGACAATCATGTCTTGTACATTGAACATGATATGTCCTGCCCTGAACTTGATCCTGTGCCTAGCCAGACCTGAAAGATTAGAGACCTGCATGTCGCGGACAACTTGAATAAGGTGATCTTCGGATCTCAAGTTCCACGGACGGTCACCGGGGCACCGAGACTGATCCGATCCGGATGGAACTCTACTGTTTAGTCATCTTGTGCAAAGACGGAATGGTGTGGAGCGCATCCTGTGCTCTCGCTGCACCCCATTCTCGTTAGAGACTAAAATTGGTCCTTTATGGCTATGCCAGCAACTCATGTTCATGTAGCTAAGTCATCCTCGCTTAGCGGCTATCCGCGTGCGAGTCATTGCATCGCATCAAAAGAACAACTGAACACCTGAACGATTATGTTATAACGACTCTCGTGTTTGCATATGCTATGCCTCCTGAATGTTTATACTTGCCCGTGCTTGAATTAACAATGTTTGCCTTGGACAGGGAAGGTAAAATTGTAAGTTGGTAAGTCTCGCCGTGTTTCCTCTTATGTCGCATGGCGCACTGCCACACGAGTTAGGCTATTCAAATCTTGCATAAAACTGATCCTAAGGCAACTAGAAAGACAACTTAATAGTTGGTGCATGGAACCTATATTACGTGTTTGGATTTGTCGAGCGGGCGAGTAGCCTCCCTACCAGTGCATTCAATGTACTGATAATCCACTAGATCATTTGCAGGGTGCGGGAGAACCTCGTTCGGTGCGGATGCCTCCTTCTTGCGTGCTAAGGCCAGGAGATCACTCTGAAGCCTTGGAGCGCTGCGTCCGGAATAGAAGCACATATACAAGACATAATGTTGGAACGTCGCCTGAACACCGCCTGTACAATCATTCCATAATTGTAGCCACTTGGCACGCTTTTACTGTTTCAGAGAGAGAGACTTGAGCGACTTGTAATCTCGGCCATGCGCCGCCTGTAACACATGTTTATATCAATAAAAGAGTTGCTTTACTTCAACTTGTGTTATTCAATGCTTCCGCTATATTGTCAACTCAGTGAACTTGTTACCGATCGCCTATGCGTTCATGACTCCGCTGCACTCGGACAATCTGTGCAACTCTGTGGCTTAGAACTCTTACCTCCAGCCAATGAACCACGGCCTTGCACGGGCGTGGCTCACGCTAGTGCGGCATCACGTCCGGATGGGTCAAAGCGATCGTTTCGCGGGAGCGCTGGCGCGGTGATTCTCGCCTAGCGGGAACGGCCGATTTGTCTGCGGGAGATCGGGGCGTGACATAATGGTATCAGAGCCTGGCTTATACGCCTTTAGACTTCGTTCCGAATATCTCTGTTTCGAAAGCTCGTTCGTGGGTTATATGCACGCTCTCACTCATTGTCCCAAACGGAATGTTCCAACAATAAGTCTAAATATTTTCAAAATGTGTCTTGAATGATAATATTGCTTGTATGATATTGTGCTGCGAGTGGCCTTTGTGCCAACCTGTGTGAGAACCCTTGAGATTATCACAAGTAGCTTGTCCGATTTCACTATCTCTAAGTTTGGTTGAATGCATATATTTGAGGGACGCCTTGAACTTGTGTACGATCCAAGACTCAAGAAAATGTGAAACTCGAGTGCTGAGACTTCGCTATCGCTAAGTTGGTTGGCGTGCTCATGCTAGAGGTGCACTTCGAATATGCGCACGATCCAGACTAGCGATATGCTGATCTCGAATGCTTGTGCAAGTGAATATCCAAATATACAAGTACAACGACTTGTATAGGTTTGCCTCAGCCTTGTATCGTTAAATCAAAATTGATTGAAACGTACTGCTTGTCCTCAGTAAGTCTCGAGGACGAGACTTTTTCTGAGTTGGGTAGGATGTAACACCCCATTCCGTTCAAGCGGACTGCCGATTCAAACGGCAAAAGTGCAATGTCCCAACCCGCTTTGCTCAGGCGAGAATACTCGTTTGAGGCAAAGGATATCCAGACTTGTCCCTACAGGATTTCCGGCTTAGGCTTTCAGAGGCTCACTTGACGTATCGTTCAACCGAGGCGAATCATCGCTAAGGTGGGTGGCTACGGTGAACTTGTCTTTGCTTAGCCAGCACACATAAAATCTGGAACGATACATGCTAGTCGCTAGGTGAATCACCCCCTGCATGCTAATAAGAATTCAATGTACCTAGCTAAGAGAATAATCCCAACTTATATTGCTTATGCTAGAACATGGAAATGAAATATTACTTATATATATGTTCAGACCCTCGCATGCTACCCTAGAACGTGTCGCTCGGGAAGTCCCTTACGATCTCACTCCTCGGCTTACCTTCGGGCCCGAGCTAACGTGAATGTTGTGTTTATATAAATGCATGCTTGTCTGCTTGTATGTTGCCTTATTTTCATCCAAACCCCGGGAGACTACTAAGTAGTCGTTCCGTGCCTGAATGAACCTGCAAGTATCCGGGACTGTTAGGTCACCAAGGCATCCCCGAACCAGGGGCATGCATCAAGGCAAGTGAATACTGAACGAGAATCCTGTCACGTTGCAACTGAATGATAATCACATCAAGTCATGTGACGAATGAATCCGAGCTCGTGGAGCAAACTACAGTACCAACTGGCCTAGCAATCGATATATTACTGTGGACAATCATGCCTTGTACATTGAACATGATATGTCCTGCCCTGAACTTGATCCTGTGCCTAGCCAGACCTGAAAGATTAGAGACCTGCATGTCGCGGACAACTTGAATAAGGTGATCTTCGGATCTCAAGTTCCACGGGCGGTCACCGGGGCACCGGGACCGATCCGATCCGGATGGAACTCTACTGTTTAGTCATCCTGTGCAAAGACGAAATGGTGTAGAGCGCATCCTGTGCTCTCACTGCACCCCATTCTCGTTAGAGACTAAAATTGGTCCTTTATGGCTATGCCAGCGACTCATGTTCATGTAGCTAAGTCATCCTCGCTTAGCGGCTATCCGCGTGCGAGTCATTGCATCGCATCAAAAGAACAACTGAACACCTGAACGATTATGTTATAACGACTCTCGTGTTTGCATATGCTATGCCTCCTGAATGTTTATACTTGCCCGTGCTTGAATTAACAATGTTTGCCTTGGACAGGAAAGGTAAAATGGTAAGTTGGTAAGTCTCGCCGTGTTTCCTCTTATGTCGCACGGCGCACTGCCACACGAGTTAGACTATTCAAATCTTGCATAAAACTGATCCTAAGGCAACTAGAAAGACAACTTAATAGTTGGTGCACGGAACCTATATTACGTGTTTGGATTTGTCGAGCGGGCGAGTAGCCTCCCCACCAGTGCATTCAATGTACTGATAATCCACCAGATCGTTTGCAGGGTGCGGGAGAACCTCGTTCGGTGCGGATGCCTCCTTCGTGCGTGCTAAGGCCAGGAGATCACTCTGAAGTCTTGGAGCGTTGCGTCCGGAACAGAAGCACATATACAAGACATAATGTTGGAACGTCGCCTGAATATCGCCTGTACAATCATTCCACAATTGTAGCCACTTGGCACGCTTTTACTGTTTCAGAGAGAGAGACTTGAGCGACTTGTAATCTCGGCCATGCGCCACCTGTAACACATGTTTATATTAATAAAAGAGTTGCTTTACTTCAACTTGTGTTATTCAATGCTTCCGCTACATTGTCAACTCAGTGAACTTGTTACCGATCGCCTATGCGTTCATGACTCCGCTGCACTCGGACAATCTGTGCGACTCTGTGGCTTAGAACTTTTACCGCCAGCCAATGAACCACGGCCTTGCACGGGCGTGGCTCACGCTTGTGCGGCATCACGTCCGGATGGGTCAAAGCGATCGTTCCGCGGGAGCGCTACCCCGGTGATTCTCGCCTAGCGGGAACGGCCGATTTGCCTGCGGGAGATCGGGGCGTGACATTCTACTCATGCGCGCATTTTGTACAAAAATGCATTCATGGCAAATTCTTACAAAGATGCACCAAAAGACCATGTTGGGGCTTAGGCGTGCTTTTGAAAGAAAACTCAACGGCGCACTCTGTGTGTGCGCGCCTAGCCTCGACATCAAGATAGTGCGCCAAAGCCTCTGTGGGGCGCACAAATTCCTTTTTTTTTATGGACGAGCATTGACTTTGGCACAGTCTCGACTGTTGTGTTCTCGATTATCGTGCCTCAACTACTGTGTCATACCTTGAGACTTGTGTTTTGTCTTTTAGTAGACTTTCTACGCTTGATCGTGCGCCGGGGATTCATTTCGGCACTTGTGCGCCAAGCTCCTGGCTCACGTGCCTCCATCATTGTGCGTCATGATTAGAGGAGCGTGCTTTAGAATCAATGTGTGCCATCCCTTGCTCAGTGTACTTTTGGTATCAAGTGCGCCAAGTTTGTCCTGGCTAGTCATTGTGCGCCACTGCACCGATTTGGCCATTTTGCACCACTGTATAGACTTCTTGCTCGATTGTGCGCCAACCCTATTTTGATACGCCTGCATGCTATTGTTCTCTTTTAATGATTAGCACTTGATGTTCTCTGGTTCTCTTTTGTCCAGTTACCTTAGGTAATCATGTTTACTTCCTAATATGACATTCCTGATTTCCTGGCATGACTTGATGATTGCACACTAGGTCAAGCATGAACCCCATATCCCGATATTGATATTGTACTTATAATCTTGATAATCCTGATAATGGCTCGACGTAGCGCACTCTTGACTCAAGAATTCTTGTATTGTCCTGGTCAAGGCGATGAGTAGCACATGTATTGTATGTCATGCATCCCCGTGGTTGATTTTGATTATGCCTGTCAAGTTAGTGTCCAATCTCGCATCATGTCGAAGACAAATTCCTGAGCACCACGGTCAGAAATCTTGATTAAACTGTTCAGGTTAATAAACTAGATTGATAATTAGAATCATTTTAGAAAAAAATTCTGACTATATGCAATTCTGACATCCCAGCGGCACCTATGGATTTGGAGCTCTTCGTCATGAGGGGCACACTTCCAGCACACCGTCGAGTGTTGCATTACAAGTACAAGTATCTATATATGTTAATTATATTATATAATCCTTACGTCGGGATAATCCAGATAGACTGTATGACATGTGGCTGTATGAAATTTTCAAATTTCATGTGCTAGTAACTATGATTGTGATAACTCTAGTTAGCTAATGATAGCAAGCCGTAGGAAATGCTTGGCCGTATTTCTTTGTTTGCGCACTATTTATTTTATGCTCGCGTATTGTCTTTTTTTTCTCACTTCGTCATATGTGTCGGTGGGTGGCCAGAGGCTAAGTTCTGCTTAGAAAAAGACCCATAATTCCGGTCCTTGTTTGGTTTAAGGGTTATGGCTCCAATTTTGAGAAGTCCCTAAGTCGTTTGTCGGCTTATCCTTTTCTATGGTTATTGTACTTAGTTATTATTCTCATCATTTTGTTGTTGTAGTTGTTAACTCGGACACGTGAATGTGCATAGAGTTGGTTCCTACCTTTTGTCTTTGTTTGGTGTAAAAGTAGAAAATCAGTCCTATTGTCTATTCACGGGTCCAATTATTTTCCATTATTATTACATTCAGTTATTATTCCTTTACATGCTTACTACCTATGCCCTCTTCTAGATCCCGTACTCTCGTGCTATATAAGACCCCTTGTACTATACATGTTCACATACCCCGAAATACCTTACATGCTCTTAGTTATTGTTCCGGTACATTACATGTTCACATATCCACGTCTATTTTATCTGCTCCCAGTTTACTTTATGTCACTAGTTTACTTTATGTTACATGTCATTTAGCTTATTATCTTTCCTTTTATCGAGATTAGTGCATTGGTAGCGCACGAATCTCGATCTGCATTTATTTATTTTTGTCTCTTATCCGTTGTTGTGGATTTTTGTTCATCTTGTGGTGCTTGTTGCTTGGAGTTTTGACCACACTGGTTTTGCATGGCCTGATCTCATAGCAGATCCGGAGGATCTACCCTCGCTTTCACCGGATGGTTTGCACTCGGAGGATTGCGGCTCGGATTAGCGAGTGGGTTATCTTATTCTCTCACTAATTTTGTACCTTCATTTTGTGGTGTATTAGCCAAGGACATGTATTAGTCCTTGTTTCTTGGTTTTGTTTTCCTCCGTCTTTAGACGACGTATGTGTATATTCTGGACCGCGGCTAGTTGTACATTTACGTACATTTTGTACATTCAGTTGATGTATCTTTACATTATGTCAACTCTCATGATTATGTATGCATCTGTGTTTGAGACGCCTTACCCATCGCATATATGATTTACTCTTTATTGTTTCTTGTGTTGATTGGATTGAGATAGGATTTGTCCGACCATAGGAGTCGTCAATGGAATGCTAGAGTCATTTCACTTGTCTTCTAGACAGCCGTGACCATATCTCGGAGTATCTTCGTACTCAGATATACGTAGCTGGCTCTGTCAGACCCTCGCTCTCCAGTATTCTAGTTCTGGGGCGTGACATGTGCGTTTTAAGCATGTTTCATAAAAAGGTATACCGCTTTGTGATCTAGCTCTAAAGTATAAAATGAAAATTTAACCTTTGGGTCGGGTTGGAATAATATATGTGCCTCAATCCTTACCACTCACCATTTACAGTGAGCCCTCCTCCATAATCCCGACGACTCCTAAATGCGGCATTGGAATTGCTTTTAGCTGAAGTAAGAAAATCAATACCTAGGCTCATCTTGAAGTCGTCGATTGGTGCAGTCGTGAGATTGGTGACTCTCATCCAATCTCCTACCTCTATCTTCACTCCTTGGTCACCCCCTGCACGGGACGAGCCGCTGAGTTAATTGCCTTCATCTTGCTCAAGTCTGTAGAAGCATGAAAAATTAACACCATGCGCCTCAGTGATTCGGCCTCATGCGCCTCAGTGAACCAACCGCATGCGCTTCAGTGCCCCCGCCCTATGCACCAACAGCCTAAGAAATGTCTCATGTGCCCGCAGTGTCATGCGTCACTAAACGTGTTAGTGTCCCCATGCGCCAAGCAATGCCATGCGCTACTAATCGTATTAGTGTTCCCCTGTGCCAAGTAGTACCATGCGCCACTAATCGTATTAGTGTTCCCATGTGCCAAGCAGTGCCATGCGCTGCTATTACACCATTTCCATACGCCAGACGAACGTACTCCTAAGGTGCAATTAAAATCAACTTTGCCACGGTCATGAGTATTATGAATATCAACAACCCCAGATCTCAGCCGAACACGTAACAGCATGGGGCTCCATGCGCTGCTGACAGCAACATGCGCCGCCGCTCGGTAGCACATAATGCACGCATGAATGTCTCTCCCCAAAACTATAAATAGTAGGTATTTTTCCACATGCAAGGGGCTGGAGAGAATTATTTTTCGAGATCCACACGTAGAGGAGAGCCACGACCACAACCACGAGATGGCAGAAAAATGTGAAGAAGAAAGGAGCGCCGCCAGAAGCCTCGTCAACCTCCTTGGTCCCGGATCGTCAACGGAGTAAAGGAACCGCTGCAGTGCTCGATCTCCACCGTCACACTTGCCCAGATCTTTTTTGTATTTAGATTCTTTTGTAATAGGAATTCTTTGTACTCATTGTCAATTCGCAATCAATAAAAAGTTCGCACAACTTTACCCCAAAATCGATTGATTTTTGGCGATGTCGACAAACTCCTCCTCTAGTACCAGACCTAAGCGTTGGACCTTCGCTCCGAGATAAAGTTGTGTGTAGCCCCGTGTCGACCATCCACATACATGAGTTCTCGACTCGGGGCTTTGGCCGCTACGGGCTTGCTCTTCAAGACATTGAGTAAGCGCAAGGCTCCTATCTTAGCCCCATTCGTGATTTCTCGTCCTCGGCCTCCTCGCCTTGGACCGTGTTCACCTGCTTGCCCTTGTTCTTACAATCTCATACAAAGTAATTGCCTATGCATACGAAGCACTCCACTTTGCACTCCATCTAAGACTTCGCCTACTGCTTGTCCTTCGACGGAGCTTCTTTTCGTTGTTACTCTTCTTCTCTTCTCGGTCATTAGCCTTGCTGGTAGTTTTTTGCTTGGTCTTAGACGTATCGCTCCGCCAATACTCCGTAAGCTTCTCAGCTGTTGAGACGGTAGTGTTCAAGTCTTAAACACATTATCTTTTCAACTCTTGTGGTGCCCACAGTTGCAACCCGTCAAGGAAGAAGAATAGACGGTCTTTTTCGTCCATATTAGTAATGGCAAGCATGAGACCACTGAACTCCGTAACATAATCCTTGATTGACCCAGTATGCTTGAGTTGTCGCAAGCTCCTCCTCGCAACAAATTTGACATTCTCTGGATAGAATTGGGTCTCGATCTCCTTCTTGAGATCTTTTCAAGTTTCAATCGAGCACAAATCCTACTATTTTTTCATGCACCTACAACGCCACCACAATATAACATCATTGATAAAGTAAAGAGACCAGTGTTTACCTTATCGGCCTCATCCTCGATGCGAAACACCTAAAGGTTTCATTCTATGTTCCATAGAAAATTCTCCATTCCTTTCGCCTCTCGATTGCCATTGAAGGATTTTTATTTCCGGATACTTCGTCTTTGGTGTCGTCTTCCTACTCGAAGTCCCACCATTGGTGATAGCCTTCTCGAGAATCATTGTATTGGTCTTGAGTTCCTAGCGCAATTCCGCAATCTCTACATGAGCCACCTCACGATTCCCACATAGTTCCTCAATCTCCGCACGAACCGCCTTGCGCTATTTATCGAACTCGGCCTGAAACTCGTAAAGTTGCTCTTGGAATAGCGTCATGACATTGGCAACATCACTTTCCAATCCGTGCTAGCAAATAGAAACTATGGTAAATAATATTCGTCAAACAATGCTGGCACACACACACAAAGTACACACGAAGGGAAAGTAGGTTATGGAGCTAGTTAAGCAGAGGAGGATGAGATAGTAGAGATGGAGACACTAAAGATGCATGGTGGCAGATTGGAATTCTGGCATGAACGACGAACATGCAGCTTGGAATTCTGACATGAAGGACGAAGTACTCCCAGAATTTTGGCAATCCTTACTATTGCCAGAATCTTGACAGTCCTAAGACAAAACTGTCTTAGGACTAGCATGATTCTGGTACTCCTAACAATAGTCAAGACTATATCCTGACAGTCTTAGGACACACACACACACACACACACACACACACACACATATATATATATATATATATATATATATATATATATATATATATCCTAGGACTGCAGGATCCTAAGGGTTTGCTTGGCAATTTTAGGGGTAGCGGTTATGTGGTGTATTTAGAGTACCGGTTATGAGCGGTTATGAGGGGTCCGATTTTGGGTGGTTTTAAGTAGCAGCTTTTAAACCAGTCCAAATATTGCTTGGTAATTCATTAACCAACGGTTCTGAAATTTTTTATACGAATAAAATTACCTATATGTCCATATATACACAAAATGTTCTCGAGCGTGGGAACTGCCACCCAGCCCACGCCTCAATCATGATGAAGTCCATATTTGTTCAAAATAATAGAAACACGTAAAATAATAGAAACTTCTAGATGAAAGTAGGAGAGAGATTTTAAAAACTTACCAGAAAAGTAGCCATTGTTTGGAAGAAATAGAAGAGAAACACGGATGAGAAAGAAAAAATAGGGTAGGGTATTAGTAGTTATAATTATATATTTTTTTGTGAGGATATAAATGGAATAAAATAATAAAATCGTTCAAAATCCACCGATTTTTGGTATTTATAAAGCCACCAAAAATTATATTACACCGATTTTGGAAGATTTTTGAGCTGACCAAAACCAGTGCCTCAAAAAAATTAATAAGTAGGGGTTTTCATAAACAATCGGTTAAAAAATACCCCAAAACCGATAAAAACATCATTACCAAGCATACCCTAATAGTCCTAATAATAGTCAGCACTGTCAGGATCTTGTCCATCCTAGGATTGTAGTTGCGGATTTCAGAGTTTTTTGGAAAATTCAAAGATTCAAATGAGAACCTTAGTTTCTTCGGGTGTTGCACAATTGTAAAAATTTGTCGAGCCGATTACTTTGTCGAAAACGATATTCTTCATGTCTTCTACATTGTTGGAAGCTTTTTTATCATTAGAGAAGACCAAAAGCTTGAGAAGCTTCGTCAGAGAAATTTTGATAATACATGACCGGAGATTTGTATGAGACTCGTTGGATGTGATTGGAATGATGAAATTTTGTTAGGGTTTAGGGATTTGCGACCACAAGTAGTTATTGCCTTTGTTTTTTTAGGATTTTGGAGAAGGAGGCAAGCGGAGAATATACTTAACTATGTGATGGTCCTAATAATTTTAAAAATGATATTTTGGGGAGTAAATTAAAAAAAAATTGTGACACCCCCTAACAATGGAGGTTGTGCCTTTATAAATAACCTATAAAATCAAATGAACAACAATAACATGAAGATAAAGACAGTAGCAGGCTACCTTGTTCCTCCTCCTCGAAACAATATTCCTCCGCAGATATAAAAGAGTCTCCAGCGTCGCCTATTATAAGTAATCAAATTAACGACAATAACATGAAGAAATTAATAACTAATATTTCAAATTGACAAGTAGAAATAAGAAAGGATCAACATAAGAGAAATATAAAGTTACTTGAGAAGGAGGGGAGACGCGAGGAGAAAGCAGAGGAAGAGGACACGGAGCTGGGGCAGCGAGGCCGCCGAGGAGAAGGGTGCCAGTCGAATTTAGGCTTCCGCTCCATACTTTTTCTGTGACCACATCGCATCTACAAAGAAGGGGTACTTCAAGTGTTCTCACTTACTTATGTTGACCTTTCTTATTAGTCTTCCTTTCCTTTTTTGTTTTATAGGGATGAGATGGTGCATCTGCCATTAAAATTTCAACTTGATACTGTTTTAAAATTAGCAAAAACAAAATTATTAGTACATTCACGTCTCTTTCCTCATGCCTCTAGAAACCTAATCCTACACTAATCAACTTCTCCCTCCTTTGGCAACTCTCATCTTTGTGGTTATTGACCCCTTTTTGATATTTTCCAGTCTTAGACAATCCTCGTGACCGACGACCTCACTCTCTTGCATGACTTTCTTTTGAGCATCTCCACAAAATTTTAGTTTATCTCAAGTTGAATTTACAAAATATAATTAAAAAAAATTCAACATAAGAATTATTTTTTAGAATACTATCATAGTTGTTGGTTCAAAGTAGATTTAGAACCGAAAGATGTTCCAATTATTGATGTTTTTTCTCCACGTTTTTTTTTAAAGAATGAAGAATTACTTATTCTTTCTCTCTATATTCCATTTGATTGTGGTGAATAAGGTGAAATTACTTGATGTACTCTATTATCTTCACAAAATTTATTAAAATCATGAGGTGAATACCACATCCACGATCCGATCTTAAAACTTTAATCTTTTTATCAACTTGATTCTCAATGTCTAGTTTGTATATTTTAAACATTTCATAAACTTCATCTTTAGTCTTAATAAGATAAACATAGCAATTTTGAAAAATCATTAAAATTAACAAAATAAAGTTTTCCAACTTTTATTAGTGTTCTATGTTTATCATAAACGTCACTATGAATGATATCTAAAATATTAGAATATTTATTTGCAATAGAATCAAAAGGTTATGTGGTTTCTTTTGCTTGAGAGCATATTTCAAATTTGTTTTCCAAATTCACTTTTGTATATGGTATTTAACATGCACACATCTTTCTTTTACTACTATGAAAAGTAACATGTGTCAACAGACCATGCTAAAGATAAAAAAAAAAATCAACTAAACGATTTTCTTGAGAAGGAAGGTCCACTTTATTGCTAGAAGACGATGCTACATTTAATTTAAAAAGAACACACACAACAATTTCCAACAAAAGTAGTCCTTTTAGTAATTATCACTTTATTGGACCCGAATATAACCATATTGAACAAGTACTCAAACCCTAACTAAATTCTTCCTCAAATTCGGCACGTGCAACACTTGTTTCCAGAAATTAGTTTAATGTCAACTCGTTATTTTTCAAGGCAATTTATAAGGGCACTACAAAGTTTACTAAGGGCTAGCCCAGAATTGGGACTAGCCCATTAATGAACAAAGTTTACTTACACTAGCCCATTAGTTTACTCACACTAGCCCAAACTTGAAACCCTCTTCCCAAACTCTCCCAACCCCACCGGAGCCCTCCCCCCTCCCGTCGGCCGTTCTCCTCGACTTCGTCCTCCTCCTCCTTGTCGATGGCTCCCAAAGTCTCGAAAGAATCAAGATACAAATCTTATTTCTCCTTGTTCTATTGCATTTACAAAATTTTTCAAAAATTTAAAAAAATCCTATTGCATTTCCAAAATTTTGAGTAATTTTCTTTCCATTCTTCAAATGAGGGCATACAAGTCCTGAATGTAGTTTAAGATGTAGTTTAGACGTTTATTTGGATGATCGAACCTGATTTTAGGGCATACAATGTCGACAATCGTCGACAGTATCGAGCAGTATCGGGCGAGACTGTAGAAATTTCTACAGTCCTATATAGATTTAGTACTATAGAAAATTCTACAGTCCTATATATATTAAGGACTGTAGAAATTTCTACAGTCCTAAATTTATAGAGGGCTGTAAAAATTTCAACAGTCCTAAAAAATTAGGACTGTGAAAATTTCTGCAGTCATGTATACTTATAGGACTGTAGAAATTTCTACAGTCCTGAATGTTAAATTAATTTAGGATGTTAAATGGAAAAAAAAAAATTGTCTTATAGTCATGCCCCTCGGAAGGACACTGTGGATGAAGATATCATGAGAAGACGCCCTACTGCGTCGATGCGTAAGGAACACAATGTTTCGCGTACTATTGAACCAGGTGTCACTATCCGCGAGCCCGAGGCACGTCCTGAAGTGAGGAAACGTCGATTGACGAAGAAGACTGTCACTCGTTCGAAGAGACGTGCTCCTCCTAGTTCTTCCGGTTCTTCTTCCTCCTCCGATGAGGACATGTCAAATGTCCCAAATTGGCCTACTGATGGTTCAGGACCTTCTCAGCCTGCAGATAGTCCTGTCGAGAGTCTCCCACAAACTCTCAAAAATTGGGCTACTGATGGTTCAGGACCTTCTGAGCAGCCAGATAGTCCAGTCGACACTCGTCCAAACGGTTGCTCTATGTTACCGTCGATCGAAAACCATATTGCATACCAAATATGGAACAATCCGGTAAGTACATTACGTTATGATAATTTTATATATAGTTGTAAGTTCAAAGTTCATCCAATTATTTATAGATAAGTACATTTTACATAGAGGTATAACTTCATCCAATTGTTTACTTTTTCGGAGAGTTCTTGTATGTTGACGGTGATCAACCACGGAAAAAATGCAATACATGGAGGTATGAATTATTGGAAGACGATGTGAAGGCAAAAATCAGTCCCACCGGTCTACAATATTTGGGTAGCTACTCATATACGACGGTGGATAATGTACTAATTTCAGCATTTGTAGACGATGGCATCCAGAAACCAACACTTTCCATCTACCCAATAGGGAGTTGACGATTACCCTTGATGACGTCCATCATATATTGGGACTTAGGGTTGATGGTCGAGTCATGATGAATCAAACTTTTGATGAGTCGAGCATCAACTTTTACGACCATATTGTGGATTATGTATCAGGTTGTCTAGGAGTTGATGCCACTAGTTTTACCAGTCTTCGAGAATTCAAGAAGTCCTACGGACTTCCTCTAAAATATTTGGAGGAGATATTCGCTGATCCGGACCCCGAAATGGATAATAGCGATAATGTGGCCCGCGGATATATGCAGTTCATCTTAGGGGCTGTCGGCATTACGGATAAGTCTGGAACGTCCATACATGCCAAATATCTCCTCAATTTGGACAACATTGACACGATGGAAGAAATATCTTGGGGAAGCGGTATACTAGCATACCTTTACAGCGAGCTTGGTGCGACATCCCGCGTAGGTTCGAAGACAATATCCGGATGCCAGACTCTACTCCATGTATAGATATATCTTTGTCAACTTGTATACATAATTTTAAATTTTGTTGTTTATTTTTGGACTAATATTTTTTTAACCTGGTTACGTGAAGGCATGGATATACGAGCACTTTCCAACCCTGCAGCGGGCTAAACTGAACCGAGGGTATGACGAGAACCTTCCTAGAATATGCCGATGGAAGCCAACTAAGGAAGATGCCAAACGTCCTCACACATTGGCCGCCCTACGGAATGCACTCGGAGATATGACGACAGAAGAGGTGAATTTAGACCTAATTTTTTAATGTTTGGTAATAATTGACTACGTTATGCTAAATGACGTTATGCTAAATTTTATGCGGTGCAGATTGTTTGGGATCCATACCGTGATTTGCGACAGACAAGTCGTCCATTGCAACCAGTCGCTTTATATCACGGACTTATCAGTTGTCATGAAATCGAGGAGACTTATATGTCGGATAGAGTGCTCCGTCAATTTGGCTACGTACAAACTGTCCCAAAGCGCACTTTGAAAATGATAATTGCTCCGCGAGGTACAAAACCGCTAAACTATATTCCTGCGGCATTCAACTGGGTATCAAACTTCTTCACCGAGTGGCAACGCCACGTTATTAGAGAAATCGAACGGCAAGCAGCAGTCAATATGACGGAGTGTAGCGACGACTATCTCGCCTACTACGCTGGTGTCGGACTACCTACCTTGTTCCAACGCGGAGGCGATATTGTGCGTGTACCTTCAGATCTTCCTGCCAAATCTGTCACGCCCCGATCTCCCGCAGGCTAATCGGCCGTCCCCGCTAGGCGGGAATCACCCTCGCCAGCGCTCCCACGGGACGATCGCTTCAACCCATCCGGGCGTGATACCGCACGAGCGTGAACCACGCCCGTGCAAGGCTGAGATTCATTGGCTGGCGGTAAGAGTTCTAAGCCACAGAGTCGCACAGATTGTCCGAGTGCAGCGGAGTCATGAACGCATAGGCGATCGGTAACAGGTTCACTGAGTCGACAACATAGCGGAAGCATTGAAACATAAGTTTGAAGTAAAGCAACTCTTTATTGATATAAACAAGTGTTACAGGCGGCGTATAGCCGAGATTACAAGTCGCTCAAGCCTCTCTCACTGAAACATAAAGCGTGCCAAGTGGCTACAATTGTGGAATGATTGTACAGGCGATGATCAGGCGATGTTCACAACATTATGTCTTGTATATGTGCTTCAGTTCCGGACGCACCGTTGCTTCGGAGTGTTCTCCACACCTTAGCACGCACGAAGGAGGCATCCGCACCGAACGAGGTTCTGTAAGCCCCCTGATTTTCAGAAATATTAATTTGGATTTTCTGGAATTTTCCGGGATTTTCTGTAATTAAACCCTAGGCCTTTGGCAAGTTAATGATTTTTAATTGCGGTTAATTCATATTAAAGTATTATGGAAATAATATTTTAGGGTGTAAAATGAGAAACCGGACACAGGGTAATTTTCTGCGGATTTATTGGACTCCGGAAACTCGTTTAAAGCCCTAGAAACCGATGTAGAATTAAATCGAATTTAACCCGTGCCAACGCCCGATATCCCCATGAGAGCCGAAGCCAAGCCCAAGGAGCGTTGACCCAGCCCAAATCCTAGGACAAACCCTAGTCCAATTCCTGTATGTATAAATACATGATTCCCTAGGTTTTCTCCACAAAAGAAAAAGAAAAAAAAGAAAAAGAAAATCCAAAATTCCCCAAAATTCCCCAAATCCCAAAATCCTAATAAATCCCTAACCCTAACCCTAGCCCAGCCGCTTCCCCCGCCGCCAGCGCCGGCCACGTCGCCGGAGAGCCGCCGCCCCGTCCGGCCACGCGCCGCTCCGCCCGGCGCCACCCCGCTCCCCCTCAGCCCGTCGACGTTCCCCTCTTCCTCCTCCCCTCGCCGTGCCCAGCCGACCTTCCCCTGCCACAGCCACCCCAGCCCGCAAAACCGCCGCCGCAGCAACGTTCCTCGCCTGACCCTCGTCATCTCCGGTCGACCAGCCCTCGTCCCCGCCCCTGAACGGAACCCTAGCTCTCCCCCGTTCCCCAGTCATCCTCCACCCGTTCCCGAGTTCACCGGCGACGAACTCCTCGATCCCCTCAGCCCTAACTCCTCCACCCGGCTCCCCCATCTCCGCCGTCCTCCGCAGAACCCCGCACCGCCCGACACCGGCCACCTCCTCTCCCCAGCACCCCGCAGTCAGCCGCAGCAGCAGCGGCCCCGAGCCCCATCCCCTCCGCTCGGCCGCCCCGAACTCGACTCCGGCGCCGCCTCCACCCGCGCCTCGACCGCCTCCTCCGCTGCCCGGCCTTCCTCCGGCGAAACC
The DNA here is from genome assembly GCA_036927795.1 of Iris macrosiphon. Classification (NCBI taxonomy): domain Eukaryota; kingdom Viridiplantae; phylum Streptophyta; class Magnoliopsida; order Asparagales; family Iridaceae; genus Iris; species Iris macrosiphon. The sequence goes on from JAYESA010000013.1 coordinate 21,468,365, forward strand.
CCGCTGCCCCCGGACACAGACCCTAGCCGGACACAGGCCCTGTGCACAGCGGACACAGCATCCAGGACACGATCCAGCACTCGGACACGACTCGGACACGCGAATCCTCATCTTCTGGAGCCCTGTTCAGGTACCGTTTTCTCCCTCCTCGTAACTCCGTTTCCGATTCCGTCAGTTGCGTCCCATAGACTGTATGACCCTCTCGGTGCCCGTGCAAACCGCTCGGTGCATCGCGTCCTGTGGCGATCGCGAACCGCGATCCAAAAACAGGAAAAACAATGCCCTGTTTCACCCTGGAACTGAGTGCGCCCCGCCAAACGGGAAGACTTGGTCGCGTGCGGTCTTCACCGAAACGTGTGCGTCGTTGATACGGTCGTATGGGATTTCGCAGAAGTCGATTCGGATGTGCGTGCACACCGGAATCAACGCGTATCCGCCGACAACGCCCCGTATCCGTCGATTCTGGAACACACTGTAACTTTGTGTACACACGTCGGATCGAAACGAAACTTGCGCCATCGGACTCGTAGAAATACGCTGGTCCTGTGATCCAAGTTTGGTTCGATTCTGAGAACGTTGACAAAATCGCGTATCGTGGGCCCCACAGGCTCCACTTGTCGGGCGATTTTGTGATCGGCTCATCGGAATCCAATTCTGGAAGTTCCGTTGGGTTTGTATCATCGTTCCTGACTTGTTGACACTAAGTTGGACGAATTTGGAGACCTTTGACCCTGACGCGCTTTACGGTGCAAAGTGGCCCACATGTGGACCCCGCTTTAGCCCGAAAATGTTATTTTTGCCCTTGTGTCCAAATTGGACTTAAGGACAGGCGTTTCTAGCTATTTGATATTTTCTGAATCTAATGGTGATGTTTATTTCAGCAATCGCAGATCACACTGAGACCAGAGCTACAGTTGGAGCCAGGACCCCAGGCTAGTGTACCTTGCCAAACTTTGCAGTATTGTTACATATTTTCCTTGCTTCATTATATTGCTGTGCATGCTTAACCTAGGACCGTGTGACGTACTTAGCGTCCGATTATTAGTCGGGTGCCAACACCGTACGCGGTGTTGTGTATTGTCATCTAGAGATGGATATTCGTGACACTTTATATTCTCGTACTTGTCTTATCAAGTACCATATGACCCAGGACACTTGACACTATTCATGAGACAGGATCTTCCCGAGATATTCGTGGTGATTCTGTATAGGATACAGGACTGGACATTGATATTATATTCCTAGACATTAGATGACTTGTGCATTAGTTATGATCCCGCTTGACATGGACATGAGACGTTATGGTCATGATATGCGTGGTTACATTGGGTGGGGAGAGACACACAGGCTACAGGCTGATCATATATATATATCTTCTATTATTGTGAGGCACAAGACTCGGAAGCCGAGCTTGGCCCATTACCGGTTATTACCGCTACCGGCTCCCCGACACAGAGCTTGTAGTGGCTTCGGCCTGAGCACTAGTGATGCTCTCACTTGCATTTCACTTAGATGGTTACATGTTTACCCTATTGCTTTATTTATTGCTGCACTGCATATTTATTTATTGGCATGAGCTCTTTGTACCTTGCTATGTCCCCTGAGGGCCTGGATCCGGATTATGTCCCCAGATATTGCAGACGAGATCTACCCAGAGTTGTACAGTACAGGAGCATTAGCAGGAGCAGGTGTTTACCTTGGATCAGAACCAGGACCAGAGGACGAGATCATACCAGAGGACTTCTCCTGAGTATTGGTTTGCGATACTCATTTACTTCTGTTCCTATTTACTTTACTTCCAGTCTATTGCATTATTGTGTCAGACTTGTTCTCGGATTATTCTCCGAGACACTTTTGTTGAGATTGGTTAGTTTATCTTATTTATATTTATTCTGGCATTGATCTGTGATTATCTGTTGTGGATGAAATTAGTATAGACTGTGACTATCATTATTGGACCTGCTTATTGTTATATTACAGCTTAAGCATGCCCCGAAGGATCCATTAAATTGGGTTTGTCCATCGGTGTGTGCTGCTGGCCATTATCACGCGTCCGGTCCCTCGGTATTTTGGGACTGGGGCGTGACAGGTTCTCCCGCACCCTGCACACAAACTGGTGGATTATAGTACATTGAATGCACTGGTGGGGAAGCTACTCGCCCGCTCGACAAATCCAAACACGTAATACAGGTTCCGTGCACCAACTATTAAGTTGTCTTTCTAGTTGCCTTAGGATCAGTTTCATGCAAATATTGAATAGCCTAACTCGTGTGGCAGTGCGCCGTGCGACATGAGAGGAAACACGACGAGACTTACCCTTTGGCCTTCCCTGTCCAAGTCAAACATTGTTAATTCGAGCACGGGCAAGTATAAACATTCAGGAGCATTCATATGAAAACCAAGGCATAGCATATGAAAACACGAGGGTCGTTATAACATGATCGTTCAGGTGTTCAGTTGTTCATTGACACGATGCAATGACTCGCACGCGGATAGTCGCTAAGCGAGGATGACTTATCTATATGAACAGGAGTCGCTGGCATAGCCATATAGGACCAATTTTAGTCTCTAACGAGAATGGTGTGCAGCGCGCGAGCACAGGATGCGCTCCACACCATTTCGTCTTTGCACAGGATGACTAAACAGGAGAGTTCAGCCGTGGAGAGGATGGTATGTAGCGAAAGAACAGTGGGCGCTCTATACCATCTCGTCTAGTACAGTAGGCTGAACACGTGAGTTCCATCCGGATCGGATCGGCCCCAGTGCCCCGGTGACCGTCCGTGGAACTTGCCTCGTTTTCGAGTTGTCCGCGACATGTAGGTCTGTAATCTTTCAGGTCTGGCTAGGCACAGGATCAAGTTCAGGACAGGGCAACATATCATGTTCAATGTACAGGCATGATTGTTCACAGTAGTATATCGATTGCCAGGCCAGTTGATTCAGTAGTTTGCTCCACGAGCTGTGATTCATTCATTCAGGATGCAAATTCCCTGGTTCGGGAATTGCCTTGGTGACCTAACGGTCCCGGATACTTGCAGGTTCATTCAGGCACGGAACGACTACGTAATAGTCTCCCGGGGTTTGGATGAAAACATAGCAACATACAAGCAGACAAGCATGCGTTTCTTAGGAACGTAAGCAGACACGTTTGCTCGGACCCGAAGGTAAGCCGAGATATGAAGCCGTTAGGGACTTAGCATGCGAGGGTCTGAACATAAGCAGTATTTCAATTTCCATGTTCTAGCAAGCAATACAGTTGGGATTATTCCCTTAGCTAGGTGCGTTGGATTTATTAGCATGCAGGGGTGATTCACCTAGCGACTAGCATGAATATTCCACATTTTATGTGTGCTGGCTAAGCAAAGACAAGTTCACCGTAGCCACCCACCTTAGCGATGATTCGCCTCGGTAGAGTGATACGTCAAGCGAGCCTCTGAAAGCTGAGTTGCAAATCCTGTAGGGACAAGTCGGGATATCCTTTGCTTCTTGTTTGAGGCAAAGCGGGTCGGGACAGTTGCACTTTTGCCGTTTGAGTCGGAAATCCGCTAGAACGGAACGGGGTGTTACATCCTACCCAACTTAGAAAAAGTCTCATCCTCGAGACTTACTAAGGACAAGCAGTACGTTTGAATCAATTTTGATTTAACGATACAAGGCTAAGGCAAACCTACACAAGTCGTTGTACTTGTTTCATTTGGATATTCACTTGCACAAGCATCGAACTCAACATATCGCTTAGTCTGGATCGTGCGCACTTTCGAAGTGCACTTCTAGCGTCAACCAGCTTAGTGATAGCGAAGTCTTAGCACTCGAGTTTTACTTTTTCCTAAGTCTTGGATGGTGCACTAGTTCAAGGCGTCCCTCGAATAGATGCATTCAACCAAACTTAGAGTTAGTGAAAATCGGACAAGCTACTAGCGATACTCTCAAGGGTTCGCACAGGTTGGCACAAAGGCCACTCGCAGCGCAGCAGCATACAAGCAGGCATATCATTCAAAACGTATTTTGAAAGTATTAGACTTATTGTTGGAACATCCCATCGAGGCATTGAGAGAGAGCGTGCACATAACCCACGAACGAGCTTTCGAAACAGAGATATCGAATCGAAGTCCAAAGGCGTAGAAGCCAGGCTCTGATACCACTATGTCACGCCCCGATCTCCCGCAGGCTAATCGGCCGTCCCCGCTAGGCGGGAATCACCCTCGCAAGCGCTCCCGCGGGACGATCGCTTCGACCCATCCGGGCGTGATGCCGCACGAGCGTGAACCACGCCCGTGCAAGGCTGAGGTTCATTGGCTGGCGGTAAGAGTTCTAAGCCACAGAGTCGCACAGATTGTCCGAGTGCAGCGGAGTCATGAACGCATAGGCGATCGGTAACAGGTTCACTGAGTCGACAACATAGCGGAAGCATTGAAACATAAGTTTGAAGTAAAGCAACTCTTTATTGATATAAACAAGTGTTACATGCGGCGTATAGCCGAGATTACAAGTCGCTCAAGCCTCTCTCACTGAAACATAAAGCGTGCCAAGTGGCTACAATTGTGGAATGATTATACAGGCGATGATCAGGCGATGTTCACAACATTATGTCTTGTATATGTGCTTCAGTTCCGGACGCACCGTTGCTTCGGAGTGTTCTCCACACCTTAGCACGCACGAAGGAGGCATCCGCACCGAACGAGGTTCTCCCGTACCCTGCACACAAACTGGTGGATTATCAGTACATTGAATGCACTGGTGGGGAAGCTACTCGCCCACTCGACAAATCCAAACACGTAATACAGGTTCCGTGCACCAACTATTAAGTTGTCTTTCTAGTTGCCTTAGGATCAGTTTCATGCAAATATTGAATAGCCTAACTCGTGTGGCAGTACGCCGTGCGACATGAGAGGAAACACGGCGAGACTTACCCTTTGGCCTTCCCTGTCCAAGTCAAACATTGTTAATTCGAGCACGGGCAAGTATAAACATTCAGGAGCATTCATATGAAAACCAAGGCATAGCATATGCAAACACGAGAGTCGTTATAACATGATCGTTCAGGTGTTCAGTTGTTCATTGACACGATGCAATGACTCGCACGCGGATAGCCGCTAAGCGAGGATGACTTATCTATATGAACAGGAGTCGCTGGCATAGCCATATAGGACCAATTTTAGTCTCTAACGAGAATGGTGTGCAGCGCGCGAGCACAGGATGCGCTCCACACCATTTCGTCTTTGCACAGGATGACTAAACAGGAGAGTTCAGCCGTGGAGAGGATGGTATGTAGCGAAAGAACAGTGGGCGCTCTATACCATCTCGTCCAGTACAGTAGGCTGAACACGTGAGTTCCATCCGAATCGGATCGGCCCCAGTGCCCCGGTGACCGTCCGTGGAACTTGCCTCGTTTTCGAGTTGTCCGCGACATGCATGTCTGTAATCTTTCAGGTCTGGCTAGGCACAGGATCAAGTTTAGGACAGGGCAACATATCATGTTCAATGTACAGGCATGATTGTTCACAGTAGTATATCGATTGCCAGGCCAGTTGATTCAGTAGTTTGCTCCACGAGCTGTGATTCATTCATTCAGGATGCAAATTCCCTGGTTCGGGAATTGCCTTGGTGACCTAACGGTCCCGGATACTTGCAGGTTCATTCAGGCACGGAACGACTACGTAGTAGTCTCCCGGGATTTGGATGAAAACATGGCAACATACAAGCAGACAAGCATGCATTTCTTAGGAACGTAAGCAGACACGTTTGCTCGGACCCGAAGGTAAGCCGAGATATGAAGCCGTTAGGGACTTTAGCATGCGAGGGTCTGAACATAAGCAGTATTTCAATTTCCATGTTCTAGCAAGCAATACAGTTGGGATTATTCCCTTAGCTAGGTGCGTTGGATTTATTAGCATGCAGGGGTGATTCACCTAGCGACTAGCATGAATATTCCATATTTTATGTGTGCTGGCTAAGCAAAGACAAGTTCACCGTAGCCACCCACCTTAGCGATGATTCGCCTCGGTAGAGTGATACGTCAAGCGAGCCTCTGAAAGCTAAGTTGCAAATCCTGTAGGGACAAGTCGGGATATCCTTTGCTTCTTGTTTGAGGCAAAGCTGGTCGGGACAGTTGTACTTTTGCCGTTTGAGTCAGAAATCTGCTAGAACGGAACGGGGTGTTACAAAATCGGTCTTGTATACTGCATTGGTCAAGATGGTGAGCCAACTTCTTCACTTTCAGTTTAATATTTGTAAATGTTTATAACATAACAACATTTTTTAATTCTCAAGAATAGGCTAGGAAAGTGAAGAAGTTGGGAAGAAGTCTCGTAAGTTGCCAGGGTTCGAATTATATGGCAATCAATGACGAACTCCAAAAAATCGACAACGCTGAAGATTTTCCTTTCTTGAAAAATAGAGAGCAACGTACAAAGAGGTGGCATGAAGTTTAGGGCCCGTTTGAAGACTTGTAAAACTTTCAATGAATATGACTTTTAAGACTTGTAAAAGTTTAAACTATGAATTTGAGTTGTAAAACTTTGAATGAATTTGCTACAATTCGTACTTTGAATATTTGTGTTCTAAGTTTGCTTCAATTGCTACAATTTGCAAAATTTGCGTAAAATTGCTATATACATACAGTTTTCAAATGTGCAGATTATGACAGTGGAGATAGTTTAGGACTGTATATTTTTTGACAGTCCTACTTTCTTCTAGGACTGTCAAAATATTGACAGTCCTAAACTTACATATAACTGTCCAGAGACAGTGGGTAAAGTTTAGGACTGTCAAAACTGACAGTCCTAGTATCTTATAGGACTGTCATAATTTTGACAGTCCTAAACTTACATATAATTGTGCATACACAGTGGGTATAGTTTAGGACTGTCAAAATTCTGACAGTCCTAGTATCTTGTAGGACTGTCATAATTTTGACAGTCCTAAACTTACATATAACTATGCATACACAGTGGGTAAAGTTTAGGACTGTCAAAATTCTGACAGTCCTAGTATCTTCTAGGACTGTCAAAATTTTGACAGTCCTAAACTTACAAATAACTGTGCATACACAGTGGTAAAGTTTAGGATAACTTCTTTCGTTGCACAACATACAGTCAAAATCGATTAGTATCAATTAGATAACTTCTTTCATTGCACAACATACACACAACATACAGTTCAATATATAGTTAAATATACATGGCTCTTTGCACAACATACATTTCAATATACAATATCAATCGATTAGAATATCAAAGTAGTCGTTCGGCATAATTTTTGGATCCTCCATCTTCATCATCTTCTTATAGGCAGCCATTGCATCCGTGTAGGGTGCCGTCCATGCGATCGCTTCCTCTGGTGCGTGTTTATACCAAAGCGTAGAAGGTGGCGGAATAGGAAAATAACCGATCAACCTTGGGATGACGAAGTATTGTCCGACAAGCCCTATGCAACATAGATTGGATACTTCGTGTTCGGCCGGGGGAGCACACATTGGAAAGAAAGTATTGTTAATACCTTGTGAGATAATTATAATAGGTATCTTATACCTATTAGAGAATACGTAAGCAGCCGGCGGAACATCCATGTAATGGTCTGGTCCGGTAACTATTTCCGTACAAGGTATGCCTGACAACAAATCTCCAACAATTTCTTCGCCGAGTATCTGCCTATAGAAGGGTAGTCGAGACTCCAACTCCTCGTACAGCTCTTCCCTAACCTGTCTCCATCCTGCTTCAACTGAATAGCCTAGTTGTCTTGCGAGTGCATGATATCCATAATGGCCATCCTTAGGAACATCAACAATAGACCAAATGAAATTTCGTATCTCAGGTAGGAAATTTTCAATGTATAGACTATATGAATCAGAAAAGTTATCTAAACCCTCCGCCGTGACTGCATCGTTCGTTTTCTGTTTCTTCCCCCTTCGAATAGTAAGCTTACTCTTTTTCTGCAGAAATACCACCCTATCCATTACGGACTTTGCCTCCAAACTGCATTCAATATGTTCAAACAAGGATGTATCTCTTTTAGTTGACTCATCCTCCTTCTTTTTTGCTCTACTCTTTCTTGACTGTGGTCTTCCCTTAGGAGTTCGAACAACAGATGGCTCTTGCAATCGAGTTGTTGCCGGGAATGTAATTTCTTGGATTTTAACCTCAAAGGATCTTATCTCCGGTTCCGATACGACACACCACCTTGCGTGCAGGAGTTTCACTTGTGGCAAAGCAAAGAAATTATCTTGAACTTCTACCATCGGCATTATCGACAGCTGTCTCCAACGTTGATCAACAACATCTATCACTACTAGAAAAAGCGGTCTTAGCGACGTATTTTAGCGACGTCAAAAGAAACGTCGCTAATAATATATAAATTAGCGACTCCTTATTAAAACGTCGCTAGACGTCGCTAAATGTCGCCATTTAGCGACGTCTAGCGACTTTTATTAAGATTTTAAAAGATAAGTCACTATAAGTTCAGTTTAGGTCGCTAAACGTCGCCAATATGTCTAATTTAGCGACGTTTAGCGACGTATATAGCAACCTTAATATTGAAAATATTTAGCAACGTGTTTAGCGACGCATGGACGTCGCTAAAATTAAAATTAGCGACGTTTTTCTTTGACGTCGCTAAACGTCGCTAAAATTTGGTTAATTAGGGATCGGTTTCATTTTTCCCCATCTGCTGAAATTTCGAAAAGAAAAAAATTCCCCCCCCCCGCGCTCCGTCGACCCGCTCTCCACCGCGACTACTCCGGTAAACCCTACTCTCTCTCTCTCTCTCTCTCTCTCACAGGACACATGTGACATTGACACAAACATGACACACACACAGACACTGACACAGACACAGACACGGCACACACACACACTGACACAGACACTGATCAGGACCTAGGGTTAGGGTTAGGGTTAGGTTTGTTGACATAGGGTTAGGGTTAGGGTTAGGGTTAGGGTTAGGGCCGACTGGCCCAAGTCGACGAGAGAGGGTTTGAGCTGGAGGTATATCTGATACCTAGGGAGTATCATATACTGGAGCAGTGTACTAAATACTGCATTAAAGCAGTGGCAGTATCATCAATAAGGAAATATAGGGGGGCATGTTTGGAGTTGATGTGCGCTGTGTTGGCAGCAATTTTAGCTTGCTGCAGGAAGCAGCAAGTGAGGTCTGTGATTAGGACTGATGCTAACAGCAATAGGGATTGGGTGTTAATGCCTATGATAGTATGCAAGTTCTGTTACCTTGAGGAAGAGTGTTGGTGTTGTGCCTTGGTGTGGTAAGGTAACGGGTTGCAGGCAATGCAAGTAGTTGGAGGTTTTGTAGGTATAATTGTTGGAGTATATGGATACTCTGAAATATCTGTAATTAGAGAGTGTTGGGTTAGTGTTAAGTTAATAGCTATTTAGATACTAATGTAACATTGTTAAGGTATTGTGTAACTTATATATATACAATATTGATATATGTTAACTAGTATATGTATATTAGTTATACATATAGATTGGGTATCAACTTACTGAGCCAGTCAGTATATGTTGATATATGTTAACTAGTAAACACTGCATCCTTGTGCATCAACTTACTGAGCCAGTCAGCAACTAGTGCAAGGCAGGATTTGGATGTGTTTGAGATGGGGTTTGAACTCGTATGATTTGAAGGACATGAGGGCAAGTGTCAGATATAACACCAACATCTGAGAGAAGATTGGGTATTCATAGTGATACTATAGTGCACACATGAGTGTGTGGCTCGGGATAAGGGGTAATCAAATATTGAGGAAGAAGGTAAGCAGTAGCAGTGGGTGACTGATTTAAAGAGGTGTATTAGTCAGGTGTTTGAGTGAATATATGTGTTGAAGAGAATAAGTAATAGGTGTGAAGGTTGAGCATTCATATAGGTGTATCCCAGATCTGGGAGTATAGATGGAGTGTTTATATGAGTATAGATGGAGTGTTTATATGAAGTATAGAATTTAGAGTACTTAATAGGTGTTGTTGGTACCAGGTGAGTTTTGATTACAGAATTCTTAAGAGTGTATGTGTGTATCAGTGTGCCAGTTTGGGGGGTTAGGTTTTTTTACTAAAGGGAGTGCAGTAATCTGCCGGTAAATGTGAGTGAGTACAGCCACAATGCATGGGGTTATCCATTTCATAGAGCAATAGCCCGTGTACTTGGGAAACTTTTGATGCAAAAATTGTTCAAGCACCAGGTGCCTTAGTGCAATGCCATGACTGCTTTTCCCATAACGGACACTGACCTAGGAGTGTGGTTGGGGGCAGCTGCAGTTCTATAGTATGACACACTATTTGTAGTGTTGACTGCACACTTATAGTGCAGTTCATAGTACTATGAGGTTGGGGGCAGCTGCAGTTTTGATAAATGAAAATATGTATTATATCAGTTATGATTTTTATAGTACGGTTAATTTTGCATGTAATGATTTATATGATACATACTGTCAATTTTGTAGAAGTTTCTAGAAATGGATATGAATTACTATCTGTGTCATCGTTCGTGGATGTACAACCGTCATCCTGATGACATGTGCGGTGTGCGGGATGAATTCATTGAGGGTGTACAGCAGTTCCTGCAGTTCGCAAAGGCGTTCCCTCAATACATGGACGGTACCAAAATTAAGTGTCCGTGTGTGAGATGTCGCAACAGAAAATATCATCCTGAAGTGGAAGTTACATATCATTTATACTCGAAGGGCTTTACACCGAATTACTATCAGTGGACCGCGCACGGAGAACTTGTATCTCTAGCATCAGAGTCGGAGCCCTATGTGGAGCCGTATATGGATGTCCAAGACCACGATGCTTATGACGACGGGTTGGTGAACATGGTTTATGATGCGGCGGGGCCTAGTTTCAATCCTGACAATTATGATGCGGCGGGACCTAGTTTCAATCCGGACAATTATGATGCAGCTGAGGAGGCACCGAATGCCGATGCTGCAAAGTTTATGGAGTTGCTTGAGAATGCAAGGACTCCACTATATCCTGGTTGTGAGGATCATTCACCGTTGGAGGTGGTTACAAGATTATTGAGCATCAAGTCCGATTTTAACATGTCGCAAGAATGCTATAATCGACTGCTCGATTTGATTATAGAGATCTTGCCCGAGGGTGCAAAGTTGCCTAAAGACTTCTATCGATCTAAGAGGATGGTGAGATCGCTTTGGATGGGATACGAGAAAATCGATGCATGTCGCAACGGGTGCATGTTGTACTACAAAGACGACAAGGATGAAGATGCGTGCAGATTCTGTGGTGCTGATCGCTACAAGGCCACTGTTAGAGGAAAGTCTGTCGGTGCAAGGAAGCCTACCGATTCGATGCACTACTTGCCTTTGACGCCGCGGTTGCAGCGGTTGTTTATGGTTAAGGAGACTGCAGAAAACATGAGTTAGCACAGGCAAAAACAGATCGAAGGAGTATTGGATCATCCATCCGATGGAGAAGCATGGAAGCACTTTGATCGAGAGTATCCATATTTAGCCGAGGAAGCGCGTAATGTCAGATTGGGGCTCTGCTCTGACGGTTTTACCCCATTCGGACTTTTGGGCTCCCAGTATTCGTGTTGGCCTGTGATCGTCACTCTGTACAATCTACCGCCTTGGATGTGCATGAAGACTCCGTATATGTTCCTAACCGTTATTATCCCGGGTCCGAACAATCCGAAGAGGAACATCGATGTGTATTTACAGCCTTTGATAGATGAGTTGAATCAGTTGTGGGAAGTCGGTGCCAACACGTACGATGTTTCTAGAAAGCAGATTTTTCAGATGAGGGCAGCACTTATGTGGACCATCAACGACTTTCCGGCCTATGGAATGTTATCGGGATGGAGCACCCATGGTCATTACTCATGTCCGTATTGCATGGACCGTTCTCAGGCTTTCCGTTTGAAATACGGAGGCAAACCGTGCTTCTTCGATTGTCATCGACAATTTTTGCCGAAGGATCATCCGTACCGGAGGAATCGGAATGCTTTTCGTGCGGGAGTTGTGGAGAAGGCCAATCCACCGCCAAGGTGGCCCGGATGCACGATATGGGAAGAGGTAAAAGATTTACCAAGTGCTATCCAAGAGCCTGCTAAGGGGTACAAGTGTGACGGATTTGGTCGCACCCATAACTGGACGAAGAGGAGTATATTCTGGGATCTGCCATATTGGAGCACCAATCTGATCAGACATAACCTTGATGTCATGCATATCGAGAAGAATGTGTTTGATAACATAATTAATACTGTAATGGATGTAAAGGGGAAGACGAAAGATAATCCGAAGGCGAGGTTGGACTTAGAAGACATATGTAGACGTCCTGCATTGCATTTGATAGAGGAGGGGAATGGAAAGTTAAAGCAACCTAAGTCAGTTTTCTCACTGGATAAAGAGGATAAAGGTAGACTTTGTAGGTGGATTCAGGGTCCAAAGTTTCCAGACGGGTACGTGTCGAACTTGAAAAGATGCGTCGACCTCAAGGAGAACAAACTAGTAGGTATGAAGAGCCACGATTGTCACGTATTCATGGAGAGGTTAATTCCGATTGCATTTCGGGAATTCTTACCGCAGGTCGTTTGGGACCCATTGACAGAGCTGAGCATATTCTTCAGAGATCTTTGTTGTACTAAGTTGCTCGTCGATCGTCTAGAAAAGCAAGAGAGGGACATTGCGGTAACACTATGTAAGCTCGAGAAGGTGTTTCCTCCTGGATTCTTCGACTCTATGGAGCATTTGCCAATTCATCTTTCCTATGAGGCACGTGTTGGTGGTCCTGTCGGTTATCGGTGGATGTACCCCTTCGAGCGCCATCTGAATCACCTAAAGAGAAAGGTGAAAAATAAGGCACGGGTTGAAGGCTCTATTTGTTAAGCTTATGTTCTCGAGGAGATTACAAACTTTTGCTCGACGTATTTCAAACCGCATGTTGCTACTAATAGGACGAAAGCTCCCAGAAACGACGACGCATATCAGGAATCTAATGATGCAATACTCAAAGTATTCAATGCATCCGGAAAGCCCTTGGGAAAAATGAAGAAGAGATATTTGAATGACGATGGGCTAAGGGCTGCTCAATTGTATATATTACTCAATTGCGACGAGGATGAAGTGGAGAAGCTAGAGGGGTAAGTAATTAATACGTCCACGTTTACATCATCTCAATGTAATAGTATAAGATACTATTATGCTACTAATCAGCAGTTGCTTCATTGTTTTTCAGCACATATAATGATGAGTTGAGGTCGGTTAGACCCTACATAACAGACGAAGAAGTAGAACAAGATATGAGATGCCATTTTCCTTCTTGGTTGAGCGCATATGTAAGATGCTGGGTAATTACTTTTTATTTCTGCACTTGCAAAACAAATAACTTACTATCGCTACTTTGGTATTTAGGTCGATCGTCTAATATCACCCGAGACTGAATCTATTAGGACTCTAGCCAAGGGACCAATTACTGCCGTAAAAATATGGCCAAGTTTCTGTGTGAATGGGTTCAGGTTCAAGTCAACAAATGCTCCTATCAGAGACAGCTTTCTGGATCTTGATTCCACGAAAAACAGTGGTTTGTGTATCAAATCTACAAACTACAAAGACGTCAATCCGGACAATGATTTTTTTGGCATCTTACGAGAGATTGTGGAGTTGACATATAATTATGGCCCAGAACCTGCTAATATCGTGCTATTCAGGTGTGAATGGTTCGATCCGATTCAAGATCAAGGTTGGAAAATTGACAAGCATGGCCTTGTGGATATAAACTACAAGCGTAGATATCAAGGCTACGAACCATTTGTCCTATCAAGTCAGGCTCAGCTCGTGTACTTCACAACTTATCCTAGACGGGGGACAGCGAGGTCGGATTGGTGGGCAGTATGCAAGACTAAAGCTAGAAATACCTTTGACATTGACGAAATAGCTTATCAGGAGGACGATCTACCTCTTGTAACAAATATTGTAGATGTGGACTCAACGGAAGTTACTCATTACACGAGTAATAATGTAGAAGATGTAGAATTATCCGAAGAGGACGATGAAGTAGATGAAAGTGAAGACGAGGAAGAGGAAGAGCAGGACGAGGAAGGCGAACAAGATGAATTTTCTGAAGATGATTGAAAATATAAAATATTCCATGTAGAATGTAACTATATTTGGACTGTAAATATTGCATGTAGAAGTAGATGTTGACATTAACGAATATATGTATTATATTTTGACTGTATAATGCTTTGAGATATGTATCACATTTTGACTGTAGAATGTAGTATATATTTGTGTTTCTCTATATTCATCATATGTTGTTATCAGATATGACAGGACGACGCGGAGGATTCGGCAGGTCCCGAGGTAGACAGAGTGCGACTCCGGTACTGCCTACTGTTGGTTCCGGATCATCGTCGCCCAGTACTCCAGTATATCGATCAGTCACATCTCCGACTGCGACGACGTTGCGTGGCATCACTCCTGGGACGAGTAGTTCCAGGCGTGATAGTACTCCCTCGTCCAGCGTTCCTCCTGCTGACGGAACCATGGAGACAGATGAGCATGTAGAGGAGGTCGTGCCGACGTTGTCCCAGCATCAGCAAGATCCTCCATGCGCACCACCGGAGGAGACGAGGACAGAGATTTGGGCCGACGGTACAAAGTAAGTCAATTAGATGGTTTAGTATATATTTGTGTTTCTCTTTATTCATCGTATATTGACTTTTTTAGTAATCTAAATTATTATTTCTGTATAGATATCGTCCGTCGTCGGTTCAGAGACGCCTGGGCCAATTTCTGAGGAACAACTACGGTGGCCCTTGGATCAACTACTCTGAGGCTCCGGGGGAGAGGAAGGCGTTCTGGTTTGCGCACTTTCAGGTAAAAGTATATTAAATAAATCCTCTAATTTATGCATATTCGTGATGCTAACTTAATGAATTATTTATTGTAGCAAACGTATTTTTATCCTCCGCACCGGGCCGAGTTGATCGAGCGGCTCTTTCCTACCGTTGCCGCCAAGCTTATCCGAGATGCTCTGGATGACCAGAAGGCTCGTGATCGTGCTGGAAAACCGATCCAAGGTTGGATCACGCCTGAGCAGTGGACTGCGATGAGGGCTAGATTCGACGATCCGAGCTACAAGGAAAGGTCTAAGAAGGCCAAGGCGGCTAGGCAGAATGCTGCCAAGTGGTGTGGTGGCTCGATTCCGATGACGGAACATTTCCGTCGTTTGGTATGTTTTTTCTTTTAAAATATATTATTTTAATATAAGTACCATAAAATGGTACTTGGAAAAAATATTTAAGTTTAGTAATAAAAAAATATATTTTTAACAGGTACAGAGGGGTGAGGATGCAAACATGGTGACCGTCTTCTTGGCCACCCATCGCAAGGACGGAAATCTCATTGATGAGAGGGCCGAACAGACCTATGTAAGTATTACTTTACTTTGTGTTTATTTTAATATAACTTAGGCAATTATTGAGTTTCCAAATCTTTTCTAGGCCGAGTATCTTAGGCTTCATGAGCGGGCGACTGCTAGTGCACCTACACCTGGAGAGGCTGGTGCTTCGTCGCAGCCCGGTCCATCTCCGTCGGCGGACGACCTGTGGGTGACCGCAGCTGGTGGTCTCCAGAGGGGTACGTACTACGGTACGGGCTCCTATGGCGCCCTGGTTGTTACGCAGTCATCTAGGGCCTCCCCGACAGCTGTGCATTCCACACACCCCTCGCAGTCGCAGCCCTCGCAGTCGTCGGCCAGAGTCCAGGAGGCCGTCCAGGAGGCCGTTGACCGTCAGATTGCGTCTCTCCGTGACGACTTGCTGCGAAGTATGGAGGACCAGTCCCGGTCCCAGCCGCAGGCGGACGATCCGATGCTCATCGCACGATTGGATATGCTCGACCGCAGCATGACGGAGCTACGAGAATTGACAAATGATATTAGAGCCTCCAATGATCGCAACATCATGGAGCTGCAGGCGTCACAGCTATCGATGGGCGAGAAGCTGACGATGATGCAGGCGTCACAGATGTCGATGGGCGACAACCTGACGAGGATGCAGGATTCAATGGGTGCTAGCAGTACGAGGCTGTTATCTACCCTGGATTCTTACAACCAGCGACTCGCAGACTTGGAGCGGGCACGGCCTCCACCGACGTCACTGCCTTCTCCATCGACATCGGTGTCGATTCCACGGGACGAGTATGAGGAGTTGTTATCCTTCAAGCGCGCCGCTGGTCAGCCTCCTGCAGATCCGTAGTAGTATAGTTATTTTTATTATTATTTATGAATTATTGATACTTCAACAATAAACATGATGTATGATGCTTCTTGTGGTCTTTAATTTTTTAGTTAATTTAATTGGATTATATAGTTATCCACATTTAATTAGATTGATACTTCTTGTGGTCTTTAATTTAATTGGATTATATAGTTAACTAGATTGAATCATGTTGGTGTGTATGATGAAGATGATGTAAAACTGCAGGGAATCACCAATGTTTGCTTCTGCACATTATTTTTTTTTATTTTTATTTTAAAAATTAGCGACGTTATCAGCGACGTTTAGCGACGTTTAGCGACGCTAATTTACGTCGCTAATTACGTCGCTACTTAACGACGCTGTAAAACGTCGCTAAGGACGTCGCTAATGGAGTCGCTAATGACGTCGCTAAACGTCGCCAATTGCTGACATGGCAGTATAGCCAGGTCATTAAAGACGTCGGTGTAACGTCGCGATAGAAGTCGCTAATCAGCGACGTTTAGCAACTTTTCTAAACGTCGCTGTTTAGTGACTTGGCGTCGCAAAACGTCGCTAAATTTAGCGACACATTAAAGTCACTAAAAAACGTCGGCATAGCGACGTTTAGCGACGTTTTTTTTTTGCGACTTGGTGTTTTCCGACTGCTTTAAAACGTCGCTAATTACGTCGCTAAACCTAATTAGTGACGATTTTTGGTTATTTAGCGACGTTTTTCGACGTCGCTAATTTGACTTTTTCTGGTAGTGTATTGGAATAGGTATAGATTCGCGACGATATTCGTTGATCTCATGTGCACAAGGAAGTCCGAGTGAATGTCGATATGAACAACCACAAACCTCGGGATCATAACCCACCGACTTCGACCTACCAATCTCCTCAAACAATAAGCCCAAGGCCTTGTGAGATACTACTGGATTAAACCATCCAAGAGGTGTTCATGCTTGTATTCATGCTTTGCAATATTGAGGCTCATCTCAAATGATGCTATAATCTCGTTCACCGTGGAAATAATCATCAAATGAATCGATTGCCAAACGGAGACAAAAGTACCGACCGATTACCGTAGATATCTTTTTAAACTTGAGTGTGATCCTTCGACCCGGTTCATAATGATTGTGCCATAATGCTTCACCATGTTCGTCCATGCTAAGACGAATTGCTCTTTATGTGGTTCTAGCCAAGTATCTTTGATATAAGATATGCATGTCGGGTTACTCGTCTCCCACTTTTGTTGGAACATGTACTATGCTGTGTCGTAGCTGTCTGTAGTACTTGCTCGCCATACAAGACTCCAGTCATTGTAGAATTCTTCGAAGCGAAGCATGTCAATTTTACCGTCCATATTTTTAAATTTTCTCTTGCATTGAGCTTGGATATTTCGATTTATATGCCAAGTGCATAATAGTCTATGCGCATGAGAAAATACAATCTCTATAGCATTTATCAGCGTATATTCTCTGTCGGTAATAAAAACAGAGGGCTCTTTGTAACCTGTGTAAAGGGATTGTAGTTTTCTCAACGCCCATGTGTAATCCTCTACTGTCTCACTCTTCATAAAATAAAAAGCGACTGTAAATATTTTTTCCGTAGACGTAAACCCAACAACGTAAAAAAGTGGCATCTTGAACTTGTTGGTCTTATATGTACAATCAAGGATCAACACGTCTGCGAAGGACCGAGCCAAGTGTGTGCAATCAGGATGAGCCCAAAACAATGAAAGGACTTCATCAGTTTGTGGATGTCTTCTATGGTACTCCACGTAGTGATGCTCCCCAAGCAACTTCAATACTTGCTGCATCGCCATTCTTCCTTTCATACTATTAAATTTTGCTCTGGCCAAACTATTATAGATCGTCCTCATGGTAGACTTGTTCCCATCTTCTTTTTGTCGCACGACAGAATAAATTTGTTTCGGTACAACTCCGAAAAGGAACAATTCTTCAACCAACTTTCTCTCATCCTCCTTCAACCGTGCCACGTAGGCATGACCCGTAAGTGTCCCTGGAATAGGATGATTGTGTCTTCCATTCTTAACTTCGATTATCCACTTCACATCTTCTACTTTTACAATCAAGTACACCTTCAATGGACAACCACATTTTTTTGTCCCAACATTTTTCTTAGGGATATTTTTTCCAACAACACCCTTTTTTTTATGATGCTCCCTAAACACACCTCCTCTTTCGCACCCCAGCTCTACATATTTTTGGCCCGGCCAAGATCTGATGGATCTTGCAATGACAATGACTATGTTATGTCGTCTTCCAACTTCTCTGCACTAATCTAATGCTTCTTCCTGGGTTGCAAATTGAATATCCATTGAGAATATATCATCCACATCAACCCCAATAGCAGGATGTACCACAACATCTGTACAAGGTTGGTTTTATAACCAATATAAAATAATATAAAAATTAATAACTTCATATAATTGGCACTTCAAATAATTTAGTCTTTAAGATCCAGGACTGTCACTATTTTGACATTCCTATTTGTATATAGGACTGTCAAAATTATGACAGTCCTACTTTTATATAGGACTGTCGAAATTCTGACAGTCCTGTATTTATATAGGACTGTAGAATTATTGACAGTCCTATATTTATATAGGACTGTCTAATTTTATACAGTCCTTACACGATGACTGTCGAATTAGGGTTGTCGTTTTACGTACCGTACGTGCTTCGGAACAACCGGCATGTTCTTCGGAACGTCCGGAGTGCATATTTAATGGATTGCATGATCCGACTTCGTCATTGAAGATATTTTCATGCATTGTTCCTACAATAGTCAAAAAAAACTAAATTTTTTTTTGACAATCGCAAAACTTATTCATCGTATGTTGTCGAAGACATACCGGAAGAATATTCATTGGACAATCACCAAAGCTAAATTCTCTTCCACTTGGGACCACAACTATCAATTTTCAAATTTAGGTTTAGACTTGGAGAATGAGAGTTTCTTTAAGTGAGGGTGAAATGCCTAAAATAGAAAATTTGTTCACTTATATAGCTTGGTGTGGGCTAGCCCCAAGTAACTTTAAGAGTGGCAAACTTGTAATTTTGGGAAAAATTACTTTGGGCTAGCCCCAAGTAATAAGTGTAGTGCCCTTATAATTTGCCTTTTTCAAGCACACTAGTTGCAGTCATTGTGCATATTCACACGCCCTCCAAACTTAGCCCGGTAATAAGAAAAGGTTCTTGATAAAGGCACTACAAAAATGATTCGGGGTTAGTCCATATTGGTGCTAGTCCAGTTAAGAATTTTTTTTACTCAGACTAGTCCAAATTTTACTAGGGTTGTCTACCCTCTTTACCTCTCTCCTCATGCTCCTCCCCCACCCCTACATCCCTTCCGGCCTAGCCTCCTCCCTCTTCTCACAATTTTTTGCCTCTCCGCATCGTCGATCTCGCCATCGACCGCGTTGTCGCCGTCGAGCTGCACCTCAAGCACCTTCCCATCGGCTCCGTCACGAAGGCGATGAAGAAGAAGAACCAACGTGTGTGGGACTGCACGTGGCAGAGGCATGCGCTCGCGGGGGCGCTGCGGCTACACCTCGTGCCGCCGCCGCTGACGACGGCGGCAACAGCAACAGAAGCTGCAGCAGCAGCGGAGGCAAGCGCGTGCGCCTACGCCTCATCGCCGCCCCCCGCGTGCCTCCTCCTCCTCCCCCCACCTCCCGCCGCCGCCGCCTACTCCTCCTCCCGCTCCTCCGCCTCGTCCCTTCCCCTCCGGCCTCCACGTAGCTCCGTTCTCGTGTCATCTCGCGTAGCCCTTCCTTCCGGAGTATCAAAATTTTGACAGTCCTACCGGTTAGAAGGACTGTCAAAATTTTGATAGTCCTAAAAAATTAACATATTTTTTTAGGACTGTCAAAATTTTGACAATTCTTCCAATTGATAGGACTGTCAAAATTTTGACAACACTTCCAATTGACAGTCCTGATTATAAAAAAATCAATTAGAATTGGGGAGCCCGATGAATAATTTTTTGTAATGACAAATCTGTAATTATCAATGGTAAAAATTTGGATTGCCTTGGATTATTTTTGTAGTGCCTTTATCAAGAGCCTAGGAAAAGCATGAAAGACACTATGTCAACCCACCTATCGATGAAAAAATTTAGTTTCATTCACTTGGCTTGCATACCCTTAAGGAGTTGGAGCGAAAGTGTTAGATGTCACCATGTTCACAAGTAGGCAAGAAGTTCTTGTCCTACCTCCTTGTTATTGAGCAACTTATCCTTTTAATAGCGACATACTTTAGCAAAATGATTAGTCTTACCGTAAATCCAACAATGACAATATTTTTTTATATGACGAGATTATATTTACAAAAGACAACGAAATAGAAATTTTTTTTCGAATACAACATTATTGAAATACTTAATTTTTTAAATTCTAAGACAACTTTTTTTTTTTTTTAATATTTTTTTATTCATAATCGGTGACATAAAAGTATAATGCATTACGAGGGAATTTCTTCCTCGGCTACTAACAGACGCTCAAGGTCCTTCACAACGATGTCGGTAAACAGCTTCATACTGAACATACATTGCAGCTACTGCAGCAAACTGTTCCAAGCAATATATATATATATATATATATATGACAATTGCGAGCTCAGGAGCCGGCCCTAACTCCGCGTTTTGGATCTAGGGCTTCGGCCTCTGGCCGTCCACCGGTGTATGGCGGCTCCAGGGCTTGCCCTCCCCTCCTCCCCCTTCCTTTCCTATGGGCAGCAGTCCTCCTGCGGGCCCTCCTCACCACTCCGGTGGCGTTTTGGGTGCTGGCTCAGCTGCTCACCGGAGGCCGGCGTCGTCCGCAGCCCCTTCTCAGCCAGCAGGTCGTTTTCACGGCGGTCAATTTCCCCCTCGGGCCAGCTTCAGGCCGGATCCAGCCGGTCTATCCCCGCGCTGCTCGCGGGCTCCGCGCCTCGACTCAGCCGGCGCGGGGCTTCCCCCTGTGGCCCACACCCCAGGGTCGCTCTCGCCTTCCGGTGGGTTCAGTGGGGGACCACGCCCCCCCCCCCCCCCCCCCCCCCCCCCCTCCCAATCTCCAGGGCGGGAAGGGCTCCAACGCTATTTCCTCGGTCCAGTCGTCCGCTCCTTGCAATGCCCTGCTTGTAGGGATGGCTAAGGATGCGACGGCGTCTCTGGACAGCGTGATCCCCCCCGTGCCCGTGGCTGCAGGTGCGTCAGTGGCTGAGGTCCCCTCCCCCCCCCCCCCCCCCCCCCCCCCCCCCCCCCCCCGATCTCCCAGGCTGGCCTTGCAGCACATTCACAGTCGTCGTTCCCCTCTCCACCTGTGCCGAGTATCGATGCCCATCTAGCGGGCAGATCTTTCTTGGAGGTTGCCATTGGAGTGCAAACTTCGGCTCCTCAGATGTTTCCTCCGTGCTCCATCTCTTTCCATAATGGTGCTCCGGTGATTGAATTTGGAGCGGAGGAGATTGCTGCTCTAGTGGCTCCATTTCGAACTGCTCTTATCGGCAAATTCTCCTTCTCGCGCCCGTTGGTGGACGTTGAGCGGAGGATGTTTGCCAACTCGGATTTCTCTGGGACTATCTCTGCGGAGTGATTGACGGAAAGCATTTCCTGATTCGACCTGCGCTGGAGGTCGATTTTGTGCGACTGAGAGCGAGGGAGCTTTGGTATGTTGGGCGCTCCCCCATGCGCATGTTCAGATGGTTACAGGATTTTGACCCGCGTCAGGAATCCTCAGTGGCACCGGTGTGGGTGTATCCCCCGGGGTTGCCACATTTCTTCTTCACGAAAGCTTCTTTGTCTTCTCTTGTTCAATGCCTAGGCTTTCCGATTCAGATCGACAGAGCTACAAAGACGGTAACCAGGCCTAGCCGTGCGTAGGTGTTGGTTGATTTCGATCTCAGCCTACCATTTCAAACTAAAATCGGAATCAAGCTGCCAGACGGGAAATGCTTTTGGCAAGACATCATGTGTACGAAGATCGTCCTGTCTTTTGCGGTGGATGTTTCCACCAAGGGCATGTGATTAAGGAATGCAAGATAGGAAAAACAATCAAGAGAAAGAAAGGCATACAGATAGACTCGGATACGGAGCCTGCGGTACCCTCATGCTCTTCCCCGGAGCCGTCCCCAGAGGGAGCTTTGGGCAAGGGGTCAGACGCTCTTTCGGGTGGGGGCTTGCCCCTTCGACCTTCTGATATGGTTGCGGGTTCAGATCTGGCAGCAGTCGATAGTGGCGTCGTAGGTAAGGTTCCTTCACCGTTGGCTCCCATCCTACCTCCGGTTACCTCTGTGGTTTCGATATCTTCACCCTCGGTTGACGGGTCGCAGATGGATAGCGTGCTTCGCCGCACCCTCTCCTGGGACCAGGCTGTCCCCTCCATCTTCCCTCCCGATCCCCCGTTCTCTGTACCTGTTCTGTCTCAGCCTTCTTCCTCCGTTTCTTCGCTCCTTTGTCCTGTTCATTGCTCCCCTCTCCCCTCATCCTCCCTTCCGATAATCCGGTTACCCTCCCTATCCTCCCCTTTGTCTCGTTGATTACCCCCTCTGCCCCCCCGGCCCCCTCTCTTCTTCCTCCGCCTGTTATGGGCTCTGCCTTGTCCCCTCTCCCCACCTTGCCCCTTCCTTCCCTTGCTCCTAGTGAGTCTTTCCCTCGCTCTCCTTCCCAGTGTCCCGGTTGTGGTCCTTTGGCTTCTGCCAAGAAGACAACCCCTTTGGCCAGGGAACAGGCTGCTCTGGGGTCCGATGGCCGCTCGCCCTCCTCCGGACTTGGCGAATTTGGACCGGCGGGAGATTCTCCTGACAAGAGCTAGTCCCCTCTATCTGGGAAGCAGCGGGTCCATCCTAGTGGGAGCTCTGATCGCTTATCGGATTCTCGGGTCTTTTTATCTTGGGCGGACGAGGTTGAGCTCGAGGAGGGAGAAGTTCCAGGAGAGGCAGGTCCTAGAGCGTCTCTGGTGGTGGGTTCTTTGGCATCTGCCATGGTTGGCGACTCGTTGGCTGACGGGCCATGCCGGTTGGGGGCCAACCATTACCCTCCCCCGAAGCCCCCCCTCGCCCTCCCCTCGTGTAACGCTGCTAGCCAGCAGTTTCAGCTCAGGCTTGGAGGGGTTGGACTCCAACGCCCGAGCTTGCATCAGTATCCTTGACTCTGCTGAGAATGAGCTATCTCCTTCCTCCCGAGCTGTCATCAGGTCCCTCTTACTGGCGGACCGTGGATCAGGTGTCTCCTCTTCTAGTGAGGAGACTAAACTGCAGTTGCCCGAGAAACATGAAGTAGATGTCAAGAAGTCCAAGAGGACTAAGAACTATCACCGAGTCACTCCTCAACAACTCATGACTCTTAGGCCTTCCTCTTCCCGTACTAAATCTGTCAAACTCAGGTCCTAGAACACTCTGTCTTCTATTTTTCTGTCTCTGTAGGGCGACCTGTTGCATCTTTATGCTGGTTATTAGTGTTTTGTAACCCGTCTGCTTTCATTCAATAAAATAATCTCTTTTGTTATAATATATATATATATATATATATATATATATATATATATATATATATATATGGAGATTAGACGAATCACATAAAAAAAACATATCCGTCGAGACCCAAATGAATACACATCAATGAACACATTAATTTCAGCTAATTATGTCCAAATTTAACCAACGATGTTCATATATGAATAAAGTACAGGAAATTTCTTTAAGTTTGACAAAGTTGACAAAATTACGACGAGTGTAATGGCATAAAAATGATGCACAATTATTTCTGAATTGTTATTCTCCTTATCTCTGGGTAACTGGGTTTATTTTGGATGTACAGTTATTACATCTATTTGCATTTTGGTAACATGCAATAAAACCACTAGCCTGATCCCATGAGCAATAATAAAATCATCATGATGTCATTATTGATCTGCATACTTCTCAGTATAAAGTGTTCTTTTTTGGAGCAGACTGTGGTAGTCAAAAGCATATTCTTAACCACTTAGAAGGCCTGTTTGTTTCATACAAATTCTAAATGTCACTCATCAGTAGGTCTCAATCAGAATTTTCTCTTGTTGTGCTCATTTCTGTAACTTCACACAATCAGAATTTTCTTTTGTTGTGCTCATTTCTGTAACTTCACAAGGTGTTCCGTATTCGTTGCCCTTTTTTTTCTTTCTGATTCTCACTTTCCATATCATTGAACCCATTATTCTGCTTATACTAGCATATTCTCAAGTCCAGGTGAGATTAATTAATAATAGACAGCTAATGCTGTTTTTCAAGGAATGATATATACTCATGCTTTTCAACAGATGTTCACTTGGTTTTCATCAAAATATGAAAAGTCAATATTGATCTGATTAGAGGAAATATTTGTTCAACTTGATATGTTGTCTTATAATCCATTACTCTTACTTATATTCCTGTTAGGTACAAATTTATTTGACTACGATATAAACTCATTATATCCATTTCTCATGAAAACATTTTCTATGCCTGGTTTTGTCCCCGTCTGGCATGGTCATTTGGAAGGCGAGGGCTTGTCAAACTTGTGTAATAAATTGCAAGAAATAATAGTATTGAGTGCCCAACGCCATTTAATTTGTACCATCCCTTAATGTGAATTACCAACTTTTTGAAATGTCATGGTAGGCAGATACCAAGCAGATAAAAATCTGAGATTTATGTTGGCCACAGTTTTTTAGAAGATAGTCTTTACATTTGAAGAAATATGTATCAATGTCACAACTATATGCTTATGAATATTCACATATAATGAGGTCAACTTGAAATTTTGTTTTCTATTTCAAACTCTGGACACATTTCTCATCTAGTGTTACTCTAAATCCAAATCCAATAGGACTCCAATTGTATAGCATGTATGTGGGTGTTTCGGGTATGGTTATATTTGGGCCCAAAGCATACACTAAAATATATGAATTCAGATTTTGCATGGATCCAATCTGATCTATACCATCTGGCTAGTCTTACCTAAACAAAATTTGGAACTTAATATGGCATATAGCTAAAGGAAGCAAATGATTGGACAAGTTAGAAGTATTCAAGAACTATCTCAAAATTTACCTTTGCAACCGACTTGCGAGGGTATTCTCCCCCTAACTTAGCATCAACACATTGTCTCACCTTGTTTTCTCCAAGTTTGGGTTTTGCCTGTACATGTGGTATTAGTCCATAAAGGCTACAATGCCACAATTTAACAAAAAGTTCTGCAGTACTGCTAGACATAAAGTGAAAATGAAAGAAAGCAATAATAGGATACCCATGTTACAAGACTTTGCTGGCCTCCTGGTAATGTATAATCGATACGTTTACGACCGGTCAACAGCTCCAGAAGAACAACACCAAAGCTGTAAACATCACGCTTGGAACTATGCTGTTCAGTCATCGCATACCCGAACCACCATTCAGAGAAGTTAGTTAAAAATACCAAAGAACATGTGGGTGATTCTGGTATCTTCTCAGAAGTTAAACAGACATGTATCACAGGCCATGTTGCATGGACATGGATGCGACACGGCATGTAAGGACACGGCGACATAGACACGACATCTATTTTGGTGTGTTTTAGTGTATTATGGAGTGTCTGGATTGTGTCCAATAAGTGTCCGATGCAACATGGCTCACATTTTTGGGTCACTTGTATTGAGATAAAAGAAACTTACTCTGGAGCATGATAACCAGACATCCAATGATTAGGGTGAAAAAATAAGGGGTCACTTGACGCGCTTGTCCAAGGTAATTCATCATCTGGCATGTCAAAATCAGCTATCTTTGCATCACTGTTATCAAAGATTAGAATATTGCTGGACTTTATGTCACGGTGAATTATTTGTGCCTTCTCGTGAAGGTATTTAAGTCCTTTTGCTGCTCCTACCGGATTTTCACCCGCTGCAGCCACGACAGAATAGGACCGGGTTTCGCTCCTTGACAACTTTTTGTCCTATACCACGAAAGAATGAATTATCTCACTTGTTCTTCAGCAGGACATGAAACTTAAATGATATACAAAGTCTAATTCAAACTATCAGCAGTAAGGACCCAGCTAGAACCCTTCTAGCCATATAATTTGAAATAAAAGAAAGGTTTATCTAAAAGCTTTTTAAACCACCTACTCTTATAAAGAGAGATCTTCTGCATCTTAAAATGGAGAAAGAAACATGTGATTCCCACCCATGCAAAAAGAAGCTCAATATGATAATGACATCAAGAAAGCAATAAATTGAAAAATTGGCATGATAATTATTTTGACCAGGAGAGGGTGAGTTGAGATATCATGCAACCAAAATATTCGCAGTCTCTAAGTTCCTAGACCTATAAGTCTATAACTAGCATAAGTAGTTTTACAGATTGAATACTTGGACACTTATATTCACTTGGATTTTAGACAGTTGCATGGGCACAGGACAGGCTTGTAGATAATAAATCTTGAGTCCATTTAATGTGCATCCTAAAAACTCTCAAGTATAAAATCTGGTTTGTCAATGTAATACATTGGTATATAGTTGAACTGTAACATTCTAAGCTTAAGGAAAAGAAATGTCAAGTTGCTGCATCACATGATCAAGCACCATAATTTGCTCTCTGCGATATCCTCAGCATATTAACAATCAAGGTAAAGTTAACCGAAACTTACGTGAATAAATGCATCTCGAACAAATTTAACTTGACAGTTCTTACCATGAAGAATGCTGTGAAGGGATCCCATTGTTGCGAACTCGTATGCAAGGGCTTGGAAATTCCATTCCACACACTAGCCAACGAGTTCAACAAATTTTTCATGTTTCAGCCTAGATACCACGGACACCTGTAAATCATTCTATAAGGGAAACAGCAAACAAAAGAAAGTTCACAATAGATAAAATTTTGCAACAAACATGTGCCAGTAATTCTTCTTCTGAATGCCTATTGGCATCTAACTTTTTAATGGCTGCAGCTCTCCCATTTTTTAGGACGGCAGAATACACTCTACCATATGAATCCCCTCCAATCAAAGTGCTAGCACCAAAGTTTTCTGTAACTTCCCTCAAGTCCTCCATTCTAAAAGAAGAGATTTCGATAGGCTGGTTTACCAAAGGTTTCCCAACCCTCGGTGCAGGATTTCTGGTATGATCATAAGATCCATTATTACCTGTGGGATGATTATAATTCATATTAGTCAACATAAACGAAACATGAGAAACTAAACGCAGCCCCCCACGTCGACAAAGTGGGAAAATGATATTATGGTTGTATTATACACCATACAGCACATGTATTTGCTTACAAGGGCAGACAACTTTATTAGAAAGTGATCATCACAACTTTCCCCTTTTAACATAAATTACATGTAAAGTCCCACCTGTAACCTACCAAAAATGATCAAAGAAGAAATGGGAAGGGACAACAAGAAGAAGAAAAAGAATAAAGCCATGATTGTCCTACAATATCCATAATAAAGTTGTGAAACAAATAAGAACAAATAAGTACAAAACATTTACTTTGAACACCCAGAGGACATCAACTATCTATTTTGGCTATCCAATATAAGTTTGTATGGAGTCAAGACGTGTGGTACACATGATGAACTGCGAAAGAAAGTGGGCTAGATTGGTCACAATATGTTGTGGTGGTAAGAGCACCATTCTATGCATAAGAAAATAAAAAGGAATTATGGAATAATATGAATATTTAAGCCATTGATATTTGGATGGGATATCTCTCTCTCTCTCTCTCTCTCTCTCTCTCTCTCTCAAAATAAAAAGAAGAATATTACCCTCACCACAATTCTTTATTTTTATTGCAATGTCTATAAGCATGGTATTATAGCAACCCATGTTCAAATCTGGATTGGCGTGCATTTTAAGCATATTTTATAAAAAGGTATACCGCTTTGTGATCTAGCTCTAAAGTATAAAATGAGAATTCAACCTGTGGTTCGGGTTTAAAAAATCTATGTGCCTCAATCCTCACCACTCACTATGCAAGGCGAGCCCTCCTCTATAATCCCGACGACTCCTAAATGCGGCATTGGTATCGCTTTAACTAGTAAGAAAATCTATACATAGGATAATCTTGAAGTCGTCGAGTGGTGCAGCCGTGAGATTGGTGACTCACGTCCAATCTCCCACCTCTATCTTCACTCCTTGGTCACCCCCTACACAGGCCGAGCCGCTGAGTTAACTGCCTTCATTTTGGTCAAGTCCTCTCTAGCACCAGACCTAAGCGTTGGACCACCGTGTCCGAGATGAAGTTGTGTGTAGTCCCGTGTCGACCATCGCCCTCGTACTGTCGTTCATCTTCACATCCACATACATGAGTTCTCGACTCGGAGCTTTGGCCGCTACAGACTTGCTCTTCAAGACATTGAGCAAGCGTAAGGGTCCCATCTGAGCTCCCATACGTTATTCCTCGTCTTCTTCGCATTGGATCACGTCCACCTGCTTGCCTTGTTCTTCCAATCTCGTACAAAGTGATTGCCTCAGTAGACGAAGCACTCCACTTTGCACTCCGTTTGGGACTTCGCCTACTGCTTGTCCTTCGACGGGGCCTTCTCTCCGTTCTTACTCTTCTTTTCTCCCCCACCATTGGCTTTGGTGATGGTTTTTGGCTTAGGCTTGGACGTATCGTTTCGCCAATACTCCGTAAGCTTCTCGGCTGCTGAAACGGTAGTGTTCAAGTCTTGAACATGTTGCCTCTGTAACTCTTGTGGTACACACGGCTGCAACCCGTCAAGGAAGAAAAATAGACGATCTTCTTCGCCTATATTAGTGTAGAAGCATGAAAAATATGCATCCATGCATCCAACAACCATGCGCCCCAAAGTAAAGCTCAAAAAAGATTGGGCCGTAGAACCACCCTGCGGCCCAATAAGGCGACAACCATGTGCCCCAAAGTAAAGCTCAGAAGAGATTGGGCCGCAGAACCACCCTGCGGCCCAATAAGACGACATCCATGTGTCCCAATCAGCCGAAACAGCTTTGGCCACAGATGGACCTGACGTGACATCCTAGCAACGAGATCATCTCTGACACAGAATCCTGACAAAGAGAATTTTCTGAATGCCTCAAAAGACGTGAATACACTAAACGACATAAGTCCCACGTCAGCACAGAACTTCACTCTCGATGGATGTGCAGCGCTACATGTACAGCACAACAAGGACCCCGTGCGTCTTTGGTCCCAGGCGTCCCAGACTCCATTCGTCCCATGCGTCTCTGGCCACATGTGTTTCAGACTCCATGAAGATCAAATTTTGTTGTTACGATAAGAGTGATTCTCTCCAACCAAGTGCAGATTATGTGTCAAGCTGACCAAGTCACGCCCACAAAGGACAAGAACAGTCCAAATCTTCAGCAACGAAAAATCTCAACAAGCACCCACGTGGCAGTTTGGCCTACTCACGGTTATAGCTGCACCATATTCAGGAGGAACATGTGGCACCCTTTAGCACCCATGCGGCCCAACATATGTGCGCCCAAGGATGACTATATATACCTGGGTGACATGCCCAAAATAAGGACAGACAGAGAGGGGTCGCCCAACACACACACACACAGAGAGAGAGAGAGAGAGCATACCGAGATGAGCAAAGAGAGAACATAAGCTTCCTCACCCTGCGTCGGATCGTCAACGTAGTAAAGGAGCCGCCATAGCGCTCCTTGTCCATCGTCACACCCCAGAATCAAAAATTCGTACTTAGATTGTCTGTCTAGGACATCTTTGTAATTTCTTTAGTTTGTTATTGAAGCAATCAACTTTAATGGCGAACAAGATGGTGACTCTGCTGGGGACCTCTTTCTCCTCTGATGAAAAAGTTGTGACGCAATCCGACACAGCCAAGCTCGGATCAACTCAAAGAATGCTGGTGGTCCACTTCGACCAGCGGGCTTTCGAGAGATTCTCTCGGAGGGAAGCGCTAGTCCTTTTCTAAGGCTAGAAAAGTCTAAGAAGACCCGTAGGACGTGGGTTGCAAAGGCCGCCGCGCCTCACCCAACTGCGGAGCATGCGCTCTCCGTCTCTCTCTGCCACAAGGACCACGCATCATGCGTCCATTGCCTATGCGGCAACCCCTTCCAACAAGAAGGGTGCTCAGCATCAGAAGGCCCGCAGGACGTAGGTTGCAAAGGCAGATGCGCCTCACCCAACTGCGGAGCATGCGCTCCCTGTCTCTCTCTGATACTGAAGACGCACAACATGCGTCCTCTGGCTGTCCCCGCTCATGCGACCTCCTTGCCTGAAAAGGAGAATGCTCAGAACCCAAACTCTGGCAGAGAAAAACAATACGATGCCAAGAGTTTCGGGATTGATGCACAGCCCATGCGGCCACAACGAAGGATGTAGAGAAGAAAGCAGTATGCGGCTTCCATCTCATAGCGATTCGGCTTAGTTCAAATAGAACTAAAGAAAACGGGCCGCAGGCATCTCTCACACCCCCAGAAGCTCTGTCTTTGACAGAATCTCGTCTGGCCATGCTCCCATGCGCCGCTTCGAGAAAAACCAAAACTTGGACTCTTCGTACTATGCGCCTGCGCATGCTAAGTTGAAGAAATCTAGGGCAGTACAAGCTCGTCAAGCTCAAGTAACTGTCCATTTGGCTGACCATCAGTGGGCACTGCTAACCGTTATGTGGGCCCCTGATGAAAAGTTATATAAGACAGCCATGTGCGTCCAGCCCGCAGCGGCAAATGGGCAGGGTCAGTCTCAAAAGTCTTTCATTGACAATCTGGAAAAATTTCTTGTACGAACCCTAAATCAGGAAGAAAAAGCAATACCTACACACCCGTATGCTCGGTCTACTCGGACTCATAACAAGGGTATAAAGGTAGATCAGCTCTCGCCTGGTTTGCGCAACGTGATCAACCACAAGCGCAAAGCGAGGGAAGCAACCACGACATGTGAGGTGTCCCCTACAGGATACCCCTGTGCCAACATCATCATCAACTGTTACTGTGCTAAAGCAGCAGTGCCAACAAACAGGCATTCGCCATTCCAACGACTGCATCCGAAGGCACCTAGCCGACAACAACCCAGAAATCAAGTGCAAACACCAGAGGAGGAGGAACAATCATTTGCCTTATGTTACTCTACTCAGAAGGACCCTTCCACCGTGCGAGGAAGGAAGCCCAGCACCTCCAGTCTGTTACTCTCAACCAACGCATCGAGAAGGCGACTACCAGGAGGACTAGCAACGAGACCTGCGGAAGGTATTTTTCGAGGTACCCGTTCGAAGAAAAAGCTATCAGCCGCTGGGGGTAGTTCTTTCCCAGGACCCCGGGGGGTTGCACAAGCTGGAGGTAGTGATCCCCCGGACCTATACAACAATCCGGCGTTCCGAGAAGGCAGAAATTCCCAAGAAACAGACTCTGATGTCCCTGGGGTTGGCCACCATCGTCAAAATGGCGTAGCCTCCCACACTGGGGGTAGTATTCCCTCCGAATCTGTCATGTCCCAGTCCTAAAATACCGAGGGACTAGACACGTGGCAATAGCCAGCAGCACACACTAATGGGAAAACCCAATTTAATGGACCCATTAGGGTGTATTTAAGCTGTAAAACAACAATAAAGGTCTACTAAACATGTCACAATCTAATCTCATCCACAGCAGATAAATCAATATCAAAATAAAAATATATAAACCAATAGCAAGTCTCAAATAAAATATATCGGGGAACAACTCGATAATGAGCTTGATACAACAGTTCAATAGACATGAAATAAAAGAGTCTAACAACAACAAAAATTGAGTATAAATAAGGTAGATACTCAGGAGAAATCCTCGGCCATCACCTCGTCCTCTGGTTCTGGTACTGCTCCAGCGTCAGCTCATGTCCCGTATACCTTGGGGTAGATCTCCTCTGCTAAACCTGGGAACATAATCCAGATTCCAGGTCCTCAGGGGATATAACAAGGTACAAGAATAACTCAAGCCAAATAAATGCAGTATATAAAAATGAATCAATAGGGTAAACTATATAACCAACTTATGTAATATGCAAGTGAGAGCATCACTAGTACTCAGGCTGAGACTACTACAAGCTCTGTGTCAGGGAGCCGGTAGCAGTAATATCACTAGTAAAGTGCCTAGCTCTGATGTGAGTTTAGAGGGTCTCCGGGGAGCTAGGGGTCGCCGGAGGGGAGCTCGGCGGTCGTGGAGCGGTGATGGTGGTGATGGCGTTGGCGGTGGTGTGGGGTTGACAGGGGTTTTATCGGGGGAGAGCCGAGCGGGGGGGGGGGGGGGAGGGGGGAGATCGTGGGGGTGACCACGGCAGAATCGGGGCGGGGGTCGTGGGGTCGTGGGCCGCGGAGTGGGGGCATTGCCGGAAGTCGCGGCCGTTGGAGCGGGGGAAACGGGGTCGTGGGGTGATGGGTTAGGGATTTGGGTTATCGGGTATGGGTCGGGTAGGCGGGTCGAGTCCAGACCCGACCCGTTAGGTTAGGTTTTGGATCGGTTGGGTTTAGCCTAGGTTGGGTTGGGTTCGGTTTAATCCGGTTCAAGCTGGTTTAATCCGGTTCAATTAAAATACGGGTTTTTAGCTATTAAAAAATAGTTTTTGAGCCCAATAAATTCTAAAAAAATTACACAACATCCAATAATTAATTTTACGCCCAAAAATATAATTTTTATAATATTTTAATACTTAATTTAATGCACAAAAATATTAATTCCTGAAGGATATTTATAACAATTAGTTAAAAATTACCAAAAAATTCAGAAATTCATTTTTAAAAATCTTAAAAAACAGGTTGTTACAATCTACCCACCTTAAAAGAATTGCGTCCTCGCAATTAAAAAAATAAAACGTAACAGGTCAAAAGAGATGACGCGGTTGCAAGACATGTTTGTTGAAGCACGACACAGAGAATAAGAAATCATGAACAAGAAAAAAATCTAAGGGTGAGGGTTAAGCAGAACACGTAGGGAAGGAATATAAATTTTTCCCTAGGAAATGAAAGGTAAGTAACTCAAGAGTAAAATAATCTGGTTAGAGCAAGGATCAACTATAACTTATGAAAACTTGGGTATCAAGTACTAATCTAGACTAACAAGTTCTAGGTATAGGCTATGGAATGGAACTAACAGGCACATGCTAAAGCATTACTAGGAATAGATAGCTATGAATAACTTAAATCTTACGCGTATTTGCTACTCCACGAGTCTGTACGTCCGCCATTGTCATCGCAAAAGCCTGTCCACGTACTTGCGGTGGTGTCCTCTGCTGTTGCTGGGCTTGCTGAAAGAGTGCTGCTTGTGGTGGTAAGGGTGGCCTCGGCTGATATCCTTCCGGTGCTGGTAAAGCTTGTCGGTTTACCATCGATGCTCCTTCTCGACGCTCAGGGCATTCCTTGACTGAATGTTGGTTGGATTCACAAATCAAGCATAACCCAATTTATGTCTGCACTCGCTCTCATAATGGCCTCGCTTGCCACAATATTGACATGTAGGCAGTATCTGCGGAGATGCGTTGGGTGGCTGGTGCATGTGAGATCTCTTTGCAGCTTCTTCTTGTGGTACTCTGGCTGGTGCTGATGTGGCTGGTTGATGAATCATCAGTGCTTTCTCTCGACGTTCAAGGCAATCCCTTACCGAATGATGTCTGGATCCGCAAGCTAAACATAATCCCAATCTCTCCCTCATCGTAAAACTACATAGGAAGGCACCCGAACCTTTGGTCGTCTGCCTTCGTAGGACGAATCGACCTCCGAAGGAAGGTCTGGCACCATCCACCACGTTCGAATCTTTGGTTGTTCGCCTTCACAGGCCGAGTCAACCTCCGAAGGATGCTCCTCTGCCTCCTACAACATCCAAGACTCTTGTAGTAAAGCTGCACAGGGAACCTCCAAAGTCGTCGCTCACACTGGAGGTAGATCTCAGGAAGGACGAGCTGGAGGAGTACATAGTTGCTCACGCAAACGTCCTTTCTCTAGACGATGTAATTCCTGAAGAAGAAAAACCTTATTTTGTAAATAAAGGGCTATCTTTGAACTACTCTGGAGCTGCACACATAAGCACACTGTATTCCACGGAACATGGTCTAGGCCTGCGCCTGCAGACACATATGACTACTACGTATGCAGTAAACCAGATCCTCCCTAGCCAAGGTTCCTACTTCACGGTTCCAGCAAGGCGGAGGGAAGAGAAAACCATTATTTTCGGCAGGGTTGAATGCCCCCGGTCCTTTATCCCGGAGGAACAAAAGCCAGAACCCGATACCGGCAAAATACAACTCTACCGGTTCAATGGTCAAGACAAACACCTCATCCAGAAGATGGAGTATGATCTTAAAAGCAACCGAGGTCTGAATTACGGCAAAGGTCGACGACTGCCTATATGCCTCACCACTCCTGCAGGCAAATCTGAGTATTACTACCATAAGACCAAGCATGGCTTAAGGTATGTTACGTCTCCCATAACCCCCGTAGGTTCGGATAAAGAAGATGAGTTACACTCTCACTCTTCAGAGCCTTTCTTTTGGGACTCCGACGTCAGTATTGGGGATATGCTCAAGCAAACGTTGTCTTCCAATATGATGTCAGCTGACCCTGAGGAAGACGACGATGATCCACCAAAACTCTTTGAAGTAGAACCGTGGGCCCAATGCCTAGACGTACAATGGAAGATGTAGTTCGAACAACGAGAACCTTCTACCGAGGACGAAGTCGTACAAGTCAATCTGGACGACGAATCCTCCCCTAAACCTATCTTCATCAGCAATAGTCTGACTGATGAGGATCTAGAATCCCTGCTACAGCTCGTCAGGGAATACATTGATGTCTTTGCCTAGAGCTACGAAGATATACTGAACTGGACCCATAAATCGTGGTCCACAAGCTCAACATCTCGCCGAGCGCTAAGCCTGTCAAGCAGCAGCAACGACGGTTCCGGACGAACATTATGAACGCCATCGAAACTGAAGTCAACAAAATGATAACTAGTGGCTTCGTCCACGAAGAACAGCATCCAGATTGGGTAGTCAACATCGTGCATGTCGTCAAAAAGAATGAAAAAATCCGAATCTGCATTAACTTCCGTGATCTGAACGCGGTCTGCCCTAAGGATGAGTTCCCCCTTCCGATCACAGACATAATGATCGACAGCACCTGTGGCTTCGAGCGTATGTCCTTCATGGATGGATTCTTATGCTACAATCAAATCAAGATGTCTCCTGAAGGCGATAAGCATACATCGTTCCGAATGCCGATAGGAGTATACTGCTACACAGTCATGCTCTTCGATCTGAAGAACGCGAGTGTTACATACCAGCGAGCTATGAGCACCATCTTCCGTAAGCATCTACACAAGACGATCAAGTGCTACGTTGATGACATCGCCATCAAAAGTTGCTCCAAATATGATCACCTCAGGGACTTGAAGACTGTATTCGACCTCATACGTATGCACCAACTCAAGATGAACCCTACCAAATCTTTCCGAGGAGTCTCCAGCGGCAAATTCCTGGGTTTCATCCTAACTTCGAAGGGTATCAACGTAGACTAAAAAGCCAGACTTTGGAGGCTAAGCTACATAAGACAACAAAAATGCATAATAACTTGGTGATATTTTTATCTACATCAAAGTCTAAAGTCATTGCTGTAAAAGAATAATCTCTTTTACTAGACACTAAGTCTGGAGAACTGAGAATGATTCTTTAAACTCTCAAAAAAAATAATATGGTTAATATCAGGGTGCAGGAGTTCGTTGAACTTCTTAATCTGATGCAAATTCAAAACTAGCATGTACAAGAATTATAGGCTGAATTAATGGTTCAACAAATGTTAACTATGTTTCAGCAAAATGTTATAAATGAAGACATGCCCATTAAATTTTTTAAGGAGCTGGAAGATACCAATATTATTCAGCTGTTGGAAAATGAGGATCTCATTAGAAATCCTTGTATTATCTAGGGGTGAGCATTATTCGGTTTTGGATCAAAAACCGAACCGAACCGAATAAGAGATTCGGTTCGGTTTAAAAAAAATTCGGTTCGGTTTCTGTCACGCCCCAGTCCCAAAATGTCGGGAACTAGGCCACGTGTCACTGGCCAGCTGACACGTCACTAAGGGCTTAATCCACTTTGATGGACCCAAAGGAACGTGCTACGCTGTCCTAAAATACTACAAGTACAAAACGGGTATATCTATCTCATCCACAACAAAATGTCAGAAAAGCAAGTGCTGAATATATATATAAAACTGAGTCTGATACAGTACACAACTGGTGAGAATACAAGCTTACTACAAAAACTGATAATAGCGCAGAAAAATCAGATAGACTAAGCAGTGTCTATCTGATGAAAATATCTCCATCTCCAGGTGGCAGGCCTCTAGGGTCAAGCATACTCTGAGGGTGTCTCCTCGAGCTCCTCCTCGGTAGCACATCTAGCCTCCTGATCAGGGCCGTACACAGTGGGGTAGAAAGCCTCGTCTAGATCTGGCAGGGAACCAGGTCCTCAGTGGGACATAACAAGATACAGAAAATGACATGCCATGTATGTGAGTACTGAATAAAGAAAATAAATACAGGGTGCTAACCATCTAAGTGAAATGCAAATAAAGACCTTGTAGTACGCATGGGAATGTGTGGCTAGACATACGCTGACGTAATTCACCAATCGTGGTGACTGGCTAGTATATGTGTCGTATGCCCCCTGACTCAAGGGCACTCTGCAATCGACCATCTCTGGTACGAAGGTATAAAATATTATTGGAGGGGGTGTCCCATACGTCTACTAGTTATCTTTTCCATCCCAATGAAACTAAATGTCAAGTCATACTTTCCTGAATTATCCTAATCCGTGATGCGGGTCACACGTACTGGTAGCTAATCAAATACGCAGCTCACATCCATATATGTAATGCAACCATGTTGCGTGTTCCCGTGATAGGGTCTAGGAGAATATCAGAATATTCTTACAGTGTTGGTGAGTCTGTAATACTAAGTTATTTATGTCAACATATCAGCTGACTGTACCCAAGGCAGTCTCAGGTAATCATAGTATATGAAATTAAGTAGCATATAACAATATTGAGAATTTAAACATTAAACTTGGCAAGGTATACTTGCCTACTCCCTGATAGTGTTGATAACCTGATCTCACAGTCAGGTTTGAGGTTGCTGGTGACAGGGGGTCACTGGCTGTGCTGGAGTTGGTTTCTGTTAAAACAGACAGGGTTCGTGAATATCATGGTTGCAATAATAAGTATACATATATATACTTATATACACATATAATATAGATATATATATAGTATGTATATATATAGATATAGTATATATAGCAGTATATATAGTATATAAAGAACAGACAAATGCAGGTATAAATATATAGCAATTATAATAGTAGCAGGGTATATCCACTGCTATATACATATAATATAATATAATAGTCAGGGTATATCCACTGAGATATATATAATAAATAATAATAATCAGGGTATATCCACTGATATATATATATATATATAATAATATAAATTGAAATGACAGGGCAGAAAGTAAATAGATAATATATATATATAAATTGAAGGACAGTGCAAGAATTGTAAATGTATATATATATATAGGCTGTAATATCCAGCTCAGTAATATATAATAAATAATAAATTGAAATGACATTGCAAGAATTGAAAATATGTACATATATATAAGCTGTATTATCCAGCAATATAATATAACTATTATCAGGGTCTATATGTGACCATGGATAATATATACATATATAATAAATTGAATAAGTGCATATAAATAATAAAAAGAAAATGCATAGCATATGTATACATATATATATACTGTGTATATTCACAGTGAATAATATAATTATTATATAGTACATAATATATATATTTAGATATATATATTATATACATATATATAATATATATACATAGTTATATATACATAACATATATATTATATATATTATATACATATATATACTTATTTATATTATATATGTAAATATACATATATAAATACATAGTATACATATACAAATACATATATATAGTAGTATATACACATATATAATATATTATAGTAATATATATGTATACAGTATAATTATACTGTATTTATATAATAATATAATACATATATATATATAAATATACATATATATATCATATATATCATATACATATACATATACATAAATACGTATATACATATATATATAGAGTTAGGGTTTATACTCTGGCAGGGGGGTCACGCGGTGTTGCGACGGAGAGGACGGCGGCGGAGGCGGCGGAGGAGAGCAGCGAGCAGCTAGCATGACTGCTAGCAGCAGCAGCTTGTGAAGGTGGTAGCGGCAGGTGCGGCGGAAGGGACGGCGGTGCAGGCGTGCGGGAAGACGGCGGAGGAGAGATGGCGGTGAGGTTGGTGGTGGTGGCGGGGGTCTACGGTGGCTGTGGTTGTGAGCTAGGGTGGGAGGGGTGAGTAGTGTAGGTGGGTAGGGGTGGAGGCTGCTGCGGGGGGCTAGGGCGGCGGAGGGGGTGTCGTGGGGGAGGTGAGGTGGTGGTGGTAGGTAGGGGAGGTCGGGGCGAGTCGAGTGGGGGTGGTGGTGGCGGTGCACGGTGGCGAAGGCGGCGGGGGAGGTGGTTCGGGTGGTGGTGGCTGTGGGTGATGGTGTTGGAGGAGTGGGCTTGCGGGGGTTCAGGCGGCGGAGTAGGCGGTGGCTGGGGGTGGGACTTGGCGGAGGGGAGAGGGGGTCAGGGCGAAGGGTGGGCAGGGTTTTGGCGGAGGCGGTGGTGGAGGTGGTGGCTGTGAGGGTTTGAAGAGAGGGGGGGTCGGGTTTTATAGGGGTTGTAGGCAATGGCAATTTCGTAATTAAGGGGAAGTTTGGGGGTATTTTGGTAAATCTGATTTTTTGGGATATTTCCAGCAGATTTTTCTGGAAATTATGGGTGGGTCCACACCTATTGTCTAGCCAATAGGGTGTTGCCACTCACATGCAATTTTGCATAAAAACCCCTAACTTTTCATAATTTGCATAAAAGCTAAAATTTGTATTTTGCGTAATTTCGCAATTTACCAAATTTCAAATACTGATTTCCGAAATTCTGAATTGTACAGAAATGAGGGAAATAGCTGGGGAAAATGTTTTGGACAGTGTGGGGTGAGCCTGGGCAGATACAGGGACTGATTTTGCAGATGATACGGGTCATCGTATTTATTATTTAATAAATACTGCGCACGGTGTTCACTATTTATTTAGAGGCAGTTAGGGTCATAATTTTTCTACGGTGTCAATACGATAATTGAAGTATAATTAGAGTAGAATATTATCGTATTTTTGGTTGGGCAACAGGTGCTACTGGTCTCAAATCTTAGGGGTACAGAGATGGGTAAAGAGCAGAAATTTAAATAGGAAATAAATACGTAGTTTGTAACGATATTTGTGCGACTAAACGAAGCCAAACAAGGTTTCTGGAAGTTGCTAAAAATACAGAAAAAGTAGTCTAACAAGTTAGGGCAGGATGTGAAATTGGTTTAGGGTTAATCAGCTAGTGGGATGCCCTAATAATTGTGTAATAAACAGGTGCACAATCAATAGAATATAATAAATAAATTTTTAAAAAGTTGCAATAATTCTAATTAGTCAAAATTAATCCTAGATTACTGAAATCTGGTCGAGGGAGTTTACAGTTTCGGTTTTGAAAATACGAAAATTTCTTATTCGGTTTCGGTTTCGGTTTTGTGTTTCGGTTTCGGTCCAAAACCGAAAACCGAATAAGAAAATATAGTTTATATATATATA